>OZ035832.1:3248481-3848481 GCA_964034765.1 Knipowitschia caucasica
GAGCTAGAAAAAGATTAACCAATGAGCTTACAGCAAAGGCATTCCGGGCCCACGCCTTGACTTTTCATATGAGTAAGAGAAATACGGAAATCAATACAGAAATAAAATACAGAAATAAAATAAAATAATTAAATAGAGAAATAAATGTATGGAATAAATACAAAAATGAAATAAATTTAATACTGTAAGATTAAATAAAATATATACAGAAATAAATTAAATATCATAAATACAGAAATACAGAAATAAATGCACTTCTTCTCATAAGTGCATGGCATTTCTTTGCAAATTTTATCTTTTTAAAAGTGTATTTATTGTATTTCTGTATATATGGTGTGGCAGCCACGGTCCTCCATAGTTCTTAGAAAATTAGGGCTGTCAAACGATTGCAATTTTTAATCGAGTTAGTTACAGCTTAGAAATTAATTCATTGTAATTAATCACCATGTCGAACTATCGGCAAAATTAAGGCCATATTTTTCTTGGTAAATGTGTAGTTTGAATGGAAAAGCTAAATGGACGACATAGTGAATCATATTTACTGTATTTGTTTTATTATGACATTAATATCAAGGCTGTTGACAGAGCAGGCAATCCTCTTGTGGACTCACCACCTGCAGGAGGATCAGTGAGTGTCTGGTGCTCAGTGAATTGGGTGGCAGCTGATTGCCACCCCCTGACCCAGAAATGAATTAAGGGGAAGAAAATGGATGGATGGATTATGGGATGCATGGGTGGGTCGTTCGGTACATGCGTCAAATGCGTTATTTTTTAAACGCGATTAAAGCTGCACTAACTGACTTTATTTTTGTATTCATTACAAAAGTGCTATCCATGTCCATGCAGTGCATTGGGATATACGTCCTTTTGAAGAAAAAGTAGCGCAGATTTGTGCTGGCGTAACATAATATTTTAGATCGAGTTTTGATGAAACAAGGAAGAGAATGTGTTTCGGGTCGCAGATTGTGACCAATCACAGCGGACCACTAGCCCCCACTTTCGTAAGAAATCTACAGGTCCGTTAGCATAGACAGCTGAGTTAGCACAACAAGCGGCGGAGCTAACCTGAAGCTTGTGTGTCTTCGTCACCGGTTACTGCTTACACAGCGAGACAGCCATCCAAAAGAAAGTCCCGTTCCTCCGCGCTTCCCGGTTCTATCGTTCTATGGTCACGGCATCCACATGCAAATCCATATCCATGTATTATCCATATTGGGAGACACTAGCTTCGTCAACAACAGTGGGTGTGTGTGGGGGGCGATAGCTTCGTGGGTGCGGGGAGGTGGAGCAGAAAGAGCGAGGCCAGCGAGTCCATGGCTTCAAAATCCCAAAGTCAGTTAGTGCAGCTTTAATGAAAAAAAAATAATGTGCTTTGACGCAATCATTTTGACAGCCCTATCAAAAATATATTCTTTAAGTACAATACAACAAATCTCATTTTTGTTTCATGAAGCCGCAGTCTGCATTTGCTTTGTTTGGCCATTTTATGATTCTTTTCCCTTTGTCAATGACACAAAGTTATACCATATTTTGGTCTTACATCCGAGAAGCAAACTCTGCTGATTGCTAATAGGAGTGTGACAATATATCGATTTTTTGATATATCGCAGTACTTTCTCCCGCGATCGATTATCGATATGCATTTGCCAAGTATCGATTTTAGAAAAAAAAATCCATTTACCATGAAATAAAGTGTATTTTTTCACTTAACATTTTTCTATTTTATGTATGCCATATATTGGCTATGGTATATTGCTGACCAATATATCGATAATCGTCATATCATAATATAATCGTTATCGTGATAAAATTGTTATCGTGATAAAATTGTTATCGTGAGCTTTGTATCGCGTATCGTATCGTCTCGTGAGGTAACCTTAGGTTCCCACCCCTAATTGCTAACATGATGTACGATTGGAGCTGAGCATTTTTGCGGAAATGACAAAAGTGAAAAGTGGTAGCGCACACATCCATGCAGTGGGATTTAATGTGGAAGTGCGTAGACTGGTTCTAAAATGCATAACTTTTTTTGACATAAATTATCACTACAGAGGAGCAAAGCTCATTACCTCAACCAAGATTCTACTCTTTGTCATGGCCCACTCTTTTTTTTTTCTTCAAGATAATTGTTAGATAAGTGTTCAGTTCACCGATGAGGCCGCAGTGTGGGCTGCTCCTCTATTGTGTCTCTCAGTTACTTTAGAAGACATTTTGTTTTCACTAGTCATGAAATAACACTTGGCTCAGAGTAAGTGCATAATTGGAGTGTTTGCTGGTGGCTACGGTGACTCGGCGACTGCGTGGGATGTGGATTGTGAGTTCTCATGTGCCGTCCGCAGACAAAGGAGACTGGGCCTTGGACTTGTGCCTCTTGGAAGTTGCCAGAGCATTTAGATGGGAGGCAAATACACTGCCCACTCGGCTCATCCCCTGTCAGCCTGTGAATAATCAATGAGGGGCAAGCCCACTTTCTGTCCCCTATTGTGGGAGGTGGGCCACGGGTGAGTCAGCAGCATTTGGCCCAAAAACAAGCCGGATGGCTATTTCTTCATTAGGGGCTGATGGCTTTATAATGCAGACCATGCAAAGAGGGCAATAGTCCATCAACAAACTATGATTAGGCAGAAACGGTTTGTTGAAAGTGCAGCGACATTCATTATAATAACTGCTTACAATTCAATCACTTTATTTTAAAGTGACTTCTAATTAAAAGGGTCTTTCCCCACTATCTTGAGGTAAAACACTTTAAGACTAAATTAACTGCTGTTAAATTAACACAATGGTATGTTTTTACTTTCTCATTTGCACCTAAGAGATTGAGGGCTGTGCCAAAAATCAAATGTTGATTTTTTTTTTTTTTTTATTGACAGACCACAATCATGTGGGAACAACAGCGCAAGGTCCTCACTCAAAAAATCATTGGTTTGGCACAGTTTCATAATTTTATTGTCTGAAGTTTTTAACTGGGTGGCTGCGGCTGAAAGGTGTCAAACTGTTGTGTCTTTAGGCAAGACACATCCACTAAGATCAATTCTCAGCCTGCTGCCTCTGCAACGTGGATGGATAGGTGGAGTAAGCTGCTCTTTATTAGCAAACTGTATTCAGCACTTTATGGTAGGTAACCGTAGCACGATACATCACCCATACAATTAGGATGATCGTCAGCGCTGTCGCCCAAACACTTCCATTATCTGCCCCGTGCCGTGATTTCGCCCTTAGGGAGTTTTTCAACCAGCACTTGAGGGATTTTCTATAGTTGTTTCTCACTCTCATTTTTCCCACTTTTAATGTTTTGTCATAATCAACCATGTCAAAAAAGATATCAAGGCTCCTTCTTCACACCCCTTTGTTTTGCAATGAAAAGAGCAAGTGATCTTCAGTACCCTTTCCGAGATCTTTTATACATTTGTACAGCTGTCAAACCTTATTTTTATACATTTACAGTCGGGCAAAAAAGTATTTAGTCAGCCACCGATTGTGCAAGTTCTCCCACTTAAAATAATGACAGAGATCTGTAATTTTCATCATAGGTTCACTTCAACTGTGAGGAAAAAAAACCCAGGAATTCACATTGTAGGATTTTTAAAGAACTAAGTATTTGGTCACTTCAAACAAGGAAGATCTCTGGCTCTCACAGACCTTTTAACTTCTTCTTTAAGAAGCTCTTCTGTCCTCCACTCGTTACCTGTATTAATGGCTTGTTATCTGTATAAAAGACACCTGTCCACAGCCTCAAACAGAAAATGGAAAAGGTCTTCCAGCATGACAATGATCCCAAACACACCGCCCGGGCAACGAAGGAGTGGCTCCGTAAGAAGCATTTGAAAGTCCTGGAGTGGCCTAGCCAGTCTCCAGACCTCAACCCCATTAAAAATCTGTGGAGGGAGTTGAAAGTCAGTGTTGCTCGGCGACAGCCCCAAAACATCACTGCTCTTGAGAAGATCTGCATGGAGGAATGGGCCAAAATACCAACTACTATGTGTGCAAACCTGGTAAAGACCTATAGTAATTGTTTGACCTCTGTTATTGCAAATAAAGGTTGTATTACAAAGTATTGAGTTGAATTTTTGTTATTGACCAAATACTTCTTTTCCACCATAATTTACAATATGTGTGTGTATATATATATAAGTCCAGCTTTACATGAGCCGCATGCATTTGCCTTCTCTAACACATAGACATCACGTAACAATGGGCTTAATGCATCCTCTCAGATGAGAGAAACGGCAGTACTGATTGGCTCCGCCCACTTTATGTGAGTCTCCATGGCGACACTGTCCCTTTCAGAAATATAATATATCCGTTTGTGAAAATAATAGATGAGTTAAATAAATACTAAAATAAAAAGAGCTTTGGTTTATTTTACAAAACAAATTATCAGGTTAATATCGACAAAGCATCTTAATTTAGAAACAACAGCTTTATAAAACTTGGCACTCGATTGCAGGATTTTTTTTTTAAGAGGGGTCTAAATCTATTATCTTCCAGGGAGGGGGTCTCCGGACCGCACTACAATGCCAAATTCCCTCTTTGCTGAGAACCATGGAGTTTTGTCTTTGAGACTTTTACTGTGAAAAAGAAACATTTGTATTATTTTGTTTAAAACATTGCTACTACAGGTTAATGGCGACACACTCACTTTTCTCATCATTGCAACTGGGATCTTGACTAAAAATCAGTTTCCATCCGACCTCTGGTTTCTAGGAGATGGTAGCGAGCGGATGTTGCATCGCTTCACTGTAAGGCCCATGATGTCACCTGCATTTAAATTGCGTTTGTTCCTCAACAGTTTGCACAAACACTGGATTTTCCCAGTGTCATTTATCCCTTGTTCCCTCTTTGGCTTGCAGCTGGATCCGTCGCATTAATGAAGGTAAACAATGAAAAGGAACAAATAGTGAGAAAGCCCAGGCGTGAGTCACCAAATGGTAGAGAAACGTCAGCACCGCACAGGCTACAATGATAAAAGCAGACCGTGAGCACCTGTCTGATGGGGAGGTGCAGATCAATCCTTGCTCCCATTACATACAGCCTCTACAAGCACATAAAGTAGCAGTCGGCGTTTTATTAAAGGCTGGAACATGCAGTGCTGTAAATCACTCCAGGTTTCACTGACTTGTTCGCTCAATTCTTTCTTTCCGGTTTGTGGCTATAAACATTTCCCCCATTGTCAACCATGTAAGTTAGAACATGACAAATCATACATTTCAGTGTCGCCAGTCAAGGGTAAAATACAAAGAGTCATAGATTTGTTCTATTTATGTGAAAGAAGCCGTGGGTGGTATTGACTTTTTTTTTTATTTAACTGCAAATTCAGTATGAATCAATCCAACAAAAAAGTGTTGAATTTTATTGCTTATATGTTTAAACTTCTCACTACTTCAGAATACATAAATGTTGACGTAACCCCTTAGCCTCTTTGGACCAATTAGTAAGTAAGTAAGTAGGTAATATTTATTTATATAGAGCTTTTGAGAGACCAAGGTCACACAAAGTACTTTACATGGTTCACTGGTTCATGGTTCATAATGAACCATATGAAAAATGCAAAACACTTCCTGGGGGAAATCATGCCTGTTCTTGACTTTTAAGTACTTGTCTACACAATGAACAAAAAACGATTGATACAAAATAAAGAAATGTACAAATTGTAAAGGGTTTGGACAGAGCAGAAGCTTTTTTTGGTTCCAACCCCTCCCTCATTCAACACTCACCCAGAATGAGTCTGATGTGTGAATGGTTGGTGGTGGTCGGAGGGGCCACTTACTACTTACTACTTGAGTGTCCTGAAAAGCTCTATATAAAAACGATGCATTATTAGTGATTTTGGAATATATATCACAATATTCCGCCAACAATGGGATACGATTTGATATAATTCGATACTTGCATAATTTCCTGAAAGATTTAAGTGATTTAAAAAGTGAACTAAAAATTAAAACATCAATTACACACATCTGACTGGAGTCTACAGCTTAAAAATGTTGGACAAAATGAATCAGATGTGTGAAAACTGTTGCTTACAAACCTATGAAAAGTAAAAAGTGCATTGAAAATAACAATGAAGAGTTAATAAGTGAAGCAAGTAGCCTGTTCTGAACAGTTTGACAGCTTTATTAGCAGTGTGGAAAAAAATATAAAAAATCCGCTCTGAGCCCAAAAAGTCATGTGTGCTCAGATGTGATTGATATTCTTCAGTTTGAGGATGTTTGAACTGGTTGAGACATGGCCGTGTTCTTAAATGACTTGGTTTGGAAGCGTAACATTTTAAATTAGCTCTTTTTTCGCTTTTACTCTTTTGACTTTACTTCAAATGGATAGCATTTGCATATACAGTGGGGCAAAAAAGTATTCAGCCACCGATTGTGCAAGTTCTCCCACTTAAAATAAAGACAGAGGTCTGTAATTTTCATCATAGGTTCACTTCAACTGTGAGAGACAGAATGTGAAAAAAAAATCCAGGAATTCACATTGTAGGATTTTTAAAGAATGTATTTGTAAATTATGGTTAAGTAAATTAAGTATTTGGTCACTTCAAACAAGGAAGATCTCTGGCTCTCACAGACCTGTAACTTCTTCTTTAAGAAGCTCTTCTGTCCTCCTCTTGTTACCTGTATAAAAGACACCTGTCCACAGCCTCAAACAGTCAGACTCCAAACTCCACTATGGCTAAGACCAAAGAGCTGTCCAAGGACACCAGGAAAGGAATTGTAGACCTGCACCAGACTGGGAAGAGTGAATCTACAATAGGCAAGCAGCTTGGTGTGAACAAATCAACTGTGGGAGAAATTATCAGAAAATGGAAGACATACTAGACCACTGATAATCTCCCTCGATCGCAAGATCTCATCCCGTGGGGTCAAAATGATCATGAGAACGGTGATCAAAAATCCCAGAACCACATGGGGGGACCTGGTGAATGACCTGCAGAGAGCTGGGACCAGAGTAACAAAGGTTACCATCAGTAACACACTACGACGACAGGGAATCAAATCCTGCAGTGCCAGACGTGTCCCCCTGCTGAAGCCAGTGCATGTCCAGGCCTGTCTGAAGTTTACCAGAGAGCACATGGATGATACAGCAGAGGATTGGGAGAATGTCATGTGGTCAGATGAAACCAAAGTACAACTGTTTGTTATAAACTCAACTGGTCGTGTTTGGAGGAAGAAGAATACTGAGTTGCATCCCAAGAACACCATACCTACTGTGGAGCATGGGGGTGGAAACGTCATGCTTTGGGGCTGTTTTCCTGCTAAGGGGACAGGACGACTGATCCGTGTTAAGGAAAGAATGATTGGGGCCATGTCTCGTGAGATTCTGAGCCAAAACCTCCTTCCATCAGTGAGAGCTTTGAAGATGAAACGTGGCTGGGTCTTCCAGCATGACGATGATCCCAAACACACCGCCCGGGCAACGAAGGAGTGGCTCCGTAAGAAGCATTTGAAAGTCCTGGAGTGGCCTAGCCAGTCTAAAGGCCTCAACCCCATAGAAAATCTGTGGAGGGAGTTGAAAGTCCGTGTTCACTGCTCTCTAGAAGATCTGGATGGAGGAATGGACCAAAATACCAGCTACTGTGTGTGCAAACCTGGTAAAGACCTATAGTAATTGTTTGACCGCTGTTATTGCCAACAAAGGTTATATTACCAAGTACTGAGTTGAATTTTTGTTATTGATACTTATGTTTCACCATCATTTACAAATAAATTCTTTAAAAATCCTACAATGTGAATTCCTGGATTGTTTTTTCACATTCTGTCTCACAGTTGAAGTGAACCTATGATGAACATTACAGACCTCTGTCATTATTTT
The DNA here is from genome assembly GCA_964034765.1 of Knipowitschia caucasica. Classification (NCBI taxonomy): domain Eukaryota; kingdom Metazoa; phylum Chordata; class Actinopteri; order Gobiiformes; family Gobiidae; genus Knipowitschia; species Knipowitschia caucasica. Next base: position 3,256,291 of record OZ035832.1, read on the forward strand.
AAGTGGGAAAACTTGCACAATTGGTGGCTGACTAAATACTTTTTTGCCCCACTGTATTCAAGTTATGCTGCCGTTCTGGTACATACTTTCTTGTGAAGTGACAACATTCACATAGAAGTTTGTACTTTTCTCTTTTTTTTAATTTTTGGATTTTTTTTTACTTTGTCAGTGGCGTTAGTGTTGGTGCAAAAGTGGCTCTGACTTAAATGAACTGTGGCTATTTCATTAGCCAGGTCTGCTTCAGAGCACTGTCAGTGACGCAGAGTATCCTCGAACTTGGCACGCGCTGATGGAGTAATCAGCGCTGTCGCTTTAAGGAACAATCCATTTAGAATGAATGGGGGCAGATGTTCCAGAGGCAAGCAACCAGGAGCTGCATGCACTGTTTACTGCACCGCTCGGCAAACAACCCCATATTTTGGCGCTCGGCGGACTTCTTTCTGATCTTTCCAAGACAGTAGGGAAACACGAGGCTGCAATTGAACTCCTACCACCTCATCTTCTCTGGCATCGATCGGAGTATTGGAGAGGGCGTGCGGCATGTTGCTGTGTGAATGAGAGAGAGAGAGTGAGTGAGTTAGGAGGATGGGGAGAGGGGAGGGAGAAGCACTGTAGTGTAGTCGTATATGTCAGCTTCAGTAGCTGCGTGGGTCGCTCCAGCTTTCTCACGCCGTTGTTGTTGTTGTGAAAAAAGCCAGAACAAAGGAGTCCCAGCGCTATGGAACCTTTTATATCTTTGCCGACTTTAGCTGTGCTATGATCACACCCTGAAGGAATGCTATTGAAACTAAGCATATTATGGAGCACAGCAGGCGCGAACAGAGCTGGCACAGAGACTCCAACCCAAGTCTCATTTTGATTTTTGTCTTGCCTTTTTAGCTTCTGTCATTCTTGGCTCATCCTCTTTCCCTCTTCCGGAGCAGCCACCGCTGACAAGGTTTCTGTGCCCTGCTCCCCCGAAGCTCTGGCAGCGACATTGCCTGGCTTATTTGTTAAAGGAGTTGCTGTGGCGACTGGCGAAGGGGAGGCAGGAGCAAGAGAGCCGCATGCTGCAGAGAGGGACATGCCGCCTCAGAGCAGATGAGGCTAAGCAAACATGAGAGCAACACCACGCTTCAAGTAAGGGTTGTGAAAGGATCAGCCCTTTGAAAAACACAATCCACTCCCTCTGCGCCCTTTGCTTTGTGGATTTGTGTAGGAGAGCAGGAAAGAGCAGCCCTGCCAGATGTGTTAGCAGCCCATGTCATGTGATTTTCCCCCATGAGGGTGGTGAAGGGTCTGCTCGACCCCACAACATCATCGCTCTGCTTTTCTCTGTGAACGCAACAGAAGCATCGCCTGAATGAGACAAAGCAATGCGGGCAACAGTAAGTAGCGGTTTTGTTGAGAAAGCATTACCCCCCCCAAAAAATATCCCCCCTCATCCTTCTCCTGAAATCAGTTTAACAGCATAAGTTATTTAAAATGTTCAACCGGTGAAGACATCAAAACTTGCTTCTGTCAATAAACCTTGCATGTTTTTTCCTTCAGAGCTTTTATCAATATGTTTACCCATCTTCTGTCCCTGAAGGAAGATCATTTTGACAGGGCTTGGTTTGGCTTTAGGTCTTGTTTGTGCAATCATTGCCGGTAATTACTGCATTCGGGTGTAATTTTATCTGCAACCGATAATGAGTCAAGGAAGGATAATGTTATGATGGCTCCTATCCATGGGGCTTATCTCGGCGTTCATTACAGAAACAAATACTCAACTTTCAGTGATCAGTTATTATTAAATCTACCATTAAAAGGTCCGGATTAATCATAAAAAATGGCTTAAATTTTGAATCGTTCTTGCGAGAAATCCAAGACAGCTACGCCTTTAGAACCACCACCTTCTTTTTGCTTCTATCAGACCCCAGTGCCCTCCCATCCTCCTGTCATTAGCTTATGCCCCCCCCTGCTGCCTCCTCCTCCTCCTCCTACCCCCTCCGCCTTGTCTGAGGGTCCAGTGCTGACGCGGACGCTCCTCGTGTGGGTGTACGTGGAGCTCACGAGGCCAGTCCCGAGGCTTCTCAAGCTGTTAGAGCAAGGCAGGGATGGAGGTGCTGACGGTTTCTGTTGTCCGGGAGAGTCCGAGCCACATCCCTTTGCTCACAGACAGTAGATTCTATGACAACGACTACCACAAGAGCGAGGTAAAGGCGGTGGAGTTCACATGAGACAGGGGCTGATGGAGTGGGCTGGTCTCTAGTGCACGCTTTCTACACTTTGACATTTCATCTGGGATTTGCTTGGTGGAAGTTTTGATTGTACATGCTTGATTTATAAAGACTAGATTTATATGAACTAGACTTCAGCGTGTTCTCGTTTTCAGTTGTTTTGTCTTGTCTTGTTGTATATACTTGGTGGACAGAGTTTCAATCAATTTCAAAAATTGTTTCATGATAACATTATTTGTTGGTTGTAACTTATTGGTGGTTCAGTGTCATATTTCAACCTAAAATCTAGTTGTTGGAAATGTGTTCAAACTAATTAAATGTGTGTCACATGAGCAATGCAACGTAACTTTTTCAATTTATAGAATGCTTTTAAATCAAAACATTTTAATCCTAATTTAGTGTAATTTATTTGCAATATACTCTGGCCTCTCTCAATACTTTTTGACTGATTTTTTTATTCTGATGCAATATTTTGACTATTTAACATACATGTACAAACTATGCTGAGAATGTTAATTTATTACAAATGTAATACATAATAGCACTATTGTTGTATTTGTAGTATATACACAATATATTTTGCGTAATATAGTTTACTTCATCAATTTAGCACTACTCTGGTCAGATTGGGGGTTGTCTGTTCCCATCTACATGGTATACCAACATCAAATACTTTGCAATGTATAAAAGTGTTAAAGAAATGTACAGTTATTCTTTCCAATCCACTCAATTAAAAGGCTTAAATGTCAAGTCTTTGTTAGGATGAACTGTGATGGCTGAACTCTAGTCCTAACATGTCTTTGCTCCACGCAGGTAATCCTGGTGCAGGTAAACCCAGGCGAATCCTTCACCATACGACGAGAAGATGGTCAGTTTCAGTGTATCCCAGGTAAGACAGCTTTGTCTCTGCAACCTTTTATGATTCTTTAAATGCAAGTTAATACATTTTTTGTAAAAATGTTTTGCTATTCAGATTTTTATGTTTATGGCTGTGACTACATGATACATTCTTAATGTTTTGAGTTTGCAAACTTGAGCATTACTCTTGTGCAGTTGGTGTGCTCTAGAGCATTATTATGGTGGCAGTAATCGGTTGAGCAGAATCCCAAAAATTTGCATCATTCTTGGCTTGAAGTTGGGTTTTTTCCAAAATGTGTGTGATTTGTTTGATGCAGAGTCCAGTCAGTTATAGCCTGGCATTATCCATCCGTACACTCCGCTCAATCATCATTTCACTGCATGTACCGTCTGGGTCTGGTCCCTGTATTAACGGATACAATCGGTCGTATTTTGACCGGCTACTCAGAGAGCGCGGAAGGCGGGTGTTGTAGGTCGGTGCCGGTGACGTTAAGAGTTTGCGCCGAACGGGCAGGTTGTAGTTTTGCAGTGGCGAAGAATGCAATAGTAAAGTAATCCGGTCTGGTTCGATCAAGAAATTGAGGCCGCAGCAAGAGGAATGTTTCGCAAATGTAATCGCTGGTCAAGATTGAGGTGCTACTCCCCACGGGCTCCATTAGCGGCAAAGGAGATGGCTAGGCTAAATGCTAAATGCTAACAACACACTCGGGCTCATTACATACGTCACGGTAAACTCGGATCCAATCGTTTCAATCTGCAAAAGGAGTTAACCCCTCCCACCTGTTCACGGAGTCAAAGGAGCAAATCCAGACCTTTAGTATGAAATGTAATTTGTACTATGGTGTGGTACGACCAGGCTAAGTCAGTTAGTGTGGACAGTCACACCCTCCCACTGGGTCTCTGTGCCCTGGAGACTAGTGAGTTATTATATATAGCAGGAGACTCTCCAGGTGCATCTATTGTGCATAACCGCTCCTTGTGCAGTTATTTTTCACTAATTTCATTAATTTAATGTGCTATTTTGGATAATAAATATCTGGGGAAAATGTTTGAATCACTTTTCTGCTGAGGTTGAGTTGGGCTCTATGTCTTTCTGCCATCCTCCATGTGCAGTGACGGGATTGTGACCCGCATGAGTTTTTAAGACTAGTGCATTGATGCTGCTTTCAATCAAAATAAATAGAAAATATGCTGTGGTCCTTGACGGCTACATTAGCACTACATGTACAACAGGCCAGCAGAAGTAGCCCCTCCACACGCATACAACTTTCACCTTTGAATTTCTGTTTTTGAAAAGTATATTGAATTGTTGATATTTGTTGACTGAAATGCACTCAATTCTCAGTTCACTTTTAATTGATGATCACTGCTGATTGATTTTTTTGAATGGATGTCACCCCCCCACCCCTTCTGTTGTTGTAGACAGACATTTCTGTTTCTGCTTTCGCTCCTTCAGTTTCACATCCAGTCTATGCTTTCCATGTGGCAGAAACTTCTGGAAATCAGAAGGTGTTTAAGATGTTTCTCAACTAATTTGAGTCCATTTCCTCAATCTACCTAAAAGAACACCTATGAATTATCTGCCAAATGTTGCAGGTCTCATCTTGCATGTAGGGATGTAAATCGGTGGCCGTTTAACCGGTGGTTGACCGTCACAGCGTTAACCGGTCAAAGCTGTCGGTTAAAAACAAGAAAAAGGGGAGAGGGGAGGTCTTTTCATAACGCTATTGTAAGCCCTATTTGCACGATGTGACGAGCGGGTCTGTCTCTAGCTGTGTGCGCCAATGTATCAGTAAACTCCGGGCTGACTCTCTCGCCGCACGCACACATGCACACGCACACATGCACACGCACACACGCGCGCACAGACACACTAGCACACACACACTTTCGATACCTAACATCCACACGCATCATCTCTCCCCTCTGTTAAGCCTAGTGTATACCGTCTGCTAGTTGCACACTTATATTTACACACACATACACACACACACACACATACATGTATTGTACACACACACATACCGGTCTGTCGCTCTCCTCTGTGTCACTCAGCCAAAAGAATCCTCGCAAATACACGGCTCCAGTCAAACCACATGGACCATGTTTGTGCTGCTGGTCCTTGGCATCAGCTCCACACTGATCACTTTTAAACTTTAGCGGAGACCTGCGAGACGCGGCTCGTCACTCGCTGCCCTGACCATGTGAACGAGCCGTCTTTGCTTAAAAATGCTTCAACCCGCAGCACAGAAGAATGGGAAGATTAAAACAGCAGTTCTCTGTGCTCAAAGGTGCCGAAGATGTTGTGGGTTTTGGCGCCGCTGTCTCGGCTCTGATCCAGTAGAACGTATAGCTGCTCTTATGAGAAGTATGCGGCTCGAAATGGCTGTTATTTCAAAGAACTATTTTAAACTATGCGGTTAACCGGTTTCAACCGGTTAATGAGGCTTGGTGGTCGGTCATGAAAATTCATAGTTTTTTACATTCCTACTTGCATGTTATAGGAGCCAAATATGTGTTTTTCTTTGCGTAATTGGTCTTTGTGTCCATGAGGGGGCGCATTCATCTTTTATATGAATCATGAGCTCAGGGTTGAGTGCAGGTGTGACCCAGAAGGGCAAATTGGTTTTTGACCGCACAAGCGGAGTTTGTTTTTCACTGTTGCTCGTGTGATACCACTGTGGATCCTTTTAATAGCACTGTTAAATAAATGAAGATTATTGCATCGTACCCTTTGAAGACTTGGAGGATTTTATTGAGCACAACAGAGCAACCACAGCATAGCCGCTTAGCGCGTCATCAACAAGCCTGGGTCTACAGCCTCACACTAGCAGCATTGGGCTGGCTAGTATACATGTATTGATTCTAATATCCCTGTACTTTGGGGAGAATACAGAACTGGTGGTACAATTTGCATGCTATAAAATAGCTGCAAAAGGTGGACGTCACTGAAATGATCGGTACTCCACAATGTAAGTAAGTAAGTAAGTAAGTAAGTAATGTTTATTTATATACCGCCTTTCACAGACAAGGGTCACAAAGCGGTTTACAATTGTTATTATTTTTTGGGCATTTGTCTCTCACTCCACACAGAGATGGGAGCGAGGTCGCCGAACAGGAGGCGCAATGTGCCTAAAACACACCCATAACATATTGTCATAGCCCTAGAGATTACTATACTACTCAACTTTGGGAACTCGTTTTACATAGATGAAACATGTTGATTATTTCCAGGTCATGGGGATCTTGATGTTTTTTCTCTTTCTCTTAGGTCCAATGTTACGCTTCTCTACTTTTCTATGCTTTAAACATCACAGTGCGATTTTGCCTTCATACACATGCCCAAAGTCGTTTTTTTCATTGATTCCATCAAGCAATTTCACAACAATTATTTATCAATTCTCTATATGAACAATAAACTGTACATTCTTATCCAAAATAATAATTCTTATTGGGCCTTCTTCTGATAATGAAGAAATGCTCAAGAAATATCAACCCTAGTCTGTCAGAAAAAGAGAAGATGCATAGATTGTTAATTTGGTTTTTATGGAAACTCTGATGCAGAAACAATTATTGTGAGCTTCAAATGACAGCTCAGCAGGAGGAGTGCACAGGTCAAGGCGGTAGATCTGTGTTGAGGCAGTTTGAGGAGTAAGTCATTGCACCAAAGCAATGTTTTAGTGCTCTCATTGTGTGGCATTTGCTTCCTCTCGAGAACTTGTGCGCTGCCTCAGTGGCAGTAACAATGCAATGTGGCTGTGACTCTTCTCTGAGAGTGGCCCACATCCATAGGAGCCTCTTCACACGAAGTTCAGAAGTGGAGCCACCAGCTGGTCTCTATGATATTGCTTTGTCCTTAATTATCCAGTTTGGTGGACCCACAAGTAACTTCCATTTTTAACCTTACATTTTGTACAATTTTTTTGCCCTTAGGGCAAGTACCATTTATATTTTACTTGCCCAATGTCAAAAGTTACTTGCCCAAATATGTCTCAATACAATGAGTTACCAAGAGTTTGGCAATAAAGTGACACTGTGTGTAAAAAATATATTTAAAAAATCCACTGTCAGCCCAACAAAGAGAATTGCTCAAAAAAGATGAACAGACTTGTCTTCTCCGGGCCTTAGAGGATGAAATGCGTTCCCGGCCTGAATGGGTTAAAGTAATACATCACTTGCCGAAACAAGTGGGGGCGGTTCCCGGCTCAAAAGTGGCCAAAATGACGTGCGCTGACATGCTGCAATACCACCCCGGGCCAATGGGGGTGCACCCGGAATAAGAATTAGCCAATGCTAACATATAGCATTATCTGACCTCTCGAAAACACCTTTACAGGATGGTCCAAAAGTTGTCTCTTGGCCCAAAGCTCCGTTCCACATGTGTGTCAATGCTGAGTGTTCTGGACCAGTCTAGTTTAGTCGCTGTGAACTTTTGAAGTCACTCGTTTAAATGAATGGGGCTCGTGCAGCTGACGCATGCGCAGATGCGTTTTTTCACATTTTCCAGCCCCCGCGGCCATTTTGAATTACTCCATGAGAGCCCAATTTTTGGCCCATTAGTTTGAACGGCGGAGATGGGCGTGACTACATCCGTTAATATATACAGTCTATGGCCGAAAGGGGCAACTTGCTAAGACAGCCCACTTTTCCCTCCCAAATCTTTAGTTGCCCCCGGGCAAACGGACAACTGTTAATGCCGAGCCTTGTACAGTCTATGGTCGCTTCCTTACAGTTTCTTTGCTCAGTGTCAGATGGCTCTTCTCATCCTCTCTGCTGCTTGGATTAGGGGCCTCAGGATTTTCCCTGGAGCTCGTGCTGTGGACTCTCGTACTCCAGGAATAAGGAAGCGTAAACTCCAGGTGATGCGAGGTGATCTACATACCACCAAAGTATTATCAATAATGAGCGACTTCTCAGTCTATTGCCTTCACATTGACAAAACAGCAATAGGCTAATATTTTAATTTTGAATGCGCTGGAGAACTGCTGCAAGTCCTAAGTAGTTCTGAAACAGTTGTTGTTTTGTGCTTTAGAATTGTTATTTTTCTTGCTTTTTTTTTTACCTGAGATGTTGCTGCAGTACAGTGTTCATGGTTTTACACTGGTCCACACCGGAGCAGAGAGGATTCATGGTCCGAACCAAGTGGATCAGGCAAAAATCCTCTGAAGGAAGGATAACTTTTTGAAGAATGCTAATGAAGCATTTAGCATTATACTTTGGAGCAGAGAAAATGGTCCGAACCAAGCGGCTACTCCACCTTGTGACCGGTCCTGCTCCACCCAGAGGCGACTCCACCTCTGCTGCTGTGACCTGAAGGGCTGTTGCTGATTATTACTATAGTTTGCTTTTTAGAATGATCAATTACATTTTTTTTGTGTGCTGCTACTGGACACCTGAATTACTCCTACGGGGATCAATAAAGTATCTATCTATATATTAAGTTTATATATAAATAGTATGAGATTTTTACCTGCTTGTCGCCAAATAAGTATCTATCTATATATTAAGTTTATATATAAATAGTATGAGATTTTTACCTGCTTGTCGCCAAATAAGTCAATGCTGCAGTGATCGGTGGGCGCCCCCTTGCTGTTTAATCTGAAATGCCGTATTAGCGGTAGCAGTCTTTCTTCCGTGTCATCCATCTTGCTTGGATGTCGTCGTATGGCCAAATGATTGATAGATCTAAACAGCCTATGACGATAGCTTTCAACCAAAGGGTGGGACTTGGTTTTCTCCCCCTGACACAGACGTGTAAGGAAGCAAAAAAGTTGCTGATTTTACGCAGAATGTAATTGCACTATAACAACAATATAAACTTTGAAAAACTGTAATGAAATCATACAGGAAGGTAGCTTTTAAGTACCAAAACATAAACATTTGTTTTTTTATGGTGATGGATCACCTAAAATTTGACAAAATGAGTTCGGCACATATTGGCACAAAGTGTGCCAAATAAAACTGAATGGCACTAGTTTATGTTAAAGGGCAACTGTATCAAAACTATAAACCTTAGAGGTCTGAAACTTTAGACAGTTGTTGCCAACTGACCATAGGGTTTGAATATTGTGAGCTTACGATGAAATATGCCTATGTTAGGATTTTTATAAATTTAATATTTTAGGCAAGGCTGAAAAAAGGTTTTTTCCCCAAAATTTCAAAAGATGCAGAGTGAAATGACATACAGTATTCTAGTATTTATTTACATCAACTAGAAGGCTCTAGCTTTAAAACTATGCATATTTTAAAATACATCTTGCACATGCTTGTTTGATGCAAAGACATTTGGGTAGGCCCAACATTTATGCACAAGCCAAGATGAGGTGGGTGTTAAGAGGTTAACTCTACTTTGCCTGAAGCCCCCGCTGAAAGACCAAGGCCATGCCTTGGCCATGCCATAGTAGCCATCCTCCTGTGAACTGGCCACCTGCAGGAGGATCAGTGAGAAGCTGGTAGGGTTAGAAAATGGATAGATGGATGCATGTCTGGAGGCAAAAACATTTTAAAACTACAGAACAAATCTCATCTGTGTTGATGGTCAGACCGTCAATATTCAAGATTATCTATGTGTTAGCGGAGTATGTGCTCTCAAAGTGCATGCTCTCTTTACTAATTTCCTTTTGGTTTCAAGGTTAGGAGTATGATTTACTAATGTGGTATTGCATTGTAACTTTCAGCAAACACATGACATACAGATATAATACAGAGACTTCATGAGGCACCATGGCCCATGCGTAATTATACGATCCGTCGGCTGTCACCAGGACTATGAGTGCAGATTGGCCATACCCGTAGGCCACAGTTTCCCTGTAGTTTGATACACATGGCTTTGACCTTTTCTTTTAGATAGCTTTATTTTGACATGTTACTACAATTTGTAGTGAAAATAATATTTATTCCCCTGCTGGTCATTGTGACGTTTCAACTCTGTGCCTAACAGTTTCCCCCCATAAATAATGGAAAAAGTAATTGTTCTTTTGCCATATTTCTGTGCCCTTCATCATAGACATGCAGATGGACTCCAGCTGTTCCACATGACGAGTGGAGTAAAGCTGCTAATAGGTAGCGTGCATGCAGTGTCTCCATCAAAGGAGAAACAAGGAGGAGAGGTGCCACATAGATCTGTGTGACTGCTACTAACTGGCCTGTCACAGGGTGCACTCATCTCTCTGACGTGAATGGAGGGATGAGTCACCGATTGCAGTGCATCAAGATTGTGTGTGCGCCTGTGTATGTGCATACATGGGTGTGCTTTACTCACAAGTGCGCTGTGCCTACCACTTCCCTCCTTTTAACCTCACAACATGGTCAGACCGTCACAGACATAACTGTTTAAAGACCTACTTCAGTGTGCTTTTTCATTCATTTATTTTTAGCTGCTGGATCTGTGTAAATTCTCACATTGGCACATGACACAGTTTAATGGGTGCAGACTCTCCATATCAACATTTTATTTCTACACTAGAGAAATTGTCACAATTTTGGATGTCGCTGCAATAAAATGATAAAAAGTTTTATGAAAAGAGAAACAGTTTGAGGAAGCTTGCAAATACAGTAAATTATACAGTAATTCTACAATTTTAAGCACTTGGCTATTGAACAAGTAGACTGTTCAGAATTTTTTTTAACGCATAACGTTAGAATTCACTTTACCTATTCAATTCAGTCCAGTCCAGTGAGTAAATGCTGTCCCATCCCTCAGTGCTGTGGGCAGTGCAGCACATGGGGTCCCATGTCCCGATCTTTTGCTAAGCTCGGTCATTGACTACTTTGGCTGGGAGTTTTTTTGTGTGTTCTCCATAAGGCAAAGGAAGCCCACACAGAAAACATGCAAACATGAGTTCAGAGAGTGTGTGTGTATTTGGCCTCTACTCTGTGACACTGTAAATCTGTCTGGTATCTCTGACATGCCTAAGCGGTTCACCTGATCACCCTTACTGAGAAGGACTCATTATTACAGGCATGTCCCAACTATGGCCGATGGGCCAATCACCGCCTTGTCAATTTCTGTGGCTCTCTGCCTTGCTAATCCAATTTAGCATTGAGATCATGAACACTAGTTTACCGTGTCATCCAGCTAACTTTATCTCCAATATAGGCATGCCCCGACACCTCCATTGAGTTTGTTTGGCTATACCAACATATACTTGTGATCATGGCACAAAACTAACGCAATAACAACATTAGTAGTGAAAGTTTTTAGGTCACTGATGAGGCAGCGTTTTACAAATCTATTGTCGAAAAAATTAAGGTTCTCTTAAAAATGACTGGGATGACTAAATCTGCCGTTTTCACCTCAATCAGTAGACTTTGTTGCCATGGATATGACGGTTGAACTTAAAAAATGAGGAGAGAGAAGGTTGTTCGTGTTTTAATCATAGAGTGCATAGTAAGGCCTAAACATACTCGATACTGAGATATATCTGTTGACAAAACACATATTTGAGCAACCAGATAAGATGACCTCCATTATCGTTCCTTGTCTCGTCCCAGCACATGACTCATGTAATTGGAGCACAAAGCTGCAACACCTTTGCCACATGTGCACAATGTTTAACCTATATGTACCCCCCTCATTTGAAAACCGTATGTATCCAGCAGAATCATGTCCCTGATGGACCTGTCCTCACCAGTGACTGGAGCTTGTGACTCACTCCATTTACCGCATTAGCATCAAGGGAGACTGGAGTGCATATATGAGACAAGATTTGTGTGTGTCCCACTTGTTGACGCACCTTTTATTCACAATCTAATCAGCCTTGTAGAACTCTGCAGAGGTTTAGACCAATGTATCCAATAGTGCTTCTTTATTTGCTGTCTGTGGTGTGTCAGCGATTCTGCCTTTTCTATCGAGTCGCGTCTTCAACACCTAAAAACGAACATGTCCTTTTTTACTGTTGTCTCTTGTGATTGTCTTTACCACAATCAAGTCTTTCCCAGGTTTGGTTGCCTAGTGATGGCTTGTAAACTAAAAGAATGGAACTATTAAAAAGACATATTGTGCTTTGGTCTCTCACTACAAATGCAAACTATTCCAAACCGAGCGAGGGAATAGCATGTTTAAACCACTTTCTAAAAATGTATGGGATGTCCATACTTGTCAAAGGTTAACTAGTAGAAGTAACAGTAGAGATAGTCATGTTAAATGTGGCTGGAGAGCAGGAGGTAGTCTGCCACAAAAATGGCAATAGCTTCATAAATGGTCTATTCCATTTAAAGTAGGTGTATGTATGTGTATATGTATGTGTGTATATGTATGTATGTGTGTGTGGCACGGTGGCTGAGTGGATAGCACTCTCGCTTCTCAGCAAGAAAGTCCTGGGTTCGAATCCCGGTCGGAACAGGGCCTTTCTGAGTGGAGTTTGCATGTTCTCCCCGTGTCTGCGTAGGTTTCCTCCGGGTGCTCCGGTTTCCCCTACCACTAAAAACATGCACAATAGGTCTGAATGTAAATGAGAGAGTGTCTTTTTGCACACCCTGAGGTGTGTATCCTATCTATGCCAAATGTGAAATGTAAATTTCCCCATTGTGAGATAAATAGTTTTCTTATATTTTTTCAGTTAATTGTTTTTCAAATATCAGGATATCAGTCAGGTTTACTATCATGGCACCTCTAAAGCACATTTCCTCAGGAAATACATACAATAAACCACTAACTTAAAACGCATTGAGTAATAATTCATCAGAAATATCTGAAAATCATAACTGAACTCATTTTGTTCTTTAAAGACTAAAGAAGAATATCCAAACCCATAGTCAATATTCAGAATATCCTTATCTTTTAAAATTGTTCATATCGGACTTCCGGGAATGGAGGACAAGCGAGCGGTCGCATAATTTCCCATCTCTCAGCGGGTCCAACTTCCCCACAGCCAGACCGGCTATTTTTTAAACAAAGTAATTTGACAAATATGCCAAGGGGAAGTGGAAGGAAATCCACGCGGAAGGCGCACACTCAGGGAGAGGAAACGGTCGTATCTCCGAGTGAGAGCTAGCAAGCGCGGAGGGGTTAGCCAACGACAAAGACATGGATGCTATTAGCGCTAGCATCATAGCCGAAATACAAAAAGTCCGCTCGGATGTCAACGAAGCAACGGGACAACTCAGGCAAGACCTTTTCGATTTTAGAGGGGAAATGAACAGTAGGCTCGCTGCTGTTGAGACCAACGTGAAACAAATATCTGACAGGATAGGAGAAGCTGAAAGACGTGTTAGCAACATGGAGGATATCAGTGCGGATGTGAACGACGCGCTAGCACACACGCTTGAGTTGCATGATCAGCTCCAAAAACGGCTCGTTGATTTGGAGGCGCGCTCACGCCGTAATAATATTAGAATCCACGGGAAGCTGAAGGAAATGACCTTTTTGGTTTCATTGAGAATTTCATTAAAACAGAGCTGGTGTTGTCAAACACATCTCTTGGCATACAGCGATGTCACCGCTCACTAGCAGCAAAGCCTCCAACAGAAGCTAATCCGAGGTCAATAGTACTGTGTTTTCTCGAGTTCAGAACCAAGGAGCTTGTACTCAAAGCAGCATGGAACAAAAAAGACATTCAATTTCAAGGAAGACGAATTTTCTTTGAGCAAGACTACACAAGTGACGCCTTGGCGAAAAGAAAAGCCTATGCACCTGTTCGGAGAGCACTAAAAGAGAAAGGTTTACGCTTCCAAACACTGCACCCTGCACGTCTTCGCGTCCACCTTCATACCGGTCCGGTGGTCTACAGTAATGCGTCTGAAGCAGCAGAAGATTTGAAGAAAAAAGGAGCGATTGACGTAGAAATCTCCACTAATGTGGCAACGCCAGGGAAATCCACCGAAACAAGAATGGCAACACCACCATGGCATAAAGCTGGCGTATCACGCCATCAACGTGAGATGAGGATTACAAAAATCAAGGAAAGACTAAACCAATTTCGACGTGAAGACTGCAGCGCATGAGGTACTGTCCATGCAGTGGAAATTTGTATGACCTTGTTGCCCTTTTGTTAAGTCTAGTAATCTTGACCCATATGATGAGATGCGCATGCTTGTTTGCCCTCCCCAATGCGAGCTGTTCTGATTGATACGGATCGGACCCTGCAGCACGCATCAAGAGGGGCTCTTCAGTTCAGAAGACCTCCCTCCCCACTTAGAGGTGGATATCTCACTTCGTATGTGGAAGTCATGTTTGTGTGTTTGTTCTATTTGTTCATACTGTTCTTTCAGACCATTTTGTTTATTCCCTTTTGGCCATCTGAACTATTTAAGATTGATTGCAAATGTTTCACCCACATCATAGAAAAATATATCATAAAATACATTAATGAATAGACAACAATACAAATTTATAACACTCAATGTAAATGGTTTACACTGCATGAAAAGTTAGATTTTCGTCACACTAAACGGCAGGAAATCACGCTCTTTTTCGGGTATCTCAGGCAGTTTTTTTTGTATGTACTTCGACATTTCCCTGAAAAATATTGCACTTTCAACATTGCTTAACTAAAAGCTGCATTAAATGAGTCATTTCACAAAATAAATGAAAATGAAACTTTACTGTATATTCAGTGACAACACTACAGTGCCAAAAGTCAATAATAAGACCGTTTTAAACAAATGTCAAAATATTTCACTGTAAAACACTAATGTCAAATAAAATATTCTCAAATATGCTTATCTCCATCCAAAAATAATTAAAACAAAAGACTTTTTTGGCTTGTATGATGCAATCTGATCCAAGCCATTACGCAAGCCATTTAGAATTTAAACTAAGTTGATTTTTTATGCAGATAAAAAGGAGGACCCATGTTGTGTGGCCGAATAATATAAGGGGCACTTGTATCGCGTACAACTCCTAAAGACCTCTCTCCCGCCCACTTCAGTCAATAAACTATAGAAATAAAAAAACAGCGTGACTAGTGAAGAAGATGTGCCAAGTCTGGGATCGCGTCTTTCATTCAGACAGAAGACATGTTTTATTGTCAATGGTAGAGACAGCACGATCTACAGATACAACAGAATGCAAGTGTATTATACAGAGCGGAGGCATGGAGACCTCCAATCAGCAGCTGCCACGGTGTGCTTGTAGCTTGGCCTTCAGATAGACAAAACAAGGGAAAAGTACTGGCTTCTGCACATTGATAGATTGATGAGTTTAACTTTAACAAAAGTTGCTTAAAAGTGTTATGAAATCTCACATTCCCCCCTCTGGTCATACATTCACGTGTGACCATCAGGATCGATAAACAGCAACATAACATCATAACTCAATACTTAAACTCGGTACTTCACTCGGTACTTCAAAAAACTCAGAACTCGGAATACTTCTAAAACTCATAAAACATGTTCAGATCTTTCATAAAACTTGTCAACAATCTTCAGTAAAATACCAAACTTCATCAGTCGATGGTTCCAGTTATTGCTTTGAAAACAGTCTCTCCCACTTCTCCTGTTGGTTTCTTCAGGCTGCATTTGTGTCGAGCCATGAATTCTTCTGTGACGTGTCTTTCAATCACACGTTTCAGCTTCAGTGTCCAGATTCAGCAATTCAATTCAGTCCAAATTATGTCCAAATTCAGAAATCCAGATTGTTCCAAATGATTTCCAAATTGTGTAATCCAATTTTTCCAAATGGTATCCATGCAAAAGAGGACGATGGTATTATCCATGTCTCAGCAGCTCACAGCCTGACTGGAATCAGGGGCTGTGCAGATAGTCCAAGTGTGCTGGTCCAGATGCATGGTTTCTCTTGAGGTTTCTCAGTTTTGGCTTAAAAAAAAAAACACTTTTTGTGTAAAAAAAAAAAGTCTTCTGTTCTCCAGATGTTACAGACAAGGCCCGCATCCTTCCACCACCTGAAGAAGATGTGCCAAGTCTGGGATCGCGTCTTTCATTCAGACAGAAGACATGTTTTATTGTCAATGGTAGAGACAGCACGATCTACAGATACAACAGAATGCAAGTGTATTATACAGAGCGGAGGCATGGAGACCTCCAATCAGCAGCTGCCACGGTGTGCTTGTAGCTTGGCCTTCAGATAGACAAAACAAGGGAAAAGTACTGGCTTCTGCACATTGATAGATTGATGAGTTTAACTTTAACAAAAGTTGCTTAAAAGTGTTATGAAATCTCACACTAGCTCAGACTGGGGTCAAGCAGTTATTAATTTCCATTTTTTCCTTTTATTGATTGAAGTGAGCATGAGAGAAGTCTTTGAAGCGTTGTGTGTGGAAGTACTCCTCGTATTATTCCGCCTCACAACATAAGTTATTTTTATTCCGCTTAGAAAATCAATATGTTTAAATTCTGTGTAACTACACTTCACGTCACTGAATTTAAAAATATTTTAAAAAACAAAAACATTGAACGTCACAACAATATAAAACTCCATCGCAGCCCACAAACCTTAGTTATTTCAGTCCATATTCAGCCATTACACCACTCATGATCTGAAAGTTCTTGAATCAAGGTAAGGACTCTGGGGTTCACATTAAGACGTTTGGTTTTGCTTTTCTCCACTTTGGTTCCCTTCTCTGGGTTGATGGAGAAAAAAAACACCTGAAATATATTTAAAAAAAAATTACATTTAAAATACAAATGTGCTGCAATTAGCTCTGCACAGTGGTGCAGAGCTAAGCAGTCAAACACAGGTCATGGGTTAAAGGAATAGGCCCCGTGTTTACAGACTGACATATGTTCTTACCTTAGACTGATATGTACCTGTCTGGTCTGTGTCCATGTGCTCTGTCATGCAAACGGAGCACAGCAGCCTCTTCCACAGAGTGTATAGTAACAAATCAGCTCCCGTTAGAAGCTACCAAACTCTTCCACGTGTTCCCTATTTAAATAAAGTTACATGACGTGTTACACTACCAAGTACAGTAACACAGAAATGTAACATGTCGATTTTCTCAGCGGATAAAAAGGGGCACTATATTGTGAGGCGTAATAATACAAGGAGCACAATGAGCGCTACATCCACGCACTAACTCCCAAGACTTCTCTCCCCCTCACGCTGCTATTGACGGAAGTGAGCGGGAGAGAAGTCTTGGGAGTTAGTGCATGGACGTAGTGCTCCTCGTATTATTACTATACTTGGTAGTGTAACACGTCACGTAACTATTTAAATAGGGAACACATGGAGGAGTTTGGGAGCTTCTAACAGGAGCTGATTTGGAACTATACAGTCTGTGGAAGAGGCTGTGTTTGTGCTCAGTTTGCATGACAGAGCATATGTCAGTGTGTAAAAACGGTGGCCTATTCCTTATAGTCCTAGCTGCTTACATGTTTCCTCCCACATTACAAAATGAACACATGTAGGATTCACTGAATACTTATGGAGGTCCTCTAACTACAGCCCATGTGTCTGAATCAAGTGTTGATCTTGTGGATCAACACTTGTGCTGCATTTTCTCCAGTTTGATTTTACCCAAATGTAATACCTTCTGGGGAAAAAAGAACAGCAACAAAAACTGAAAAAAGATACATGTTTCTATTATGTTGAGCTTTTGTGGATTTCTTTGTTGTGCTTTTATCCAATTTTAGATTTGGGTAAAACCAAACTGGAGAAAATGTAGTTTGATCAGGTGGGGGTTAAGAGGTTAATATACAAAAAGGCATAGACCTCTGCAGAAACTCCAGAGTTGAGGCCAGTTGTATTGGATAATGGATGTTTAAGCAATAATAACTCCCAAACATCATGGAAATGGCCGACACAAAGGAGCCAACGTTGTCCTGGACAATCATACGATCCACACTCAGCATAAACCGGTTTGCAGATTAACAGGATTGTCCTTCAAGGAGAAACAAAACGAGTTAAATACAAGTAAAATGACATTTCACCAGGCAGAGCATTAACTCCTTAGCATCAATATAGAAATGGGTTCAAAGAATGGACAAATTAAAGCAAATCATGTAGCGCAGGAGCCTTTTCCCTTTCTGATCAATACAAAACCGACAAGTAATCATCTTGGCAAACACATTCCCTTCAAACAATGCCTGTTTAGTGCAGATCTTAAACTAATCAAATGAATATCTTACCTGTATTCCAAACAGCCACAGAGCCTCTCCTCAGCACGTGCTCAAGTTGCGCTCTTCTGGTTAGCACGTTTGGCTAAACACGTGCCAAACGTATGGTTCTGAAAATAACCGGATATCAGCTTAATTGTTTTATGAGATGTTTATGCCAGAATGGCAAGATTTTGTCTACGTGTGAAATGCAACACCGTAAATGCAGTCCAGTTTCATGTCACCAGCATCACACAATGGTGAAATGCACGATGCTAACTAGCGTTAGCTCTTCTAGCTAGCCACGGCTAAGCAGCACGATACTGAAACTAGCTGCCGGACAACGGACACATTTCAGAAAAACTAAATGTCCTTCTTCTGTTCTGTATCTAGATAAATTATCTTACCCGTGTTATCGGCTTCTCGAACGAATGCTTCTGTTCTTCACCAACGCACACTCACGCTCTCTGTCCAGTGTTGTGTGAAAGTTGCACACGCACTGATCCAGGGACTGACGTACACAGCGTTGACTCGGCATGTGTCTAAACTCTCACAATAGCTGATTATCGGAAAATAAAACGTCTTCTACAAATCAAGGAGTCCAGTCTGAAAATAATATACAGATTTATATTTTGCATGGAAAATTATTGTTGTTGCACGCGTAAATACACTATTAATTAATTACTCTCCTTCCCAAAGTTACAAAAGCTTTATTTGGTTAAAAGGTGAACCATTACTATACAGATTATTTAAATGTATTTATTTTAGTCATTTAAACTCAGAAAAGAAACACAAGAAGCACTCTACACACATGGAGAAATTTATTAAAAAAAAACAAACGTTGTTCTTGTTGGTGTTAATGTAGTGATTAATAATAATGAACATTTTAATTGCAGTTTCAGTCTTCTTCTTCTTCTTCTTCACTATATCACACATTTACTCATACATTGAGTTTGTACCAATTTTTCGTGGAATGGGTTATGATTAATGACAAACAGGAGTAATGGTTAACTAATAAGTTAATTACTTGTAAACATTAGTTTCAAGTATTTTAATTTCTTTAGTAATAGACTCTTGATGTACATTTGACTGTATTTGCTTGTTTTTTGTTTTGCAGTTTTTCTGTGTTGAAACTACAAAGCAATGTTATAATTTTAACATACATTTTCTCTAAAAGTAACTATCTTGGATAGTAAAACTTCCAACTGAACATTACTGTTAATTAAACTGAGTTTGAGGGTTTTTCAACTTAGTTTTTTTCAGTCACCATTTTACGGACATTTTCAGTACATTTCACTGACATTTTTTACAGTGTGTAAAGAGAGCATGGATCTAGAGAGTGATGATAACACCAACAGCCGTTTGTGTGTATGTATCCATCCATCCATCCATTTTCTACCCTTTAATCCATTTCTGGGTCAGGGGGGTGGCAGTCAGAGATGCCACCCAAGTCTCATAGCACCAGCCCCTCACTGACCCTCTGCAGGTGGTGAGTCCACAGGAGGACGGCTGCTCTCTGAGTGTGAGCATAGCCTTAATCTCTGAGTATGAGCATAGCCTTAATCTCTGAGTATGAGCATAGCCTTAATCTAATGTGTGTATGTATATGTTTATATATATATATATATGGTGCTACTTTGAACCGAGAATATAACACATATTTTCAGTTGATTACCTTTTCTTTTAGGTATGTACATAATTCAGTTTTGATGCCTTCAGTGTGAATCTACAATGTTCATAGTCATGAAAAAAAATAAAAAATCCAAACTTTTGGTCTGTACTGTACATACATATATCCTTTGATGAGCACTTACACTTTCACTGGAAAGTTGTGCTCCCCCTCAACCCTGATTAGCATTTGTATAGCTCACAGCATTCCCATTTACATGTTAAAGCCTCCTGTGGAGGAGGGGACAACAAACTACCGTCAACAGCCGAATCCCAGAAGTTTCACAGTAATATACAGGGCCGAAAAGAGACGAAAATCACACTTTTCATGCAGTGTTAAATAATGTAGTGAAGCGGAGTAAGGTAATAAGTAAAATGAAACGAGAAAAGCAAGATGTTATATTTTGGCAGGAAACTCATCTTTCAAACGATGAACATGGAAAACTGAAAAAAAGGGTTTAAACACTCTTATTATTCCTCTTTTACAAATGGAAATGCCAGGGGAGTAGCAATTCTTATTTCAAATAATGTAAATTTCCAGTTCTCCTCACAGATAACAGATTCTGAGGGACGATATATTATGTTAAAAGGTTTTATTGACCATAAAGAGGTTACATTATTAAATGTATATCGTCCTCCAGGAAATAATAGACAACTGATTAAGAAGATTTTTGACATTATTTGTACATATTCAACTGGGGTTCTTGTATGTGGTGGAGATTGGAACATTTACTTGCACCCCTCATTAGACTCCTCCACTTTAAGAAAAATGCGACCGGAAGCATTACTTGTTAATAAGCTCATTAAAGAGGTTGGTTTGAAAGATATATGGAGAGAATTACATCCAAATGAAAAAGGTTTTACTTTCTATTCCCACTCACACTCTGTTTTCGAGATTGGATTATTTTTTTATGCCTAACAAAGACAGACATAGGGTTTATGATTGTGATATAGGGGTAAGGGACGTTTCAGATCATGCAGGAGTAAACTTGACTATACATTTAGATATTGCACGAAAGGAGACAGCGTGGAGACTTAACTCTAGTTACCTTAATGATGAAGAATTTAGAAATTATACGGAGGAGTCATTTGCAGAATATATCTATCACAATGACAAAGGAGACATTTCGCCTAGCGTGTTATGGGATGCAGCTAAGGCAGTTTTGAGAGGTAAACTAATTAGATGGTCATCTATTAAAAAGAAAGAAAGAGAAAAGATAATTGGTGATAAGGTCTTTGAACTTAAATTATTGGAGGACGAACATGTGAGGAAAAATAACGACGACAGCTTGAGTAAATTACTGTCAGCTAAACGTGACTTAAATGAGCTATATGATCATCAGATAGAGACGAAAGCTAAGTTCCTCAAACAAAATTATTACGAGAATGGACCTAGAGCCAAGAAACTACTTGCGTGGAGGACACGGAAACAACAGGCGAACCGAAACATACACAAAATAAAAAATCCAGTTACGAAAGTAATTAAACATAATTTAGAAGACATACAAAAATCTTTTGTAACTTATTATTCAAACCTTTATACCCAGCCACCAGCAGCAGACCCAACTATAGTGGAAACCTTCCTCGAATCGTTAGATCTACCCTCCATAGGTACAGAACAAAATAAAAAACTTTCACAACAAATTACAGAAGAAGAAATTCATAAGATAATATCAAATTTAAAAGGGAACAAAATGCCGGGCCCCGACGGGTTCCCGTCCGAATGGTACAGGGCCTTTTCACGGACCATTATTCCATTACTCAAATCCTGTTTTAACTATGTCCTTGAGGGAGGGGCGATACCTACATCATGGAAGCAAGCGCTTATTTCAGTCATTCCCAAGCCAGGAAAAGATGCAACTGAATGTGGCTCTTACAGACCAATTTCTATACTAAACATAGATTATAGAATATTCGCAAAAATACTTGCAAAGCGTTTCGAGGACATCATTCCAGAATTAATAGACACTGATCAGACAGGATTCGTTAAAGGTAGACAGACACACGACAACATACGTAGGGTAATTAATCTCATAGGTCATATGCAAAACACTAAATCTGTAGCACTAAGCCTTGATGCAGAAAAGGCATTTGATTCTGTCCGTTGGGAGTTTTTATTTTTAACCTTAAAACGCTTTGGTTTCAATAGTAGTATAATTACTTGTCTGGCCTCTCTTTACAGCTCACCAAGTGCCAGAATTAAAATTAACGGAGACCTATCAAAATCAGTTTCTCTGAATCGTGGCTGCCGCCAGGGCTGCCCCTTGAGTGCAAGTCTGTTTGCGCTGTACATTGAACCTCTGGCTCAAGCAATCAGAGAATCAAACCAGATAAAAGGTATTGATCTGTATGATACAGAATATAAAATTTGTCTATACGCGGATGATGTCCTACTCACACTTTCTGAACCTGAAACTAGTCTGAAAGCACTTATACCCCTTCTTAATACGTTCGGTTTCTACTCCGGTTATAAATTAAATCTTCATAAAACCCAAGTTCTTACATTCGATTATAAACCAAGCAAATATCTTACAAAACATTTAAAATGTAATTGGAACAATGCATCAATCAAATACCTAGGAGTCCATATACCCAAACAACAAAACGAGATATGTAAACACAACTATGATCCATTGACGATCAGCATTAGAGCAGATCTGGACCGATGGTCATTACTCCCTATGAACATGCACGACAGAATCCAAATGATTAAGATGACTATATTGCCTAAACTACTCTATTTGTTTCTCGCGCTGCCTGTTTCGGTGTCCTCCAGGCAATTTATAGAATGGAATAGATTGATTTCTAATTTTATTTGGAATAAACAAAAGCCTAGAATAAAATATGTGACAATGCAATTGTCCAAAAGAGAGGGTGGGATGGCTTTACCGTGTCTGGAAAATTATTATAAAGCGGCTCAACTTAGAATCTTGATTGCATGGTGTGACCCATCTAATGAGGCTAAATGGAAGTTAATCGATAAAGCAGAGATCGGTGATGTCCCACTCTCCTCCATTTTAGGTGATAAAACAAGGTTAATGATACTTTTACAAACTGTATCAGATTGTATTAAGACACCACTGAATATTTGGGCTAATGTTATTAAACAAGAAGCAGTTGAAAGGGAGGTAAGAATACTGCGTTGGCCCGCTTATGACACCGAATTCATTCCCGCTGGATGTGATAGCAGATTTAGATGTTGGTGTAACGGGGGCATCACTGCATATTGGAAAATAACTACAGAATGCAATATGAAATCCTTCCAAGAACTTTCAGAAAAATTTGGACTGGAAAAAAAGGATTTTTATTGTTACCTTCAGTTGAGGCATCATTTCAATGCAAACATTAAACCTACAAGCCATGGAGGTGATGCTCTTGTTAGACTAGTCATTGATACATGTAAAGGGAAGAATGTTGGGAGGCATGTGTCTTCTGTCTACTCTGTTTTACAATCACGTAAAAAACTTTCCACAAATTACATTAAACACAAATGGGAAAAAGAAACAGGGATAGCTTTAACAGATGAGGATTGGGCAAATATATGCAACACCATCATAACAACCTCCAGCTCTGATTTATGGAGAGAATATGCATGGAAAAGTGTTGTAAGATACTTCTTGACTCCCAGAATCAAAGAACTTCAAACCAAAAGTGCTGTTCAGGGTGTCTGTTGGAGGAAGTGTGGGAGAGTATCAGCTGGACATTTTCACATATTCTGGGAATGCCCCGTGATTGCCCCCTACTGGACAGAGATAATACAAAGCATTAAGTCGATTTCCAGGCTGCAACTGGAAGAGACTTTCCAAGTCTTCTATCTGGGCAACATACCGGTTGGACTGAGAATAAAAGACCGCTATCTTCTCCTGATAATGCTCGTGGCAAGTAAAAAGGCGATCACTCGAAAATGGCTACAGGACAAACCACCAACAAAATCAGACTGGATTACAATCGTGACAGAAATTGGTGAAATGGAAAGACTAACGTTTTCACTGAGACACTCAATAGAGACATTTTGGAAATATTGGGAAAAATGGAAATGCTTTATTTAATGTGTGTGTACATCTCAAGGTGTAACTGTTCAAATACTGATGGCCTGTTTGTTCTTTCTGAAATGTAAAAATGTTTTAAAATGTTTAAATAAAAATTAAGTTTAAAAAAAAAAAAAATAATAAATAAATTGTTCATATCAAGGCATTATCTAAAAATTCATTTGCATCATCTACCCGCAGTTTATTTGCAGAATCAAATCCACTTAGTATTCTTTTCCACCAACCAAATTAGATCTGTGTTATAATCCCATGTGCAGATGCCACAAAAGGTTAGAATCTGTGCAGACTTATTTATCACTGTGACAATAACTGTTATAAATCGCCCACCTCTGCCTTAGTCTCGGAGCTCCAACTTTTGTACTATTCTCTACCACGACTGATTATGTAGACAGTTGGTCTGAAACAATTCCTTTCTCCTTGACTCCTCAGCTTTATTATAATAAAGCCTTCCCTCAAAGATTTGTTTTAAACAGGTGAAACCTGCACCATAGATGTGTGGAAATAAATGAAAACTGAAAATATTCACACAAAAAATAGGATGGTATTAATTTTTATTAATGCATTTTTTAATGCGACAGTAGCTCAGTTGGTAGAGCATTGGCCTTAAGGCCAGAAGGTCGTGGGTTCAATTCCCACCTCTACACCTTCTCCACCGACTCCCACTGATAACTGCTGTTGTTGTGTCCTTGGGCAAGACACTTAACCCCACTTTGCCCAAAGCCCCCGCTGGAAGATCTCAGCTCCTGTGGACTCACCACCTGCAGAGGATCAGTGAGGGGCTGGTGCTATGAGACTTGGGTGGCATCTCTGATTGCCACCCCCCTGACCCAGAAATGGATTAAAGGGTAGAAAATGGATGGATGGATGGATGGCATTTTTTAATCCCTCTGTGAATCAATTTGTCATAGTTTGCATGGTGGAGGAAAAGTATGCACAAGGAGAATATGCAAACTCCATCCTGAAAAAATGCAGATCACATCCATGTCCACGTGGAGTTCTAGTAGTAGGATAGTTCTCAAATGTACCACACACACACACACACACACACACAGGGCATCACTCTGTGTGTGTGTGTCACTCTTTTCTCCATTACTTCTCATATCCCTCACCAAAGAACCATCAAATGCCATGGTAGCTCTATGCAGATTTTTCAAATGTATAAATCCAATGCAGAACAACCACATTTGATTTACGGTAATTCAGGGGTCTTTAGTGCCCCTCGAGTGGCTCCAGGAGTCTCTTCAAAAATGTCTGAAAATGGAGTGGGAGGGGTATATTTTAATTCTAGTTTCAATGTGGTTTCTGTAGGAGGGACAGCATTCTTAACGTTTTACAATGCAGTAAAAAAGAAATAATCAATTTCAACATTTCTGTCAACTGAGATTTGCGTCATATCCCGCGCCGGGCGGCCGCTGTTGTAAACAAACCAGCGAGTGCCACATGAGTCCTCATAAATCACAAAGCTAAAAAGGGAATTAGTTGATAAGAACCAAGAATTCAAGGAAGAATGGGCTGGAACATTTGCTTTCATTGCCAACGAGGAAGGACTGCTTCATGTTTGCTTTGTAATGAGAATATATCGAAGAACAAAAACAGCATGTGGAAAATTGGCTGCTGACCCCAGATTGGAGAGAAACAGTGCGATCGCAGTTATTCTGGAGCCGATTCATCTCCAAAATTCTACTGCTGAAATTTGTTGCAACACGAGGAACAATGAAGTGCGAAACACCGTTCGGGACATTCAGCTCCAGCGAACTCCAGTCGTGACGTGATGGATATGAACAGACAGTGGTGTGATGCAGGTATGTGAACTCTGAGCCAAAAAGCGGATTTATTTACTGTATTTCTACAATTGCATGAATGCAACAAAAGGAAAGTTGAACTTAAAGCATATATCGTATTGCAGAGTAGTCACATGGTGCGTCATTCTCTTGCACTACAGTGAAAATACATATAATAATCATGAATGCATATTATGTATTTGTAGCCTATACTTACTCGTTTTGATAGTAGGCTAATACAGCTTACAGCCTGTGTTGCTTTCATACAAGCCTTATACAAGGCAGTAAAGTTTTTGCGGCTCCGACAGATTTGTTTTTTGTTTTTTTGGTCAAATATGGCTCTTTGAACTTTTTGAGTTGCCGACCCATGCACTAATTCATCCCCATTCACTTTTTGCACAAACCCCAGACTTTGCGTTGCATTTGTTACACTCAGCCGGACTTGCTGCGCCAACCATCCCCTCCTAGTCTATTTGTGGAATGGAGACAATTTATTAGCCTTAATTAATAATCAAGGCTGCCTCGTTTTCACAGGCTCCTGGGTGATCATGATGCTTCAAAGAGCAATTTTCAAAGAGCATGCACTAAACTCTTCGCAATTGTCGGACTGCTGCAAATAATGGATAATAATGGATTTGTTATTGATGAATTTAAGAAACCACAAAACCGAATTCCAAAACTTTTAACTGGAAATGTAATCACAGCTCAGAGTGCGCTAATGAAGAGTCCCAGTAGTAGTACTACCCCGGTAGTATTATGTTAAATTACTTTATTTTGAATGTGCCTTTACTGTCTTCACAAAGTCGTCCCAGTCTTCCAAGTCTGTCCTTGACTTGTTGGCCCAGCCTGATTACTGGTCCACCCTCTCTGCTGCAACTTGTAGCCCCCCTGTGAACCTGCACACTGTGACAGTTGATCCTGTCAGCCTGCCCCCGGAGCCTCCGAGGTGAAGATTGCTTCTGTGATGCTGAGCGGAGATGAAGGTGTTACCAAAGCCCGGCTGGCTCTCCTGTTTACACTGCCTGAACGGCCCGCTTGTTTGCTGCTATTCTGGGCCCAGTGGCAGCCTGAGGAGGAGCCTGAGGAGGACTGATGATGTTTTTACCCATGGCCGTTTTTCCTCTGGAAGCCTGGAATTCCATGGCCACGTCAGCACAACCAATGCACCGTCGACACTGGTGTAGGGAGGGGGGGGGGACGTGGCCTTTTCTATCTGATCTCTGTCAGCACTTGTGCGTCAGACTGATGCAAAGGAGTAGGTGTTCCTGCCCTCCCTCCCCATTCTTCTTATTCTCCCTCCAACGTGAGCAGGTACTGGGCTGCACACTTCCTTCCTTCTGTTCCATTCAAAGCCTTTTATTTCTAATTGGACTCAAAATTGGATATGTAATGTGATTCATCAGATGGGCTATTACTCAGCCGGCAGTGGCTGTGAATGGAGTTGCCTAAATCAGTGCTCGCACAGGTGCTAGCCAAGCTCCACACTACATATACATCAGTTAATAAGAGAAAAAAAGCAGTTCCTTGCACGCTCTTTGAACTCCTACTCAAACAATACTGTAATCTGAAATCAATAAGGATTGAACCACTGTGACCAGTGTGCATTTAGTCAAGCTGAGCTCTCCATCTTCAGTCATACCTCTTATAGCCTGTGCTCCATATGACTCACTATCAGCTACTAAGAGGGACTTCAACGATCTTTGCCCTTTTGTGATTTATACAATCTGGAGATATTTACCACTTTACTCACTACATGATATAGTTCACAATGTGATTAGCCTTCAAACACACACAAAATACACCAACTCTGAAAAGAAAAATGTTATGGGGAATTTTGCGGTAAGGTTCCAATATGTTCATTACTTTCCTTCACCGGATGACAATATACTGTAGAAGAATACATAGACAATCTGTGGATTCTTTTTTGTGTGCCCAAAGTAAGCACAACCCATCACACAATCCTGACAGCATAAAATACTGAAAGTAGAATTAAGTCAAAACTGTTGCTATCAGTCAATCTTTAATACGCTTGAATGTTACAAGTTGAAATATAACTCATTCATACCAGTCCTAATGACTCCCTCAGTGTTACTAATAAGCCTCCTTGACGAGGCTTTTTATTAGCTAAATATTGTATCACATAAACAGAAATAGCAGTGAGAGTTGACGCCTTTAAATGTGTAGAGCAGATCTGGTGTTGGTTTCAGTGGCAGGGGCTTTTTATAGCCTCAGCTGCCGATGTAGCCACAAGCTGCTGTGCGGTCTCCTCTTCAACACCTGAGGGGGCGGGGCCACTGCCGTCATTAACCCCGCCTCTGGATGCACATGTCTTTAAACTGCTTATGTAAGTCCTGACACATGATTGAAAGGCCTAGTCGTATGTGTCTCCGCTTTACAGAGGCTGTGGAGTTTGAGTTCTGTAACAGGAGAAATGTGTGTTCTCTCGTGCTCCCTCTATCTCAGCTTTCTGCTGAGCTGTCACTACTCCAAACTAAGCTGCTACTCTGCCCACAATACAACCACACAGCAAACTTTGTTCCTCAGCACTTTTAAGTGTGGGGTGTGCATTAATGCCTTTTGTTACACTGTGGCGGGGAAAAGTGCCTTTTCAAACTATGAGCAATAACTGGGCTGGACAAAGACCGGAAAACTGGGAAGAGTCAGTTGAGTCTTCAGGACAAGTTTCCATCTTTGTGTGTTCTTTACATGACAGAATGTTTTGCCACGTCAGCCCTGACCTCGATGTTTTTATCATTATTTCAAACCCCCTCTGCCGTTTCATACACAGCCCAAGTAAACACTACATATTGCCCGTGTCTTGTGTCAGAGAAACACTTGCTGGCTTTATAGGTCCTTCTCTGAGAACGTTTTATTGACTGTCTGCAGTTACATAACTGCTTTTTTATTATGAGCACAGATAGTGTGACTTGCAGCAAATGTCCAATATGGTTTTATGGTCTTGTTTGTGTGCATATCATTTTATTATGGTGGGGGCATTACCTCTCAATCCTTTGAGATCTTTCCGCATTTTAATATTTATTTTTGTTTCCCACGGAATGTTTGTGGAACAGTGACATAATGAAGGCCATAGTTTAACAATTATTGTCAATAATAATAATTATGCATCAGACACATATTTAAACATAACTTAAAGCTCTTACGTATTTTTTTGCCTGTCTTTATTATTCATACATACATGAATATTTGGCCAGTTGAACAACCGGATCACCATATAGTGATTTATTATACGGCTCGTCACAGCAGCAGTAGAACGCTCCATTGATTTGAATGTAATTTCAAAACGTTCTACCGGTCATTATTTTCTATAACGGACCTCTCAAAACAATAATGACCGCTGCCCTTTGGCAACGCACTCTCTGCTTGTATTTCAAATGCGTGAATAACTCCGCAAGTAGTTCCGGCCACTCCGGAGCTAGCCACGCTCAATCAACACACTTAAATGTTAATCGGAGAATACTTATACATATACATTGTAGCGGCCAAAACTTGCCCTGTGCAAGGTCCGCTGGATGCAGTGTGTTGGCGTCTAGGACGCGTGTCTCTCACCATCCAAATAGAGCAAAATACTGTGTTCTACAATCCTTTATTGTTGCCAAGTACACAAATATAAAGCTGTGGTAACAAACAACGGTCGAAAGATGTTTGCCTCCACACTACAACACCTGTCTTTCATTAGTGCCCCACTTATATAGGGCATACTATCGAGGTGGCGCCACACAGTGGCAGGAGGCAGCAAAGGAAATCATAGGAAACTGGCTCCAACACACCGGCCCCTTAATTGTGAGAGCCAGGAGCTAAACAATTACAAATTCAAATAAACATGGAGCCATACTTTGACTTAGCAAGTTTGTCACATTGAGAACATATTTTTCAAAAAACACAAAATTTCTATGTCCACATATTCAAAGTCATTGTTCAATACACAGAAAATACATTTGGCATTTAATATCCATCCTGTTAAGTTTCATTATTCAAAACTATTTCCAGCGCTTTCTTTTGAAAGCTTTGCGCAACTTTAGCTTAAACATTTTGCTGGCTGAAAGCACATACAGAATCCAAAGACAGTTCACGAGAACAACAAAATCAAAATGAGTGTTTCTTACAAAAGCATTGTTGTGCTTGCTTTTACTACGCCACTGTGGCAGTGGAAAAATCCTGGTGTGGCCTGGTGTGACCATGTCTGGGCCACTGCAGGCCAGCTTCTGCTGCAGCAGGCCTCCCACTACAGGCTGCAAGGCAGTCAATAAGACAGGAACAGCAGAAGTTTCCTGCTCTTCATCCTCTGTACTGTCCATCTTTTTCCACGAGCATGTCTCAGTGTCCAAATCCAATGTCACCGTTCGCTCATGGTCCATAAGGGAAATCTCAAATTCCTCCTGACGGTCTGGTGAAGATGAACAGTTCACATCAGCCATTTGTGTGGCACTACCGGCCCCTGTTGGCTCAAGCGCATCCACCAAAGTGGGAATGTAAACTGGTGGCTCCCAGTCAAATCCATCCCAGTCATCAGCGGTCCCAGTTGGCTCAAGTGAACCCACCAAAGTGGGTACATAAACTGGTGGCTCCCAGTTAAATCCATCCCAGTCATCATCAGTCCTAGTTTCTTTTATAACTGCAGGGACAGTTGTGGTTGGGACTTGTGTTTGCACCCTAGGCTCTATTGGAAGAGATTTATTTTTATGCCGATGCTTCTTTGAGGCATTCAACACTGCAAGTTTAGCTGTCACTTCAGCCATTTTAGTTTCAAATTCCAGCTCTTCCAATTGTCTCTTAATGGCTAGTTGCTTTGCTTCCAGTTCATATTTCTCTTCCAAAAATGACATTTTAACTAGAAGCGCAGCTTGCTTAGCTTTTATTTTAACCAAAGCTGCAGCAGCTGAAGCTCTCTTTTTTGTCAGTTTTGTTCAAATCCCTGGTGCACATTTTTTACAGTGTTCCTTTTTACAGTGTCCACCTCACAGTCCATGTACCGCTCCTAAACGTGTAGTCTGTGCGGCCCTATGTCGCACACAGAAATCAGAACTGCTCACCACGCGTAGCCTTCTCCAAACGTGGTGCCAAGCTCCTCCGCGGGCCACTCCGCTGCAGGACAGTTTGCGCGCCGAGTCTTCCCTCGCCCGCGCTGGTGGTGGGGGACGCCGGTGCTCTCTCCGGTGTTTTTGCCCTTTCCTCCTTCCCGCCGACAGTCCGCCGGTTCGCCGCGCCCCTGTGGCAACGAGTCACCGCCACGGTAGTCGTGGGTCCACTCCTCTCCAGGAAACCGCGCTGTGCCAATCACAGCTGACGCAATCTTCACGCCCAGACGGTACCTGAGGCTATCTTTCGACAATGTAGTGGCCAAAACTTGCCCTGTGCAAGGTCCGCTGGATGCAGTGTGTTGGCGTCTAGGACGCGTGTCTCTCACCATCCAAATAGAGCAAAATACTGTGTTCTACAATCCTTTATTGTTGCCAAGTACACAAATATAAAGCTGTGGTAACAAACAACGGTCGAAAGATGTTTGCCTCCACACTACAACACCTGTCTTTCATTAGTGCCCCACTTATATAGGGCATACTATCGAGGTGGCGCCACACAGTGGCAGGAGGCAGCAAAGGAAAACATAGGAAACTGGCTCCAACATACATTCTTCACACACGTGCACGGACATTTTCAGAATTTTCTGGTCTTGTCTTCATGACAAAAATACTATTTCTCTGCGTCAAAAAGCGATCGTGAAAAACCCGGAAGTAGTTCTGGCCGCTCAATAAACGCAAATGCCAATCAATCAACGCAATGAAATGTTTATCGGAGAGTGAATTATACATATCCAGTCTTAATACAAGTGCACGGAAGTTTTCAGAATTTTCCGTTTACGTTTTCATGACAAAAACTCTGATGTAATGCGAGAAAAGGCGATCCCGAAAAACCCGGAAGTAGATACCGGCACATTTTAAGATACCGGCACATTTTCGGACACATTTGCAGAGGATCGATTTAGGTTAGGTTTATGTATGGGTCACTCACCGCTGATGTTCAGAATTCTTTGTTCAGTTTTCATGCAGTTCCAGAGAGTTCTAGTTTGGAAGTTGCCAGCCTAACTGTTGCTAGCATAGCCACACTGCCTGCCCGCGGTTGCCGAGCAACGGGAAAACTTTTTGGGACTACTTTATTTGTTGTCATTAAATAAACTTTTGGCATTCATAAAAGTGATCTGAAGTTTATTTTGTGTGTTAAGTTGGTACAAAGCAGTATAATAAGCGGGATAATGTATAGCATACAGGTCATTATCGGAAAATAAGTACCTTCAGGGCGGAAGCAGACCGCCCTGAAGGTACTTATTTCCCTGTCGGTACTTATTTTCCGATAATGACCTGTATGCTATACATTATCCCTTACTTATAGCTTCCAAGTGTATAGTTTTGTAAAGTGTCCTCTGGTTTGTCATCCACAGGTCCTGCTCAGGTTCCCATGATGTCTCCAAACGGTTCAGTGCCTCCAATCTATGTGCCTCCTGGATATGTTTCGCAAGTAAGCAGAAATTGCTTCACTACTTTTGTTAACCTGATAAAAGGGCTTTGTTCATCAATTTGTGCATTGTAATTTGGATTACAACAGTTATAATGGGCACAATCAGTCCACTAATATCATTTTGATAATCACTGTTGTCCATTTAAACTAGGGATGTACGGAATCCAGGTTTTTGGGGTTCGACCGAATACCGAATCCACTGGTTAAGATTCTGCCGAATCCGAACCCAAATACCGAATCCTATTCCATCCTCAGTCCATTTATGTTTCATACGCAAATGTTTTAACAGCGGCGGTGTTGTGTACTGTTTAGGGTCCTTACCACCATGAGACAAATCGGCATTGCAAATTGGACATGTAGCTCGACCAGAATCTATTATTATAACATTTATAATAATCCCGTTTATCATTAAAGTGATTGTCTGGAGTTTGTCAGAAAAAGAGAGAGAGGTGCTTGATTTGAAAAAAACGACGCAAGCTCCTCCCCCTTCCTTTCTGATTGGTCTACACCTACGTTTCCGTAACACTTTGAAATGTTAATCAGAGAACACATTATACATATACATTATTAATACACATGCACAGAGGTTTTCAGAATTATTTGTGAACGTTTTCATGAAAAAAATAATGTTTTTATGCACAAAAAAAGCGATCGCGGCAAACCAGGAAGTGCTATTATCATGAATTGCACATTACAGGACACATCTGCAGAGGATCTGATTATGGATATAGGTTCAGAATATACATAAGTACCTCAGCGCGGATGTTCAGAATTCTTTGTTCAGTTTTCCTGTAGTTCCAGAGCCTAATAGAGGCTCCGCGAAAACAAACAACTGAGCATGAGCAGCTGCGAGCATCAGCGCAGATGATTGACAGCCCTTGGCATGACTCGATTGGTTAACCTCGACGGCACCGTGGATTCTGAGCTATAGCTAAGAGCAGGGAAGGCGGGACTTGCCCGTAATATTAGAATTAATAAAATGACTTATTTTATATCAACATTTGTGCACACCGGGGTAGTCTTGCACAGTTTTTCCTATGTGGTTTTACTGCAAATGGCAAATAAATGAATCTGAATCTGAATTTAAGGCCAGGAGGTCAATTTAGCACATTTCCTAAAATGTGTAATTCATTTAGAGTTACAGACTATCACTTTAAACACAAATACATTCAGTTCACAGCAGTGTAAAACTTCAGAGATAAAGTACATATATTACTGCATGTCATGTAAAAATAAGAGCTAAAGCACCACACATGCTTAAATAGCTTCCACTGGTTCAGGTCAAAACATTACATATATGGACATTTGAGAAATATGCCAAACTCGTCAGAGACAAGAAGCTAATGCTAAGAGGCTAGTTGCCTAAACATGGACTCACCAACTCTGCCTCTACAGTCATACGCAGCTCAGATGACAAGTACCTGGCACTGGTATTCGGCTCCATAAAGTTGGTGAGTAGGCAGTTAGTTTATGATCCATCAGAACCGCATTACAGGTGAAAACAAGAATCATAACATCCCCTCGCACCGACGTATAACTAGAGCTCATTGGTCCGCGGGGATCACATGACCAGGAAGAGACCTCAGCGCACCCGAAGAGGAACAGAGAGCAAGAGGATATAAACCTCAGCTAAAGTGCATGTTTATTTACACTTCCGAACGAATCTGATTTCCGTGACGAATCCAACAGCCACAGCGCGCATAGTGTAAGTGCAGGGTTCGGGTTCGGTGGGGAAAAATTCTAAGGTTCGGCCAGAAACCGAACCCCGTCAAAAAAGCCAATATTCGGCCGAACCCGAATCCTGGAGTCGGTACATCCCTAATTTAAACATGCTCAGAGACATTAAAGTATCATGAACATGCCACTTTATTTGAATTGGGTACATGATTATATTTTTTGTAAACTTTATTGATCTCACACAGGAGAAATGTATGGGTCACTTTTGGCATGAATAGAATAACTCAAGATTTGTGCAAAAGAAAGAAGTGTGCAAACATGTTAAAGGCAAAAAAGTCTTTTCAGGATATATACAAAAACTCTAATAAAAAAACATTCTAATGTTTTTCATTAAATTTAATAATGCTCAAGTAATTATGAAAACTTTATTGGTTTTGAAATATCACATCGGTATAACCAGACACCTTTCTAAGTAAGTAAGTAAGTAATCTTTATTTATATACCGCCTTTCACAGACCAGAGTCACAAAGCGGTTTACAATTTGTTATTTTCTTCGTGTTGTTCCAGATCATCGAAGAAAACGGGGTGCGGCGGGTCCTGGTTTTACCTCAGCAGCCAGAGTTCCACCCCGGGGGCCCTTCCCCTTTGCACCATGCCCCTCCTCCGCCTCACGCCCACCTGCCTACGTTCATCCCGCACCCCGCCATGATGCCCCCGCCGCCTCACCTCTACCCGGGCATGGCGGGTGGCGTCGGCGACATGAGCTCCCAGTACATCTCCCAGTACAACCCCTCCCACATCTACTCAGAGCAGGGTAAGTTCTGCAGATCCGGCAATCGTAACTTGTCAAAGCACTTCAGAGGTCACCTGTGGCAGCTGTGGAGCGTTTCAAGATCTGTTTAAGATTAAATAAGGCCTCGTTTAAACAGAGACGCTGCAAAGCAATTTGTAAAAACAACCAGACTCCTTATTTGCACAGCGTTGAGCAGTCAGATGTTGTGCTGTGCAACAAACCGGTATGAGTCTTCTGCTGCTGGATACCTGAATTTCTCCTACAGGGGATGAATAAAGTATCTATCTACCTATCTACATGCCCAGCCAGTAGTGGGCAGTGGAACTTTACAACGCGATACACGCAACAACAACATCCTCCTTGGGCCACCACAAACACGGCAAAAAATGCACCAACATCATTCTGCATTCAGTAGCAGCGAAAAAAAGAAACAAAGTCCAGCTTGGCACGGTTTCATTAGGACGGCCAAAGGAGTAGAATTGTCCTCCGTGCAGCGCTCGAAGCTGATCCGCTGCCATTGTTGTTCACGTTTGTTCTCGGCTACTGCAGATGTCAAAATTTAAAGAAGATATAACCGATTTTTTTTGTTATTTTTAGGTGTTCATAAAAAACTAGATTGCTCTGTGGGATGAGAGCGTAGGGGAAATGAGAAGCCTGTGAGCGAGTTGGGGGGCGGTGCTAAACATTCAAACCTTGCAGAAACGGGTATAGCTCCTTTAAGTGCGGGGAAGTGGTGAGGTCATAGCAGCCAGAGAATTCACATGGCTGTGAAACAGCACCCCACCGGGCAGCGTATCTGTTCTCTTCCACTCTGGTGGCTGTTTGTCTTGCGTTTTCATCCACCTAAAACGCCGTCTTCATGCAAACGAAAGGCCAATCCCATGCCCAACTCACGTTTTACTGTTTTCCTCGGGTAAATAGCAAGTTATTGTTTTTGTCATCAGAGAATGCATAGTGCAAGAACATCCTGGGTTTGAATTCTGGTCAGAACAGGGCCTTTCTATGTGGAGTTTGCATGTTCTCCCCCTGTCTGCGTAGGATTCCTCCAGGTACTCCGGTTTCCCCAAGCCCCGGTGATCCAAGATGGCGCCCTATTCAAATGAATGACTTGTGCTCAGTAGCGCATGGGACTTCATGGAGACCGGGAGATTAGCAGAACTCTCCTATATTTGGGCATCGTCTGCCCCTCCCCGGTTCTGCGCAGTGGACGAGCTCCCATGATGCTTTGCGCCAAATACACGTGTGTGTGTGGCTCTCATGCACGTGCACAGAGGGGCTCGGCTGCGCTTTGACCAATCAGAGCTGCTCATCAGAGCGGGAAGGATACGAGGAGTGTGTGTGGCAGTAAAGTGTTGATTTAAAGAAAACCGAAGGATTTAAGAAGAAAAAAAGTTCAGGATGACAAGGGACACTAAAATCCCCCCAAATCCAACCTTTATGAAAGCTGTAGGTTCTCGGCCCAGCTTTTTTAGTTTACATTGAGTTCTATGTGACTTTTTTCTTGGTAGCCCGCGTGAATTTAGTCTGCAGTACCACAAGCGCCCCCTGTGGCCATGGGTGGGACAGCTGTAAGCTAGTAATACTCTATCCAGTTTTTATTATAGATCCATGGGTTTCCCCTACCACTAAAAACATGAACAATAGGTCTGGCCTGTGCCTCCTGTACTGGCGACCTCACTCCCATCTCTGTGGAGTGAGAGGACAATTTCCCACAATTGTAAAGTGCTTTGTGAAAGGCGGTATATAAATAAAGATTTCTTACTTACTTACATGGTGACGAGGTAGTGCGTAAAAGAATAGATAGATAGATGGATACTTTTTTGATCCCCGTTGGAGAAATTCAGGAAGAATTTTCAAAAGTGACTTACTTTTCAAGTAAAACTCTTCAACCTCTCAAGCTATTTGTTTATTGCCAAACCTTCACATAGTGAAGGTTTGGCACAAGGGAGTATGGTTATCTGTTGATTTTGCTTCAGGTGCAAGGCAAGTATATTTCTGTAGCCAATGTTTTCTTCTTCCTAAGGGGGGCTTGGATAGTAAATATCATAAGTCATGTTTCCACTACAGGAGTTCCTGGTAAAAGGAGGAGGGTGGGACAGTTACAGGAACCGTCCTCTCCCTCGGCCTCTCGGTGGCCTTGTCTCCACTGCAGATTTGAACCCCTCTGCGACGTCATGAGTTTTGATCGTTGCGTACGTGTAGACAATATCAGACTTTGCATTAAAAAGATATAACACATTAAATTGGCACAAAATAAATCACGTTCATGTAAGCTTTTTACCTTTGGTCTTGTGCTGCACAAAAAAAAGACTTCCCCCATCCTTGCTTTGGCTCTTTCCCTCTGTAAATGTCCATGGAAAAAGATATTTCCTGCGGTGGAAACGT
Organism: Knipowitschia caucasica; assembly: GCA_964034765.1. Lineage (NCBI taxonomy): Eukaryota > Metazoa > Chordata > Actinopteri > Gobiiformes > Gobiidae > Knipowitschia > Knipowitschia caucasica. Next base: position 3,293,228 of record OZ035832.1, read on the forward strand.
GACAATTGTAAAATAAGTTATTTTTGTTTTTTCTATCCCAGTCTCTGGCGATTCCCACTCGCAACATGGCCGCCCACCCTTTGTTAACAGGGACGACAGAACCAGTAAAACATACGAGCGACTCCAGAAGAAGCTCAGGGACCGTCAGGGAGGCGGGGGGCCAGTGAAGGACAGCCCCCCGCCCTCGCCCCACAAGAGCTGCAGCAGCCCCTCCACTCTGGACATCCACAACGGAGTCAGCGGCAAGTGTGTAGAGACCGAGCCAGGACATGCCAGCCACGGCGGCCCAGACGCACAGATGGGCCCCGGCAAGAACGGAGATTCAGCAGGTGCGCAGAAACAGTTTTATTTAGGCAAATGTACTGTTTGTATACATTCCTCATTGATGCTGCACTTCAGGCACTGCAGGACAAATGAAATTAAAGAAAACCCAGCTTGTTGTTTTATCAGAATTTTGTTGTGAATTCATTCAAACGTGTTGTAGTGTATACTTGAAGTACAGGCGGTGTTTTTTCTTTACAAAAGTGTTATAATGTCCTGTGTAGTCTGTGCAGGCGTCTAACTCGGTCCAGTCTCAGTCAAGTCTTGAGTAGGGAGTGTAAACTGTAATAATGTGTCTCTGATTGTCTGTGGGCTGGAAGTGTCTTTGGTGCAGCCATTTCTCTTATCACTGACAGTACTGTAAAAGAGCTGGTGGGACGCAGCTTCATGTTTAATGTCAGTAGACTAATTTATATTATGAATTTGATTTAAATACATATTAAGATATTTTGAAAATTAATGATGGGCCACAGGGGCAATAGATTATAATTATGACCGAAAAAATGATATTGCAGTAAACCATTTTCCCATTCCACCACAAAGCAGGAAGGAACAAAAGTCTTAAATTAAATATGTGCCATTCCATGCAGCTAAAATGAAATCATCAAGGTTTTGCAGCAAATCCTCAGTATGTTGTTTTGAGTTCAGATTATTCATTTGATTAAATGCCCTGAAGAAGGCCCTCGTAGCCGAAATGAGCAGCCTAGTCCCTGTTTATTAAAGGATTTTTATTTACTGTAAAGATTTCCTCTTTACTCAAATGTTACGAGATATTTTTCATTGCTGATCCCGCTGAGCACTTTTTTTTTTAATACATTTGGCTATTCTTGTTTGATGCAAAATCAATAAAACTGTTTTGTGTGCGTTCAGAAAAGATATTTAACATTTTGTTAAGTATAATTGTGGTAAACTGCTGAATATGACTCCACAGAGCTGGATGAAGAGGCGAAGGCCCTGCTCGCTCTTCTAAGTACCATCAGTAAACCAATGGTGAGTACTTCTTTATAATTTATCGTTACCCCAGTGAGACTATTATGCTTTCAGGTAGTCGTAAGTACCAATTTTCTGTATCGATTTTTCATCCTCCCACCCCAAATGTGTCCAGGTGTCGGACATTCAGGCCAGAGAAGCAGTGGTAAACTGGAGTGCCCCCTCCAAAGCAGAAGGCGAGACGGGGAGCGGAAAGGCGGAGGAGGAGCCTGCTGTTCCAGAGGCTCTTAGCTATGAAGTGTGCATCTCCTTCAGCGGGAAGGACGGGAAGTACAAGACCGTGTACTGGTACGCCTCTCACCAGAACACGCACGCACACTGCCTCAAAGAGTGAGAGCAAACCTGTTATTAGATTACAAAAGCCTGGACTGAACAATTGGCTAGTCTGTGTTTTGAGCAATATTTGGAGGTAACTCTTGCGAACAAAAGAAAAATAATGCCATATATTTGTTATTTCAGGAAGATTTCCATTGTATCATTGTACAATAGAATTAACAACATTTATGGACGTTCTCAGCATTTATGGTCCTCTGCCCCTTATGGACCAATGGTTCTATTCGTCTTTTTAAATCATTGCATATCTTTTTGAACTTTTTGATTCTCTGATCTGTGTTGTCGAGTCGACAGCTTGTAAAGTCCTCTAAGATAACTACTTTTGTGATTTAGAAGTATACAAAAAGAAATTGGAATTGAATTGAATCAATCCATATATACTTTTATGGGTACTTTATACTGTCCTTTACAATAGTTATGCTATAGGTTTTATGACTCAGATATAGGTATAATTACTTCAGAATTACATTATTTTGATTATTTGAAAAATATTTCTAATTAACAAAAAAAAAAGATTTTATGAAGAGTAAGTACAGCTTGCGTATGTCACAATCTTGTACTTATCATGTTAGTGGCGCCATAAGTAAAAGGCTGTAGCAGGGGCGCCGTGTGGCTCAGATGGTTGCTCGGGCAATCTGGAGTTACACCCACAAATTAAGGCTCATAGCTGGATTTACAAAAACATTATGAAAATAAAAGCAAATAATCAGAAATTAAACTAAACCATGGATTTTTTTATCCCAAAATGGTGAATGTAGCACTAACGGTCACTGAAAGAGACTAGTTTAGTTTAACATGCAACAGGAGCCAGAGTTGGAGAAAGAACTTCATACATGGGCACTTCCTTATTGTGCTTCATTGAGCTAGGGAGTTGGCATTGTCAATCTATATACAGACTATGGTTAAATCTAGTGTCCATAAAGATTTTCTTGTGTGGCATCGCAGTTATCTCAGAGGACTTAACAAACCGTTGAAATTGCACAGATCAGAGAACAGTCCAGTATTGGTCCATAGGGGGGAGTTGAGCTATGTCCATAAGTGTTGTTAGATGTCCATAAATGTGATAATTAATGGGTTTCACCCAACTAACTAATTATTTTCAATTACAGCCCTTGTTGTATGTCTCTTGTGTGTTGGGTTTTATTCATATTCATATTTTTTGCATGCTTTTTATATCATATCATAATTGACTATTTTATTTTTTAAGCACAGTGCCGAATGCTACTTTGTGATTTCCTGATAACTGACAACACTGTTATAATGTTTAATTCTGATAGAAATCATGATATTCTTTTTGCCACATGGTAATAAGTTGGGGTGGGAACCTCAGGGTACCTCACGGTACGTCATGCGATACAAAGCTCACGATATGACAATTCAGCAATTATCCATATTTTGGTCTACAATAATATTTTTGTTATATATATTTCATAAATTAAGTGAAAAATAGACTTTATTTCAAGATAACTGGAAGTGAACAAGCCAAAATTCCTTTCCACTTGCACATTTCAGTAAAAATCTTACATTGTCTTACATCCAATAAAATCAATACGAACATTCTACAGAAATTGAGGAATGCATAATGTAGCCATATATCAAGTATCAATAAAATAAAGCTTGAGAAAAAAATATATAAAAATGTTTGAAATATATATATATTAATCGAGACTTAGCAAAGGCATATCGGTAATTGATTGTATCACGATACACCACCATATTGATATATTGTCACACTCCTAGTAATAAGTGTAAAGCTGTGAAAATAACAATTAGAAAGTGCATAAAACGAATCTGGTCAAACTAGTAAGTCACAATATGTCACAATTGCAACAAGACAAAAAATACAACATACACAATATTTGGAATTTAACTATGAATATATAACAAACATGTTATATATTAATATTTAGTTTAATGTCCCCCTTTTGTTCAGTGGCGAAGATTTAAGTGCAACTTTAGAAGACCTTCGCCCGGCAACAGACTACCACGTCAGGTTGTCCCACTTTCCTTCTTTCTTTGTTTTCATAACTCACACAAAAGAACATCATAATGACACTTTGCTCTTTCTCCTCAGAGTCCAGGCCATTTCTAACTGTTTACGTGGAAGCGCTTCGGAGGCGGCCAGCTTCACCACACTCACCTGCGAGCCTGAGCCCCCCAACCCTCCACGGAAGGCCAGTGGGACCAAGAACACCCTGGTGCTGCAGTGGAAGGTGAGGAAGTGACAGTGATGGAGCTGGGCCAGAGGAAGTGCTCCATAAAGCAGCCAATGGACCACATCTATTCTACTGCACTCAACTCAGACTACGGCTCGTTTCGGAGGCGCTCTTGTTTAAGATAGACGTATCGTGCATTTGTCTGCTACATAGTTGTTATCCGCGACGGCCATGCCATGTATTTATGTCCTTTGAACACTGTGAGCTTAGATAAACGGCTTCATAAATGCCCCACATGATACGATCATTGAGTATTGGCATCTTCAATGTAGGAGAAAAAATCCGTCAAAAGAGAAGTCTGGGGCACTCTGTTAAAAAATCCTATATTTTGTTGCATGAGACGAGCCAACACTGCCCCATATGCTGATTCTTACATATATTTAAATCTGGGCTACCTTACTTTTTTTTCTTCATAAATTACTTTGACCTAACAGAGTGAAAGTAAAATGTTGTGAACAAATCAGACCACAACATGCCATAATTTTATTAGAAATCATCTCATCTTTGGCATACTAGTAAGAGTCACTATTTGCTTGAAAGCTGATTGGCTGAGTGAGGGCAGTCTTAATATTCTGGCCCAAGCCCAATACCCACACTGCACCCTACACTCCTCTACGAAGTGTGCATTTGTCTGAAGTGCACACAAAGGTTTGAGTGACAGGTTACAAGCAAAAAAGGCGGATTTGGGACAGTGCGCACTGAGTGCAGGTTACGTCATCGACTCGTCAAGAGATGGTCGTTTTCAGACCTAAACTTAATAAAAATTAAAGGTCATTTTGTCTGACCCTGTGGGAAACATAATTAGTTGCTCCACACACCCCATCCATCCATCCATTTTCTACCCTTTAATCCATTTCTGGGTCAGGGGGGTGGCAGTCAGAGATGCCACCCAAGTCTCATAGCACCAGCCCCTCACTGACCCTCTGCAGGTGGTGAGTCCACAGGAGGACGGCTGCTCTCTGAGTGTGAGCATAGCCTTGATCTTTCAGCGGGGGCTTTGGGCAAAGTGGGGTTAAGTGTCTTGCCCAAGGACACAACGACAGTAGTCATCAGTGGGAGTCGGTGGAGAAGGTGCAGAGGTGGGAATTGAACCCACAACCTTTAGGCCTGAAGGCCAATGCTCTACCAACTGAGCTACTGTCGCTCCACACACGCTAAAATAAATGTATATTGGTTATTTGTTATTTGAGATAGCTGTATAATTCAAAGTTAAATGTGGGTAACTGTTATGTGGTAATTTTTATACATCCTAAAATTATTGTACTAAGTGTAAATTTTAAATGAGGCGTGCGAGGGCGGAAGTGCGAGTATTGGGACTGGGCCTCTGTCTGAAAACTGATCTAAAGCTGTGACAGGGTGCAAAGTAATCAAAGTAAGCGTAACTTGACAACTTCTCGTTTTTCGCCACCACCAATACATGTCCACTGATCAATGCAGGCATTTGAATCCCTCAACCTGTGTAGCAGACAATCGCACATTTGTTTTCAACGTTTTCATTGTACTCATTCAAATTTACTCGTTGAACAAAACGTTTTTAAATCTCCTAGGCTCCATGTGACAACGGTTCCAAAATCCAAAACTACATTCTTCAGTGGGACGAGGTATGTTTAGATTCTCTTTCAAAAACACTTTCTGCAGCTGTTCACTGTCAGTGTTTTAAGCTGTGGAACTTGTCCGTCACAGGGAAAAGGCTCCGGCACGTTCGAGCAGTGCTACTACGGCCCGCAGAAGCAGTACCGAGTCACCAAGCTCTCCCCGGCGTCGCGATACTCCTTCCGCCTCGCAGCCAAAAACGACATGGGCGAGAGGTAGGGTTTTGCACTCTCCATATCTGCGGCCTCAATCCTTCTCTCATATGCACTTTTACTTGAAAGTTAAGCGGAGATATCCTTGTTTTGGCCATATTCTAGCGTTTATAAATGTTTGTGAAAAAAACTCAAACGCTTAAGAACATAACAAATCCAATTCACCTGAGAGAATGCTAATGTACGTTGCCGGGGCTGACGCGGTGAGGCTGCATCAGGAAAAGCCAAATCAAAGAAACCCGTCCCGTGCTAATGAAAAACAACAAGGCTAATGCTGCGATTAAAAGAGAAAGATTTGCATGGACACATATCCGCCACAGTTATTCAAATCCCTGTTGAAAGGATATTTATATATATTTAATATTAAACATAACATATTTGCTCTTGCTAATAAACATTTTAGGAGAGAACAATATACATAGTTTGTCCATTTTCCCCCAGTTTTGCTGTGTGAAAGCGAGCAAATGGAAGTGGGTCTTTCTCCTGGGGGATGGCGACCAGTTCTTGGTTTTGCGCCAAAATGCCTTGTGTTTTTGTGTCCACAGTGAGTTCAGTGAGGTGGTGGACGTGTTCACCTCTTGCTCCGTGCCCTTGCCGCCCTTCCCCCCTGAGTTGGAGAAGGCCGGGGTCACCTGGCTCTGTCTCAAGTGGCAGCGGCCGCAGAGCTCCCCGAAGGAGGACGACATCTACTACATCCTGGAGATGGATGAGGAAGGCTCGGTACGTAGTATTTAACATGTGTAGACGTGTAGAACCGAGCTGCAGCTGTTATTGTAGTAAAAATAGTTCTCTATGAAATATTTCCTTTGATTAGTTTGGACACAACATCCTTCAATACTCATGATATAGTAGTAGTAATAAAATGACAATTCATGGATTTTATTCTACGAACAAGATCAAAAGATCCTCTTTTTTGATGCATATAGCAGTCATATTCACGTATTGTATCCAAATTAAGTTAGTAGTTTGAGAACACTAATACATTTGAGACCAGACAGAGGTAAGCTGGGAGCCATATATGACCCAATTCACATGTCTATGCAACCCACGACCAGAAATTGGTCACTGATCTGTAAATCAGTCTTATTCTAGTTTTGTATCAAAACAAAAAAATGTATTGAAACCAATCAATAAAATCATGAATTAAAAATGCATTATACATGTTACAACAAAAAACAGATGTAAAAGATGAGCAATAAAAAATATAGCAGGGGAACTAATTTATACACCTGTAGTCCATCGATAATGAGCTCCCACACATGCATCGTACAGAAGGACTGATTCATTGTGGAATTGTAATTGTAGTTCACCTAAACATTTGTTGTAAGTCTGATTTTAAAATCAGTTTTATATATTTGTATCCTTCAGCCCCAGCTCTTTCAGATTGATATAAAGGAACCCACTTCCTGATTTCTTGTTGGTTATGGCTTCCTCGCTCGATCTGTATTCTCATTACTCGTCATCCTATGTTTGTATCCCAGGGCTATGGTTTCCAGCCAAGCTACGATGGCGACGAGCTCTCCTGCACCGTCAAGAACCTCCACCGAAGCACCAAGTACAAGTTTCGGGTAAGTGCATTCACGACGGGGCATCTGCGAGCGTGACACATAGAGAGGGGAGCGCCTCAAGGCCCTCAGTGGGACCATGTGACGCACCCGTTTGGAGGAGGCTGTGATGGGGCTGCTCAAATGTGTGAACTCATCTTTAAATACCGTTTCCCCTGGTGCTAGACTCAGGCCACACTCTGTCATTTTTACCCATTATCGTCTAAAATGAAATACTGTGTATACTATTCATCGCATTATATCTAACATATGATTAAAGGTTGTGGCCACATTTTAACTGGGACTGGTTATCTCCAGAGCCTCCTCTACCATTTACATGTTTTTTATTAGGTTTGTAAATCAGGAAAAATATTACTATAAATAAAAGTCTAGATAATATTTACTACATCATTTTAACAAAGTAATGGTTGGCATTTGGGTGCTTATTGTAGACTTCCGCACTCGCCGGCAGTGATGGGAATAACGGCGTTACTTTTTTCAGTAAAGCGTAATCTAACTAATTACTTTGACTGTAACTATAACGCCGTTATCATTGCCCACGCCCCGTTACTGCGCGTTACTCAAGTCGCACTATGAACTTTTTTTTTTTACTTCTTACAATACAATACAATACAATACAATTTATTCTTGTATAGCCCTAGGTCACAACAGAAGTCATCTCAGAGACTTAACAAAACCATTGAAATCACCAACACAGGTCAGAGAATCAACAGTTAAAACACATGAAGAATATAAAGCACACACAGAAGAAAATGTCCATACATGTTGTAGAATGCTAAAGTGTCCTGATCATCACCAATCCTTTCTGTTGGACACTAACTGTCCAACAAGACCCTCCTGCATCCACAAGGAACAACTCTTAAAAAACCCAGTGGGAAAAAGTGAGAAACCTTGGAGGAGAACTAGGGAAACCCACAGGGAGGGAGACCCATATGAGAAAGGGATCCGCTCCTCTGGACGGACAGGCTAATGATCCAGGACCTAAGCTAGCTACAGAACGTGGACCAGTGGACGCTGAACGTGGACAGGTCCGGTGCAGGACTGAAGCACTCCCAGGCGGGTCGGGCGGGGCAGTCCGCAGGTGTAGATGGAAGAGGCCAGGCTCAGAGATCCCGTCATCGTACCATGAAACAGACAATGGGACAACGGGTGAATAGCAATGAACAAACTACAGGACAGGACGAGTTCTTGATAGGACTCGTGTTGTCATGAGAGAAGGGAGGATGAGAAAACCTCGCAGCAATTATTGGCTGATGTAAAACATATTTCCTTTACAATGTCTACAGTTGAGAGGATGGTCATAAACTGTGTTTTTGAAACAAATATTGGTCTTAATCGTGCTCAACCACGGCTTGTATCAGCGTGAGGTCAGCCTCAGAGGAGCTCATGTGAGCGCAGAAGGCTGCATACAATTCCATCGATAAGCTCCTTTCTCTTCCTGGTTTATCTGCTAAGGACAGCAACAGGTTTGGCTAACATACATATAACACATTTTAAGATAAATCAAAATGCACTTAGGGTAATGTTTCAATGACGATAGGAATGATAAGAAAGTGAGGTGAAGTGTAAGACGGTTGGTTTTAGAAATTGGATGCAGCGAAACACGAGAGGAGTTGATGGAGGAGACACCCGTTTGGTTTACTTTTAAAAACTCATTGGACTTATTTCCAAATGGAGGATTACAAATCTTCTATTATCTGGACATAACATGAAACTGGTCTGAAGTGGTCGGTGCAGGTCATTTATAAGGTAAGACCCATAACACACTTTTAAATGTGCTTTTTCATACTTTTGTGTTTTGTATGAACAAACAATGCGTGCGTGAAACAAATTCTGCTGTAGCCAAACAAAGTGTGAATAATCCGCTCTCTAGGTCCACTTGATTTATATGATGTATATGTTCATCTGATTGGGCTGAAGTCAGTGCTTCACCGGTGTTTCCACATTCACAGTGGAGCGTGTTGGTGTTTAGTGCTTACAGCACAGAGAGAGATGAAGAGTGAACAGGACTTCAGCAGAAAAACAGACTTTTCAAACTCACTGAGGGTAAAGGTAAAAATGTGCACGTCGGGTGCACATTATGTTACAGAACAAAATGAAAAAGCAATAGTTACTTTTACTGGTAACTAGTTACTTTTATAGTGGAGTAACTCAGTTACTTTTTGGGAGAAGTAACTAGTAACTCTAACTAATTACTTTTTCAAAGTAACGTGCCCAACACTGCTCGCCGTCATTCACTGTGGCACAATGTCCTCCTGTGAGAATGGGCAGATTAAGTCTTTACATGGATATTAGCTGCTAATATTTCTTACTAAATGGATTATCTGAGCTTTGCAGAACATTGTTAACTGAACTGCTTTCATAGCGTACATGGGAATATTCATCCTTTAGGCATCTGACTCCTGTCTTAACATGAGGTGCATGGTCCCTGACCATCAGCAGGTGCGCTCTTTATTTCTTCACTATTTATTATTAAAATGACCATTTCTATAACAAATAATGCATGAATAAAAGTATTCCACTCTGCACTAAAGCTCCGTGTGTTAAGCACGGCCACCTGGAGGTCTGTGAGCGTGCAGCTGTGCAGAGCACATGTTTATTTGATTGTGGCACTAAAGCCTGCACTACTTTGTGGATCACAGCAGCTGTTTTGTCCTTTTGGCTTCTCTTTATTTCTAGATCTACAGGTGTAACTATCATATGTCATTCACTCGTGGCATGTAAAGTTCCACATTTCAAGCTTTTGTTTGAATGTTGATGATTATGGCTTACAGCTAAAAAAAACAAATTCAAAATCTCACACGATTAGATTACATGAAATCAATGAAAAACATTATTTTAAACAGAGAAATGTGGGCCTTCTCAAAATAATAATCATGCATATGTACTTCGTACTTGGTTTGGGTCCTATTGCTTGAAATCCTGCCCTAATTTGACGTGGCATAGAGGCTCTGAGTCTGAGCCACTGTTCAATCACCTGAGCAGGTGATGAAGACCAGGGTGCATCAAGAGAGCCTTCAGCTCCTCTGCCTCATCTTTTGGTGAGGTCGGGAGGTCAAGAGAGCTTTCTGGCCAATCAAACACAGTAATGGTTTTGTATACGTGGTATGTATCTGTATGTCATCTGAAATAAAGTCATGCATTATTTGACTTCTGCAAGGATTAGAGCTGCCTAGAGTGAATTGTACCCACGATTAGAGCTGCCTATAGAGTGTTAGCAGGAAATAAGAAAGTTAAATTAGCTACCGTTGTATTCTCTAACTGTGAAGTTGCAGGGTCATGACAGGAATTTCCTTTTGAATGTATTCAGTTACTTTACTTCATTTGGTATTTGTCTGTAAAAATAACTATCGTCCTTTTAATGTGCTTTGGTGGTTTCTATATAAATTCTTTGTGTTTTTTAAAATAAACTGATTTGTTAATCCTTGTTTTTGGCTCCACATGACTGCACACAAGCTGACGTGTCTCCTGCTTAACCTTTGCTATTGATTAGTTATTATGCTTTGGTCTGCTATGGAGTTAGAATCTATACACTTCAAGGGGAATAAAGATCGCTCCTACATGCGTGAATCAATCAAGATGTTTATTTAAAACCTTGCACAACACAATTTTACACAACACCACAACACATCACTTTCAAAAGGGGTCGGTGAAGCAGTTGGATGAATCACTCAAGTGGGTAAATGAGAAGGGGAAATAAACATTGTGTAAAGTAAACTTTTAACTTTATTAAAACTTCCATGAGCTTTGATCCTGTTCTAACAGCCTTTTGTCTCTTTTGATTGATTCTTTACTGTTTCTAGTATCCTTCCTTCTGGAATCTTCTTTCATCCTTCCATTTTCTTTTTCTGTATCTGTTGCCGAGTTACGGGGCAGCATTATTCTGGCTAATTTGGTAGAATCCTATAGCTTTCCCTGGCCTACTACGGGACATCTTGAGTCAATTCAGACTTTAAAAAATTCAGACTGAAGACGTTTGATTCTATGATACTTCACAACTTCTCTTTAACTAACTTTGGTCTGGTCATCATTCGGCTTCTTGCTTCTGACATTGAAGTGTTGCGTCGTAGATGGCAGTCTACGCAGCGCTCGTCATCACCTCCCTGGAAACGCATTGACCTTTTCCACCTGTCCTCACCCAGCGTGTCAAAAGAGCCCTCATGATTAACATTCACATGTCTCTTGCAGGTGGCGGCGTACAACTCTGAGGGCAAAAGTAACCCCAGTCAGGTGGTTGAGTTTCTCACCAAGCCAGACGCCCCGGGCTGCCCCACCAGACCGGCCATTAGGGGCAGAGCGCAGCCACAGAGCTTCAAACTGGCCTGGGGTAAGCATCCATTTTCATTCACTACTATTGATACTTTGTTCAATCATTTCATTGGTCAATGGGAGGGCTTTTTTTTGCACACACATCTAGTTCATTTTTATTTATACTGCATAATGCACACAGTTTTGTAAGTCTAAGTGCTGTGTTATACTGAAAGACTGGAGAAAGTATAAAGCAACTTTTATAGTCTTTTTTTTTTTTTTTTTCAAGAACTGCTTTTCAATCATTGAGATATTCCCTTCTTTCGTTGGCTAATAATAAACGGCTGGAAAAACTGCAGCTCTGTAAACCAAGGCCTTCATGTTGTACATTTTTGTCCAGAACCGCCAAAAGATAGCGGCGGCGCAGAGGTGACAAAGTATGTGGTGGAGCTGTCCGAAGGCCTAAGTGGTGAGTCCAGAACTGATCGTCTGCAGCTGTTTATGGACATGTTCAGTTGTTCATATGAAGTTTCCCTGTTTAACCCCTGTGTGTGTGTGTGCGTGTGCTGTGCAGGCGTGTCGTGGGAGCTGGTGTACTCTGGCCCCTCCCCAGAGCACGTGTGCGAGGGCCTGAAGCCAGGCACTTCTTACCAGAGCCGGGTCTACTGCATGAGCGAGGGGGGGCAGAGTCCGGTGAGTCCCGGGGCAATTTGTCAAACTATCAAAACACTCTGAGTTTTGATTTTATGGAGTCTTGCAATTCTCCAGTTAGTTTGAATAATGTTGAGGGCATCTGTATACTCTCCACTTATTGTGCAAAACTTCTTCCATTATAGAGACTAATTAGAGAATTAGGAGAAAGACAAAGGTGAATGTGCCAAGATGTAGAACCATGTTACAGAACCATAAACGCGCGTACAGGACCATCCCCAGCTTGTTGCCCCCGTGTCTCCCCCGTGTCTCCCCCGTGTCTCCCCCGTGTCTCCCCCGTGTCTCCCCCGTGTCTCCCCCGTGTCTCCCCCGTGTCTCCCCCGTGTCTCCTCCCGAAGCACAACCAAAACTCACTGAATTAAAGCTGAGGTACCTTCATTTTTGCTTTCATTGACAATACATGTTATATGTGTAAATGTTGTGAACAAATCAAACGGAACAAACCACAACATTCTTGTTTTTTATGTTGCTTACTTAAAGAGCCCTGTGAGTCAATATTTGACTCTTGTTAACTCATTGTATTGAGAAATATGTTTGATTCTCACATTATTTTGGGTTGTTTTATTATCTTTCCTAATGTGGAAGTTATATATTTTTTGTATTATTCTATTGAAAGTTTATATTCAGGGCTGCACATAACTTTTTCAGTGAGGTTCTCGGAGGAGCACCAGGAGATGGTGTTTGGTTCTCACTCCATTTGTCGTGTGGCTCTTAAAGGCGCTATACCCGTTTCTGCAAGGTTTGAATGTTTAGCACCGCCCCCCAACTCGCTCACAGGCTTCTCATTTCCCTACGCTCTCATAACACTGAGCCATCTAGTTCAATTTGCGATCTGATATGTATGCTAACATTAGCATTATCACAACTTCTTGTGCAACAATCACTTATGAAATGGTACTAAAGCAACGCACTGCTAACACAATATATAAGTAAAATAATGCCGCTAGTTTCGCGTCCAAATTTATTCATTAAAACATTACAGCTCCTCACAGCAGCAGTAGAACACTCCATTGATTTGAATGTAATCCTTCCGTTCATTTTTTCTTGATAACTGAACTCTCAAATCAACAATGACCGCTGCCCTAATGCAATCTCTGTTTGTCTTTGTTTGTAATTCAGGTGTGTAAAATACTGTACAACGAAATACTAGTACAACGAGAGAAGCTAGCCGAGCTAGCCGAGCTAGCAACGCTCAATAAACAAATACATATCAATCAATCAACACCATTATATGTTAATCGGACAATACAGTATACATATACATCCTTAATACACATGCACGGACGATTTCAGAATTTCTTATCGTTTTCATGACCAAATTACTATTTTAATGTGACAAAAAGCGATCGCGAAAAACCCGGAAGTAACCATTAACATGTAGTTCCAGGGAGCTAGCTAGCTTAGCTGTTATCTGCCTAGCACCTCCCGGTGAAACCTTTGGGAGCTAACTATTTTATTTGCAGTCATTAAATACATTTCGAATTATAAGGGCTGTCTAATATTTGTTCAAATATTTATATCTTTTTTTTTTATTTTAGAATTATATTTGAATGTTGAAGTCAAAGCCCTGGTGTTGAGCAGCGCTGTAGAGACTAGAGGACACAGGCTGTAGAGACTAGAGGACACAGGCTGTAGAGACTAGAGGACACAGGCTGTAGAGGCTAGAGGACACAGACTGTAGAGACTAGAGGACACAGGCTGTAGAGGCTAGAGGACGCAGGCTGTAGAGGCTAGAGGACACAGGCTGTAGAGGCTAGAGGACACAGGCTGTAGAGACTAGAGGACACAGGCTGTAGAGGCTAGAGGACACAGACTGTAGAGACTAGAGGACACAGGCTGTGTAGAGGCTAGAGGACGCAGGCTGTAGAGGCTAGAGGACACAGGCTGTAGAGACTAGAGGACACAGGCTGTAGAGGCTAGAGGACGCAGGCTGTAGAGGCTAGAGGACACAGGCTGTAGAGACTAGAGGACACAGGCTGTAGAGGCTAGAGGACACAGGCTGTAGAGACTAGAGGACACAGGCTGTAGAGGCTAGAGGACACAGGCTGTAGAGACTAGAGGACACAGGCTGTAGAGACTAGAGGACACAGGCTGTAGAGACTAGAGGACACAGGCTGTAGAGACTAGAGGACACAGGCTGTAGAGACTAGAGGACACAGGCTGTAGAGACTAGAGGACACAGGCTGTAGAGACTAGAGGACGCAGGCTGTAGAGACTAGAGGACACAGACTGTAGAGACTAGAGGACACAGGCTGTAGAGGCTAGAGGACACAGGCTGTAGAGGCTAGAGGACACAGGCTGTAGAGACTAGAGGACACAGGCTGTAGAGACTAGAGGACACAGGCTGTAGAGGCTAGAGGACACAGGCTGTAGAGACTAGAGGACACAGGCTGTAGAGACTAGAGGACACAGACTGTAGAGACTAGAGGACGCAGGCTGTAGAGACTAGAGGACACAGACTGTAGAGACTAGAGGACACAGGCTGTAGAGACTAGAGGACACAGGCTGTAGAGACTAGAGGACACAGGCTGTAGAGACTAGAGGACACAGACTGTAGAGACTAGAGGACACAGGCTGTAGAGACTAGAGGACACAGACTGTAGAGGCTAGAGGACACAGACTGTAGAGACTAGAGGACACAGACTGTAGAGACTAGAGGACGCAGGCTGTAGAGACTAGAGGACACAGGCTGTAGAGACTAGAGGACACAGGCTGTAGAGACTAGAGGACACAGGCTGTAGAGACTAGAGGACACAGGCTGTAGAGACTAGAGGACACAGACTGTAGAGACTAGAGGACACAGGCTGTAGAGACTAGAGGACACAGACTGTAGAGGCTAGAGGACACAGACTGTAGAGACTAGAGGACACAGACTGTAGAGACTGGAGGACGCAGGCTGTAGAGACTAGAGGACACAGGCTGTAGAGACTAGAGGACACAGGCTGTAGAGACTAGAGGACACAGGCTGTAGAGACTAGAGGACACAGGCTGTAGAGGCTAGAGGACACAGACTGTAGAGGCTAGAGGACACAGACTGTAGAGGCTAGAGGACACAGACTGTAGAGGCTAGAGGACGCAGGCTGTAGAGGCTAGAGGACACAGGCTGTAGAGACTAGAGGACACAGACTGTAGAGACTAGAGGACGCAGACTGTAGAGACTAGAGGACACAGGCTGTAGAGGCTAGAGGACACAGGCTGTAGAGACTAGAGGACACAGGCTGTAGAGACTAGAGGACACAGGCTGTAGAGACTAGAGGACACAGGCTGTAGAGACTAGAGGACACAGGCTGTAGAGACTAGAGGACACAGGCTGTAGAGACTAGAGGACACAGACTGTAGAGGCTAGAGGACACAGACTGTAGAGACTAGAGGACACAGACTGTAGAGACTAGAGGACGCAGGCTGTAGAGACTAGAGGACACAGGCTGTAGAGACTAGAGGACACAGGCTGTAGAGACTAGAGGACACAGGCTGTAGAGACTAGAGGACACAGGCTGTAGAGGCTAGAGGACACAGACTGTAGAGGCTAGAGGACACAGACTGTAGAGGCTAGAGGACACAGACTGTAGAGGCTAGAGGACGCAGGCTGTAGAGGCTAGAGGACACAGGCTGTAGAGACTAGAGGACACAGACTGTAGAGACTAGAGGACACAGGCTGTAGAGACTAGAGGACACAGGCTGTAGAGACTAGAGGACACAGACTGTAGAGACTAGAGGACGCAGACTGTAGAGACTAGAGGACACAGGCTGTAGAGGCTAGAGGACACAGGCTGTAGAGACTAGAGGACGCAGGCTGTAGAGGCTAGAGGACACAGGCTGTAGAGGCTAGAGGACACAGGCTGTAGAGACTAGAGGACACAAACTGTAGAGACTAGAGGACACAGGCTGTAGAGGCTAGAGGACGCAGACTGTAGAGACTAGAGGACGCAGGCTGTAGAGACTAGAGGACACAGGCTGTAGAGGCTAGAGGACACAGGCTGTAGAGACTAGAGGACACAGGCTGTAGAGACTAGAGGACACAGGCTGTAGAGGCTAGAGGACACAGGCTGTAGAGGCTAGAGGACACAGGCTGTAGAGACTAGAGGACGCAGGCTGTAGAGACTAGAGGACACAGGCTGTAGAGACTAGAGGACACAGGCTGTAGAGACTAGAGGACACAGGCTGTAGAGACTAGAGGACACAGGCTGTAGAGACTAGAGGACACAGACTGTAGAGACTAGAGGACACAGGCTGTAGAGACTAGAGGACACAGGCTGTAGAGGCTAGAGGACACAGGCTGTAGAGACTAGAGGACACAGGCTGTAGAGACTAGAGGACACAGGCTGTAGAGACTAGAGGACACAGGCTGTAGAGACTAGAGGACACAGGCTGTAGAGACTAGAGGACACAGGCTGTAGAGTCTAGAGGACACAGGCTGTAGAGACTAGAGGACACAGGCTGTAGAGACTAGAGGACACAGGCTGTAGAGACTAGAGGACACAGGCTGTAGAGGCTAGAGGACACAGGCTGTAGAGGCTAGAGGACGCAGGCTGTAGAGGCTAGAGGACACAGGCTGTAGAGACTAGAGGACACAGACTGTAGAGACTAGAGGACACAGGCTGTAGAGACTAGAGGACACAGGCTGTAGAGACTAGAGGACACAGGCTGTAGAGACTAGAGGACGCAGACTGTAGAGACTAGAGGACGCAGACTGTAGAGGCTAGAGGACACAGGCTGTAGAGACTAGAGGACGCAGGCTGTAGAGGCTAGAGGACACAGGCTGTAGAGGCTAGAGGACACAGGCTGTAGAGACTAGAGGACACAAACTGTAGAGACTAGAGGACACAGGCTGTAGAGGCTAGAGGACGCAGACTGTAGAGACTAGAGGACGCAGGCTGTAGAGACTAGAGGACACAGGCTGTAGAGGCTAGAGGACACAGGCTGTAGAGACTAGAGGACACAGGCTGTAGAGACTAGAGGACACAGGCTGTAGAGGCTAGAGGACACAGGCTGTAGAGGCTAGAGGACACAGGCTGTAGAGACTAGAGGACACAGGCTGTAGAGACTAGAGGACACAGGCTGTAGAGACTAGAGGACACAGGCTGTAGAGACTAGAGGACACAGGCTGTAGAGACTAGAGGACACAGGCTGTAGAGACTAGAGGACACAGGCTGTAGAGACTAGATGACACAGGCTGTAGAGACTAGAGGACACAGACTGTAGAGACTAGAGGACACAGACTGTAGAGACTAGAGGACACAGGCTGTAGAGGCTAGAGGACACAGGCTGTAGAGACTAGAGGACACAGGCTGTAGAGACTAGAGGACACAGGCTGTAGAGACTAGAGGACACAGGCTGTAGAGACTAGAGGACACAGGCTGTAGAGACTAGAGGACACAGGCTGTAGAGTCTAGAGGACACAGGCTGTAGAGACTAGAGGACACAGGCTGTAGAGACTAGAGGACACAGGCTGTAGAGACTAGAGGACACAGGCTGTAGAGACTAGAGGACACAGGCTGTAGAGACTAGAGGACACAGGCTGTAGAGACTAGAGGACACAGGCTGTAGAGACTAGAGGACACAGGCTGTAGAGACTAGAGGACGCAGGCTGTTCACTGCTCGTTCTGTGAGTGGAGGAGAACCAGCCCTGCTCAGACTCTACTCAGCACTTTTCACTGCTTGTAATTCTTACACAGCTGAATCAATGAGCTCAAGTTTTCAATTAAATTACGGATTATAATACAACTTGTATGTAGTGATAAGCGTTTTTATCAACCACTTAGAAAAAAAATCGGGTATAGCTTCTTTAATCGAAATGGGGTACATTATGACTCTCTGGCATCGCACCATGCCCCCCTAGGGAGGAGCGCCCCACTATTTGAGAAGGACTGGTCCGAGTGAAGTACGCAATGGCGCTTACTAACTCAGGTGATAGTACGCATTTCTGATATTTGTCGCGCATGCGTACCTGCATACTACTTATGTGCACCCCTGGTTATAATAACTCTCCATTCTTTTTGAGAGCCACAGGAAGAAAACTTTTTTTGCCCACACATACTATGGTAAATATGACATAGAACAAAGCCTAGATATCTGCAGTGTAGTGCAGTAAACTCCTCCATCCATCCATCCATCCATTTTCTTCCGCTTTATCCGTTGCCGGGTCGCGGGGGCAGCAGTCTAAGCAGAGACGCCCAGACTTCCCTATCCACACACACCTCCTCAAGCTCGTCCGGGGGGACCCCTAGGCGTTCCCAGGCCAGCTGAGAGACATAGTCTCTCCAGCGTGTCCTGGGTCTTCCCCGGGGCCTCCTCCCGGTGGGACGTGCCCGGAACACCTCCCCAGGGAGGCGTCCAGGAGGCATCCGGAACAGATGCCCGAGCCACCTCAACTGGTTCCTCTCGACGTGGAGAACAGCGGCTCACTCCGAGCTCCTCACCCTATCTCTAAGGGAGCGCCCAGCCACTCTTCGGAGGAAGTTAATTTCGACCGCTTGTATCCGCGATCTCGTTCTTTCGGTCATTACCCAAAGCTCATGACCATAGGTGAGGGAGGGAACGAAGATTGACCGGTAAGTAGAGAGCTTTGCCTTTCGGCTCAGCTCCCTCTTTACCACAACGGTCCGATACAGCGACCGCATCACTGCGCACGCTGCACCGATTCGCCTGTCAATCTCACGCTCCATTCTTCCCTCACTCGTAAACAAGACCCCGAGATACTTGAACTCCTCCACTTGAGGAAGGACCTCTCCACCCACCTGTAGAGGGCAAGGCACCTTTTTACGGTCGAGCACCATGGCCTCGGATTTGGACGTGCTGATTCTCATCCCAGCCCTTCACACTCGGCTGCAAACCGCCCCAGTGCATGCTGCAGGTCCTGGTTTGTTGGAGCCAACAGGACAACATGTCTGCAAACAGCAGAGATTCATCTCTGCTGTTTGCAGACCATGTGGTCTCCGAACCGGACCCCCTCTGACCCCTGGCTGCGCCTAGAAATTCTGTCCATAAACACAGTGAACAGAACCGGTGACAAAGGGCAGCCCTGTCGGAGGCCAACATTCACCGGGAACAGGTCTGACTTACTCCCGGCAATGCGAATACAGCTCTGGCTCCGGTCATACAGGGATCGGATGGCCCTCAGCAGAGGACCCCGGACCCCGGACCCCGTACTCCCGGATAACCCCCCAAAGGACACCCCGGGGAACACAGTCGAACGCCTTCTCCAAATCCACAAAGGACATGTGGACAGGTTGGGCGAACTCCCATGAACCCTCGAGTATCCGATGGAGAGTATAGAGCTGGTCCAGTGTTCCGCAACCGGGACGAAAACCACACTGCTCCTCCTGAATCCGAGATTCGACCATCGGCCGTAGCCTCCTCTCCAGTACCTTGGAGTAGACCTTACCGGGGAGGCTGAGGAGTGTGATCCCACGATAATTGGAACACACCCTCCGGTCCCCCTTCTTGTAGAGAGGGACCACCACCCCGGTCTGCCACTCCATTGTCACCGCCCCCGATCGCCACGCAATGTTGCAAAGAGGTGTCAGCCAAGACAGTCCTACAACATCCAGAGACTTTAGATAATCAGGACGGATCTCATCCAAACCCGGAGCCTTGCCACCATGGAGGCTGCCAACCACCTTGGTCACCTCAGCCAGGGAGATGGATGTATCCGCCCCAACATCCTCAGCCTCTGCCTCTGTAACAGAGGACGTGACGGGGGGATTGAGGAGAACCTCAAAGTATTCCTTCCACCGCCCGACAATATCCCCAGTCGAGGTCAGCAGCTCTCCACCCGCACCGTACATGGTGTTGGCAAAGAACTGCTTCCCCCTCTTGAGGCGCCGTATGGTTTGCCAGAATCTCTTCAAGGCCGACCGATAGTCATGCTCCATGGACTCTCCGAACTCCTCCCAGTCCCGGGTTTTTGCCTCTGCAACAGCCCGGGCCGCGGCACGCTTGTCATGCCGGTACTGGACAGCTGCCTCAGGAGTCCCCCGAACCATCATGGCTCTCCCGGAGGTGTGAGTTGAAAGTCCGTCTGACACGGGGCTCAGCGAGACGTTCCCAGCAGACCCTCACTATACGCTTGGGTCTGCCAGGTCACCGGCTTCTTCCCCTGCCAGCAGATCCAACTCACGACCAGGTGATGATCGGTTGACAGCTCCGCCCCTCTCTTTACCCGAGTGTCCGAGACACACGGTCGAAGGTCAGATGATACGACAACAAAATCGATCATCGACCTCCGGCCTAGGGTGTCCTGGTGCCACCTGAATAACCTTGTGCTCGAAAATGGTGTTCGTGATGGACAAACTGTGACTGGCACAGAAGTCCAACAACTGAACACCGCTCGGGTTCAGATCAGGGGGGCCGTTCTTCCCGATCACCCCTCTCCAAGTGTCACTGGCGTTTCCCACATGGGCGTTGAAGTCCCCCAGGAGAATAACGGAGTCCCCGGGCGGGGCACCGTCCAGTACCACTCCCAAGGACTCCAAGAAGGCCGGGTACTCTGCACTGCTGTTAGGCCCGTAGGCCGTCACAACAATGAGAGACTTGTCCCCGCGGGAAACACCAGAAAAGTGGAGCGTCCAACCCCTCTCAAGGAGTTGGGTTCCAGAGCCCAAGCTGTGTGTGGAGGGGTAGGTCGACTATCTCTAGTCAGTATCGCTCAACCTCCCCCACGAGCTCGGGCTCCTTCCCCCCCAGTGAGGTGACGTTCCACGTCCCAAGAGCCAGATGTTGACCCCAATTATCTCTGAATTTCTACAGTAAAAGTGAAGGATATTTTACACAGTGGTAGAGGGCATCACAGTGGACAAGTGTGCAGTGAAATCAGTCAGGGAACTTTTTTAGATTTTTTTAAAATGAATTTTAAAAAGTGCTTTTGGGACCAAAATGGCACACTTTGACACCCATTTTCTCTGGATTTCTACAATAAAAGTGAATGACATTTACACAGTGGTAAAGGGCATCCCAGTGAACAAGTGTGCAGTGAAAGTAGTGAGGGAACTTTTTTAGTTTTTTTGAAAATGAATTTTAAAAAGTGCTTTTGGGACCAAAATGGCACACTTTGACCCCCATTTTCTCTGGATTTCTACAGTAAAAGTGAATGATATTTTACACAGTGGTAGAGGGCATCCCAGTGAACAAGTTTGCAGTGAAATCAGTCAGGGAACTTTTTTAGATTTTTTTAAAATGATTTTTAAAAAGTGCTTTTGGGACCAAAATGGCACACTTTGACCCCCATTTTCTCTGGATTTCTACAGTAAAAGTGAATGATATTTTACATAGTGGTAGAGGGCATCCCAGTGAACAAATGTGCAGTGAAAGTAGTCAGGGAACTTTTTTAGTTTTTTTTAAAATTAATTTTAAAAAGTGCTTTTGGGACCACTTGTGCACAATTTGACCCCCATTTTCTCTGGATTTCTACAGTAAAAGTGAATGATATTTTACACAGTGGTAGAGGGCATCCTGGTGAACAAGTGTGCAGTGAAAGTAGTGAGGGAACTTTTTTAGTTTTTTTTAAAATGAATTTTAAAAAGTGCTTTTGGGACCAAAATGGCACACTTTGACACCCATTTTCTCTGGATTTCTACAATAAAAGTGAATGACATTTACACAGTGGTAAAGGGCATCCCAGTGAACAAGTGTGCAGTGAAAGTAGTGAGGGAACTTTTTTAGTTTTTTTGAAAATGAATTTTAAAAAGTGCTTTTGGGACCAAAATGGCACACTTTGACCCCCATTTTCTCTGGATTTCTACAGTAAAAGTGAATGATATTTTACACAGTGGTAGAGGGCATCCCAGTGAACAAGTTTGCAGTGAAATCAGTCAGGGAACTTTTTTAGATTTTTTTAAAATGATTTTTAAAAAGTGCTTTTGGGACCAAAATGGCACACTTTGACCCCCATTTTCTCTGGATTTCTACAGTAAAAGTGAATGATATTTTACACAGTGGTAGAGGGCATCCCAGTGAACAAATGTGCAGTGAAAGTAGTCAGGGAACTTTTTTAGTTTTTTTTAAAATTAATTTTAAAAAGTGCTTTTGGGACCAAAATGGCACACTTTGACCCCCATTTTCTCTGGATTTCTACAGTAAAAGTGAATGATATTTTACACAGTGGTAGAGGGCATCCTGGTGAACAAGTGTGCAGTGAAAGTAGTGAGGGAACTTTTTTAGTTTTTTTTAAAATGAATTTTAAAAAGTGCTTTTGGGACCAAAATGGCACACTTTGACCCCCATTTTCTCTGGATTTCTACAGTAAAAGTGAATGATATTTTACACAGTGGTAAAGGGCATCCCAGTGAACAAATGTGCAGTGAAAGTAGTCAGGGAACTTTTTTTAGTTTTTTTTAAAATAATGATGTTGGTGCGTTCTGAGGGTCTGGTACAGGAAGTGAGTACACTGCAGAGAGGGGGGCTGGGCACGGGGCTGGGGGTCGTGTGAGTGTTGTAAAGTTTATCTGCCCCCTACTGGCCGGGCGCTAGAACTACATCGTTTTTCAACCTCATGTGAACGCTGAGAAATCTGCATTAGGAGCCAGGTCGTTTCTGTTAATAGCCTGGAAACGTCTGCGCAGCGTCTCAGTATAAACAGGGCCTCAGTATAAACAGGGCCTCAGTATAAACAGGGCCTCAGTATAAACAGGGCCTCAGTATAAACAGGGCCTCAGTATAAACAGGGCCTCAGTATAAACAGGGCCTCAGTATAAACAGGGCCTCAGTATAAACAGGGCCTCAGTATAAACAGGGCCTCAGTATAAACAGGGCCTCAGTATAAACAGGGCCTCAGTATAAACAGGGCCTCAGTATAAACAGGGCCTCAGTATAAACAGGGCCTCAGCATAAACAGAGCCTCAGACACACAGAGACACAGGTGAAACACACCAGGGCGGGGCAGACAATCAAGACCGGGGAAACAGCACAGGAAGTCAAAATCAAAACCACAGAGAAACAATGTCAAAATAAAACCAAAGTACAAAAATAAAATCCACACCATGACACTTTAGTCCTGCACCGCACAGCCTTAGTCCTGGTCCAACAGCCTGAGTCCTGGTCCAACAGGCTCAGTCCTGTTTCAACAGCCTCAGTCCTGGTTCAATAGCCTCAGTCCTGGTTCAACAGCCTCAGTCCTGGTTTCACAGCCTCAGTCCTGGTCCAACAGCCTCAGTCCTGGTCCAACAGCCTCAGTCCTGGTTCAACAGCCTCAGTCCTGGTTTCACAGCCTCAGTCCTGGTCCAACAGCCTCAGTCCTGGTCCAACAGCCTCAGTCCTGGTTCAACAGCCTCAGTCCTGGTTTCACAGCCTCAGTCCTGGTCCAACAGCCTCAGTCCTGGTCCAACAGCCTCAGTCCTGGTCCAACAGCCTCAGTCCTGGTCCAAAAGTCTCAGTCCTGTTTCAGCAGCCTCAGTCCTGGGTCTACAGCCTCAGTCCTGGGTCTACAGCCTCAGTCCTGGTTCAACAGCCTCAGTCCTGGTTTCACAGCCTCAGTCCTGGTCCAACAGCCTCAGTCCTGGTCCAACAGCCTCAGTCCTGGTCCAAAAGCCTCAGTCCTGTTTCAGCAGCCTCAGTCCTGGGTCTACAGCCTCAGTCCTGGGTCTACAGCCTCAGTCCTGGTTCAATAGCCTCAGTCCTGGTTCTACAGCCTCAGTCCTGGTCCAAAAGCCTGAGTCCTGGTCCAACAGCCTCAGTCCTGTTTCAACAGCCTCAGTCCTGGTCCAACAGCCTCAGTCCTGGTCCAACAGCCTCAGTCCTGGTTCAACAGCCTCAGTCCTGGTTTCACAGCCTCAGTCCTGGTCCAACAGCCTTAGTCCTGGTCCAACAGCCTCAGTCCTGGTCCAACAGCCTCAGCCTCAGTCCTGGTTCAATAGCCTCAGTCCTGGTTCAACAGCCTCAGTCCTGGTTCAATAGCCTCAGTCCTGGTTCAACAGCCTCAGTCCTGGTTTCACAGCCTCAGTCCTGGTCCAACAGCCTCAGTCCTGGTCCAACAGCCTCAGTCCTGGTCCAACAGCCTCAGTCCTGGTCCAAAAGCCTCAGTCCTGTTTCAGCAGCCTCAGTCCTGGGTCTACAGCCTCAGTCCTGGGTCTACAGCCTCAGTCCTGGTCCAACAGCCTCAGTCCTGGTTCAATAGCCTCAGTCCTGGTTCTACAGCCTCAGTCCTGGTCCAAAAGCCTGAGTCCTGGTCCAACAGCCTCAGTCCTGTTTCAACAGCCTCAGTCCTGGTCCAACAGCCTCAGTCCTGGTCCAACAGCCTCAGTCCTGGTTCAACAGCCTCAGTCCTGGTTTCACAGCCTCAGTCCTGGTCCAACAGCCTCAGTCCTGGTCCAACAGCCTCAGTCCTGGTCCAACAGCCTCAGTCCTGGTTCAACAGCCTCAGTCCTGGTCCAACAGCCTCAGTCCTGGGTCTACAGCCTCAATCCTGGTCCAAAAGCCTGAGTCCTGGTCCAACAGCCTCAGTCCTGGTTCTACAGCCTCAGTCCTGGTTCAATAGCCTCAGTCCTGGTTCAATAGCCTCAGTCCTGGTTCTACAGCCTCAGTCCTGGTCCAAAAGCCTGAGTCCTGGTCCAACAGCCTCAGTCCTGTTTCAACAGCCTCAGTCCTGGTCCAACAGCCTCAGTCCTGGTCCAACAGCCTCAGTCCTGGTTCAACAGCCTCAGTCCTGGTTTCACAGCCTCAGTCCTGGTCCAACAGCCTCAGTCCTGGTCCAACAGCCTCAGTCCTGGTTCAACAGCCTCAGTCCTGGTTTCACAGCCTCAGTCCTGGTCCAACAGCCTCAGTCCTGGTCCAACAGCCTCAGTCCTGGTCCAACAGCCTCAGTCCTGGTTCAATAGCCTCAGTCCTGGTCCAAAAGCCTCAGTCCTGTTTCAGCAGCCTCAGTCCTGGGTCTACAGCCTCAGTCCTGGTTCAATAGCCTCAGTCCTGGTTCTACAGCCTCAGTCCTGGTCCAACAGCCTCAGTCCTGGTCCAACAGCCTCAGTCCTGGTTCTACAGCCTCAGTCCTGGTCCAAAAGCCTGAGTCCTGGTCCAACAGCCTCAGTCCTGTTTCAACAGCCTCAGTCCTGGTCCAACAGCCTCAGTCCTGGTCCAACAGCCTCAGTCCTGGTTCAACAGCCTCAGTCCTGGTTTCACAGCCTCAGTCCTGGTCCAACAGCCTCAGTCCTGGTCCAACAGCCTCAGTCCTGGTCCAACAGACTCAGTCCTGGTCCAACAGCCTCAGTCCTGGTCCAACAGCCTCAGTCCTGGTTCAATAGCCTCAGTCCTGGTCCAAAAGCCTCAGTCCTGTTTCAGCAGCCTCAGTCCTGGGTCTACAGCCTCAATCCTGGTCCAAAAGCCTGAGTCCTGGTCCAACAGCCTCAGTCCTGGTTCTACAGCCTCAGTCCTGGTTCAATAGCCTCAGTCCTGGTTCTACAGCCTCAGTCCTGGTCCAAAAGCCTGAGTCCTGGTCCAACAGCCTCAGTCCTGTTTCAACAGCCTCAGTCCTGGTCCAACAGCCTCAGTCCTGGTCCAACAGCCTCAGTCCTGGTTCAACAGCCTCAGTCCTGGTTTCACAGCCTCAGTCCTGGTCCAACAGCCTCAGTCCTGGTCCAACAGCCTCAGTCCTGGTCCAACAGCCTCAGTCCTGGTCCAACAGCCTCAGTCCTGGTCCAACAGCCTCAGTCCTGGTCCAACAGCCTCAGTCCTGGTCCAACAGCCTCAGTCCTGGTCCAACAGCCTCAGTCCTGGTCCAACAGCCTCAGTCCTGGTTCTACAGCCTTAGTGCTGGACCTAGAGCCAGTCCGTCCGTGGGAGCGTATCCCTCTCTCAATAAGCACGATCGTTTCTCACATTCTGTTCCGTGCTGATGCAGGAGAGTCCAAGGACAGTGAGAACAATGATGATCTGACATTTATGGACAGTGGTCATCTCGCTCCCTGTGGACCAACGGCTCCTATGAGTGTTTGTTATTATGGTGTTTTCCATTTTTGAACTTTGCAACAACTTTGGTATATCCCTAAATCACAACAGCTGCTGAGACGACTGCTGTTGTGATTTAGGGATATACCAAATGCATTAAATTGAATTGTGTTGAAATCCTAGGAGGGCGACAGTAGCTCAGTTGGTAGAGCATTGGCCTTTGAGCCTGAAGGTTGTGGGTTCGAGCCCACCACAAGACATACTTCACGACTCCTGCTGTCGTTGTGTCCTTGGGCAAGACACTTAACCCCACTTTGCCTGAAGCCCCCACTGAAAGGTCTCAGCTCCTGTGGACTCAGCACCTGCAGGAGGATCAGTGTGACTGGGTACAGCTCTGACTGACACCCTCGACCCAGAAATGAATTAAGGCTGGATGGATGGTATTGAAATCCATCTATGAAACAATTGTTATGACTGTCGATCAGTTCTTATAAAAGCTAAGGGAAATCGATGATGGCACAGCACAGATCTACTGCACAGAACTTTAACGACCAATGACCGCACACGTGACAACAACTTGTTTTGGGGAAAGGGCGTGTACTATTTCAAAGTGCAGGTAAATCTCAGAAAATTAGAATATTGTTGAAGTCCATTTACTTCTGTAATTCAACTTACAATGCAAAACTATACGACAGACTCATAACACAGAGACATTTATCCGCCTTTGTTTGTATTCAGATTCAGATTCAGATTAATTTATTTGCCATTTGCAGTAAAACCACATTGGAAAAACTGTGCAAGACTACCCCAGTGTGCACCAGACGACACACACCAGAGCTCTTGCCACGGCGCCATCTTTACGGCGCCATGCTGAAAAGTTCTAAGTCCTCCGAGACGACTGCTGGTGTGAATAAGGGCTGGAGGAAAAAAGTACTTTCTGGATGCTATAATCCTCAACGTCAGGCTTTGCACAAATCACTTTGAATATAATGAGACAATATCATATATTAGTTTGATAAATAGACTTTTGAACAATAATTTTGCTTTAGTTTCACCTGTGTTGTTCTGCATGTTTAGAAACCGTGAGCTTTCAGGTTTCCCGTGATCAGATTTGAACCTTTATGGGCATTTTTGATTGACTGCGGAACCTTCCGCAGTCAACCATTGGTTTTTTGATTGACTGCGGAACCTTCCGCAGTCAACCATTGGTTTTGTATTTCTTTATTCCGTCATTTTTTTTGACACGTTTCACAGCTTTCACATTTTCAACAATTTCCACAAGTTATACATCAAAACGTTCCACATGTTTGGGAGATTATTGCTATTACTTTTGGGACTTCAGCGATTTCCGGTTTTTCCGCAATCGGACAAAAATCTGCATTGAGAATTCTGCAATGCATTTTAATAGGCCCATGCATTTTAATAGGACTTCAGCTCTTTCAGACATTTCTACAGTTTCAATGATTCAACAGTTTCAAGGATTCAACAGTTTCAAGGATTTCAGCAGTTTCAAGATTTCAAGAGTTTCAAGGACTTCAACAGTTTCAAGGACTTCAGCAGTTTCAAGGACTTCAGCAGTTTCAAGGACTTCAGCAGTTTCAAGGACTTCAGTGTAATCATGCAACCTAATAGGGATTTTTCCATGTAAACCAGTATAATGCAACTTAATAGGGATTTTTCCATGTAAACCAGTATAATGCAACTTAATAGGGATTTTTTCATGTAAACCAGTATAATGCAACTTAATAGGGTTTTTTCATGTAAACCAGTATAATGCAACTTAATAGGGTTTTTTTTCATGTAAACCAGTATAATGCAACTTAATGGGGATTTTTCCATGTAAACCAGTATAATGCAACTTAATAGGGGTTTTTACATGTAAACCAGTATAATGCAACTTAATAGGGTTTTTTCCATGTAAACCAGTATAATGCAACTTAATAGGGTTTTTTCCATGTAAACCAGTACAATGCAACTTAATAGGGATTTTTCCATGTAAACCAGTATAATGCAACTTAATGGGGATTTTTCCATGTAAACCAGTATAATGCAACTTAATGGGGATTTTTCCATGTAAACCAGTATTATGCAACTTAATAGGGATTTTTCCATGTAAACCAGTATAATGCAACTTAATAGGGATTTTTCCATGTAAACCAGTATAATGCAACTTAATGGGGATTTTTCCATGTAAACCAGTATTATGCAACTTAATAGGGATTTTTCCATGTAAACCAGTATAATGCAACTTAATAGGGTTTTTTTCATGTAAACCAGTATAATGCAACTTAATAGGGTTTTTACATGTAAACCAGTATAATGGAACTTAATAGGGGTTTTTACATGTAAACCAGTATAATGGAACTTAATAGGGGTTTTTACATGTAAACCAGTATAATGCAACTTAATAAGGATTTTTACATGTAAACCACTATAATGTAACCTAATAGGGGTTTTTACATGTAAACCAGTATAAAGCAACTTAATAGGGATTTGTACATGTAAACCAGTATAATGCAACCTAATAGGGATTTTTCCATGTAAACCAGTATAATGCAACTTAATAGGGATTTTTCCATGTAAACCAGTATAATGCAACTTAATAGGGATTTTTCCATGTAAACCAGTATAATGCAACTTAATAGGGATTTTTCCATGTAAACCAGTATAATGCAACTTAATAGGGATTTTTCCATGTAAACCAGTATAATGCAACTTAATAGGGATTTTTCCATGTAAACCAGTATAATGCAACTTAATAGGGGTTTTTACATGTAAACCAGTATAATGCAACTTAATAGGGTTTTTTTCATGTAAACCAGTATAATGCAACTTAATAGGGATTTTTCCATGTAAACCAGTACAATGCAACTTAATAGGGATTTTTCCATGTAAACCAGTATAATGCAACTTAATAGGGTTTTTTTCATGTAAACCAGTATAATGCAACTTAATGGAGATTTTTCCATGTAAACCAGTATTATGCAACTTAATAGGGATTTTTCCATGTAAACCAGTATAATGCAACTTAATAGGGTTTTTTTCATGTAAACCAGTATAATGCAACTTAATAGGGTTTTTTTTTTCATGTAAACCAGTATAATGCAACTTAATGGGGATTTTTCCATGTAAACCAGTATAATGCAACTTAATAGGGTTTTTTTTTTACATGTAAACCAGTATAATGGAACTTAATAGGGGTTTTTCCATGTAAACCAGTACAATGCAACTTAATAGGGATTTTTCCATGTAAACCAGTATAATGCAACTTAATAGGGTTTTTTTCATGTAAACCAGTATAATGCAACTTAATAGGGTTTTTTTCATGTAAACCAGTATAATGCAACTTAATGTGGATTTTTCCATGTAAACCAGTATAATGCAACAACTTAATAGGGATTTTTCCATGTAAACCAGTATAATGCAACTTAATAGGGATTTTTCCAAGTAAACCAGTATAATGCAACTTAATAGGGATTTTTCCATGTAAACCAGTATAATGCAACTTTATAGGGGTTTTTACATGTAAACCAGTATAATGCAACTTAATAGGGTTTTTTTCATGTAAACCAGTATAATGCAACTTAATAGGGATTTTTCCATGTAAACCAGTACAATGCAACTTAATAGGGATTTTTCCATGTAAACCAGTATAATGCAAATTAATAGGGGTTTTTTTCATGTAAACCAGTATAATGCAACTTAATGGGATTTTTCCATGTAAACCAGTATATGCAACTTAATAGGGATTTTTCCATGTAAACCAGTATAATGCAACTTAATAGGGATTTTTCCATGTAAACCAGTATAATGCAACTTAATAGGGATTTTTCCATGTAAACCAGTATAATGCAACTTAATAGGGTTTTTACATGTAAACCAGTATAATGCAACTTAATAGGGGTTTTTACATGTAAACCAGTATAATGCAACTTAATAGGGTTTTTTTCATGTAAACCAGTATAATGCAACTTAATAGGGATTTTTCCATGTAAACCAGTATAATGCAACTTAATAGGGATTTTTCCATGTAAACCAGTATAATGCAACTTAATAGGGTTTTTTTCATGTAAACCAGTATAATGCAACTTAATAGGGATTTTTCCATGTAAACCAGTATAATGCAACTTAATAGGGATTTTTCCATGTAAACCAGTATAATGCAACTTAATAGGGTTTTTTCATGTAAAACAGTATAATGCAACTTAATAGGGATTTTTCCATGTAAACCAGTATAATGCAACTTAATAGGGATTTTTCCATGTTAAACCAGTATAAAGGATAACAGTTTAAAGGATATCAGGAGCTTCAAATACTTCAGGAGTTTCAAAGATGTTTAAAGTATTTTAACAGTTTCAAGGATTTCAAGGATTTTTCAGCTAAATTCCACATTAGATCTGTTCCGCAGTCAATCGCAATGGCTTCAGCCATTGCAAGTTTCGAAGGTTGGTGCCACAGTGCAGTACAGGACAATAGCCGTGGGTTAGATAAAATAGCACTTTCTTATTGCTCTAATTCTTTTAAAATTCTTTAGCTGAACAATAAACATATATACACTTTCTGAAAGATGTATTATAGGCATTTGCATTTATAACATGTGAAATTATTGGTTAGCAGTTTGTATTGTGCTTATACTATGTTATATTTATTGGGATGATTTATAAGGGCAAATGTTTCAAAAGCCAAGTGCAGGGTCGGTACCAAATTATTAATAAAGGAGATCTGTTTTTTTTTCTTCTAATGTGACCATTCTCAAAGCGTGAAAACAGGGAATTTTCTGGCTTTCAAGCAAAGGTATCGCCCCCAAATTAGTTGTATATACTTATTTTTTAAGAGATTCAACACTTCCCATAGTGGTGGAAGTTGGGAACTAAGGTGATATTTTAAGAATTCATTTCATTACAATATCATGCATTAATATTTCTTCTTAAAGTTTAGCGAGTTAATGGTTGAAATAAATCATTGAATGCCTCAGATTCAATGAGACAAATTTAGTGAAACGCATTGTCC
This sequence comes from Knipowitschia caucasica, assembly GCA_964034765.1. Classification (NCBI taxonomy): domain Eukaryota; kingdom Metazoa; phylum Chordata; class Actinopteri; order Gobiiformes; family Gobiidae; genus Knipowitschia; species Knipowitschia caucasica. Next base: position 3,324,299 of record OZ035832.1, read on the forward strand.
ACGCTGAAGGAAAATCATTCACACTTTCTCTCCTGTTCATGTCCACAGCAGACACCTTGATAAATCATCGTTGGTTTCAACATGAAATATATTTTGAGTCTGAAATGATGAATATGTCGAATTCAGGGGGAAAGGAGAGTGGTGGCGGTATGTTAATAGAAAACGAGGTAAAATTAGGGAGAGAGCTAAGGTACGAGTAGATATATCAATACTGCCTTCATTTGCATTCCTTTGATCGGATACGCTAGGTGCAGATGATTAAGTATTACAGATTTGCTGACATGACAATCTTTAACACTAGTATGCCAATTGCCAGCGCACCCCTCGTCCTGTCTGCCGACTTGGGGGAAAGACAAGTGTTGCTACATAGTGAAATTGGGGGGACTTGTAAGACATTGGTCAACAGGCCAACACAGCAACACTAGGTGAAATTTCTGTGTAATCACCATCTGACTTCAATCAAGCGTAAGCCAAAAAAGCCCAATTAACAACAGAAGAAAGAAGTAGGTACGATCTCAATGCCTGCGGTGATTCCAGGAACAATTAATCATGAGAGGCCTGTAGCAAAGGATTAATAAAATGTGGCGTCATAAGAGCCCATGTTGGTGGGTGAACTTTGTATTTGGTCGCACTATTCGAGTTCAGGTTTTGATCCAAACTATAACTTCGGGCTTATTTACCAAGTTTTCCCTGCTCTGGTGCAAAGGGCACACTAGATTATGTTATTTAGCACACTCATCCGTAGGACACATTTCCACATGGGCACTCAAAAGTATATGTTTTTTGTGGTGACAGTCTGCCCTTATGTCCAGAATTTGGACTACACCCAACATTCTGATATTTTAAAATGCAGGTCTCATTTATCCTGGGATGAATAAAAATAGCAAAAAACGCTTAAATAATTATTTGAAACTCAAAATGGATTTAACTCTAAAAATATTTATATTAATGTAGGGGCTACAATGTTCCTTGTCAAAATCAAGCCCTTTATTCTAAATGGGTCAGTGGGATCTAATCAGGTAACGCACCGGTGGTGGGACAGAAGAAAAATTAGAATTATTGCAATATGAATACTTTTGTCTTGTGTAATATCTGGATCTGATTCATCCATATGTGGTTAATGGGTGATGGCATTGGGTGCTTAAGAAAAAGACATAGTTAATTTATTACGGCAAAGTGTTTCTAATGTTACACAGGCAACATCAAGATTCCCTGTGATTACAAATGTAAAAGTAAATCCTAAATGTGGACAGATATGTAATTTCAACATGAATATATATTATATATTCATTTAATCATCTTCATTTAAAACTAGAGGTGCAAATGAAGCAAAGGCAAGCAACATACAGTACAGGCGTGATTTACAATTGTGGAACAGACATAGTGTACAGAAAATGATATGTTATTTTACAGCATTTTAAACGTTGTGTATCTTGTGTCCGATTTCAGGAAAAGGACGTACTGTAGTCACAGTCAACACAGATAGACAACACTTTAATACAGAAAATAGGAAAAATGTGATATTGAGATTTAGAACAGCGTGTTCACTTATTCCATTGCTGTTGGGCCTCCTACTTCCTGAAAAGGAGGTCTTTTTCAATCTCCTCCAAACACGTACGGCAGACAGAGATGATGCGATCCATGATTTAACACATAGGACCTATAGGTACTGAAAAACAGACGTTACAACAGCTCTCCTTAGATCACAGCATCGCTCAATGAGTGGAGGCAATGCTTCCTACAGAAAACATCCCCTTCTTTACGCTTCAAAACACTTGGTTTTCTTTTATTTACTTTCCAACAAATGGGACATAATTCCATTCATGAGTTCTTGGTTAGGGACAATGGGGTGCCTTAATAGTTTAAAAGCAACAAGATTCTTTTTGTTTTACCTCCAACATAAAGGATCGGAGTGTTGTTTTTGTAATTCCACTGGAAAACCACTTGTTTCTTATGAAATCCATCATGTTAGACTTCAACTATCAGCATTGAAGTTCAGCGGGCAACTAACTTTAAAATATTAGAATCAGACAAAAGTATCGTACGGCCATGTTTCAAAAGTATGTCACCTGTTCCAAGGTTATCAAACAATCTGTTATCCCATTGGATTAACTTTCTGATCTGAGGACTTGCAATGTTGTGTACAGTCCTGCCCAGAGGAAGGAGTAAACTTTTCTCTTTAATCATGCTGAAAACAACTTGGTACAGTAACTATTTTTGAAACATGCTGTGAGAGGGATTACTCTTGGACAAATGGGGGTTTACACCACTTGAAATATTAAATACAAATAACTAAATTGTGCCGTTTATGCAGAAAAGGGATTATTTTATGGCTAATTATTACTTGATTAATACAATATAGTTGACTCAGAAAGCATCTGTTGATTACTAGACTGAAGAAAGAAGACTAGAAGGAGGACATAGACTCATTTGTTGTAACTTTGACAGCAGAAAAAGGCTTGTAACCCAAAACCCTTGTGCTGTAGGCGAGCACAGGGTTAAAAAGGTAGCAAACAAGAAAACAGACTTTATTCAATCATGCCCTTTCTCCACCTCTTTGAGTCACCCGGAGTTGAGTATCTCAAACAGGGAAAAGGGCAAATGAAACTTATACTTGGTATTTTGTGCCACTGGATCAAAGCATGTCAGTCTACCATCTTATACTAGAGGCCATGTGTGCCATTATTATTACTCAGAAAAGTGATAAAGAAAAGAAAATATAAACATCTAAAATCACCAGTTCCCATACTTTATTAGGCATGTATACTTCTCCGCAACCAGGGAACAGCGTCTGGTTTTACGGCCCTCCTCACCAGTGAACAGACACAGTCCGGTGTCGTTCCACGCTCTCTCAAGCCCCGAATGCCATGCGAGCTTACTCACCCTGCCTTAAAGACATATAGGCAGCCCTTTTATAAAATTATAAAACTATTTCATCCGTAGAAGTACACTTAAAGGTATATAGGAGGATTTCTACTGCGGGGTGGATCATCAAAGACTATAGGTCCCTCTCAATGTCGTCAATAAGTCCAGGAGAGTTTTGTTCATAAAAGTGGACAGGGAAGTTCTTTCCTATAAGGTTGGGAAAATTCCTCCTATATACCTTTAAACCTGAGTGTTTAACCAGTATGGGCTAAATATATAATCAGAAATATTTAAAAGGAAAATATTGAATAACGTCACAATTTACAAGATATAATAGCGTTGGGGAAAATCTTCAAAACATTTTATTGGTGCAAATTCAAAAAGGGAACCATTTATTTTCCATTCAAAGCCACTGTATGTACTGTACACAAATATAAACTCCCCCCTAATAATATTATTTGTAATAATAACAATAACATATTAGACGGGAAGCTTGCGTGCAAAGTTTATCCGTTTCAGTCAAAATTACTGTGCTGCAGTGTTGTCGTATACTGATTTCTTGGCTTTGCTGCTGCAGGCGGTATGTTTTACTGCACACGCTCAGGACCAAATGTAAAAACAGTGTCCGATGAACTAATATTACATTCCCCACTTCAACTTGGAATTAAGTATAAAGTCATAGTATGTTGTGGTCTTATCTGTTCGCTCAAGGCATGATCCTGTCAGAACTTAGAAAGCCATTGATACAAGTCTTTTTTCAGAGGACTAATTATCCTAAACAATCTATAAAACATGTATTTATTGATTTGTTTGGAACAGTTCTGTTAAAGATAGACCGAAAAAGCATATTAGGATGTATTCAGACCTGCACTTTTGGTCCCTTTAAACGGACCTTATCCACACAAAAAGAAATCCTGGTCCTGGACCAAAGAACCGCGGCCGAGACCCACCCCCCTTTTTTAGGTGGTATTAGGTGGTTCCTTTAACAAGCCACCGTGACAGAACTGTGAGGAATAGCCACTCGCCACAGTGCTAATGTACACAACAACAATGAGCCGTGGGCCAGACCTGGAGCATCAGGAGACACTGTGCTCCTTGAAAATTTGGCAGAGGCACAAATAACCTAAACTTTGAAAAGACACTCCAAATTGCCGGTCGTTTTTCTCTAAAAAAGAGCAAACATAGGCAGAGCAGACGTACGAGCTTGATATTTTCCGCCAATTCCGCATTCTTATCCTCGTGAGAAAAGCTCTCGGTGTCGATAGGGAGCACGATCGTCATACGCGCCAATAGTTTTTAGAAAAATGTTCACTTGCAAAACGTACAGTCTGGAATACGAACCAGACAAAAAGATTCAAGTTTGAGTCCGCTTTTGGTTCGGGTCCAAGCAAGCGGACAAAGGACTTTTCTGAGTCTGAATACATCTTAGATTATAGCCTGAGGCTCCCATCTTGTTGCCACAATGAGCAACAGATTAAAAATTAATCAATTATGATCCAAAACTAGCTTGGACCTCAAAGAATCAGATTCATTTATTAAACCATATCATTAGTAACTTTCATTAAAATGTGAAGTAATCCCATGGATCGAAGGTGTACTGCCCAAGGAGCAAGTATGATTAATTTATCTTGCTGTAAATTACACCAGATTGCATCGCCCACCCACAGTCCCAAAGTATGTGCATTTGAATATATAGGCTTCGTCTTCACATTGCTCATTACTATAATATTTATGCAGAACCAACACACCTTTCACTCTGTTGCATCATTCGCAACATTCCCTCCACAAGCAGGCATGGTAGCAGTGTGCAAGAACATCCATCTTAATGGACATTCATAATGAGATTCAGTCTTCATGATTGTCCCAGGAACTGTTTTCCATCGATCACAACAACACACTTTAATATAGGAGTCAACAATGGGTCACACATTTGCATAAACTTGCATTTGAGTCTTGACATGTTATACGATATAGAGGACGCTATATCAATAACAGAAATAATAATAATTGATAACAATAATAATATCATTTATGTAGCGAAAAAGTTGCATGTGTGTAAAAAAAATATAACAATTCTGATGACAATAATTATGACATAAGTTTGTCTATGGAAATGAGCATATAGCCTATAAGTTATCGAATATCCATTGGTAGTGGGAGTCTTGTAGAAACATTTATGTGAACTAGATAGACTTCAAGTAAAATTGGTCAGATTTGGAAAGAATCGCTATCTGAAAATAATGAATATGTGTTTAATAAGGAAAGTCCCTTATTTGTCAAAGAGTGAATGGACTGCAGTTAAAACTGAGCAGGACAGACTACAAAGTGTGCAGGTTTAGGGTCAGTTCCCGCGCGCCTCTCGCTGCGGTTTGCCAGTTTGGCCACAGAGTGGAGCCCGACAGCTCAGTGCTGGAGTGAGGCAGCACACCCCAGCCCGTTCCTATAAACAACACACAAATCATTTACATGCCTGTACTCATCAAGGGGGTGCGGGGACAATCTTTCTCATCTCCACAGAGACTAGAGCCAATTGAGCTTCAATATCCAGTCTCACAGAGTTGCAGCTAACCTTTAATCAACGCAAGAAGATGATTAATTTTTTAAATACAAGCTGCTTGACCTATTATTCTTGAGTATGGGGGAGCCACGAGAGACACTGCTTCGTCTGTATAATGGCATGCATTATTGCATCAAGTGTTTAAAGATTGATAAAAGAGAAACAGACATGAGGGATAAAAATGTTAATTAAAGCTATTGGGCTAATGTCGCTGAGGCCTTCTGTGTGCACTGTTCAATCAGCAGCAGTTTGTGTCATGGCGCTCAAACGGGCGGAGACGAGTGGTGACACAATGGTGGAACAATAGTGTTATCCAACAGTCCTCAGGTCTTGAAGTATTCATAAATTAAATTATGTTCGAGTAATGGATTTTTGTTCTAATAATTCATCCATTGCAATGTTTAAAACTGATATGATATAGTGTGTGTCACAGAGCTCTGTAACACATATGCGCTTAGCACCAATTATTTATCTTGAAAAAGATTTGTGACAGTGCAATGGCTGCAATTTTTAGTAAGCAACCATTGCCTTAATTTACTCTTGCAATGTAATAAAACAAACAAAGACAGTGCCCGAGTATTACAATGTTCATTACTCTTATTAAAAAACAAGATAGAAGATATGAGGAATACAGACATGTTTGATTATGTGTGAGCTAGTGACAGTTGGCTAAGGCAGTTTGGTTTGATGACCATTCAGAGCAACGACTGGAATACCTTTAATCAAAAAGACATAGATATGGCACCTAGAACATGGTATCATGGTGTGATTCCCTGGACTTGAGCATTCAGTCAGTGTGGACACTTCAAGCCAGCTGGATGGTCATGGCAAAATCTTGTCGGCGGTTACAAGTCCCAAATGTCGAATTTACCGAATCTATTTGAGGGGAACTCTATGTTCTATAAAGTTAACTAATTTTTTTTAAACAATGTATACATCCAGCTATAATGATGTTGTTACATCCGGAGTCATCATAAAATAAAAGCTGTTTTTTTTTTGCACACTTAAAAGATAACATGTGTTGGGCCGGCTCGCATCCTCAGCCTATCGCTCAGCAGACGCCCCCTTCCAATCATCTGTACCGACTACGCCAGCCGCATAAAAACGGAAAAACTACCACTCTCTGCCTCCTGAAGCCTCGCAACCTCCTGAAGCCTCGCAGCTCCTGAAGCCTCGCAAAGAATCGTTCTGGAGGAATCGCTTTTGTCTACTCACGTTACTCGTGCGTGTCCCTGGTGTCCTCCGTCTTGCTGCGTGTGGTCTGCTCCTCCTGTGGCTGCACCTGCTCCTGCTGTCCTCTGTCTTGCTGCGTTGTGGTCTGCTTCTCCTGTGGCTGCACCTGCTCCTGCTGTCCTCCGTCTTGCTGCGTTGTGGTCTGCTCCTCCTGTGGCTGCACCTGCTCCTGGTGTCCTCTGTCTTGCTGCGTGTGGTCTGCTCCTCCTGTGGCTGCACCTGCTCCTGGTGTCCTCCGTCTTGCTGCGTGTGGTCTGCTCCTCCTGTGGCTGCACCTGCTCCTGGTGTCCTCCGTCTTGCTGCGTTGTGGTCTGCTCCTCCTGTGGCTGCACCTGCTCCTGCTGTCCTCTGTCTTGCTGCGTGTGGTCTGCTTCTCCTGTGGCTGCACCTGCTCCTGGTGTCCTCTGTCTTGCTGCGTGTGGTCTGCTCCTCCTGTGGCTGCACCTGCTCCTGGTGTCCTCTGTCTGCTGCGTTGTGGTCTGCTTCTCCTGTGGCTGCACCTGCTCCTGGTGTCCTCCGTCTTGCTGCGTGTGGTCTGCTCCTCCTGTGGCTGCACCTGCTCCTGGTGTCCTCCGTCTTGCTGCGTGTGGTCTGCTCCTCCTGTGGCTGCACCTGCTCCTGGTGTCCTCCGTCTTGCTGCGTGTGGTCTGCTCCTCCTGTGGCTGCACCTGCTCCTGGTGTCCTCTGTCTTGCTGCGTGTGGTCTGCTCCTCCTGTGGCTGCACCTGCTCCTGGTGTCCTCTGTCTTGCTGCGTGTGGTCTGCTCCTCCTGTGGCTGCACCTGCTCCTGGTGTCCTCTGTCTTGCTGCGTTGTGGTCTGCTTCTCCTGTGGCTGCACCTGCTCCTGGTGTCCTCCGTCTTGCTGCGTTGTGGTCTGCTCCTCCTGTGGCTGCACCTGCTCCTGGTGTCCTCCGTCTTACTGCGTGTGGTCTGCTCCTCCTGTGGCTGCACCTGCTCCTGGTGTCCTCCGTCTTGCTGCGTGTGGTCTGCTCCTCCTGTGGCTGCACCTGCTCCTGGTGTCCTCTGTCTTGCTGCGTGTGGTCTGCTCCTCCTGTGGCTGCACCTGCTCCTGGTGTCCTCCGTCTTGCTGCGTGTGGTCTGCTCCTCCTGTGGCTGCACCTGCTCCTGGTGTCCTCCGTCTTGCTGCGTGTGGTCTGCTCCTCCTGTGGCTGCACCTGCTCCTGGTGTCCTCCGTCTTGCTGCGTGTGGTCTGCTCCTCCTGTGGCTGCACCTGCTCCTGGTGTCCTCCGTCTTGCTGCGTTGTGGTCTGCTCCTCCTGTGGCTGCACCTGCTCCTGGTGTCCTCCGTCTTGCTGCGTTGTGGTCTGCTCCTCCTGTGGCTGCACCTGCTCCTGGTGTCCTCCGTCTTGCTGCGTTGTGGTCTGCTCCTCCTGTGGCTGCACCTGCTCCTGCTGTCCTCTGTCTTGCTGCGTGTGGTCTGCTCCTCCTGTGGCTGCACCTGCTCCTGGTGTCCTCTGTCTTGCTGCGTGTGGTCTGCTCCTCCTGTGGCTGCACCTGCTCCTGGTGTCCTCTGTCTTGCTGCGTGTGGTCTGCTCCTCCTGTGGCTGCACCTGCTCCTGGTGTCCTCCGTCTTGCTGCGTTGTGGTCTGCTCCTCCTGTGGCTGCACCTGCTCCTGGTGTCCTCCGTCTTGCTGCGTGTGGTCTGCTCCTCCTGTGGCTGCACCTGCTCCTGGTGTCCTCCGTCTTGCTGCGTGTGGTCTGCTCCTCCTGTGGCTGCACCTGCTGCGGGTCTCGTGCTGTGGTCCGTGGGTCTTGCCGCTCTCTCCTTTGCGGGCTCTTTCCGCGGGTTTGCCGCTGCTCGTCTCGTCGCAGCCTGCTGCCGCATACGGCCGGTCTGGCCCGGTGCGGTGGGAGCCGTGCGCATCCCTGCCTCCTCGTGCCGATACGGCGTGGTCCCGTTGTGTTGTCCCTTGTCTTCTGGCGCCGTGGGTAAGTATGAGATCTGCGCACGGTTTATTCCCCTCGCATTGTACTGCAGGCTCAGTTTAATCCCTCACATTGGACTGCAAGACCTCAGTTTTAATCCCTCACATTGGACTGCAAGACCTCAGTTTTAATCCCTCACATTGGACTGCAAGACCTCAGTTTTAATCCCTCACATTGGACTGCAAGACCTCAGTTTAATCCCTCACATTGGACTGCAAGACCTCTGTTTTAATCCCTCACATTGGACTGCAAGACCTCTGTTTTAATCCCTCACATTGGACTGCAAGACCTCTGTTTTAATCCCTCACATTGGACTGCATGCTCTGTTTAAATCCCTCTCTGGACTACGAGCTCTGTTTAAATCCCTCTCTTGGACTGCAAGCCCCGTTTAGATCCCTCTCGGACTGCGGCTCCCAAAATGAATCCCTTACATTGGTCTGTGAGCTCTCAGGTTAATCCCTCACGTAACTGCTTATATCTGGAAATGTTATATCTGGAAATGCTTATATCTGGAAATGCTTATATCTGGAAATGCTAATATCTGGAAATGCTTATATCTGGAAATGCTAATATCTGGAAATGCTAATATCTGGAAATGCTTATATCTGGCAATGCTAATATCTGGCAATGCTAATATCTGGAAATGCTAATATCTGGAAATGCTAATATCTGGAAATGCTAATATCTGGAAATGCTTATATCTGGAAATGCTTATATCTGGAAACGCTTATATCTGGAAACGCTTATATCTGGAAACGCTTATATCTGGAAACGCTTATATCTGGAACTGCTTATATCTGGAACTGTTGTACCGTATCTGGAACTGCTTCATATGGAACTATACATATATGGAACCGCTATATTGGAACTGCTTATATGGTACTGTTATACCTGGAACTGTTATGCAGTATATGGAACTAAAAAAAACAAAAAAAAACAAACAAACTGCAGGCTCTGTTGGATCCCTCACACCGGACTGTAAGCTCTCAGTTTAAACTCCTCACTTGGACTGCGGGCTCAGATTTACCTGGTAAATCACTTGGACCGTAAAACCTGTTAAATCCCTCACACTGAACAGCTACAACAACCTCCTACTGCCGTGGCTTTGATACAGGATCATTGCTGTTATTATCTACGGATGCTGCAGCTGCTGCTGCTGCTACTGCTGCTGCTGCTTCATACGGCTACTACTGCTGCTGCTGCTGCTCCATACTGCTACTGCGCTACTGCTACTGCTGCTGCTTCATACGGCTACTACTGCAGCTGCTGCTGCTGCTACTGCTGCTGCTGCTTCATACTCCTACTGCTGCTACTGCTGCTGCTCCATACCGCTGCTGCTGCTATTACTGCTGCTGCTGCTTCATTTACTTGCCATCTCTCTTCACTTGCATCTCTTTTACTGAAACACTGATCAGCTACGACAACATTCTACTGCTGTGGCTTGATACAGGATTATTACTGTTAATCTCTAAGGATGCTGCTACTGCTGCTGCTGCTGCTGCTGCCGCGGCTTGATACAGGTTATCGCTGTTATTATCTGAGGTTCTGCTGCTGCCGCTGCTGCTACTGCTACTGCTGCAACCCACTCTCTCAGAAGCTTATCCTGTTTCTATGGATGCTGCCCGGCTGAGTATGCCGCGCTGCGCTGGCCTCGTACCTATGCTCCCAGGGTTGCTTCGGCGGTCATGCTTCATCTCTCTACCTAAATCTTCTGATTCTATCAGATGCAGCCGGCCGAGTAGCTGCGCTGAGCCGTCAATCGGACTCCTAATCAAAGGCATCCATACCTGTATTCTTCACTCTTCTGATCGCAGGCTCCCCCATCGTGCTGCCCATCCTGCAGCAGCTCTGAGCGGCACTGAACTCCGGCTCATCTTCCAAGTACATGTCTGCCCTCCTCGCAGCATCTTCCTGCTCGCCTTCTATGGCTTCTCTGCATAAGCGTTTCACTACTGCTCGCTCAACCTTCATGCGGTCCGAGACGCGGCTTCCCGACCATCCTACTATCCTGATTATCTACTCTCCATCCCAAGATTCTAAGCGTAAGGGCGCCTGCAACATCTATGGCCCTCTCCGATGTGTCTCTGCCCCGACAGGTCTCCGCTTCTACACGGACGTGCCCCTTCCGTGGGTTTTGGGGGGTTCTTCCAGGACCATCGGGTTGCCGGGCCGTGGCCGCTACTTCCACCGGAGCATCTCCTCTGCCCTACACGAGATATTCCCAGTGGTCGTGGCCTGCGCGCCGTGGAATCACACGTGGCAGAGAAAGAGGATCCCTGTCATGCGCGATAATCTCGACGTAGTGGAAGCATTACACAAAGGTCGCTCTTTTTCACCCAACATAACGTCCCCTGACCATTTCAACCTTCATCTCAAACATTCAAAGACCAAGGCGCCTGCAACATAATAATAGCTCGCTCCGACACATCTCTCTCAGACAACCTTCCCACGTCAGCAACCTGGTTCAGAGCTCAACTAAGATCCCTACTGCTCCTCTGCAATTGTCTCCCCAGCTCTATACAGCTCACTCCTTCAGGATAGGCGCTGCCACGCGCGCGGCCTCGCTGGGGCTCCCCCACCTCTCCAACAGCTGGGGAGCTGGTCCTCTTCGGCTTTCTCCGCCTACATCAGGCCAGACGCGTCCGCCATCCTGGCTGCACAACGTCTACTGGCTTCCTCGCAAGCTCCCAGCAAAGCAATACGAAGCAAAGTAAGCGAAGCAATAAGATTCTGGTGGCGGCACGCACTTCTCAAACACTCTCCGCTGCCGCAGCGTCTGACGGAACGTGATGCGAACGTTCACGTTCCCAGCGCGCAAAGATAACCCACGATGCATTACACTCACCTCCGCTCTCGGAAAGGAGATCTCAACGGACCGTTATTTCTCACCCCCGATCACCTCCCAATGTCATCCAACGGGTTCAGAGCCCAACTAAAGTCCGTACTGCTGCTTTGTAACCTGTCTCCCCATCTCTACGCAGCTCACTCCTTCCGGATAGGCGCCGCCAGCAGCCGAGTATCCGCAAGTATTGATCACAGTAGATAGCGGTCACAGCATATAGCGATAGCGGTCACAGCATATAGCGATAGCGGTCACAGCATATAGCAATAGCGGTCACAGCATATAGCGATAGCGGTCACAGCATATAGTGATAGCGGTCACAGCATATAGTGATAGCGGTCACAGCATATAGCGATAGCGGTCACAGCATATAGCGATAGCGGTCACAGCATATAGCGATAGCGGTCACAGCATATAGCGATAGCGGTCACAGCATATAGCAAAAAATGGTTAGCAGCATTGCGCTGGCGGTCACAGCATAGCGATAGCGGTCACAGCATATAGTGATAGCGGTCACAGCATATAGCGATAGCGGTCACAGCATATAGCGATAGCGGTCACAGCATATAGCGATAGCGGTCACAGCATATAGCGATAGCGGTCACAGCATATAGCGATAGCGGTCACAGCATAGCGATAGCGGTCACAGCTTAGCGATAGCGGTCACAGAATAGAGCAGGCACGACGTCTGTCCCCTCCAAACCAGGCTTCGAAAACTCCATCAACACTCAGCCTTTTTGGGGATCGTGCGCGCTCCAGCGCAGGAGCCTTTCCGATCTGAAGGCCGCACCGGGGCCTAGGGCGCCAAACCTCCTCCCAATAAAATACTCAAAACTTCCTGTTTTCTCGTCTCTCCAAATTGAAATGCAGCCAGCGAAAGTTCAATTTGGTAGACGTTAACCAAATTTACCCCCTCCAGGCCGGCTCGCATCCCAGCCTATCGCTCAGCAGACGCCCCCTTCCAATCATCTGTACCGACTACGCCAGCCGCATAAAAACGGAAAAACTACCACTCTCTGCCTCCTGAAGCCTCGCAACCACCGCCTCCCCTCCTCCTCCTCTTCACCCTGCCTCCAATCTGCCTCCAATCTGCTTCCTGCTGCCAAATGCCGCCACCAGTGCCTAGGTCCCGGGGGATTGTGCGCGCTCCATCGCAGGAGCCTTTCCGATCTGAAGGCCGCACCGGGGCCTAGGGCGCCAAACCTCCTCCCAATAAAATACTCAAAACTTCCTGTTTTCTCGTCTCTCCAAATTGAAATGTGCTGAAGATGTTAACTTGGGTAACGCAAGCCTTTTTAAAATCCAAGAGGTCTCTTCTGATAAAGTTCATTTCATTTAATTTATTAATTTATTTCAGGCAATGGCACAAGTGAGAAATGAGGTAATTAAATGCAATTAAGTAATATAAATAATATAAAGCAAAAAACAAAACAGACAAACACAATAAAAAAAAAAAAAAAAAAAAAACAGTGTAAACAAAAAAGTATAAACAAAAATCTATGGTTTAACATGGCCATATATTTCTGCCTGAAAAGGAGTGGGAGGAAGAAAAAACTTATTTAATCCCACCCCTACAGTATATCCCCATTTCAGTGATTAAACGATCAACTTCACTGTTACAGATCAAGCCAGTATCATACCAGAGTGGCGTTACCACGGGCAACAAGGACATTTACATTGTAACAACAGTTACCAATAATGGTAATAGAAAATATACCAACAATGGTAATAGAAAACATACCAACAATGGTAATGAACAAAAAAGAAAAAACAACAATAGCAAGATTCTATATACCAACAAGGTAATGGAACATTGAGCACATGTTACACTATGAGACAGAGAAAATCTGATTAAATTAAAGACCCTCATCTCTATATTGTAACCAGACCTTATGTTTATAGAACAGTTTAAATCGATGAATAGTTTTACATTGCTTATGTTGTGAGTCCAGTTTATTCCAAAGTTTTACTCCACATACTGACAGACAAAAACATTTACAAGTGGTTTTTGATCTCGGCAGTGAAAAATATCCAAAACCCCTCAAGTTATGAGCTCGCTCAGGAGTCGTAAAGAAACGCTGCAGGTTAGACGGTAATAATTTGTTGAATGCTTTATACAAGACTATTGATGTATTATATTTAACAAGATCATCAAACTTTAGCAGCTTTGACTGAGTAAAAAGATTATGAGTATGTTCCAGAAAACCAACCTTATGGATGATCCGCACTGCTCTTTTCTGTAATATGATGAGAGGATGTAGTGTGTTGTGGTAAGTGTTACCCCAGACCTCAACACAATACGTCAGGTATGGAAGAACCAGGCTGCAGTATAATGTACGGAGTGCATTTCCATTTAGGTATAGTTTTGCTTTGTTAATAATTGAGAGGCTTTTGGAAATGTTGTTTTTTATGTGTCTGACGTGGGGTTTCCATGACAACTTGCTATCAATTTTTACTCCCAAAAACTTAATTTCACTTACCATTTCAATTTGGATATCATTAATACTTATTCTCGATTCAGACGTTAGGTTGCGATTCCCAAACATCATCATCTTAGTTTTATTTACATTCAAGGATAATTTATTTGCATCCATCCACTTTTTTATTTGATGTAGTTCCTTGTTTACGGAGATTACAAGCTCATTATAATCATCACCACTGTATAGAATAGTTGTGTCGTCAGCAAATAGAATTAGTTTTAGTACTTTAGATGTATTAAAAATGTCATTCATATATATGTTAAACAGTTTAGGACCCAATACTGACCCCTGGGGGACACCGCAAGTAATGCCAACCGTGTCTGAAAAATACTGACCCATTTTAACAAACTGTACCCTCCCTGTTAAGTAACTTTTGATCCATTTCCCAGCCAGTCCTCTAATTCCGTATCTTTCCATCTTTTTTAGTAGTATTGAGTGGTTAATGGTGTCAAAAGCCTTTTGAAGATCAACAAAAATACCAACTGTATACTTTTTCTGCTCTAATGCATTTGAGATTTCTTCAATTGCTTCAATTACTGCCATTGATGTTGTTCTTTTGGATCTGAAACCATACTGACCTTCATTTATTATATGATGTTTCTCCAGAAACTTTTCAAGTCGTGAATTGAAAAGCTTCTCGAGAATCTTTGAAAACTGAGGCAATAGAGAGATGGGTCTGTAATTGGAAAATTCATGTTTGTTTCCATTTTTGAACAGTGGAATTACTTTAGCAATTTTCATTTTATTTGGAAAAGAACCGGTCTGGAATGATAAATTACAGATGTAAGTTAGGGGTTTAACAATATTCAGAATAACTTTTTTAGTCACGGTCATATTGATATCATGGCAGTCAGTGGACGACTTACTTTTACATGTCTGTACGATTTGTGTTACTTCCTGCTCATTTGTTGCTGAGAGGAAGAACGACCAAGAATTTTGTTTAATAGGGGATTCTGTAACTTCATTGTCTTGAATATCAGGAAGCTAATTTAGACCCAATATTCGCAAAGTAATCATTAAACTTATTTACTATATTTCTAATATTATAATCTTCACCATTTTCAAGAACAAAATGATCAGGATATGTTAACTTTGAATGTCCTTGTTTGATTAGGCCAGCCATTCCCAAACTCAGTAACACCGAGACCCCCTTAAAAATCTGACGGGTCTGCGTGGCCCCCCAAAATAATAACCAAGAAGACAACATTAAGAATAGGCTCTTCTGGTTATTTTATTTTGGGGAAATAGCCTCTGCTACAAACATTGTAATACAAAAATGATTACAGTGGATTATTCAAGTCAAATAATGAACACAAATATTTTTATATTACAAATAAAACATTATAAATTTAACATTAAATAATTATATATATATATATTTTTTTTTTATGACCTCCCGCGGCCCCCCTGCAGTACCCTCGCGGCCCACCAGGGGGCCGCGGACCCCACTTTGGGAGACACTGGATTAGGCTATTCAAAGTATCCCAAGTTCCTTTCATATTATTTTTATTTTCATACAGTTTGTGTTCATAGTATAACCGTTTACTTGTTCTTATGATATCCGTTAATTTATTTTTGTATTTCTTATATCTTTGTTCCACTTCTGCTGTTTTAACTTTGAGAAACATTCTGTAGAGATTGTTTTTCTTTTTACAGGCATTAAGTATTCCTTTTGTAATCCAAGGGCTTTGTTTACATTTTTCCTTTATGAAATATTCCTTTACCGGGCAGTGCTTATCATGCAATGAAGTAAAGATGTCTAAATAAAAAAGTACAATAAGCACTGTCCACATCTGGTTCGTTGTAAACCTTGGTCCAATCCTGGAGCAACAGACTGTTGTTTAGGGTGACGATTGTTTCATCAGTGATTATACGTTTAAATATTTTTGCTGTATTGTCCTGAGTTTTTTTAAGATTACAATCGTACAGAGTAAATATAGGTAAGTGGTCGGTGATGTCACATACCAAAAGTCCACTGCTGATTTTATTCCCGATTATGTTTGTAAAGATATTGTCAATGATGGTGGAACTGTGTGATGTTATTCTGCTTGGTTTTGTTATAGTTGGATATAGAGAAAGGCTGTACATGGTGTCAATGAAGTCATCGACAGTTTTTAACTTGGTCGGATTAAGCAAATCGATATTAAAGTCACCACAAATAAATATGTTTTTTCACACGTCTCCAGGTCCGTTTGCTGATATTTTAGGGTTGACTGTAACATGTCCATGTCCATATTTGATGCAGTCTGTGTTCTCGGCTTGGGCATTGTGATGATGGAGAATGACACAAGTTAATTTGAGAATTATTGATACTGGTCTAGGTCTTCCATCTTCCTTATCACCAAGACTTTTGCGCTTTCTGGTGGGCCATTTAATTTAATGAAGATTTTACAGTTTGTTACCCAGGTTTGTTGAATTCGGCCTTGTTTTTTCAATTGTCGTGCGATTCTTGCCATGTCTGCGTTCTTCTTTGTCAGGTGCTCGTTTATGAATACGTTTGTGCCTTTGAGTTTGCGTCCTTGTTTCAGCAGTGCAGTGTATCTTTTTAATCATCAGTTAAAAAGATAATAACAAATATGAACAACTCTGCGGCAAAAGACATCCATAACTTAAGTATGACCTTGATTAAAAAACATCAGGACAGTCTACTACAACCAATTACATATCTAGTTAATCTCTCAATCAGGTCAAATACATTCCCACAGTGTTGGAAGCCCGCTGTAATAACACCGATCCACAAGTCAGGCGAAAAGGACACACCCAACAACTACAGGCCTATTGCCATTCTGCCTGTTGTGTCTAAAATCCTGGAAAAGGTAATTGCAGAACAACTCATTGAACATATTGAGTCAAACCAGCTGCTGCATCCTCAACAATTTGGTTTTAGGCGTAAATACAGCACCGAAACAGCTAATTGTTTCTTGCTAGAGAAGATCAAAGGGCCTCTAGACAAAGGGCAAGTAGTTGGTGCAGTATTTCTAGACCTAAAAAAAGCCTTTGACACTGTGGATCACAGCCTGCTATCTAACAAACTCAAGCTCTTTCAAATGTCACCAAGCTCTTTAGCATGGTTAAAATCATATTAGGAGGGAAGACAGCAGTATGTTAAAGGAATAGTTCACCGTTTTTACATACTGACATATGTTCTTACCTTACCTTAGACTAGTTAATACGTACCTGTCTGGTCTTAGTCCGTGCGCTCTGTCATGCAAACGGAGCAAAAACGGGAGCACAACCGCAGCCTCCTCTGGTCACTGTATAGTACCCAAAAGGTAGCTCCCGCTAGAAGCTACCAAACTCTTCCAAGTGTTCCCTATTAAATGTATATAGTTACGTGACGTGTTACACTGCAAAGTATAGTAACACAGAAATGTAACAGTCGATTTTCTCAGCGGATAAAACGGGTACTATATTGTGAGGCGTAGTAATCTGAGGAGCGCTACGTCCGCGCACTAACTTCTCTCCGGAGACTTCTCTCTCGCTCACTTCCGTCAATAGAAGCAGCGTGACTTGTAGTACACACAGTAGCAGCGAGAGAGAAGTCTCCGGAGAGAAGTTAGTGCGCAGAGAAGTTAGGAGCGCTACGTCCGCGCACTAACTTCTCTCCGGAGACTTCTCTCTCGCTCACTTCCGTCAATAGAAGCAGCGTGACTTGTAGTACGGAGAGAAGTTAGTGCGTGGACGTAGCGCTCCTCAGATTACTACGCCTCACAATATAGTACCCGTTTTATCCGCTGAGAAAATCGACTGTTACATTTCTGTGTTACTATACTTTGCAGTGTAACACGTCACGTAACTATATACATTTAATAGGGAACACTTGGAAGAGTTTGGTAGCTTCTAGCGGGAGCTACCTTTTGGGTACTATACAGTGACCAGAGGAGGCTGCGGTTGTGCTCCCGTTTTTGCTCCGTTTGCATGACAGAGCGCACAGACTAAGACCAGACAGGTACGTATTAACTAGTCTAAGGTAAGGTAAGAACATATGTCAGTATGTAAAAACTGTGAACTATTCCTTTAAGGTTAATGGGGTGATGTCAGCTCTCTTCCCTAACAATATGGGAGTTCCTCAAGGATCAGTACTGGGGCCATTGTTGTTCACAATGTACATCAATGACCTCCCTGATAGTTGCCAAGGTGTCAACTACCAGCTGTACGCAGATGATACAGTAATTCATCTGTCTGCTAAAACTCCAGCTCTGGCAGCGCAGCAGTTGACACTTGCCCTAGTAAACATCTCTAAATGGCTCAAGTTGTCTCACCTAAGCTTAAACGTTAAGAAAACCGTCGCTGTCTGTTTCTCAATTAAAATAAGACCTTCTAACAGCACCTTTGAAGTAAGCATAAACAATGAAATTATACAAGAAGTAAAAGAGACCACATATCTTGGAATTATTCTTGACAACAACCTTAAATTTCAAAGTCAAGTCAAAAATGTGTGTAAAAAGGTCAAATCCAACTTGAATTGTTTTTGTTTTATCAGGAGGGATCTGTCCTATCAGGCCGCCCTGTTATACATGCCCTGTTATACATGCCCTGTTATACATGCCCTGTTATACATGCTCTGTTATACATGCCCTGTTATACATGCTCTGTTATACATGCTCTGTTATACATGCCCTGTTATACATGCCCTGTTATACATGCCCTGTTATACATGCCCTGTTATACATGCTCTGTTATACATGCTCTGTTATACATGCTCTGTTATACATGCCCTGTTATACATGCTCTGTTATACATGCTCTGTTATACATGCCCTGTTATACATGCCCTGTTATACATGCTCTGTTATACATGCCCTGTTATACATGCTCTGTTATACATGCCCTGTTATACATGCCCTGTTATACATGCCCTGTTATACATGCCCTGTTATACATGCTCTGTTATACATGCTCTGTTATACATGCTCTGTTATACATGCTCTGTTATACATGCTCTGTTATACATGCCCTGTTATACATGCCCTGTTATACATGCCCTGTTATACATGCTCTGTTATACATGCTCTGTTATACATGCTCTGTTATACATGCTCTGTTATACATGCTCTGTTATACATGCTCTGTTATACATGCTCTGTTATACATGCCCTGTTATACATGCCCTGTTATACATGCCCTGTTATACATGCTCTGTTATACATGCTCTGTTATACATGCTCTGTTATACATGCCCTGTTATACATGCCCTGTTATACATGCTCTGTTATACATGCTCTGTTATACATGCCCTGTTATACATGCTCTGTTATACATGCTCTGTTATACATGCTCTGTTATACATGCTCTGTTATACATGCTCTGTTATACATGCTCTGTTATACATGCTCTGTTATACATGCTCTGTTATACATGCTCTGTTATACATGCCCTGTTATACATGCTCTGTTATACATGCCCTGTTATACATGCCCTGTTATACATGCCCTGTTATACATGCTCTGTTATACATGCTCTGTTATACATGCTCTGTTATACATGCCCTGTTATACATGCCCTGTTATACATGCTCTGTTATACATGCTCTGTTATACATGCCCTGTTATACATGCTCTGTTATACATGCCCTGTTATACATGCCCTGTTATACATGCTCTGTTATACATGCTCTGTTATACATGCTCTGTTATACATGCTCTGTTATACATGCCCTGTTATACATGCCCTGTTATACATGCTCTGTTATACATGCTCTGTTATACATGCTCTGTTATACATGCTCTGTTATACATGCTCTGTTATACATGCTCTGTTATACATGCTCTGTTATACATGCTCTGTTATACATGCTCTGTTATACATGCTCTGTTATACATGCCCTGTTATACATGCTCTGTTATACATGCTCTGTTATCAGTGTTGGGCACGTTACTTTGAAAAACTAATTAGTTATAGTTACTAGTTACTTCTCCCAAAAAGTAACTGAGTTACTAACGGAGTTACTCCACTATAAAAGTAACAAGTTACCAGTAAAAGTAACTATTGCGTTACTTTTTCGTTTTGTTCTGGAACATAATGTGCACCCGACGTGCGCATTTTTACCTTTAACAGTGCCAATATTTCCATCTAGAAAAGGCTGTTTTGCAGCTGAAGTCCTGTTCACTCTTCATCTCTCTCTGTGCTGTAAAGCCCGCCACTGTGAATGTGGAAACACCGGTGACGAGCGGTGAGGCTGGTGAAGCACTGACTTCAGTCCAATCAGATGAACATATACATCATATAAATCAAGTGGACAAGTTGTTTGGCTACAGCAAAATATGTTTTATGCCCGCATTGTTTGTTCATACAAAACGCAAAACTATGAGTTATGGGTCTTACCTTATAGCTATACCTTATAAATGACCTGCACAGTCCACTTCGGTTCAGACCAGTTCCTTGTTTAAATCCAGTGAATGGTTTGAGCGTAGATATGTAATCCTCCATTTGGAAATGAGTCCAATGAGTTTTAAAAAGTAAAACAAAACGTGTGTGTCCTCCATAAACTCCTCTGTTTTGCTGCAGCCGGCTGCATCCAATTTCTAAAATCAACCGTCTTACACTTCACCTCTTTCTTATCATTCCTATAGTCATTGAAAAATTACCCTATGTGCATTTTAGATTATGTAAAAATGTGTTATATGTATGTTAGCCAAACCTGTTGCTGTCCTTAGCAGATAAACCAGGAAGAGCAAGGAGCTTATCCATGGAATTGTATGCAGCCTTCTGCGCTCACATGCGCCCCCCTGAGGCCTCACGGTGATACAAGCCGTGGTTGAGCGCGATTAAGACCCATATTTGTTTCAAAAACACAATTTATGAGCCATCCTCTCAACTGTAGACATGTAGATTGTAAAGGAAATATGTTTTACATCAGCCAATATCTGCTGAGAGGTTTTCTCATCCTCCCTTCTCTCATGACAACACGTTCATTGTGCGTCTTGAGTAACGCGCAGTAACGGGATGTCGGAAATGATAACGGCGTTATAGTTACAGCCAAAGTAATTAGTTAGATTACTCGTTACTGAAAAAAGTAACGGCGTTAGTAACGCCGTTATTCCCATCACTGTCTGTTATACATGCTCTGTTATACATGCTCTGTTATACATGCTCTGTTATACATGCCCTGTTATACATGCTCTGTTATACATGCTCTGTTATACATGCTCTGTTATACATGCTCTGTTATACATGCTCTGTTATACATGCTCTGTTATACATGCCCTGTTATACATGCCCTGTTATACATGCTCTGTTATACATGCTCTGTTATACATGCTCTGTTATACATGCTCTGTTATACATGCTCTGTTATACATGCTCTGTTATACATGCTCTGTTATACATGCTCTGTTATACATGCTCTGTTATACATGCATGCCATGATTTTTTCACATCTGTCCTACTGCGTCACATCCTGGTCACAAACCTCCCCGTCCACACTCAAGCCGGTTGTTTCATTGTACAAACAGACATTCAAGGTATTTGACAGAAAACCTATGAGATGCATCACTGTGACATCATCCATAGACATAATCTTTTTACTTTCGAAAACTTTATACATTTTAGTATTCTGAAATTGGTTTTTAAATGTTTGAACAGTCGTGTGTCGCCGCTGTTTTCCGCTCTCATTATTCGGCGTCAGGACTCCCGCAGACCCTCCACCAGAGCCTCGTGAGTGGGGACTGTGTTCTCCCAAAATGTACAAAATCTTTTGGACAGTCCAGTTTCTCTTTTAATGGATCCAGACTGTGGAACTCTCTGCCCACTGATTTAAAACTGCAGACTGACATGAACAGTTTTTACAGAGGTCTGAAACAATGGCTGAAGTCAAGTCAAAACTGCTCACATGGTAACACTGTATGAAATGTATACTGATGATGTGTAATTGTGTATTGTTTACCTTTTTAAATATTGTACTGTATTGTATTGTGTTTTTTGAAATGTGTAGCCTCCTATGGACAGGTGTTGCAAATTAGCAGTTTTGCTATAACACTGGAAACAATGTATCTGGTTTGTCCAATGCAGTTGATATGTCCATATCAAATAAACTAATAATAATAAAAAATAAATAATAAAACCAGACTAAACCAGACTGAACAGACTAGAACAGACTTGAACAGACTAGAACAGACTAGAACAGACTAGAACAGACTAGACCAGTCTAAACCAGTCTAAACCAGTCTAAACCAGTCTAAACCAGACTAAACCAGACTAAAGAAGACTAAAGCAGACTAAAGCAGACTAAAGCAGACTAGAACATACTGGAACAGACTAAACCAGACCGTTGGTTGGCCCTGTGGATGGGAAGTATATTTCTAAATATGGTATTGCACTTAAAGGCAAAACTTGCACTGGTCTGTTGGACTTGAACAAAAATAAACAATATTTGTGTTGCTTAAACTTAATGTATTCATCATTATTTAATGTTTACTAAAAATCCATGTGTAAAAACCACTTCTCTCTGTTCTCAGGTCAAATATTTATATGTGATTAAAATGTGATTTATGAAGTGTCCGAGGGAACCGACGTGTATTTGATAACTCTGATGAGGCAAGTGCGTTTGTGCGATGTTTGAAAGGTGACAGTCAGAAGATTGAATCCAGAACTGCAATCACACGTTACTGCTAATCTGTTCATGTGCCTATATTTGTGCATTTTAATTCATGCATACTGTGGTTATAATGTTTCTTTTATACTTAACAAGTTGGAGGTCGAACTCATTGTTTGTTAGATTTTGGTGGTTTTGTAAGCAATAATAATGATTATTATATGTTAAATATGACTCTTATTTGACTTAACTGGGGAGGGGCCCTGTTCGGTGACGCTCTGGTATGTGCTGCTCCTCCATGGCTGAGGTGGATCAGCTCGTCTCCATAACCCAGTCTTCTTTAGGGATGCTGGGATGGGCTAGCTGCTGTTTAACCGTTGTGCACCTTCTTGTTTTATTAGTTTGTTTTTTTATTTTCCTTGGGGAGGGTTGTTTTCTACTGTCCCCCAAGTTTTCTTGTACCCTTCCCCTCATCCTTCTGGCAGACTGCATGTACTCGGCTCATTACAATATAGATGTCTGGATTATTGGAACTTCACGTGTCCGAGGGCTAAACAAATTGGTTAAATTAAAACAAGTTATGAACAGGATAAGAAGTATAAAAGCCAAAGTTGTATTTTTCCAAGAAACACATTTGACAGCTGAGGATATCATTAGAGTGAGGAGAAGATGGCCAGGTCATGTGTTTCATTCCTCCTTTAGCTCTCAATCCAGGGGTGTAATCACACTGATTCACAAATCACTACCTTTTCATTTGATAAATACGGTGCAGGACAAGGCTGGGAGATATCTCATTGTTGAATGATAGCATCACATCAGTTGAATTTTGTGAATGTATATGGTAGAAATGACGACACTCCATCCTTTTTTCGTAATCTATTTTTGTCCTTGGCTTCATTAGCTGGGCATTTAATTATTGGGGGTGACTTCAATTGTACACTCTATCCAAATATTGATAGACTGTCTGGGATTGACACCTCACACCTGCAGACTCGGAAAGAGCTGCTCCAGTGTATGGTGGAATTTAACGTTGTAGATCTGTGGAGAAAGATGCATCCAGATGAGCTCGCATTCTCTTGCTATTCGAGCTCCCACAGTTCTCTTTCAAGAATTGATTATTTTCTTATATCAGCACAATTGATGCCCCATGTTACTCATTCTTGGTAAAGCAGTATTGTTTAATCAGATCATGCCAGTGTCTCTTTTCTATTAAGATTGCCTAACCTACCTCCCTCGACCACTAGATGGCGCCTTCAGACGTTTTGGCTCAAGGATCCGGATTTCTTAGAATATATAGAACAACAAATAGATTTTTATTTTTACTATAACACGGACCAAACCTCTGCAAGTTTACGTTGGGAGGACTTCAAAACTTTCAATTACAATGGACCCCAAAAAGATAAAAGTTTTCTAGTTTTTACCACACTCTTTATAAATCAGCATATTCTGATAGTGCCTTACCTAAACATAATATGGGCGGCACGGTGGCTGAGTGGATAGCACTCTCGCCTCTCAGCAAGAAGGTCCTGGGTTCGAATCCCGGTTGGACCAGGGCCTTTCTGAGTGGAGTTTGCATGTTCTCCCCGTGTCTGCGTAGGTTTCCTCCGGGTGCTCCGGTTTCCCCTACCACTAAAAATATGTACAATAGGTCTGGCATGTGCCTCCTGTACTGGCACCCCCACTCCCAAAAATAACAATTGTAAACCGCTTTGAGACTCTGATGTGCAGTGAAAAGGCGGTATATAAATAAAAGATTACTTACTTACATAACCACTTTTTGGACCAGTTGAACTTCCCCACTCTTGAGGATAACAGTGCAGAGGAGCTAGAACTCAGCATTACGAAAGAGGAGATTATTAAGGCCATGTTGTGCATGAAGGGAGGTAAAAGTCCAGGACCGGACTCAATACCAATGGAAATATTCAAAGCTTTTAAAGATAAACTTGCACAACCCTTGCTAGATATGTATCAGGAATCATTTAAGAATGCGTCCCTGCACTCATCATTAAATATTGCCACAATGACTTTGTTGTTGAAGCCCAATAAACCAGCAGCCGATTGTAGCTCTTATAGGCCAATTTCACTTCTAAATTGTGACTCTAAAATCCTGTGTAAAGTACTGGCTCCAAGACTTGAACCACCTTTACCAAAAATAATACATCTGGACCAAAACGGGAAAAAAATGTGATTTATTGCGATTAATTCATTACGCCTTTAATTAATTCGATCTTTTTTTAATCGAGTCCCAGCCCTAGTTTTTGGGGAAAAAGGGGTTTTAGTTGTATTTATTTATTTTTATTCATATTTTATTTTGACATAACAAAATGTCACAGAAACATTGTTCATCATCATAATACAGGACATTTCCATTTTTCCAATGATGGGCTCATAGTACAGTCCTATGTCACCATTTATCAACAGATTATGCCCATATAAAAGGTTTACCAAAATGGTAAAAGAAAGGAACATAAGAGTAAAGAAAAGTAGTGTTCATGCGGTAAAGGGAGACAATAAATGTTCTAACAAATGCAGTAGCGGAGAACAAACATCAACAACAATGGCGGCGGTCGCACTAACTAGCTTCGTGGGCTTCCAGCGCGGCACAGAGGATAATTCTACTCCTTTGTTCGTCCAAACGAGAAGCTCTAGGTTCAGTTTCCATTTTCACAGCTGCTGTTAAAAGGCAGAATGATGTTGGTACATTCTGAGGGTCTGGCACAGGAAGTGAGTATACTGCCGAGGGGGGGGGCTGGGCACGGGGCTGGGGGTCGTGTGAGTGTTGTAAAGTTTCTCTGCCCCCTACTGGCCGGGCGCTAGAACTACATCGTTTTTCAACCTCATGTGAACGCTGAGAAATTTGCATTAGGAGCCAGGTCGTTTCTGTTAATAGCCTGGAAACGTCTGCGCAGCGTCTCAGTATAAACAGGGCCTCAGTATAAACAGGGCCTTAGTAATAATCTTTTTACTTGCTGCAAGGAGGATTTGTAGCAACTTTCTGTTACTTCTTCTTTCCACGAAGGTAACTTTACCCAAATACAAACACTCAAAGTTAAAAGGAATGACAACACCAAACACTGAACTCAGGCTTATCTGAATTTCTCTCCAATACCCTTGTAATTTCCAACACGACCAAAATATGTGGAAGTGATTTGCCACAACTGTGCCACACTGTCTCCAGCACGACAAGTCATTTGTGCGTTTGCACTGAGCTGGAGTTTTGAAATATCTAATGATATTGTTCCAACAGTGTTGTCTCCAGGTCAGAGAGGCAGAGTCCACTGGAAAGCCAGCATACGAGCCCATTCATCCTCTGATATCACTGCTGCTGCCTCCCTTTCCCATTTCTGCTTTATATAGACAGTCTCACATCTGTCATTTGGAAATATGGCTTTGTAAATTCTCTAAATCATTCTCTGTGACATAGACCCATATGCTGACTTTAGTGTTTTAAAAACTCTTCTTCAGAGTCAGTAAAATGAGCTGATTTACATTTAGAATTAAAGTTGGACCTGGAGGTACCTAAAAAAATCTGTTTGTAAATTGTGTCTTGTCTGTAATCCTTGAAAACGTTGAAAAACATTTGTCTCTGTAAATGACCAGTAAGTGGTCAAACCCTTCTTTACCCAAGATTTAAAAACACAATCATTTTGTTTGGAGGGAATTCTGTATCGAAGGCACACCATCTGAACAAAGTCAGCATTTTCTCAGTCTGAGTGAGTTTAAGAACCTTGTCCCACACCTTGAGAGTTAAATCCACCCAACAGTTCCCACTTTCTCTCAGCTGAGGTCTCAGTTTCCTGTCCCAAAGGAAGGTTTCTCACCCATCATCTGTACTTCTTAGCAAGTTTTCCCGACGTTTCGTCCTCAACCTAGCGGACTTCTTCAGGGAATGAATTCTCGGACCGCGCGTTGGAGATTTATAACCTATGGGTGTGGTTAGCCACACCCTAATCCTGATACTAACTCATAAACAATCTACGGTCTGCTTGATGTAGAAGGGAGCAGGTCTAACGACCCTGCTGAGGCTAACGACCCTAACTCCTTAGCATGTCACAGACCTATTGTCTGCTGGGATGCTCAAGTGGAGTGCAGGTCTCACCCCTCCTAACTCATTAGCATGTCACTGACCTTGTCCCAAGTTAGGGCGTTGTTTTTAGGATGTCGTCATAGATGCGAGGCAAAACAAATCTTAACCCTCCTCCTCTGTTAAGAGAAGGTTTTTGTTTCCTCACAAAAATGGCTTCTTTCACTCCTCTCTCAAACCAATTCTTCTCCCGAGCCAGAATTTTAACCTCTGTGTCATCCACCGTGTGGTTGGAGGCCTTGAGGTGGAGATGAACAGCCGACTGTGGCCCACTAGAGTTTTCTCTACGATGTTGGTAAAGTCGTTTCTGTAGAGTCTGTTTGGTTTCTCCAATATAGTGGTCAGTGCACTCCTCTTCACTACATTTAATTGAATACACCACATTGCTCTGTTTGTGTCTGGGTGTTTTGTCTTTGGGATGCACTAATTTCTGTCTTAACGTGTTGAAAGGTTTGAAATACACAGGGATTTTGTGTTGCCTAAAGATTCTTTGTAGTTTCTCTGAAACTCCCGCCACATACGGTAAGGACACCCCTCTCCTCCTACTTTCTTCTGTCTGTTGGACTGTGTCTCTGGCCTTTCTCGTCCTTTGGGCTTTAGTAAAAGACCACTTGGGGTAGCCACATCTGGAAAGTGCTCTCTGAACATGTTTGGTTTCTCTGTTCTTTCCCTCCGAGCTTGTGGGGACCTGGTGGGCTCGGTGTTGAAGCGTTCTAATGACCCCGAGTTTATGTTGTAGCGGAGGATTTGAGTCAAATGCCAGGTACTGGTCAGTGTGAGTGGACTTTCTGAAGACCTCAGTCTCTAATTGTCCGTTCTCCAGTATGATGACCTTACAATCTAGAAAGGCGAGTTCACTCTCCTTAGCATCCTCGCGAGTGAAATTTATAAAAGGGTCCACCGAATTAATGTGTTCTGAAAATGGTTCCACTTCCTGTTTCTTTAACTTAACCCATGTATCGTCTACATATCGAAACCAATGGCTTGGCGCTGTCCCTTGGTAAGAGCCCAGGGCTTGTTCCTCCAGTTTCTCCATATACAGATTGGCCACTATAGGAGAGACTGGGGAGCCCATCGCACAGCCATGAATCTGTCTAAAGAAGGTGCCTCTAAATTGGAAATACGTGGTGTTAAGACACATTTCAAGTATTTCACAGATGTGGTCAGCTGTTAGTTTTGTTCTCTCCCCTAGTGTGGCGTCTTTCTGTAGGCTTTCTCTTACAGCCTCCACCGCCTCTGTAATAGGGACCGACGTAAAAAGCGATGTCACATCAAACGAGACCATTGTCTCATCTGTGTCAAACTGGAGGTGTTTGATTTTATTTACAAATTCTTTTGTGTTTTCTATGTGATGGTGGGTGTTACCCACCAAAGGAGCCAGAATGGTTTTGAGGTGTTTAGCCAGTTTGTAGGTGATAGAGTCTATGCTACATACAATAGGCCCAAGTGGAAAGTTTTGTTTGTGTATTTTTGGGAGTCCATAAATACTGGGAATGGTGTCTCCTGGGTAAAGTTTGTAATATAGTGGTTTTTCAATAATGCCCTCTTTCACTAAGCTCTGAAGGAAGTCTATAATCTTTTTCCTAAACCCACTGGTAGGGTCCCTCTTCAATGGCTGGTACGTATTGGTGTCGAGGAGTAACTGATTAACTTTGGCCTCATAGTCTGAGGTGTTGAGGATAACTGTGCATCTGCCTTTGTCAGCTGGTAAAATAGTTATACTCTCATCCTTTTGTAATGCCATTAATGCTTTTTGCTCATCTAATGAGACATTGGATTGTGGGGGCTTCGCACTTTTGAGTGTTGCAGAGACTCTCAGTCTGAGGGCCCCCGCCTCACTCTCAGTTAGTTTGTTGTTTCTAATAGCTGCTTCTGCTGCTGTGATGTATTCAATTGTAGGAATATCTTTTGGTACGTACCAAATACGTACCAGCCATTGAAGAGGGACCCTACCAGTGGGTTTAGGAAAAAGATTATAGACTTCCTTCAGAGCTTAGTGAAAGAGGGCATTATTGAAAAACCACTATATTACAAACTTTACCCAGGAGACACCATTCCCAGTATTTATGGACTCCCAAAAATACACAAACAAAACTTTCCACTTCGGCCTATTGTATGTAGCATAGACTCTATCACCTACAAACTGGCTAAACACCTCAAAACCATTCTGGCTCCTTTGGTGGGTAACACCCACCATCACATAGAAAACACAAAAGAATTTGTAAATAAAATCAAACACCTCCAGTTTGACACAGATGAGACAATGGTCTCGTTTGATGTGACATCGCTTTTTACGTCGGTCCCTATTACAGAGGCGGTGCAGGCTGTAAGAGAAAGCCTACAGAAAGACGCCACACTAGGGGAGAGAACAAAACTAACAGCTGACCACATCTGTGAAATACTTGAAATGTGTCTTAACACCACGTATTTCCAATTTAGAGGCACCTTCTTTAGACAGATTCATGGCTGTGCGATGGGCTCCCCAGTCTCTCCTATAGTGGCCAATCTGTATATGGAGAAACTGGAGGAACAAGCCCTGGGCTCTTACCAAGGGACAGCGCCAAGCCATTGGTTTCGATATGGAGACGATACATGGGTTAAGTTAAAGAAACAGGAAGTGGAACCATTTTCAGAACACATTAATTCGGTGGACCCTTTTATAAATTTCACTCGGGAGGATGCTAAGGAGAGTGAACTCGCCTTTCTAGATTGTAAGGTCATCATACTGGAGAACGGACAATTAGAGACTGAGGTCTTCAGAAAGTCCACTCACACTGACCAGTACCTGGCCTTTGACTCAAATCATCCGCTACAACATAAACTCGGGGTCATTAGAACGCTTCAACACCGAGCCCACCAGGTCCCCACAAGCTCGGAGGGAAAGAACAGAGAAACCAAACATGTTCAGAGAGCACTTTCCAGATGTGGCTACCCCAAGTGGTCTTTTACTAAAGCCCAAAGGACGAGAAAGGCCAGAGACACAGTCCAACAGACAGAAGAAAGTAGGAGGAGAGGGGTGTCCTTACCGTATGTGGCGGGAGTTTCAGAGAAACTACAAAGAATCTTTAGGCAACACAAAATCCCTGTGTATTTCAAACCTTTCAACACGTTAAGACAGAAATTAGTGCATCCCAAAGACAAAACACCCAGACACAAACAGAGCAATGTGGTGTATTCAATTAAATGTAGTGAAGAGGAGTGCACTGACCACTATATTGGAGAAACCAAACAGACTCTACAGAAACGACTTTACCAACATCGTAGAGAAAACTCTAGTGGGCCACAGTCGGCTGTTCATCTCCACCTCAAGGCCTCCAACCACACGGTGGATGACACAGAGGTTAAAATTCTGGCTCGGGAGAAGAATTGGTTTGAGAGAGGAGTGAAAGAAGCCATTTTTGTGAGGAAACAAAAACCTTCTCTTAACAGAGGAGGAGGGTTAAGATTTGTTTTGCCTCGCATCTATGACGACATCCTAAAAACAACGCCCTAACTTGGGACAAGGTCAGTGACATGCTAATGAGTTAGGAGGGGTGAGACCTGCACTCCACTTGAGCATCCCAGCAGACAATAGGTCTGTGACATGCTAAGGAGTTAGGGTCGTTAGCCTCAGCAGGGTCGTTAGACCTGCTCCCTTCTACATCAAGCAGACCGTAGATTGTTTATGAGTTAGTATCAGGATTAGGGTGTGGCTAACCACACCCATAGGTTATAAATCTCCAACGCGCGGTCCGAGAATTCATTCCCTGAAGAAGTCCGCTAGGTTGAGGACGAAACGTCGGGAAAACTTGCTAAGAAGTACAGATGATGGGTGAGAAACCTTCCTTTGCTTTGACTAATCCCTGTACGACTGAGAGTTTACACAAACTTATAGTGGATTATACTATTTATCCTACATTGTATAAGGTAAATTGCAAAACATTAGCAGAAAACATCTACGAGAACTTTGGAAAAAAAAAGACAAAGTCAATACAATCTGTAACTGATATCTTTAATAAAAACTAGATTCAGAACTAAAGTCATGGGAAGAATGGTCTCTGGAAGGAATCAACTTAACAAAGACATTAAAGAGTCAAAATAAAAATCATGGTTTTTAAGAAACAACAAAACTACTATACTCAATAAATATGAGAGTGTTACATAATAAGAAAATCTGGATTTTAATTAATGGTTTGTGTTTAGGTAAAATGTTGTACATAATGTTTAAGGTATGTAATATGGTTGTTTAATCAGTCTTTAAGATGACTATTTATGGTAACAAGTGTCAATTGTATATCTGAGAGATGTACGCCTTTAAATCATTTGATCTCGCATAAAAGAAAACCTGTACCAAGGACCCTAGTTTCACATCTACCTACTCTGTTTCAAACTGTGTACATATATGTATATAGGGTTCTTGAATTGATATAGAGACTACTACCTTATGAATAGGGTTAGGATTATAACGCATTAATTACGATTGATAAACGCGACTAAAAATATATGTGTTTTTGCTCCACGGAACCTTTGTCATCAGGTGAGTTTCACACGGGTCGTTCATACTGGTGTACCAGTTGGAAAATAACAACTATCCCCCTATTGTTTTAGTGCAACACTCTGGGCCACATGATAAGGTTATCACACATACACACACACACACACACACACCTAAGTGTCGCTCTTTCAGAGTTTGGATGCAGTACCTCTTGTTACAGAAAAAATAAAAAAACACCTATACAATACAATACAATTTAGTCTTGTATAGCCCTAAATCACAACTGTAGTCATCTCAGAGGACTTACCAAAGACTACTGAAAATCACCAACACAGATCGGAGAATCAGCAGTTAAAACACATAAAGACTATAGACCACTACATGTTGTAGAATATTAAAAGTGTCCTGGCTCATCACCACAGT
Source organism: Knipowitschia caucasica (assembly GCA_964034765.1). Taxonomy (NCBI): domain Eukaryota; kingdom Metazoa; phylum Chordata; class Actinopteri; order Gobiiformes; family Gobiidae; genus Knipowitschia; species Knipowitschia caucasica. Next base: position 3,355,734 of record OZ035832.1, read on the forward strand.
CCTTCTAGTTTCTCAATAACTGTGTAACAAACCCATCCTGGATCAGCAAGGAAAAACTCATATGAAAAAAAAAAGTTTGAGAAAGGGATCTGCTTCACTCTAGTGATTCTTTATAGTCCTCCCACCGCCTTCATCATGATTCGCCTACACTGTTTGTTCTACGTTGATAGGCCGGGGCAGGTCCATCCTACCACCCATTCTGATTTGTTGTTAGTACTCCCTCCCAACCGTCATCATGATAAGGCTATCACACACATACACCTAAGTGTCGTTAACAGGTCCTCCCCTGCAGCTTAGCTATTCCTAACTGTTTTAGAATAAACCGTGATCATAAATCACTTTAGACAACTGTGAAGCATTTACTTTATCACACACACACAGGGTCAACTGAAGCTAACTCATTAAAACTCTTTGAAAAAAAAGTGCAGTAACACTTTTTCATCACTTGCTCAAGAGCGCCGTCTCTTTTCTGGGGAGTTTTAGGGTGCAGTACCACCTTTTCACCACTTGCTCAATATCGCCGTCTATACTATCTACTCATGTAGTATTTAATGTTGTTGGAGTATAATGTGACGAATGAAAAGCATGCTGTAGCGAGGGACTACTGTGCACATTTATGCATCTTGCTGAATCTCTTCATAGAGAGGGCGCTTGTTACACAGTGGGTTGTTGGTAGAGCCTGGCCGATAAGTGCTGGACTCCACCGGCTGCGTCTCTGTTTATGCGCGTTGGCTGCTGCCCGTCAGACGTCCGTAAAACAGAATAGTGGCCACACCGGCTTCAGCAGCGCGGCTCTGGCTGTGCGTTTAACAGCCCCGTGTGAGGCTTTGTTTTAAATAGAAGAAGCGGTTTGTGATTTGCATGAGCTGTGGCTATGATCTATGCGAAGCACAGCATATTGAAGCATCGAGGACGTTGCGATGGATGAGGCAAAACTTATTGAAGGCAATTGGAAAAAGGGGAGAGAGAAAAGAGAAAAGAACTCCTATGTATCCAGGCTTTTTTGAAAGTGAGTCAATATTAACATTACACAAAAAAATGGTAGATTTACAATCAGGAAACAATTATTTCAATTTAATACATGAAAATAAATGACACACATTTGTTAATAATCATTGTCATTAACAAACAGAACAAAACAAACAGGACCACAGCACATATCAATACAGGTTTAATTATGTGGTAAATATATTTTTCCTTTGTATTTTCAATGGAAAACGGACCCGACACGCGTCGACGGAACAAATAAGATTGTTTCTATTTTGTCCGTCCGCGTCCGTTGCACCTGTGTGGACGGACTGCTCACTACACGCGACAGACGCATGTCGCGGGCAGTGGAGCCACTTCCATTCACCCTCGTGGAGAAAACGGAAACGGACACGTTTGGACGGACACGTTTGGACGGACACGTTTGGTTGGATACTAAGTATGTTTTACGCGGCCGGTGGAGTCGGGGCCTAAGATGCGTATCTTGATACAGGGGACTTGTGACGCGATTCAATACAATATATATTTTTAAACTAAACTGTGTGGAAGGCTATTGGCTCCTTATATAAAGCTCTGCCACAATTTTGCAAAAATATAAAGATTGTAAATATAATGAAATAAAATGTATGTATTTCAAGATTGAAGAATTTATTTGCCATTTGCAGTAAAGCCACATTGGAAAAACTGTGCAAGACTACCCTAGTGTGCACAAGACAGAAGATAGCAGACACCAGATCTCTTGCCACAGCGCCATACAGTATTTCCAGGCACTTTCCGGCCATATTTTAAAGATTAATTATTATTAAAGCTAAAACTTCAAATCTAAACATACCTAAATATTCTTATTCTTTAAATCTGAAAAATAAATATACTTCAAATAACATTACTAATACTAGTACCCCCTTATTAGTTTAATGTTCTTCACAAAGCAGTCATAAGAATTATCCAAGTCATAAAAGCTCTTTCCAACATGTTTAAGTCTATGTGACATTAAACAAACGATTAATCCATTACTAAATTAGTTGCTATTAACTGATTAACTTGATACAGCCCTAATTATCATACCTTTTCTACAAATCACACTTGCACACATCATTCATTTCTATGTTATAGCTCAATGACAACTGCACTCAATTCACAAACCTTTTGAGCCACTGTTGCCCTTACTGTCTGAGTAAATCTGTGGCTAATTGGAAATGTGCCTCGCTGGATATTCGCCTGATGTGCGCTGATATAATTACAATTTCATTCCTTATATAAAACCTTAAATCTCCCGCATGCATCTCTGATAATAAGCACATTACTGTAGAATGTATTTTTTGCACGTCCCAGAGGTTTAGACCAATCACAGCATGATCAACAGAAACAATAGGAGGTAAGGAATAATAATGTCTGACTCATACATTGCCCTTGAAGCCTTGTAGAATGTGTCAAACCAAGAGAGCCAATTATGTAACGAGTCCCTGTGTGTTTCTCTCACCTGTGTTGGTTTATGTAGACACGTCAATAGGGACCTATTGTTGGCAGACTTATCAGGCCTCAAACTGATGCAATTTGATCTTTTCCATTTGGTCTGTCGCTTCCAGAAGGCTGTAGCATGTGTAATTCTCTGAGGTTGTAGATTGGATGATACTGTATGTGTGATCATATGTGAGTAACAGAGCCACATTGAAACATACGACAGCGGCAGCAGCTGGAGGAGGCCTGGGCTGATGAGTTCGGTCCTGGTTGTTATTCCAACAGAGCCGGGTCTCCAGTAGCATCACTAACATACTGGAGACACATGCACTGTAGAATACAGCCAGGCCATGGGGCAAGCCATAGATGCATGGATTCCGGAAGAAGTATACACAATTGAAGAAAGATTTTTAATACATTTCTGAAATCAACAACACTGTCACTCCACAACAAGGATACAAACCATGTCTTTAATGGGAGAAAGCATAACCACTGCATCCCTTAACACACCAGTGGCAACTATCATGTTGGTCACTATTGATTGAAGTGCGTACGTATCAAGTCCAATGAGACAAGCACTATTTATACACTTCAGCCAACATTCCTACAGCTGACCCACTGTTCACGAACAGCTCTGTCAAAGACGACACAGCCTTGATATTTCAGCTAGGGCTTCAGGCAAATTGGGGTTAAGTGTCTTGCCCAAGAACACAACGACAGCAGACATCAGCGGGAGTCGGTCGAGAAGATCGCTCTTTTAAGAAACTTCTTGATCATCATTTATAATACTTTTACAATGAGAGGATCTTTGACCGCTCGAAGGACGAGCTTGACCAACGTTTGGCTGACGCAAATGTTCTGGGCTCCTTTAACGTCCAGTCCTACGTCAGATCCCTAAAATGGACTCTCTTTCTAAGTAGCAGGGGTCCATACTACTCTGCCGATAATGATAGTGCATGTCAGTGGATGCACTTTGTGTGTGGGAGGATATGCAGGAGCAGCATCTCTGAGTTTAATGAGCCTATTTGAGAAAGCTATGCAGCTCGAATCAAGCCTTCCAGGGACTTTGGGAAGAAATGTATTAAACTGAGACCAACCGAAAGAACAAATTTCACAAATATTATTCCAGGTGACTCTAGGGTAGTGAATGATGGACAGACAGAGCTGGGAAATAGACCATTGACACAGCTAGAACAAGTAGTAAGGCAGTAATTGACAGAATAAACAGGGGAAACTAATCCTATAAAAAGTGTATTAAATTTACCCAGAGAGCCTGTGTGAAAGTCTGGAGTTTGGCCAAGAAACAATGAAGAGGGGACAAGCTTCCCTGCCAGTGTAAATGCATAGCCATTTATAACTCTGCACATCATCAATCAGATCACATTTAAGGCGGTATTATTAAAACATCAGGCGTTAATTAGACCATGAGCGCCCGCAGGCCAAGTTCCACACAAGCGTATCCATAACATATTGTGTTCCATTGATACGGGGAAAAGCCCAGTGGGAGAGGTCTGAGCAATCATACTTCCTCCTTAATGAACATCTGCCAATTTTCAGAGTGAGGCTGCTTTATCATCTTCAGGGACGGCAAAGGGACAGGTCATTGGGAAAATAAGAATCAAGACAAATGCAGGCAATATGCATGTACTTCAGACACATGAATGAATATTAAAACATTTTTCCATTCATTAAAGTACCCTCTTTTGGCCCTGAAGCAATGCTCTGTGTTGAATCTGACCAATCTAATACAACAAAGCATGTTTTTTTTTCTGCTGTTTTACACACATGTATATACTGTATGACGAATTCTAAAACAAAGCTAGATAAAATTAGATGAAATAGTGGCGTGAACCAGCAAGAAAGTCCTGGGTTATGAGAGGTATATGGCTCACAAAAAAGCACTTTTTGATTATCCGTCAAAGGGGCTAAATTAATATGATAATCTTACTGACTTAATTACCGAAATAAATAACATTGTAATGAATTCCGCTAGTTTTGAAATTTCAAATCCTTGCTAAATAAGTCGGTTTATGCCTGTTTTGGAGGTCCGAGTCTGTAAAGTTTGGGAACCCATGCAGTGTAGATACAAGGCTAGGTCATCTTTGGGTCTATTTTTTCTAGTTTTACACTCAATTGTCCCTGGAACAGAAAAACGCTGTTCTGACCAGGATTCGAACCAAATACTTTCTTGCTGAGAAGAGAAAATGCCAACAACTCATCCCCTCTTCTTTCGTCTGATCTCAAAGTACGAAATATAAAACCAGGACAGAGGACATTGCGTTTTTGGAAGCTGACTCTTCTCTTTCCCAGTGTCGATGAATATACAGTCTTGGCATTGTGTCTTTTTGTCTGTCTGGGCTTGATCCACACATGTCCTTTGTACCCATGCTCCCAGCTCATTTGTCAGGGCCCTCAGCCTCTCTGACTGGGGACACGAATAATGGCTGGCGTGTGTCATTATCACCATTAGGCATGCACTGATGATGCCACTGATGCTTTAGACTTCACAGCCTGGTCGTGTCTTTCTTTCACTAACGCTGTGCTTATGATCCGCTCATCTGTGACTATTATTGAGGCGATTGTTATGTTGTTTAATGCCCAGATTACGTGCAGCAATTGTCCAAGTGCATTCAATGTTCATTCAATTATATTATGGACGAACATGCAGACCCACACAACCTCCTAATGAGTTTTTCTTAAGTCCCAGCTGTAGAAAAGTACTACCATAATGCTCAATTGCGTGCAGTTTCAAAAGCTAAGCTGGTCTTTTGGGCAAGGAACTTCAGCTACAGTACATTGTATCCAGTGTTAGATTACATTGGTGCACATAAAAAAACAGTTGGTGAGAGTGAATTCGGACAATGGATGGTTCTTAGCCCGAGGCGACATCGGGGCAGTCTTGTTTACAGCTTGCATATGCATTCATTCTTATGTACTACCTGAACCAAAATGGAATGCATTCACTGCGGCATGATGGTACCAACGTGGTGGCAGTCATCATAAGGCTAAACTAACTATGGACAATTTGACCACTGCCTTTGAAACGAGTTTCTATGGACATTGGGAATCCTTGTGGACCAATGGCTTCTATGTGTTTGTGTATCATTGCATTTCTTGTGTTGTAATTTTCTAATCTATTGTTAAAACATGTTGAATGGTGAATCATCACTATACAAAAATAATGTGACTTGAAATATAGTTTAGATGTGCGCAACAAAACACAAGCTTTTCATAAGCCTAAAGATTTATAAAAGAAGAGTGTGATCAAAATGTGTTTTGATTATTGATTACTTTTCTGGTGATCCCTTCAAATAATTGTTTAGATCCCAAAACAAATCAGTGAATATGGGATTTTGTAAACATTTGCCAAAACAAAGCTCCGAAGTTGTAACTTTAATACAACTTGGTTCTTTATTAAAAACAGACCTGGAGTTGTTTGTAGATGCATCCACGCTAATCAGGAACTTCGGGCAAAAACATGTAACTTCGCCAGTCTTGTCAGAAACCTCAGTCCTGTCTGAAACCTCAGTCCTGTCTGAAACCTCAGTCCTGTCTGAAACCTCAGTCCTGTCTGAAACCTCAGTCTCGTCTGAAACCTCAGTCTCGTCTGAAACCTCAGTCTCGTCTGAAACCTCAGTCTCGTCTGAAACCTCAGTCTTGTCTGAAACCTCAGTCCTGTCTGAAACCTCAGTCCTGTCTGAAACCTCAGTCCTGTCTGAAACCTCAGTCCTGTCTGAAACCTCAGTCTTGTCTGAAACCTCAGTCTCGTCTGAAACCTCAGTCTTGTCTGAAACCTCAGTCCTGTCTGAAACCTCAGTCCTGTCTGAAACCTCAGTCCTGTCTGAAACCTCAGTCTTGTCTGAAACCTCATTCTCGTCTGAAACCTCAGTCCTGTCTGAAAGTCTCAGTCCTGTCTGAAAGTCTCAGTCCTGTCTGAAACCTCAGTCCTGTCTGAAACCTCAGTCCTGTCTGAAACCTCAGTCCTGTCTGAAAGTCTCAGTCTTGTCAGAAACCTCAGTCTTGTCTGAAACCTCAGTCTTTTCTGAAACCTCAGTCTTGTTTGAAACCTCAGTCTTGTCTGAAACCTCAGTCTTGTCTGAAACCTCAGTCTTGTCTGAAACCTCAGTCTTGTCAGAAACCTCAGTCCTGTCTGAAAGTCTCAGTCATGTCTGAAAGTCTCAGTCCTGTCTGAAACCTCAGTCTTGTCTGAAACCTCAGTCTTGTCTGAAACCTCAGTCTTGTCTGAAACCTCAGTCTTGTCAGAAACCTCAGTCTTGTCTGAAACCTCAGTCCTGTCTGAAAGTCTCAGTCTTGTCTGAATGTCTCAGTCTTGTCTGAAACCTCAGTCTTGTCTGAAACCTCAGTCTTGTCTGAAACCTCAGTCTTGTCTGAAACCTCAGTCTTGTCTGAAACCTCAGTCTTGTCAGAAACCTCAGTCTTGTCTGAAAGTCTCAGTCCTGTCTGAAACCTCAGTCCTATCTGAAACCTCAGTCCTGTCTGAAACCTAAGTCCTGTCTGAAAGTCTCAGTCTTGTCAGAAACCTCAGTCTTGTCTGAAACCTCAGTCTTGTCTGAAACCTCAGTCTTGTCTGAAAGTCTCAGTCCTGTCTGAAAGTCTCAGTCCTGTCTGAAAGTCTCAGTCCTGTCTGAAACCTCAGTCCTGTCTGAAACCTCAGTCTTGTCTGAAAGTCTCAGTCCTGTCTGAAACCTCAGTCCTGTCTGAAACCTCAGTCTTGTCTGAAACCTCAGTCTTGTCTGAAACCTCAGTCTTGTCTGAAAGTCTCAGTCCTGTCTGAAACCTCAGTCCTGTCTGAAACCTCAGTCATGTCTGAAACCTCAGTCTTGTCTGAAAGTCTCAGTCTTGTCTGAAAGTCTCAGTCTTGTTTGAAACCTCAGTCTTGTCTGAAAGTCTCAGTCCTGTCTGAAACCTCAGTCCTGTCTGAAACCTCAGTCTTGTCTGAAACCTCAGTCTTGTCTGAAAGTCTCAGTCTTGTCTGAAAGTCTCAGTCTTGTCTGAAACCTCAGTCCTGTAATATATATACTATAATATAATTGTACCACTACTATACACTACTATACTAAAACAAGTACTGCCCAAAAATTAGTTTTGGCATTTTTTCAAGTTAAACCACGTTCTTTACAGTCGCATGGCTGTGATTGTAGTCGGTAATTCTAAAATTCTCTCTGGTGGTAGCATTGGGAGTTACTGAACGACCTTACATTTTCTACAGCTTTCACCTTTTGAAATCACAAAGTAAAACGTTTTATTATCATTTAATGGCCAAACATTATACAAATTATTTCTATGTCTATTTCTAAATTCATATACAATTAACTGATTACTAAAATAGTTGAAAATTATTCAAGTAATTGATGAGTTGTGATTAATTTGTCACAACCCTGATATGAAAGCTAAACACCAAAAAATAATGGACATAAAAGGCCTTAAAAAGAGTTGGTGCAATAACTTTTATAACACACTGCTTTTATATTGCTTTTGTTTCCATGAAAAGCTCAGTGCCTTGTGAAATGTGAGTGGTGCTGATTGTCGTTTGTTGTAGCTAAACCATTGGCCTCTCATCAAATGTCAACAACTGCCAATCTGCGCGCTGGAAATATCATGGTCGCGCAAACACTAGGCAAACGCAACACACATTCAACGCCCTGATTGTTGTCTCTATTCTGTTTTAAATTGGTGCCATTATGGTCCGCAAAGTGGAACACGTTTGTCAACCTTTGTCAACCTTTATCGCGGACTAATTTGCACGTGCATATTTTATTGAAGCCGTCAGTGCGTGTGAGCGGCGCGTCTCTCCGTTGGGTCCCTTAGATCCTCTTGTGTGTGTGATGAGAGTGGCAGTGTCCTCTCCTCAGCAGGTGTGTGACAGAGGCGCTGTCGTCACGTTCTATTTTCATCTCCTCCTCTGTTCAGGAACACACTCCCACACACTCGCACCCTCTGCCTGCTACCGGCGGCTTCCATCCTCCATCGTGGTTTCTGCTTTCATTTCTTTTTATATACACTCGCAATTCCTTCATGAGCATGGGCATCAAAAAGTATTGCAAATTATTGTTTTCTGTTGACAATGTTATGCAGGTTACAAGTTACTATTTGACAGAGGAATTAAGTTAGAAAAGCTGTTACGATGTAAAAAGAAGAGGTGCATGGAGGCGTGAGGACTTCAGCACGGCGGGAATAGTGGGAGAGAGGTGTATGGTCAGAGAGTGTTTGGGCCAGTGTCTGTGTCTGTGTGTGTGTGTGTGTGAGTTGTATGTTATGTGTTGGGTTGAATCATAGACGGTGGAATAAGTTGGAGCCAAACAAGGGCTTACTTTGTCCAACCTGTCCTTTTCTTTATCTTGTTTTATATGTTATTGATTTTGTATCGTGTTTATTGTTTATAGTTTCAATTTGCATATACTGTATTTGAAATAAAACATCTTCTCACTTACTATAAAAAGAAACACCGACATTTGGGCTGTACGTCATTAAACACATTGGATTTTTTACCAACCGGATTCACTTTTCACAATTCCTGCATTGATAAAACTTTAAAACATTGTCAGTATGGCTATTTTCAAAAGCATGATCAAAACCATGATGAAAACTCAAAATGAGGAACAACGAAGTGAGAATTACCCCATGCCTAGTTTGCGTGTAATATGAAATAACTTTAGGGTGTTTGTAAATCATATTTTTTGTGTCTTAACTGTTGATTCTCTGATCTGTGTTCGGCGATTTCAACGGTTCTGTTAAATCCTCTGAGATGACGACTGGGGATGGGGCTATACAAGAATAAATAAAGATAAGAGAAAGCAATTGGTGAAGACACAACTGTTGCTGTCACGGCAACCATACTTGCACATTAGCAACAAATCGCCATGGATACAGATCAGAGCACATGGCCCTGCAGCTCAAAGTAGAAAAATGTTCATGTCGATGCTCTAAGAATAGCAGAGCGATAACAAAGGAACAAAGGTGAGTGAACATTGCATCAGCAGAGAGCTAATGCTTCTATGATTGTTAATTTGTAAAAAAGGAAGACAATTCAGAATGCAGCTTGTTCTAAACCGGGGGTGGGGGGCTCTTGGCTAATCAGAATAAGGCTCTTTGCTTCTCATCGGGTTTGATGAAGAGAACGATAATAAATCAAATCTCGTTGTAAAAAAGCGTTTCTTTTCTTCTCTTCTCGGGCGGCACAGTGGCAGCTTGCTAACCGGTCTTTCCTCTGAGTCCTCCCTACCACTAAAACATAATTTTCTCATCTTTTTAGGCTACCCTTTTTATAATAGTATCAAGGCATAAACATCCCATCTAAAATTGAGAGTGATTAATGTGGGGAATTGATACCCCGAAATCCCCCCACTCCCCGAAATCCAAAAAATATTAATTTTTGTAGACCTCTGGCTCTTCACAGGGCTACGGCTGTAATTTGTGCCTCTTTCTCCCTGACTAAGTCTTCTAAGCCAATTCTTGGGAGAAACGCAAAAAGGTTTTTAACAAAATTTGAGGTGGCCCTTGAGTTTTGACTGGTAATGAGAAAAACACTCCTTGAAAGCTGTTTTTGCAGGAATTGAACCCAATTCAAGAAAGACAATGATGTGTTTTTCCAGCTGCTTCAGGCTTTGGTAGAGATTACCTAGTTATTAGTTATTGATTTTCAGTCTCAGCTGTCAGTAAATTAATCTGCTCTCTGTCCCCGTCAAATCTTCAGAAGAAGCTGCCGGCTAAACTCCGACCACAAAAATCAATGATGAAAGTAGTCTTCGGAGAGATCCATCATAAGAACGACAGTGACTTATTGCTCCCGGGATAACTTGTCCAAACCTCTTAAGACGTCATTTGACCATGGTACAGATATTTAACACTAACAATCTCCATATGCTGTATCTCAACTTTGAATCTCCAACTATCTCTTCTCGATAACATCCCCTCACTACAAGGTCTCGCTGCAGTCCACCGCTGTTATTGCTTCCTGTGCCGAATGCAATTTCCCAAATAAATGAAGTGGTCAATAACTCCAAGCAGAGTGAGGGGAGAAGGAGCAAGTATTGTACGTCTACCTAAATGATAAATACACTGAACTGAACTGAAAGGAACTGTCTGTGCCAGAGTCAGGTAGAACGCACGTCAATAAACAAAGCTCTATCCGACCCAACATTCTCTGACAATCATTTTTATCCACCGAACGTAATAATAATAACTATTCTTTAAGGTTATCAGGTTTTGGCTCCTCATTTTTATATAGAAATGTTATATAGAAACATTTAGCAGATGATGCCTGGAGCAAATAATAATAACAATAATAAATACAAGTGCTAACAATGTAAATTAATGTTATTTATTTGTTTATTTGTTTATTTGAGCAGACAAGTACTGCTCAAAAGGAGTGGGCCGAAGCAAAAGCTTATTGGTGCCCACCCCCAAAACACTACATAAAAATATACACACTTTACATAGAACAGCAACTATGCAAATGTAAAAAATAAACAAGAAAGAATGTTATGATCATAATCATCTTAGAAGCAGCTGCAGATCAACTAATCCGTCTCCTCTTTTACTGTGCCTTTCCTCACTCACTGTCTTCTGTGCAGTGATATGGTCGCCCCGAGTTAAGCCCGCTGTCCACTGCATGATTAAGCTCTGTGACTGTGAGCTGCAGCCATAAAACGTATCTTGTAGATCACACATTGTGGCGGGGACGATGTAGAATCACCAAAGACAAGCCGAGACCCGTATCACACATGTCTGATTCTGATACTGGATGCGTCGCTCTGCACCAACCAGTGCAGAAGAGACGGAGACACATCAGGCTCCTCCTGCCAGCGTTAGACATCTGTTCTTTTCAACAGAATACAAGCGGCAGCAGACGTCTCCTCTGTGGCTAAACATCAGGACGTCACAGATTCTGTCACTTTCAAAGACTCGCACCTTGCCTCTGGTGGCTGTTTTGTGATCATGTTTTCCATTGAAGGTCCTGGGTTCGATTCCAGCTCCATACCAGGTCTTTCTGTTTGCATGTTCTCCTTGTGTGGCGGGTGCTCTGGTCTTCCACAAAGAACATCTTTAAAAGTTCAGGGTGGATGAGTGTTCGTGAGTGTTCTATTGTTTTATGGGTTTACATCCATCTGTTTAATTTCCTTCTTAATTGAGGTGTATTTTAATTATCTTTTACATTTTGCTCCACCTCCCCCAATCCCTTTCCATCTGCACGAGCGAACATAACGCACAAATGTAACAAGACTAAAACAATGTTTATTGTGGCCAGGTGCGAGCTCACAGAAGGGCTTAATAGCTGCATAAATATGCTGTGTGAACGTGGGTGTGATACGCCATTGTTTAGTGCCATATTTCCTGTTCAAAATTCCAGGATGAACTCCCAATGGGGAACTTCCCTGTTTATCAGTGCTACACACACACACACACACACACACACACACACACACACACACACACACACACACACACACACACACACACACACACACACACACACACACACACACACACACAAAGCATTTAGCATTTTACTTTGGACTAGATCAGAGACAATGGTCCGAACCAAGCAGCGACTCCACCTTGTAACTCGTCCTGCTCCACCCAGAGGCTACTCCACCTCTGCTGCTGTGACCCGTCCTGCTCCTCCCAGAGGCTACTCCACCTCTGCTGCTGTGACCCGTCCTGCTTCACCCAGAGGCTACTCCACCTCTGCTGCTGTGACCCGTCCTGCTCCACCCAGAGGCTACTCCACCTCTGCTGCTGTGACCCGTCCTGCTCCACCCAGAGGCTACTCCATCTCAGCCATGATCTAAACCCGAGTGGTGTTCAGTTGTTGGACTTCTGTGCTAGTCCTGTGCTAGTCAGTTTGTCCATCATGAACACCATGTTCGAGCACAAGGGTGTCCACCAGTGCACGTGGCACCAGGACCTGAGGCCGGAGGTTGATGATCCACTTTGTTGTCGTATCATCCGACCTTCGGCTGCATAGAGAGTGGCAGCGGAGGAAGCCGGTCAGACCTGGCAGACCCAAGCGTGTAGTGAGGGTCTGCTGGGAACGTCTCGCTGAGCCCCCTGTCAGACGGACTTTCAACTCACACCTCCGGGAGAGCTTCTCCCAGGTCCCAGAGGAGGAGAGCTTCTCCCAGGTCCCAGAGGAGGAGAGCTTCTCCCAGGTCCCGGCGGAGGAGGGGGACATTGAGTCTGAGTGGACCATGTTCTCCACCTCTATCGCCGATGCGGCAGCTCTTAGCTGTGGTTGCAAGGTCTCTGGTGCTGGTCCAGAAAGCAACCCCAGAACCCGGTGGTGGACACCGGTAGTAAGGGATGCCGTCAGACCTTTGCAGAGGCAAAAACCGGGGACTGGGAGGAGTTTGGAGAGTCCATGGAACATGACTATCGGTCGGCCTCGAAGATATTCTGGCAAACCGTCCGGATGGAATACTTAAAGGTCCACCTCAATCCACCCGTATCCCTGAGGTCACCAAGGTGGTTGGCAGCCTCCTTAAGGCTCCAGGAGTGGATGAGATCCGTCCTGAGTCTAAAGTCTGGATGTCTGCAACATCGCATGACGCTTGGGGGCGCCGCCAATGGAGTGGCAGACTGGGATGATCCCTCTCAGACCGGGGTGGTGGCCCCTCTCTACAGGAAAGGGGACCAGAGGGTGTGTTCCAATTATCGTGGGATCACTCCTCAGCCTCCCTGGCAAGGTTTACTCCAAGGCACTGGAGAGGACCAATGGTTGAATCTCGGATTCAGGAGGAGCAGTGTGGTTTTTGTCCCGGTCGTGGAACACTGGACCAGCTCTATACTCTCCATCGGATACTCGAGGGTTCATGGGAGTTCGCCCAACCTGTCCACATGTGCTTTGTGGATTTGGAGAAGGCGTTCGACCGTGTTCCCCGGGGTGTCCTTTGGGGGGTTTTCCGGGAGTACGGGGTCCGGGGTCCTCTGCTGAGGGCCGTTCGGTCCCTGTATGACCGGCGCCAGAGCTGCGTTCGCATCAGCAGTAAGTCAGACCTGTTCCCGGTGTTGGCTGCCCTTTGTCACCGGTTCTGTTCAATGTCTTTATGGACAGAATTTCTAGGCACAGCCAGGGGTCGGAGGGGGTCCGGTTCGGGGACCACAGGATTTTATCTCTGCTGTTTGCAGACGATGTTGTCCTGTTGGCTCCAACGAACCAGGACCTGCAGCATGCACTGGGACGGTTTGCAGCCGAGTGTGAAGCGGCTGGGATGAGAATCAGCACCTCCAAATCTGAGGCCATGGTGCTCGACCGGAAAAACGTGCCTTGCCCTCTCCAGGTGGGTGGAGAGGTCCTTCCTTACCGTTGTGGTGAAGAGGGAGCTGAGCCGAAAGGCAAAGTTTTCGATTTACCGGTCAAACCGAATGAACGAGATTGCGAAAACAAGCAGTCGAAATGAGCTTCCTCCGCAGAGTGTCTGGGCGCTCCCTTAGAGATAGGGTGAGGAGATCAGTCACACGGGAGGAGCTCGGAGTAGAGCTGCTGCTCCTCCACGTCGAGGGGAACCAGTTGAGGTTGCTCGGGCATCTGCTCAGGATGCCTCCTGGACGCCGTCCTAGGGAGGTGTTCCGGGAAGACCTAGGACACAGAGCGACTATGTCTCTCAGCTGGCCTGGGAACGCCTTGGGGTCAAAGGAGCTTGAGGAAGTGTGTTAGAGGGAATTCTGCAGCCCCCGCGACCCGGCAATGGATGAAGCGGAAGAAAATCGAATGGAATGGTATTTTATTTAATTTTTATTATTTCTTTTACATAAAGCATAGCAGTAGTAAATCTATGTTAGATGACATAAACTGCTAAAGACGCTGGTGACCACCGCTGGTAAATACATCTCTAAACAGTGGCATTATTATGATACCACTAACTATTAAACTAACTAAATATTAAACATACTAAAAAAGTATGAAAAAAACAACAACAAAAACCTCATAGAAATGAAAACAAAATATCATAAAAAGCATTTTTTTTTAGAAAGAATGTTCAAGAATGTAATTGTATCTCTATTTCGTCCTGGCTCTGGACAGCAGGAGACAAGAGAACCGGACTTTGAATGATCTGAATATCCCCACTGGCTTTGAGTTGGTTTCTTTCTTTCTTCTTCTGCCAGAAAGCATCCATGGAGAAGTAATAGAGCAATGGATCAAGACAGCAGTTTAACGCCCCGAAACATTTTAAAAGTCGCTCACGTGGCACCAAAAACTGGCAGCTCCAAGGCACAAAACACACTGCAAACGTTACCAGGTTAATTACAAACAAAAGCATCACTTTAACTTTGCTGTTGATTTTTAACAAGCCTTCAACATTTCTGCAGAGAGTCCAAGAGACCAAAACTGTGGATACGATATTGACAATCAGCAGAAAAAGCACAAGAGTTAATGTAAATTTACGTTGAAAACCTAGGTACAGAGATCGTCTTTTGTCCTTATTTTCAAGTCCAGGTAGAGTGTTGTTTTGTGCGCCGCAGTTTATGGGAAAAAAATATTTCGGGATGTGTAAAAACAGCACAAACAGCCAAACAACTGCAGCTGCTTTCATGGCATTGGCAGCAGTTCTTACGTGTCGCGATCTCAGAGGGAAGACGATGGCTAAGAGTCTGTCCAGGCTTATGAAGGTGATGAAGATGGAGCTGGAGCACATGTTGATGATGAAGAGAGATTTTAAAAAACGATTCATGTTTTCCGGAGGCAACTTCCCTGTTATGGAATAGTACACATTTACAGGAAGAGAGCCGGCAAGAAGCAGGTCCGAAACGGCCAGATTCACCATGAAAATCACATTTGGAGACTTGAGGCTGTGGTTTCGAAGAAACAAGCAAATAGAAATAATGTTGATAGGCAAACCGATAAACAGAATACATCCATAAAAGACGGCGTATTCCGGCTGAAACCCACGGTCAGGTCGTTTGCAGTTCATGGTTAAATGAATAATACAAACTCTGTGTGATGTGCTTTAGCTGCATTGGCGTCTGCTCAAAATGGTTTCCTGTGTTCGTGGTTCGTTGGTGATTTTATCAAGATTGCAAGTGAAGTAGAGCTTTGCCTGCAGCAGCAGTGACACAACTTCTTATCATGAAAATTATGGACATTTATCAACATTTAATAAACATTTATCAACATTTATGGAGATTGGTCACCCGCCCCCAATGGACCAATGCATTTCTTGTGTTTGAACTGTTTGATTCTCTGATCTGTGGTGGCGAATTCAACGGTTTTGTTGAGTCCTCCAATAACTACTGTTGTGATTTAGACTCTTTCTTTTGGAACAACCTTAGTGTATGATTTAAGAATAATAATTTAACGTTTGTAACAAGATTTAATCATTCAGCAGTTTTACGCCCACGCTCACATCTGAGTAACATCCTTCCTCCAATCTGATAAATATATCGCACATTTCTCCAAAAATGTTCAAACCGTTCAAATTTGGCCTCATCTGACCACAGTGTATTAACTGTTTTAACACTTCCTGCAATGTTGAGAGTTTCGAGCTTAAAAAAACAAACCCGGGAAACACAAGATCCTCAAACCAGGACTCCTTCTGGAACCTGGCGGAACTTTGGAATTCTGTGTTTGTGGTGGCGCTTTGGTGTTAAAAAGTCACACGTGCCTTTTAGTGTCACTCAAGATGAGAAAAAAATTCAAACAAAAAACTGAACGTGAACAGAAGTGTCCAATTCCAATCCATTTAATCTTGAAGAAAAATAATAACTAAACAAAAGGGGTTAGTGCCGTGATAGCGTCAGAGGTCTCCCATCACAGCACTAACCAGGCCCTGTCCTGCTTAGCGTCAGAGGTCTCCCATCACAGGACTGACCAAGCCTTGGCCTGCTTAGTGTCAGAGGTCTCCCATGTTAGTCATGTTTAGATGTAAAAGTGAAGTAATGATTGAGCTTTCACTGTGCACTTCCTCTTTCCTCCACCAGATGTCACTGTTGCGCTGCGCTTTGAACGTAACGCGTCAGATTTTCTCTTTCTGCTCATGTTGTTGACCTTTAACCTTTACGGGAGTTATTCCAGAATCATAAAAAACATCCTCATGAGACCAGGGTTTGTTTCTCTCAGTCACTGACCGGAACTTGGCCAGAATCACTGGTAAATATAGTTGGGAAAGACACATTTTTATGGAGTTTTGATAGATTAAAAAGTCAATACTGAACACTAAAAATGATCCAAAAAGATGTGAAATATGTCATTCGGCTTTTATTAGAGGAAGTTTTCAATATCATTTTGTAAAGTGAATAAAGGTTCGTTTTTAGTCCAGTCTGGGTGTCGTAACAAAGTTTCCAGAGTACTGAAAATTGTATTATTATTATTTTTTTAAACTGAAAATAATCGAGGTTCAAATGTCTTTGGAAAATGTTTGGACATTGGTCATCGCCCCCTATGGGCCAATGGCTGCTATGTGTTTGTTGATGTAGTACAGCTGATGTGACTGTGTTATCGCGAGTGTTCTGCCCATTGAAAGTTATAGCCTTGTAAATAGTGCCCCCCTCTGGCCGCGAAGTGTCAGTTCTCGGGTGATCTTGATAGCCGCGCATGAGAATTCCAAGATGGCCGAACGCGATACAGAACAGTTCGCATCCTAAGTGCATTTTCCCCACAAAAAGCATGTTGCCTTTGGACAATATTTGTCTGTAAGTATTGTGTGTGTGAATATGTATTTCTGTGCGGGTTTGGAGCGTAAATTGTATTTTTTCGTTAACTTTTGTTTAAGTTAAGAGCAGAGTTGCTTGTTAGCATGTTATTAGCCTGTAATAACGGAGAGCTGGACGTTACCTCGTAGCTAACGCGACATTTGTTTGTATTACAGTTTTACGGTTGGTCTAAGAGGACAATGGTTGAGGCCATTCTTCAATAAATCAAAGAACAAGAATGAAGTCTGTTTATTGGAGCACCGTTATCTAGCAGTCTAGCCTTGCAAAGACAGTAGCTTGGGGCGAGGACAGCATAGTAAAAAGACACTAGCGCAGCAGGCAAAGCTACCACGCGGGAGAACGCACTGAAGAAACCATGAGTCTACGGTCAGGACAACAGTATCTTCTGACCGTTCCACAAGAAGATGGTTCTGAGCAAGCAAAAAATACAGACAATGTTGAAGTAGAAAGCACAGCAAAGAGATTGGACAACACGGACAATGTGGACACACAGGCCAAGTCTATACGTTCACATAAATCCAGACGCCCTTCTGTTTATTCATCTGTCAGCTCTGCAGCCCTAAAAGCCAGAGCTAAAGCAGACGCAGCACGTGCACTACTCTCATTCTCTCAAAAAGAAGCATTCATGATTAAACAGAAAGCTGAACTAGAAGCTAATTTACATATGTTGAACTGTGAAAAGGCGGTAGCAGTTGCGGAGGCAGAAGCTGCTGCATATGAAGAAGTGGAGGATCCTGCTGAATCGGAAAGAAGCCAAGTCATAGTAGGACCACCTTTCAATGCAAGCAAACGCACAGAAGACTATGTACAAGAACATGCAAGTTACTGCTTTGAGGGAATGCCCATCCAAGTAGGTCCACAGTCGAGTCATAAAGCAGAACATGAACAAGGTGAAATATCTATGGACAAAAACAGCACACAGAGTAAAGTGTGCATCAAAGAAGAAGAGAAGATACCCCTCAAAGAAACATTACTTCCACCCAAACTATATGCATACGATACCCCATATTCACCACCAGGTGTACAAGACATCACAAGGTACCTGACACGGCGAGAAATGCTTAGCACAGGACTTTTACAATTTGATGACCACCCAGAGAATTACTGGGCGTGGAAAGCATCATTTCAAAACACTATAAGAGACCTAAATGTGACCGCGCAAGAAGAATTGGATCTAATAATAAAGTGGCTTGGAGTTGAGTCAAGTCAGCAAGCAAAGCGAATACGTTCAGTACACGTATTCAACCCAACAGCAGCCCTCACACTTGTGTGGGAAAGACTTGAGGAAACTTATGGGTCCCCTGAAGTTGTAGAAAACGCATTGCTAAAAAAGATCGAACAATCTGAAGTTAAGGGAGCTGGGAGACATTCTACAGGAAATAGAATGTGCCAAAGATGGGGGATATTTGACAGGCCTCTCATATTTGGACACAGCGCGGACACAGTGAACCCCATTGTGGACAAGCTGCCCTATGGTCTGCAGGAGAAGTGGATTTCAACAGGCGCCAGGTACAAGGAGGAACACAAAGTTGCCTTTCCCCCCTTCAGCGTCTTCTCCCGCTATGTGAGACAACAGGCTAAAATAAGAAACGACCCCAGCTTTGTCATCACATCTCCTGCCAGCACCAACACAAGTTACAAAAGAGAAAAAGGTTTTGGCGGTAATAACAGGCAAGTGATAAGTGTGCATAAAACAGATATTCCAGATTTTACTTCAGCACATAACACTTACACTAGGCCCATGGAAAACCCAGAAAAACTCTGTCCGATTCACAAGAAACCTCATCCGCTTAAAAAGTGCAAAACCTTTAGGGCAAAACCACTAGAAGAACGCAAGTTATTTCTAAAGGATAACAGAATCTGTTTTAAATGCTGTAGCTCTACACAGCATATCGCTAAAGACTGCAAAATAGAAACAAAGTGCACGGACTGTGGTAGTGACAGACATTTAACTGCGTTACACCCAGGTCCACCCCCTGCTCCTGCAGAGAGCACAACGCCCGACAAAGATGATGGCGGGGAGACACAGGATAGCACCAGTGTCTCTGTAGTCTCTAAATGCACTGAAATCTGTGGTGGCACAGACAGCCCACATTCGTGCTCTAAGATAAGTCCAGTGTTTGTCTATCCTGCTGGCAAAAGAGAACAAGCCAAAAAACTTTACGCTGTGCTTGACGAACAAAGTAACAAGTCACTGGCCAAGTCACAGTTTTTTGAGCTCTTCAACATTAAGACTGCTCCAGACATGTACACTCTCAGAACATGCTCAGGACTTTCAGATAAGGTAGGCAGAACGGCAGCAAATTTCATAATAGAGTCGGTAGATGGTAAAGTAATACTTCCATTGCCGAACATGATTGAGTGTGATATGATTCCAGACAATAGGAAGGAAATTCCGTCATCGAAAGTTGCTATGCAGTTCCCACACTTGCGCACGGTGGCAGACAAAATACCTCCTGTAGAAGAGCAAGTGCCAATCCTACTGCTATTGGGAAGGGACATCATACAAGTACATAAAGTTAGAGAGAAAATCAATGGTCCCCACAGTATGCCCTATGCGCAGCGTTTAGACTTAGGGTGGGTTATAGTGGGTGAAGCCTGTCTGGGAAAAACTCACAAACCTCCAAATGTGAATGTGTTAAAAACACATGTCCTGCAAAATGGGCGAGCTTCCTATTTAAGCCCATGCCCAAACACATTCCAAATAAAAGAGACACAAAGTGGTTACAGCAACACCATTTCAAATCCTTCAAAAGTCAATGATAATGTGCATGTGAACCACCTTGGACAAACTGTTTTTGAGAATACAGAAAATGATGATAAACCAGCACTGTCAGTGGAGGATAAAGACTTTATGGACATAATGGAAAAAGAAGTGTATCAAAACGAAGCAAACAGCTGGGTGGCGCCATTGCCATTTCGCTCCCCCAGATCACGCCTCCCAAGTAACCGACAACAGGCGCTCACACGTCTCCAGTCTCTACGAAAGACACTGGACCGCAAACCTGAAATGAAAAGACAATATACAGAGTTTATGCAGAACATGCTAAACAATGACCATGCGGAACGTGCTCCACCACTGGACACTTACAATGAACACTGGTACTTACCGTCCTTTGGTGTGTATCATCCGCAAAAACCGGACCAACTAAGAGTAGTTTTTGACTCAAGTGCAGAGTTTGAAGGACAGTCACTTAATAAAGTCTTACTGAGTGGGCCTGACCTTAACAACACGCTACTCGGTGTGCTCATGCGATTTAGGAAGGAACCTGTAGCGTTCTCGGCTGATGTACAGCAGATGTTTTATTGTTTTGTAGTCAGAGAGGATCACAGGGACTATTTAAGATTCCTTTGGTATGAGGAAAATGATATGAATAAAGACATATGCGACTACAGAATGAAGGTCCATGTCTTTGGAAATAGTCCTTCTCCGGCTGTGGCAATATACTGCATGAGGCGTGCTGCAGCTGAAGGTAAAAAGGAACATGGACAAGATACAGAGCATTTTGTGATGAGAAACTACTACGTTGACGACGCACTTGGATCCACAGCAACGTCAGAGGAAGCTGTGGAGATATTGACAAATGCACAAAACATGTTGGCAGAGTCAAATTTAAAACTGCATAAAATAGCTTCTAACGATCGCAAAGTAGTGGAAGCGTTTCCTGCAACCGAACGAGCAAAAGATTTAAAGGACTTAAATTTAGAGTTGGACAATTTACCTCTTCAAAGAAGTTTAGGGGTCCTCTGGAATCTAGAAAATGACTGTTTTACTTTCCATGTAAGCAATGAGAAAAAGCCTTACACCAGGAGAGGTGTACTGGCCACTGTAAACAGTTTATATGACCCACTAGGTTTTGTGTCACCTATCACCATGCAGGGAAAAGTTCTTCTCCGTGAACTAACCACAGAGCAAAACGACTGGGACGAACCACTTCCAGCAGAAAAGAAAGAGGAATGGGACAGTTGGAGAAGCTCCTTAAAGGATCTTGAGCTGTTGCAAATACCAAGATGCTACCTGCCATTCTCCCAGACCGCTGCTGTGAGGAAAGAACTGTGCATATTCTCAGATGCATCTACTATTGCAATTGGAGCGGTAGCGTATCTCTCAGAGCCCTCGACAGTGAAGGTCAGTGGCATACAGGCTTTGTCATGGGAAAATCAAAAGTAGCTCCACGGCCTGCACACACAGTTCCCAGACTGGAGTTATGTGCAGCAGTTTTAGCTGTGGAGATGTTTGAACTTCTTCGAGACGAAATGGACATTGAGATGGACACTGTCAAGTTTTTTACGGACAGTAAAATAGTGCTCGGCTACATACACAACAATACAAAAAGGTTCTACACTTATGTAGCTAACAGAGTGACAAAAATCAGAAAGACAACACATCCTGCACAGTGGCATTACATAAACACGAGTGACAATCCAGCAGACAATGCCACCAGACCGATTGCAGCTGCCACTTTACCACACACAAACTGGTTCAGTGGCCCTTCCTTTATGACACTTCAGAGTGTAGAGGTATCACACACTGACCCTTTCAGTCTCATTGAGCCTGACACAGATACAGAAATCAGATCTGAGGTCAAGACTTTTATCACAAATACCTCAGAAACACAACTACGTTCACATCGTTTTGAAAACTTTTCTCATTGGATGAGACTGTGTCACACCATGGCATCACTAAAACGCGTAGCAGCGTCATACAAGAAAACAGACACAAAAAGTAAAGGATGGCAGAGTTTTAATGACAGTAACACTGCAGAGGAGCTGACCAAAGCAGCTAAGTTTATCATTCACACAGTGCAGTGTGAAACATTCAAAGACGAGTACAGATGCATTAAGAATAATCTGACACTTCAAAAACAAAGTAGTTTGAAAAAGTTGAACCCAATCATTGATGAAAACGGACTCCTCAGAATAGGAGGTCGCCTGGAACATGCAAATCTGACAAAAGACGAAAAACATCCACTTATTATCCCACATAATGCTCACACCGCTGTACTTCTTGTGAGATACTACCATGAGAAGGTAGCACACCAGGGTCGCCACATAACAGAAGGAGCACTCCGAGGAGCTGGATTCTGGATCATAGGGTGTAAAAGACTTGTATCTTCTGTTATTCACAAATGTGTTCTCTGTCGCAAGCTAAGAGGACCGCTGCAGACTCAAAAGATGGCTGACTTACCTGAGGATAGGCTGTCACCTATTCCGCCTTTCACCAGTGTAGGACTGGACGTGTTTGGTCCTTGGTCAGTCACGACACGCCGCACCAGGGGAGGAAGTGCTGACAGTAAACGCTGGGCTGTACTTTTCACCTGCATGTCCACCAGAGCTGTCCACATAGAGCTAATAGAATCAATGTCAACATCAAGCTTTATAAATGCACTGAGAAGGTTTTTCAGTGTCCGTGGACCAGCACAGATACTTTGTTCTGACCGTGGTACTAATTTCATTGGAGCTTGCAATGAACTGAAAATTTACCACAAAGACACAACACTCAACACGTACCTGCAAGAAAAAGGATGTACCTGGCTATTTAACTCCCCCCACTCTTCACACATGGGTGGGGCTTGGGAGAGACTCATTGGAGTCGCCAGACGGATTTTGGACGGTATCCTATTAAAAGCTTCACATATTCAACTCACACATGAAGTGTTGAGTACATTCATGGCAGAAGTGATGGCAATAATGAATGCAAGACCACTCATACCAGTGTCTACAGACGCAGACAATCCGACCCTTCTAACACCAGCAATGCTACTTACCCAAAAAACCAATGCACTATCCGCACCAACAGGGAGTTTTGCACCGGCGGATCTCTATTCAAAGCAATGGAAGCAAGTACAGTGTCTTGCAGACTCTTTTTGGAAACAATGGAAAAGTGAATATCTCTCCACCTTACAACAAAGAAGGAAATGGACTGACAATAAACCGAACATTAAAGTTGGAGACGTTGTGTTGTTGAAAGACTCTTTGGCACACAGAAACGACTGGTCTATGGGAATCCGTGTATCATTCGTTCTTTTGATTTTCTAAATAAAACCAACATTGAAAAAACAAATAACGAGGGATGTTTTTGATTCTCAATATATGAATTTAATGCAAAATTGAAATATCGGTTTGTTTTTGGTTTTCTGTGGATCCAATTAAAACGAAAATGCAGTAAACCAATAATGATCGTCTAAATTACTTTTTGCAATTTCCATTTGAAACACAAGAATCCCCCGGAAGTGATTCGCAAGTGCGCACCCCGCAGGTAAACAGTGGAGATGAACTAAATGATGGGTGCGTTGGAAGACTTTGCAGATACAGCGATAGAATGGTTCTAAAACATTCAAACATATGCAGAAATATCAACCACGTTACACCGACTAGGTTTGTCCAAATGTCAAGTCATCAGCTGAGTCATGTCCCTTCTTTTTGATACAGTGGTTAATCACGAAAGCAAACTTTTTGAAGTGGCTCAGAGAAAGGTATTCTGAGTAAATGTATTCATTAAACATGGATCATGTTCCTGCCCAATATATACATACATATATATATATTTTTACATATCAGCCGCCTTAAAACTATTGCTGCTCCATCTCTTTTTCCTGGAATAATTTTATTGCAACATTCAAGAGGGATTCTGTCTCCCGAGGCTCAGGAATCACAGCTTGTTGTGTTTTGGCAAATTATGAAGGCCAAAGACTAAATTCATCATGTATGTAAATCTTCTGTGTGTCTGTTCCAGTGTAAATATTTTTGATTTGTTTGTTCCCAAATTAAAACACACTTGGACACAATTCTGTACATTTTTTTTCTAAATTGTGTTGAATAGCAATGGAAAACCCGTTAAAACAAATACTGTTAGTGGATTATGTATCAATAGATTTATGAATTAGGAAATGACATTCTTAACTAAACAAGACTGTAAAATGACAAGTTGTGTATTTGAATGTACCTTTACAGAACAACTTACACCTCAGACTTCCTTTCAGCAGCAACATGGGTCCAATTTTATTTAGACTTTACTAAGGACCTACATGCAAGCACAGAATCCAGAGCTAAGAATGAAAGAATAAAAAAAAAAAAAGCTGTGTTAAAAAGACACATAATCACATATTTACAGCAAGTCACACATACAAAGAAGCCAGTGACTCCAAAGTTTAGAGGTGAACCTGACTGAGCTAATGTAAGGGCAAACCAGGGACTGTACTATACTATTAGGTACCATCATGACTCTACACATGAACCGATAGTAGCAGTGACGCAGAAAAGGAGCGCACCCTGCACTCAGCAAACATCTGACTGGACGACTGTGTCTGGGATCTTCAGCAGCATCCTCACTGAGTCATAGGAAACTGTTCACCTCTGCAGACTGACTGCTTGTAGCTCCGCCACAGTTGGTTTGTGAATAAAGGAGCCCAAAAAGACTGGAACAAGGAGGTTTATACATTCACAGAACACATGTTAGACTTCCTAACCAGCATGTTAGATTGACCATACAGTTTACATCTGTGAGGTCACTGCGTGTGTAATGCCCATTAAGACCAGGACAACTGGATTTAAGAACAGTTTTTACACTTTCAAATGTGACAGAACATAATGTACACTAATGAGTACGTGCTTTTTCATGCAATGATTCTAATTTTGTAACATAAATTTACAATGATAAACACGAGTTGAAAGTTTAAAATGTAAAGGAACAAAAAGGAGATTTGTAGATCAGTTATTATTAATTTTATTGCATTGACATAAACACATCCATCTTTGCAGATCACTGGTACAGGCCAAGGCTGGGAGTAGTGTGAAGTCTGAAACCTTTACCTGCTGCACACCCAGTGAGATCTAAAACAGAAAAGTGGGTTTAGAACAGACATATAATTATTACTTGTTATAACTTAACTATCTTATAAAGTCAGAAGAGAAATAGTAACCACCAAACAGAAAGATGCTCTGCTAGTCATGTATCAGGACAGGAACTCAAGCTGAACATGAGCCCAGCGGCTTTGACTGTTTCCAACCTGCAGTCTTTGACTGTTTCAAACCTGCAGTCTTTGACTGTTTCAAACCTGCAGTCTTTCTGACTGTTTCAAACCTTCAGTCTTTCTGACTGTTTCAAACCTGCAGTCTTTCTGACTGTTTCAAACCTTCAGTCTTTCTGACTGTTTCAAAGCTGCAGTCTTTCTGACTGTTTCAAACCTGCAGTCTTTCTGACTGTTTCAAACCTGCAGTCTTTGACTGTTTCAAACCTGCAGTCTTTCTGACTGTTTCAAACCTTCAGTCTTTCTGACTGTTTCAAACCTGCAGTCTTTCTGACTGTTTCAAACCTTCAGTCTTTCTGACTGTTTCAAAGCTGCAGTCTTTCTGACTGTTTCAAACCTGCAGTCTTTCTGACTGTTTCAAACCTTCAGTCTTTCTGACTGTTTCAAACCTGCAGTCTTTCTGACTGTTTCAAACCTGCAGTCTTTCTGACTGTTTCAAACCTGCAGTCTTTCTGACTGTTTCAAAGCTGCAGTCTTTCTGACTGTTTCAAAGCTGCAGTCTTTCTGACTGTTTCAAACCTGCAGTCTTTCTGACTGTTTCAAACCTGCAGTCTTTCTGACTGTTTCAAACCTGCAGTCTTTCTGACTGTTTTGTGTTTTTATGTGATGTGTGTTATGTGTTATGTGTCTTATCCTGGACCCTGAGTCTGTAATAAAGTTTGATATGATATATGATATGTTTCAAAGCTGCAGTCTTTCTGACTGTTTCAAACCTGCAGTCTTTCTGACTGTTTCAAACCTGTAGTCTGAGGGCTCCTCGTTTCTCTTCATAAGCCTGAAGCATCTAGCTCTAACTACTGTCCCTCGACAATAATTGAGAATGAAGCAGAAACAAAGCACAATTGAATGGTTAAGGTACATCTAGCATCATCTTTTATTTACTAAAATTTAGCATGATTACTTTCACCAATACACAAACATATCATGTCCTTATATAATATGAAAGTCTATAACATACATTTATAATAATAAAGCACTCACATTAGGTACATTTGTTACATGTGTAACGCTAAGTGTTTCATGTTTGTCGGAGCTAACGCTAACTTAGCTGTTAGCGCTAGTTGCTAAGTTATGTCTTACCTTGACACTTGTGTATATATTTTTCATCGAAGAACCCCTTCTCTCGTGAATCTGAGAATTCTCATCTGCGATGGTCTCTGCAGCAGCGAACGAAGAAGCTGGTAATCTGACTGATGTTGAGGAGAGTTTTAAGAGACATTTCTCCTACAACCAGCGCTAACAAGGTGCGATCCAAGTACCTGGAGGCGACACTTCCTGGTCTCGTGACAAACGCGCACTTTAGAATCACTTCCGGGGGACGTTTGTGTTTCAAAGGAAAATCGCAAAATGTAATTTAGACGGTCATTATTGGTTTACTGCATTTTCGTTTTAATTGGATCCACAGAAAACAAAAAAACAAACCAATATTTCAATTTTGCATTAAATTCAAATATTGAGAATCAAAAACATCCCTTGTTATTCGTTTTTTCAATGTTGGTTTTATTTAGAAAATCAAAAGAACGAATGATACACGGATTTATGGGACGAGTCATAAAAACGATTGAGAGTAAGGACAAAAAGACTAGAAAAGCAGAAGTTAAAACTGGGAAAGATGGAAATGTGAAAGTATTTTTGAGACCAATTGCAGAAATGGTTTTACTTTTGCCAGATGATAATTGAATGTGTAACAGTTGTTTTTTGTTTTGTTTATTTTTTATTCAAAATGTTTAATGTTCTAAATGTTATAAATAGTGGTACAATTTGTATTGCACCAGACGGGGAGTGTTCTGCCCATTGAAAGTTATAGCCTTGTAAATAGTGCCCCCCTCTGGCCGCGAAGTGTCAGTTCTCGGGTGATCTTGATAGCCGCGCATGAGAATTCCAAGATGGCCGAACGCGATACAGAACAGTTCGCATCCTAAGTGCATTTTCCCCACAAAAAGCATGTTGCCTTTGGACAATATTTGTCTGTAAGTATTGTGTGTGTGAATATGTATTTCTGTGCGGGTTTGGAGCGTAAATTGTATTTTTTCGTTAACTTTTGTTTAAGTTAAGAGCAGAGTTGCTTGTTAGCATGTTATTAGCCTGTAATAACGGAGAGCTGGACGTTACCTCGTAGCTAACGCGACATTTGTTTGTATTACAGTTTTACGGTTGGTCTAAGAGGACAATGGTTGAGGCCATTCTTCAATAAATCAAAGAACAAGAATGAAGTCTGTTTATTGGAGCACCGTTATCTAGCAGTCTAGCCTTGCAAAGACAGTAGCTTGGGGCGAGGACAGCATAGCGAGATCAATTAACGAGACTACAGACTGAGAGAGAACTAGCATGATGAACATGAACGAACATGTGTTAATAAAGTAAGCTAAAGTTGAACTAAAGATTTGTTCATTTTCACAACACCACAGTTTGATTCTCTGATCTGTTGTTGGCAAATCACTAACTTTGTACAGTCTAGATTTAGGGCGATACAAAAATACTGTAGGAGCCACATATTAGCTTTTTCTATTTTAGTATCTACACGGCTGAGGGCTCACGCACTGTCCTAGTTTGTCCACTGGGTGGCAGTTTAGAGTGGTGTCTCTCAATTAGGCTGCACCTGTGTTGGGCTTAAGAGGGGCATGTGCACACCTGTGGGATTAGGCATCATGGCAGGGTGAGCACGGGCTGCTACTTTCTGTTGACCGTAAGCAACATTCTGTACATCCATCATCATCCGGAAGGGCAACTGAGTCAACTCCACGAAACATCAAGTAAGTCCCTATCTGCATACGAATGAATCTACGCGTCAGCAACAAAGCCCGTGTCTTAGCCTGCCGCGGCGTATTGCCTCAGTTTGGACATTTTACGCCGCATTATTTTGTCAACAGAAAGTATTTTCATGCGAGGATTCATCGTATTGTCATTTAACCCTTTTTTAACGCTTTCGGATCGCGTTGAAAGTTTGGAATGATAGACGTGAACGCGCATTGGAGATGTCTCATTCATTCACAAACTTGTTCGTAATGGATTAACACAGTTGCTTCGTGAGGTACTGCAAGTGTTTGGTTCGCATTGACTGTTATATTCCCCGGTTAGGCTCAGTGGCGTTTCACACAAGGTGGAGCGCTATTTTTGTTGTTTTGTAGGGATTTGCTTGGGAGTACCGCCGTAGATCTGATCTGGGCTCTGCTCAGCGTCAGTCTATCGGTGTATCCGAGGTACATAAGACCCCATCGCTAGTACTGTTGTATATTTTAATATTTGACCATTTGAACATCATAGCCAGAAAGACCTCTGTGCACTCAGGAAAAACCCCAAGGACACAGGATAATCAGACATGAGTCATAAAGATAAAATGCTGTTTAAACAGGGCGAATTATTAACTTTAAATAATAAACATTTTGACGAGGACAAAAGTTCAGAACCTGATCTTGAGGCAGACTGGGAGATTCACCAACGGCATTCTGACGCCTCCCAGTGGATAAGGGACGTCAGCACACCCGGAAAACTCCACCCTTGGACGCATATGGATGACGTCATCGGAAGTCTCCCGTATATGTGCCCTCGGGGGGTTTTGGAGGTCAGACAGGACAGGGGCAACGCACAGGGACAGAGCAGGCATAGAATAGGAGCACTTTTGTTGAATATTCTGTATCTGATTGTAAAGGTAATTAAATGCAGATGTTAACCTTGGAGAATCTTTAGTCTGATTTCTGTACCAAATTGTGGACACGTCAGCCAAAGGGAATTATTGGCTACATTTGGTGACCCGAGACGTGATTTGATACAGAAAGAAGACGCAAGATGAGCTCAGATATAGACTGGGTCTGTTGGGTCTTGGGGCTCTCTACTGCAAAACACAGGTAAGCAGATACCATTTCTAAAATCTGCACATTGTTTTAAATAGAAGACAGAGAGATCTCGGCCCAGCATGACTGCAGCGTGGCAGACCGCCGTGACGGGCGATTCTATCGGACGCGATAGAACAATAGTCAGGTTTTTCGACGTTTTTGAACCCTTGAGGGATGCTGGTCTCTCTCTAAAAAAGAATATACGGGAAAAGAACCACAGGATTTATAAGTGCAAAAGAGGCACACCGTTTTAAAGTGCAAAAGAGGCACAAGTGTTTAGAGAAATAGGATTAGAAAATAGGGACAGTTAGGGTCAGAAGTTATAGGATAATGAAACCTTCTATATCCCCCGGGGGCGGGGAAAAAGGGTACATTTAAACAGAAAAAAGCCAAGTATTTAAAATGTGGATTCTGATAATAATGATCTGATTAATGAGAAAAGAAGGAGCCACTTGGCTGTAGTATACGAGTTTCATGTGAAGAAATGACAAAAGATCAGTCTGGGAGTTTTTCTCTTGTATTCTGATGTAATGTTTCGATAGTTACAGAGAATCAGGAAAAAAAAAAGATTCTGCTGGAACCCTCGATACATTAATCAGGTAGCAAATGGTAATGTTTTCCATTACTGACGTATTTAAGGATAAAATGTAAAGTGTCGTTTGACGTGAGAAAAACTTTTACCACTGATTAAAACCTTGTCACGAGAAAAACGAGGAAAATGTAGCAAAAGGGGGTGTATTTCAATCATCCATGTGTTCCTTTGTTCGAGAAGCCACTCGGCCCCTCCCCTCCCTCGTTCTGTCTCTCTCTCTCCCCTTCCTCGCTCTCTCTCGCTCTCTCTCTCTCTCTGTCTTTCTCTCTCTCGTGAAGAAAGAAATTTTTTTGTAGAAAATTACATTTATACACACGATAATGTTACTGACATGGAGTCATAGGATCACAGAACTTTGAGTTAGATTATAAAGAGGCATTATTTTATTTTTTATTTTTATCTCCAAGGCGTCTGGACAAGTTTTTTTTCCTACATTTTGGTGATATAAAAGTTAGAATGATCTTAGAGAGCATTATACTTTTGGAAAAATAGGGCTCAGGATAGCAGTTGAATGCAGAATTGGTTTTCAGAATCTAATGTTTAAAATGTTAATATTAATTATTTCATAGGTTTATCTTGAATTGTAATTAATTATTGGTATTGTATGGTAATTAACACACTTGTTTGTGCTTCTTGTTTGTCTGTTTTTTCCGAGAGAACTTCTGTCTGTTTCATTTGTGCCAAAATCGTCTGCCACAAACCACAATCGGGCGCCATCAACACGGACCATCAGCGCCTCCCCCTCTCCCGGCGGGTCGCAGGGGGCAGCATTGGCTGCAGCAGCTAACAGGAACTCTCGAAGAAGACTCCTCCTGCCTGTGAGGAGGCAAAGGCTGTGTCCAAAACGGTAGGCATCGGGCCGCGTAGGGTGGATATGTAGGCATCGAGGGAAGGCCGCGTAGCCACAGGCGAGGTAGGAGGCGAGACGTGAGGTGGATTTGGACAGCAGCTGCCTTCTGCCTTTGTCACGTGACTACACAACTCAGAGCGGAGCGGAATGACACGGTGGCCATGATGGACGGTAAAAAGTTCTAAATACGCTTTAATTAGGACATAAAAGTTAATTCTAATATCATTTGAGGCGAGAAATATCCCCCTCTATTGTCATATCAGAAGTCTGTTTGGAGATAAATTCGAAAATTTTCGGACTTTACCTCCAGCCTGAAGCTCCGGTGCTATAAGCTAACAGCCCAGTTAGCTGCAGTGCTGAAGCCCAGAACAGGCTGTCTAAACACGGGTTCAGGTAATGAGAGCCCCCTGGATGTTTACAATCGTATTCTGAAAAAACAGAGGATGCTTTTGTTGTTACACTTTCTCTGTTATAACAATTGTATTGGCAGTAATCATTAGTTTTTACAAAGTTATATTTTATGTAAACAATGCACATATATGCAATAAATGATTATTAGATATGGATTATATATTTGCTATGGCCCTCGTTTGTGCATCAATTAAAAGTAATTTTATCAGACCTAAATGTATTAATGTGTGTTTGCTGATGAGAGAGAAACATCCATTTATCTATAATAATAACTGGAACATCCATTTATCTATAATAATAACTGGAACATCCATTTATCTATAATAATAACTGGAACATCCATTTATCTATAATAATAACTGGAACATCCATATATCTATAATAATAACTGGAACATCCATTTATCTATAATAATAACTGGAAAATCCATGGATCTATAATAATAACTGGAAAATCCATGGATCTATAATAATAATTGACACATCCATGGATCTATGATAATAACTGACACATTCATGGAAACATTAACAGACATCTGTAAAATGAAGTTGAACACAGATGTTTGACACTGCTCTTATTCACTTTTATGTCTCTTGAAAAGCTAACAGACCTTTACTAATCACATTTGAGTTTAATGTATTCAAGTATAAGTATAAGTACTGCTGACAAATATCCATCCATCCATCCATTTTCTTCCGCTTTATCCGTTGCCAGGTCGCGGGGGCAGCAGTCTAAGCAGAGACGCCCAGACTTCCCTATCCACACACACTTCCTCCAGCTCGTCCGGGGGGACTCCAAGGCGTTCCCAGGCCAGCTGCGAGACATAGTCCCTCCAGCGTGTCCTAGGTCTTCCGCGGGGCCTCCTCCCGGTGGGACGTGCCCGGAACACCTCCCCAGGGAGGCGTCCAGGAGGCATCCGGAACAGATGCCCGAGCCACCTCAACTGGTTCCTCTCGACGTGGAGAAGCAGCGGCTCTACTCCGAGCTCCTCCCGTGTGACTGAGCTCCTCACCCTATCTCTAAGGGAGCGCCCAGCCACTCTGCGGAGGAAGCTCATTTCGACCGCTTGTATCCGCGATCTCGTTCTTTCGGTCATTACCCAAAGCTCATGACCATAGGTGAGGGAGGGAACGAAGATTGACCGGTAAATCGAGAGCTTTGTCTTTCGGCTCAGCTCCCTCTTTACCACAACGGTCCGATACAGCGACCGCATCACTGCGCACGCTGCACCGATCCGCCTGTCAATCTCACGCTCCATTCTTCCCTCACTCGTGAACAAGACCCCGAGATACTTGAACTCCTCCACTTGAGGAAGGACCTCTCCACCCACCTGAAGAGGGCAGGGCACCTTTTTCCGGTCGAGCACCATGGCCTCAGATTTGGAGGTGCTGATTCTCATCCCAGCCGCTTCACACTCGGCTGCAAACCGTCCCAGTGCATGCTGCAGGTCCTGGTTCGTTGGAGCCAACAGGACAACATCGTCCGCAAACAGCAGAGATGAGATCCTGTGGTCCCCGAACCGGACCCCCTCCGACCCCTGGCTGCGCCTAGATATTCTGTCCATAAATACAGTGAACAGAACCGGTGACAAAGGGCAGCCCTGTCGGAGGCCAACATTTACCGGGAACAGGTCTGACTTACTGCCGGCAATGCGAACACAGCTCTGGCTCTGGTCATACAGGGACCGGATGGCCCTCAGCAGAGGACCCCCGACCCCGTACTCCCGGAGAACCCCCCAAAGGACACCCCGGGGAACACAGTCGAACGCCTTCTCCAAATCCACAAAGCACATGTGGACAGGTTGGGCGAACTCCCATGAACCCTCGAGTATCCGATGGAGAGTATAGAGCTGGTCCAGTGTTCCGCGACCGGGACGAAAACCACACTGCTCCTCCTGGATCCGAGATTCGACCATCGGCCGTAGCCTCCTCTCCAGTACCTTGGAGTAGACCTTACCGGGGAGGCTGAGGAGTGTGATCCCACGATAATTGGAACACACCCTCCGGTCCCCCTTCTTGTAGAGAGGGACCACCACCCCGGTCTGCCACTCCATTGGCACCGCCCCCGATCGCCACGCGATGTTGCAGAGACGTGTCAACCAAGACAGTCCTACAACATCCAGAGACTTTAGATAATCAGGGCGGATCTCATCCACACCCGGAGCCTTGCCACCATGGAGGCTACCAACCACCTTGGTGACCTCAGCCAGGGAGATGGATGTATCCGCCCCAACATCCTCAGCCTCTGCCTCTGTAACAGAGGACGTGACGGGGGGATTGAGGAGAACCTCAAAGTATTCCTTCCACCGTCCGACAATATCCCCCGTCGAGGTCAGCAGCTCTCCACCCGCACCGTACATGGTGTTGGCAAAGAACTGCTTCCCCCTCCTGAGGCGCCGGACGGTTTGCCAGAATCTCTTTGAGGCCGACCGATAGTCATGCTCCATGGACTCTCCGAACTCCTCCCAGTCCCGGGTTTTTGCCTCTGCAACAGCCCGGGCCGCGGCACGCTTGGCCTGCCGGTACCGGACAGCTGCCTCAGGAGTCCCCCGAACCATCATGGCTCGATAGGACTCCTTCTTCAGCCTGACAGCATCCCTTACTGCCGGTGTCCACCACCGGGTTCGGGGGTTGCCGCCGGGACCAGCACCAGAGACCTTGCGACCACAGCTACGAGCCGCCGCATCGGCGATTGAGGCAGAGAACATGGTCCACTCGGACTCCATGTCCCCCTCCTCCACCGGGACCTGGGAGAAACTCTCCCGGAGGTGTGAGTTGAAAGTCCGTCTGACAGGGGGCTCAGCGAGACGTTCCCAGCTGACCCTCACTATACGCTTGGGTCTGCCAGGTCTGACCGGCTTCTTCCCCTGCCAGCGGATCCAACTCACGACCAGGTGATGATCGGTTGACAGCTCCGCCCCTCTCTTTACCCGAGTGTCCGAGACACGCGGTCGAAGGTCAGATGATACGACAACAAAGTCGATCATCGACCTCCGGCCTAGGGTGTCCTGGTGCCACGTGCACTGGTGGACACCCTTATGCTCGAACATGGTGTTCGTGATGGACAAACCGTGACTGGCACAGAAGTCCAACAACTGAGCACCGCTCGGGTTCAGATCAGGGGGGCCGTTCTTCCCGATCACCCCTCTCCAAGTGTCACTGGCGTTTCCCACATGGGCGTTGAAGTCCCCCAGGAGAATAACGGAGTCCCCGGGCGGTGCACCGTCCAGTACCCCTCCCAAGGACTCCAAGAAGGCCGGGTACTCTGCACTGCCGTTAGGCCCGTAGGCCGTCACAACAGTGAGAGACTTGTCCCCCACCCGGAGGCGGAGGGACGCGACCCTCTCATTCACCGGGGAGAACTCCAACACGTGGCGGCTGAGATGGGGGGCAATAAGAATGGCCACCCCAGCTCGCCGCCTCTCCCCGCGGGAAACACCAGAAAAGTGG
The DNA here is from genome assembly GCA_964034765.1 of Knipowitschia caucasica. Taxonomy (NCBI): domain Eukaryota; kingdom Metazoa; phylum Chordata; class Actinopteri; order Gobiiformes; family Gobiidae; genus Knipowitschia; species Knipowitschia caucasica. Next base: position 3,390,014 of record OZ035832.1, read on the forward strand.
AGCGTCCAACCCCTCTCAAGGAGTTGGGTTCCAGAGCCCAAGCTGTGTGTGGAGGTGAGGCCGACTATCTCTAGTCGGTATCGCTCAACCTCCCCCACAAGCTCGGGCTCCTTCCCCCCCAGTGAGGTGACGTTCCACGTCCCAAGAGCCAGCTGTTGTGTGTGCGGACTGGGTCGTCGAGGTCTCCGCCTTCGACTGCTGCCCAGTCCTCTCTGCACCATGCCACCACGGACCCCTCTGCAGGTGGTGGGCCCACAGGAGGGACTGCCCACGTCGTCCATTCGGGCTGAGCCCGGCCGGGCCCCGTGGGCTAAGGCCCGGCCACCAGGCGCTCGCCTACGAGCCCCGACCCCAGGCCTGGCTCCAGGGTGGGGCCCCGGCTGCGCCATGCCGGGCGACGTCACTGTTTTTGTATGAGTGCTGTCCATGGTGTCTTCTGGCCTGCGCTTTGTCTGACTCGTCACCTGAGACCTGTCTGCCATGGGAGGCCCTACCAGGGGCATGAAGCCCCAGACAGCATAGCTCCCAGGATCATCCGAGTACTCAAACTCCCCCACCACGTTAAGGTGGCAGTCCAGGGGTGGCTGACAAATATGTAGTTGTGTAAATAATACCTCACTTTGATGACTCTTTTTTGTGATAAATTCTTTATTGATTTTTCATTCTTGTTTCCGTCACCAAATACATGTGATCCAAGGTGTTACATTATTGTACTTTTATGTTGTCTACTCACACGTCAAAACAAATACATGCCTACAACACATTTGCCCTCACCACACGCACACCATTCATTCTCATCCGTCCATCATCATACTTAAAGTACACACATCAACAACATACGAAAAAAAAAAAAAAATAATAATAATAATAATAATAATAATAATAATAAAAAAATAAAATAAAAGAAATACAACAAACCATAACACTACGGGACTTTTCTGGTAGCCGCTCGTGAATTTAGTCTGCAGTACCACAGCGCCCCCTGTGCCATGGGTGGGACAGCTGTAACTAGTAATACCCTATCCAGTTATTAGTATAGATCCATGGTTGTGCGGCATTGTGTTTACTTCATATCACATTGTGTTACGTTGTGTGGCATTGTGTTTACTTTGTATCACATAAAAGAAATACAACATAAAAGAAATACAACCAAAGTCTCAGAAACACAATCTGAATCATCTGCTTTCACTGCAAACAACAACAACTTGTCGACCAGCGCGAGCCCCCTCCATCTTAATGTGTGTTTTGTGTGTCCCCTCTATGCGGTGTGTGTGTGAGTGTGTGTCTATGCTGGTGTGTGGCATGTGTGGGGCGCACAAGCCAGTGTGTGTGTTTTACAACCTGTGTGTGTGTGTGTGTGTGTGGGTGTGGTGTGTACCTGCAGGTGTTTTTTAAGGCAGTCAATAGTGAGGTGCTGTGTGCGTGTGTGTGTGCGCCTGTGTGTATGTGTAAATGAGGTGTTCTCATTTGCTGCTGATTCACTTGCGAGTGCCTGCAGAGCAAAGAGGACGTTTCACAAGGTCTTGACAGAGTTATGTAAATGTATCCCTTGCTTAACAAAAACAAAGGCTCCTTTGAACCACACACACAACATATCCAGATAACAACTCATCAGTTTTAGTCAGACCGCACAATACCTCCACACAGGGAGCGACAATAGGGATGAACTAGGGACGGATACAAAAACCACTACACACAACAGCAGCTTAGGAGCCAAAGATAATTTACAGAACTTTTGACACACTGTGGCTGAAGTGGTTACCCTTTCGCCTTCTAAGCGAGAAGGTCCTGGGTTTGAATCATGGGCGGAACAAGACCTTTCTTAGTGGCGTTTGCATGTTCTCCCAGTGTCTGCTCCGTTTCCCTCCTAGTGTTGGCGCCGGTTTCCTCGAGCCAGTAAAAATATGTGCAATAGGTTCTGGCATGAGCCAACCTGTACTGGCCCCCTCCCATCTCTTGTGTGGAGTGAGAGACAAACGACCCAATTATAAACCCTGCTAGACATCTGGTCTGTGAAAGGCGCTATTACAAATAAACATTACTTACTTACTTACACCAACATTCCCAGTAATGTTCAATTGACATTTCATCTGCAGTGGCTCGACATCATGCGGGTGTCCCCCAAGATTAATCTTCATGACCCATTCTGTCTTTTCTCTAATCCTGTGTTTACCTGTGTAAACTCTTGGTCCATGATCATCTCTAATGAAAGCATTTTAACCTTTTACTTTGGACTAGACCAGAGAAAATGGTCCGAAACAGTGGCTTCCACCTCTGGACCCGTCTGCTCCTTTAAATCACGGACGGAACAGGCCTTTCTGTGTGGAGTTTGCATGTTGTCTCCAGTGTCTGCGTAGGTTTCCTCCGGAGCTTCCGGTTTCCTCCGGTTGCTCCGGTTTCCCCTCCCACTAAAAAGGTACCATAGGTGATGATTATATGAGGAGTGAATGAATGGTGTTTGGTCGAGCTTTGATGGTCCAGTGTGTTCGGCGACACGTCATTCACCGTGTGTGGGAAAGATTGGAAAAATAACTGAACTCTAAATTGTAAAGAGCTTATGGGTACCTTGGCCTGTAAATTGCGCTATATAAATGAAAATAACTTACTTACAAACGCTGGGTCCATGGATCATTCCTACATGTACGTCTGGGGTCTGATCCTAGTGGCGCCAGTTTCCTCGGTCATTCAATCAGAGAGCGGGGAGCGGGTGTTGTAGGTCGGGTGTGGTGACGTTATGAGTTTGTGCTGATTTGCTGGTTTAGTTTTGTCCGGAGACTGCGATAGTAAAATAAGCTGTTCGAGTTTAATTCAAATAGAAGAACTGAAGCTCGGACAGAGGGTATGTTTAGTAAATGTCATTGAAGCAGAAGTTGTGGCTCTACTCCCTACTGCCTTCCGTAGTGGCCAAGGAGATGGCTAAAAGTTAGGCTATAGCAAAAGCTAGGCTAAATTGCTAAATTCTCACTCACTCTGGCCATTACATGAACCAGAACCAATGGGTTCAATCTGCAAAAGAGTTTCCGCCCTCTCCCCCCCCCCCCCACCTGGTTTGTTTCACGGAAGTCAATGGCGCAAACCCAGACTTAGTACAACAAGGAAATGAGTACCATGGTACAGTAAGACAAGGCAGGTTCAGTGTTGTGTTACTCATTGAACACAACTCATTTGTTCGTGAACCGTAAACTGAACGCAACACATTTTTTAAATAAAGAACTTGAACTTGAATTAGTTCAGCATTACGTGTCATGAACGGCAGACACCACTGTAAAATGAACGTTGGAATTTGTTTTCCATGAAAACTGAGTGACATCTGTTTTCTCTTTGGAACGCAACGGAGTAAGTTCTTCCCATCCAGTATTCCTCGCACTTTTTCCGCCGAAAAACAAAAAATTCTCCACTGTTACCACCGCTGTGAACCGCACCCCGACTCCGAGTTTGCGGAGCAGTGCTGTATGCTAATTGCTGTTCCATTGGTTTGTATGGACTCACATGTGCCCGATCGTGATATAACACAGGGTAAGTCACGACACAGGGCCGTTTACATTTGACATCAAGTATAGACCCAGACTGCAGCACAATACGGTCAGTCCTTATGAGCAGAGATGGGACAGCTCAGTTTTGCTCCCATGAAACCTGTGTAAATCTTGTCTTCGGAGTCCAAAGGCGACATCCTGCACGTGTACAGGAGAGATATATATAAACTAATAGCACCATAGTGATTTCTAGCTTGTATGTGGAAAAAAGTCTATATAACTCATATACTCACAAAAAAGTAAAATGAACAGAACATGAACTAGTTCAGAAAAGCAGTGAACTGGCCCAACACTGGCGAGGTTACTCCAAATCAGCGTTAATCTGCTCTCGCCCAGTTAATGTTGTGTTTGATTCAGAATTTTTTCACTGTTAAGTAGAAAATCAATCCTTGTTCAACCATGGAAGTCCAGAGTGCTACTTCGAGGGGGTCCTAGGCTCCCCAGAGAGAGGGGGGCTGCGTAATTTTTTGGTCGTTCGGAAAGCGGAGCACACAGTGGTATCTGCACAATGTATGAAATCCTCCAGCAGAGATGGAAGGTTCCCAGAGGCTCCCCTCACAGTAATTTACCAAGTCCTGGTCCTGCTTAGCTTCAGAGTTTTGCTTGGATCTGGCCTTCACCTGCAGATAAACATGGGCATAGAAGCGAGGTCTATAGTGGACATTAGGTACAATCCCAATGACTATGGGTGTCTGTCTGTCTGTCTGTCTGTCCCGTCTATCTTTTCTATCCACTATCTATCTACATCTGTGCATGTTCGCAGCCTGAGGGTCTTGGAACAAAGTGACAGTAGTTTAAAAAGTTCCATAAAACTGCACTCTTCTACACTTTGTCAACCCCCCCCTTTTTTCTCATCGTATAAACTCGTGTTCCTTTGTCTCGTAAACGATCCGTCAGACCCACAACACCAATTTTGCTCCTGGCGATTTGTAACAGCCCAGTTCCAAGACGGCTCCTCTTGCCTTATTTATTCACCGTGCGGGAGCAGGAGTGAAAGTGGCTATACCGGTGGCACTCGGTAGACTCGAAACGCGAAAGAGAGAGGCGCACTTATAAGCCTTAACTCGGGACGTCCCTCTGAAAACGCCACTCCAGCGGCGGCTAAAAGAAAAGCACTCCGTTGTACTCAGCGCACATCTACCATCTCCTCGTGTCATTGTGCACCGGAGAAGGCCCGCTCGCAGTCACCGGGAGATAACGGCCCCACGCAGCTAGAATGCAGCCAGCTTTATGTGTTTGTTGCCGCCGAGACGAGATAGAATGACCATCAATTCAAGTAAATATAAAACCAACGTTAATATTTCAACCACTTCGACTCAACAGCAATTCCATCTTTCAGGTTCAGCTGCAGTGAGAGCACGTCGCCAAGGTGCATCCAATGGTCTTTCTCAGATGTGGTTTTAGCTCCATCCAAGGTGAGGCAAGTTTATCTGTAAGCACAGTTCATACCACAAGGCAGAGTGCTACACAAGGAAACAATCACATAAAGGCATTGTGAATCATAAATGATCACAGTACATTCAAAAGACTAAGATAAATCCTTCAAGTGTACAGATAAACTAGGTTTTAAGTGAAGAAGAAGAAGAAAGAAGCCTTGTCTCACATTGTACAGAAAGACTGTTTTTATAATTGGATCCAGATTTTTAGCATGCATGAATCTGAACGCTGCCTCGCCGTTGTTTAGTACGGGCTCTGGGACAAGCAGGAGGCCAGTCCCTGTGCTCCTCCAGAGTCCCAGCAGGAGGCCAGTCCCTGTGCTCCTCAGATCCCAGCAGGAGGCCAGTCCCTGTGCCCTCAGAGTCCCAGCAGGAGGCCAGTCCCTGTGCTCCTCAGAGTCCCAGCAGGAGGCCATCCCTGTGCTCCTCAGAGTCCCAGCAGGAGGCCAGTCCCTGTGCTCCTCAGAGTCCCAGCAGGAGGCCAGTCCCAGTGCTCCTCAGAGTCCCAGCAGGAGTCCAGTCCCTGGCCAGGGTCCTCCTGTGCAGTCCCTCGCTCCTCAGAGTCCCAGCAGGAGGCCAGTCCCTGTGCTCCCAGAGTCCCAGCAGGAGGCCAGTGCCCTCAGAGTTTCCAAGCAGGAGCCAGTCCCTGTGCTCTTCAGAGTCCCAGCAGGAGGCCAGGTCCCCTGTGCTCCTTACAAAACATGAAAAACTTCTGCCGCAGTACAACATCCACCCACCCCTTCATCCTAGTCCCGACTTCATTCAACGTTTCACTCTTTGGATTCCTCGACTAATAAGCTTTGAAAGCAAAAATATTTACATTTTCTCCCAAACATAGAACATTCCATTAGCCACCCCCAATGTTAGGTTTAAATCTCAATTGAGTCCCTTGGTGAAGGTGACACTCTTACATCCAACCAACATTTATGGACTTTGTCTCTGACTCTTCTGACCAAGGCTCTAAGTGTTTTGTTATCATTGAAACCCCTGTGCTAACCTGTATAATTGGATTGAATTTTATTTTTGAGCAAAGTAAGATGAATAGAAAAAAAAAAAAGTCTGTTTTAAATATTTATATATTACGCATACATATGCACACTCATTTACATATATGTATGTATACACCTATATACACACATTATACCCCCCAACACATATGCTCATACACATATACCTATATTCATGCATACATGCACTTCATTATATATCTCCTTCATGCACATGCATGAAGCAGTGCGCACACCCTCAAAACAAATTTGCCTCAGCTTCATTCTCCCATTGTCTTATTCATACATTATATGCATTTACATACGTTTCATCATAATTAAAATAAAAATAAAAGTAAAAAATGAGTTAATGAGGAGTTCCATTGACTTCATCAGTACATCAATCTTTAAGAGAAAGCATTAATGAGATAAGAAAAAAAAATAATAATTTGTGTATATGTATATATACCTCCATACACATACACATACATACCCATGCATGCTTACATACACACAATATGCACATATATATACACACACATACCCATATACATACATATATATACACATATACATACATACACACCTATACCTACATGCATACGTATATGCCTTCACATACAAAGAGTATTAAGTCAGAGTCTACAGGTGAGACTACCTATCACCGAACCACATCATTCTCAAAGTTGTGGAGCAGAATTTGTTAGTCACAAAAAATCTATCATGAGCCACTTCCTTTGAAAAATTATTTCTTTGTTCCTAATTTTGTGGGTTATTTTTTCATTAATTTTTACCTCCTGTATTAACTTCACCCATTTTATAAATACTGGTGGATTTTCATTTTTCCATTCTTTAGTAATGGTTTTTAATGCCGTAATTCTTAAAATTCTAAATAAATAGTAGTCTTCTGGTGTTAAATTTACAGGTATTTTACCTAGTAGCATATTTTCAGGCTTTATTTCCAATTGTTTCTTAAAAGTTCTTTCCATTTGTTTCTTTACTTCTACCCAAAAGGACTGTATTTTATTACATGTATAAAATATATGAGTATAATTAGCATTTTCTTCTCCACAATTCCTCCAACACTTACCACTATTATTTATATTTTTCAATTTTTCCGGGGTGAGGAAGTATCTCATATTAATTTTCCAGGAAAATTCTCTCCAAAACAAGGAATGAGTGGTTCGGTGATTTCCAATACTGATTTGTTCCCATTCTTTTTCTGTTATTTTTATGGATAATTCATCCTCCCATTTTTGCTTGATGTTTAAAACCATTTTTCCTTCTTGATTTAGTAACGCTTGATATATTTGACTGAGGCCATTTTGGATTCTTGAATTTGATAATCTTTCCATTAACAATATCATGGGATGAATCTCTTTTTTGTTTGTTATTTTATCTTTGAGATAGCTTCTTACTTGCAAGTATTTAAAGAATTGATTTGTCGGCAGACAATATTTTCTTGATATGTTTTCAAAGGATTCTATTCCATTGTTATTAAACAATTGATAGAATCTTACTAGTCCCTTCTCTGCCCATTTATCCAGTATATTATCCATACTACTCGCTTTAAAGTTTGGGTCTTTTGCCATTTCTCTCAGATACACCATCTCATTGTCTTTAATTTTTAAATCTTTCATAATTTTCTGCCATATCCTAATAGTGTTCTGTAAACAATAATTGTTTTGCATTTCCATTTTATTTTCTTGATTTTGAGTTTTCACTACAAGGGATTTCATCAGGCCTACCTTATGAAGCTCCATCTCCTTCCAAATGGGATTGTCTTTGCTTATCCAAACCATAATTGACTTCATCTGGGCAGCTTTAAAATAGCTCTCCAGATCTGGCAGTGCTAGTCCTCCTTCTGATTTAGGCCGTTTCAAAAGTTTAAGTTTGACTCGAGGTTTTTTCTCATCCCAAAGGAATTTTCGAAGCAAACTATCCCATTCTTTAAAGTATCTGGGTGGTATGTAGCTTGGTAAATTCTGGAACAGGAACAGGAATCGAGGTAAAGTTGTCATTTTAATTGATTGAATTTTTGAATATATTGATAAGTTCAACAGTTTCCACCTATTAAATTCTGCTTATATCAGGTCAATTAGTTTCATATAATTTATCTCAAATAATTGTTCCAGTCCTTTTGGTATGTATACCCCCAGATACTTTATGTGTTTACAATCCCATTTAAAATTATATTTCCTTTTTATTTCGTTACCCAAATGTCCAAACACCATAGCCTCAGTCTTTTCTTCATTTAATTTATACCCTGAATATTCACTATACTTTTGTATTTCACCCATTACATTTTCCAGGGATTGCTTGACATTTGTCACTGTTATTATCACATCATCTGCGTAGAGGGCAAGTTTGTACTCATTACCTCCCCATCATTATTCCCTTTACCTTTACATTTTGTCTAATGCTCTCTGCTAAGGACTCCATACACAGGGCAAAGACCAAAGGTGATAAACTGTCCCCCTGCCTCACACCTCGGTGTAGGCTAAAGGTATTAGACAGGTTTCCATTGACCTTGACTGCTGCTTTTGGTTCTGCATACATTATATTAAGAATTTGTATGATTTTATCATGAAAACCAAATGCCTTAAAGGTCTTAAATATAAAGTCCCATGACAGCCGATCAAAGGCTTTTTCAGCATCCAATGTTAACATTAAAGCCTGTTGTTTAGATCTGTCTACCCAATCAATAATGTTGAGAACTCTCCTCACATTGTCTGACAGGAGCCTTCCTTTTACGAACCCCGTTTGATCGTCTTTCACCAAAATTGGAACCAAGTTTGAGATTCTGCTTGCTAAGATCGATGTAAATAATTTTTGGTCCACATTTAGTAAAGAGACTGGTCGATATGAGCTGCATTTGCTGAGATCTTTACCCTCTTTCGGAAGAACACTGATGACTGAATCATTCCATGTAGCAGGCCATTCTGCCTTATCAATTATCCAATTAAACAACTTGCATAGAATTGGTGCTAACAAATCTTTGAAGGTTTTATAAAATTCATTGGTATATCCATCGCCTCCTGGACTCTTACTAAGTTTACTGTTTTGTATTGCTGTAAAAATTTCTTGAACAGAGATATATTCTAACAATTTAACATTTTGTTCTGTAGTTACTTTTTTTAAATTGAGTGACTCCAAGTATTTCTGAGTTTCTTTGTTGATATTTTCAGATTGTCCATATAGTTTCTTATAATATTCAAGGAAGCAGTTAATAATTTCATTTTCCTCAGTACAATAATTTAAATCACTTCCCTCTATTTTAGATATAATTGTTTTCTCTTTTTGTTTTCTTAGTTTAAAGGCTAACATCTTTAATGCTTTTGGACTATTGTCATAATACTGTTGCTTTGTAAGTGCAAGAGATTTTTCAATTTCATCTGTAAGTTTTTCGTTTAGATCATTTTGTTTTTCTTTTAGTTTCTTTTTTACTTGATCATCTCCCGTCTCTTCATGTTCTGTTTGTAATTGTGCTATTATTTGTCTTATTGAGTTCATCTCTTGCAGATATTTTTTCTTTTTCCAAGAAGCATATGAGATTATTTCTCCTCTTAGGGTGGCTTTAGCTGCTTCCCATAGAATAACCGGTGACATTTCCTCCTTTTCATTCTCTTGAAAAAACCTTTCTATGCTTTGGTGAACGCACCTTGATTGAGACAATCAGGAAAGACAGTAGGACAGCCATCAGCAGATTCGAAGCGGCAGTAGAACGAGTTCAGCTCATTAGGCAGAGCTGGGCCAACAGATCCGATATTCCCAGCACTAGGTTTCCAGGACGTGATGGCTTTAATACCGCTCCACATGCGCCGAGGGTCATCTTCCTTGAAATAACCCTTTAACCTGTCGCCGTAACTGCGCTTTGCAGATTTAATAGAGCGTTTCAATGCGTAACAGGATAGCTTATAGGCAACTGTATCGTTAGATTGAAACGCCAGAACACGCTCATGAAGTTTTTGTTTCACTTCCGCGTTCATCCAAGGGTTTTGACTGAGATGTACTTTAATGACCTTCTGTGGGACACAGCAGTCAATACAGAAGCGTATGTATCCAGTCACAGCGTCACAGAATTCATTAACATCCTCTGACTGAAACACAGACCAGTCCGTAGCATCAAAACACCCTTGTAGCTTCATGCTCGCCTCCTCGGACCAACACTGCACAGTGCGAGAGGTTGGTTTATGTTCCCTGCTCCTCTGAGTGTATGAGGGAAGAAGGAGAACAGAGGAGTGGTCGGACTTTCCAAATGGAGGTCTGAGACTGGACCTGTAAGCTCCCTTCACATTGCTGTAGCAGTGATCCAGGATCTGTGCTCCTCTTGTAGCTCGAGTCACATGTTGGTAGAAATTTGGGAGTACAGTCTTTAAATTACATTTGTTAAAATCCCCAGCGACAATGATCACTGCATTAGGATGAGCAGTCTCGTATTTATGAAGGATCTCGCTCAGATCCTGTAGTGCTACAGTATAGTCCGCTCGTGGGTGGATGTAAACAGCGCATAAAAATATCACTGAAATCTCATGGGGAAGATAAAAAGGGCGACAGCTCAAGACCAGGCATTCCAGATTGGCAGTACATGTATGGTTCACGATGCGAGTATCCGTGCACCAGCGCTGATTAATTAAAAAGCACACACCTCCAGCTCTGGATTTCCCCGTGGTCTCCTTATCTCTGTCCGCGCGGTGAACGGTGAATCCCGGGGGCTGAACAGCAGAGTCCGGGACGTTCGTGTGGAGCCACGTCTCGCTGAGACAGAACACCGCGCAGTCTCGGGCCTCTCGCTGGCACTGGATACGACACAGGAGCTCGTCCGTCTTATTGGGCAGAGACTGTACATTCGCCAGGTAGATGGAGGGCAGAGCGGTCTTGCAGGAGCGGCATCTCACGAGCAGACCGCCTCGTTTTCCCCGGTGTCTGCGCCTCCTACGTCGGCTCCCGGTACCCAGCTCCACACCGCGGAGAGCACGGTGGAGACGCCCAGTCCCCCCGCTCTGTTCGCGTCCATTGCCGCGGCCCGCCTGCCATGTTTGACGGGCCTCACGAGTGGGGCACTCAATGTAGTCCAAGCACCTCAGTTCGGGTAAGACCTGCGATACTCCGCAAGCTCGGTCCCGAATGTAGAGAAGTGAAAGATTTAGATTTGGACCATGATATTTTGCCAGTCGAGCGTGCTTTAGGTGTACAGTGGTGTGTTCAGTCAGATTCCTTTAAGTTTAAGATCACGCTTAAAGACCGTCCACTCACCAGAAGAGGGATTTTGTCTGTTATTAGTTCAGTTTACGATCCTCTGGGTTTTCTAGCACCTGTTATTTTGGTTGCCAAAAGGCTAGTCCAGGCTCTCTGCAGAAGACGACTGGGGTGGGACGATCCATTGCCTCCTACTATTGTTAGAGACTGGATGTCGTGGCTCAAAGATCTCTACCTTCTTGAAAACTGGGAGGTCAGTAGATGTTTGAAGCCTGCAGATTTTAATGTTGTCACTGCGCAGCTTCACCACTTTGCAGACGCTAGTGAGCAAGGGTTTGGAACGGTTACCTACCTGATACTTCATGACGGAAGCGGCAGCGTTCATTGCTCATTTGTGATGGGCAAGGCGCGTGTAGCACCCTTGAAGTCTGTTACCATCCCCCGCATGGAACTAACAGCTGCGGTGGTGGCCAGCAGGATGGACAAGTTTTGGAGGAAAGAGTTGCGTATGGAACTTGAAGAGTCCGTTTTTTGGACAGACAGCACTTCTGTTTTGAAGTACATTAAGAACGAGGTATCAAGGTTCAAAATCTTTGTTGCTAACAGAGTCTCCGAAATCCGGTCGAAATCGGTCGAATGTATCTCAGTGGAGATATGTGAACACATTTAACAACCCAGCAGATTTGGCCTCTAGAGGTGCAAATGTAGTGTCCTTTCTCAAGGCTCATTCCTGGATTCGTGGACCTGATTTTCTTAAAGAACCTGAGAGTATTTGGCCGACCAACCCAGAGGTCATGGCAGCATCTCTTGAAGGTGATCCAGAGGTTAAGGTTGCTATGGTGAACGTTTTACAAGTCGAAGTGGAACATGCAACCACGATCAATAAGCTTGTCAGTCACTTCTCCTCCTGGCTCAGTTTAAAACGATCTGTTGGTTGGCTTCTCAAGTTCAAACGCCTGCTGTTGTCTTTAGTGCAGCATAGACAGCAGTTGAGAAGGACTCTGGCGGAATCTGACCTGAGCAAGGAGCAGTTGGATAGAAACTTGCAAGTTCAGATGGCGAAAGTCAAGGCTCAGATGCATGGAGAGTTGCTATCTGTTGAAGATTTGTTTGTGGCCGAAACGGTTATTGTTCGCTTTTGTCAAGGTTTGAGTTATCCGGATGATCTGGCTAGTTTAGAGAAGGGAGAGTGTGTGAAGAGAACGAGTGGTCTCTACAAGCTAAACCCAGTTCTGGTCGACGGAGTGATAAGGGTTGGTGGGAGGCTTAGTAGAGCCGCAATGCCCATTGATGCGAAACATCCGGTCATTTTGGATAAAGGGCTTCATATTTCTAGTCTTATTTTGAGGCATATCCACCAAGAGACTGGGCACGGTGGACGAAACCATATGCTTTCTCACCTTTGCCAAAAGTATTGGATTCCTGGTGCTTGTAATGCAATTAGGAAGATCGTGGCTAAATGTGTAATCTGTAGACGTTTGTCTGCTAGTCCCGGACATCAGAAGATGGCAGACCTGCCTCTCAGTAGGATTACTCCGGACAAGCCGCCGTTCAGTAGAGTTGGCTTGGACTGTTTTGGACCATTTGAGATCAAGCGTGGTCGCTCTATAGTTAAGCGATACGGCCTTATTTTTACCTGCCTTGCGATACGAGCCATACATTTAGAAGTCTTGTCATCTTTAGACACTGACTCCTTCATTAATGGTTTGAGGAGGTTTATGGCTAGGCGTGGTCAGGTTTTAGAGATCCGTTCGGACAATGGTACTAACTTTGTGGGCGCGGAACGAGAGCTTAAGGAAGCTTTGGAAAGATTGAATCACCACCGTATCTATGACACGTTAATGCAGAAGGGCATCACATGGATTTTCAATACTCCTACTGCGTCACACCGTGGAGGTGCGTGGGAGAGATTAATCAGGTCAGTTCGTAAGGTCTTGAACTCTATTGTGAGGACTCAGAGTCTGGACGAAGAGAGCTTGGCTACAGTGTTTTGTGAAGCAGAGGCGATTATTAACGGCCGGCCAATAACTAAGGCTTCTACTGATCCCAATGATTTGGAGGCGTTAACCCCCAACCATCTCCTGCTCCTCAAGTCACAGCTGTCATTACCTCCAGGTCTGTTTGATAAGGCTGATGTGTATGCGCGTCGTCGTTGGAAGCAGGTGCAGTACATGTCAGATCTGTTCTGGAAACGTTGGTGTAAGGAGTACCTTCCAACTCTTCAAGAGCGCCAGAAGTGGAATAGTACCACCAGAAACTTTATGCCCGGAGACATTGTTCTGCTGTTGGACGATATGGCTCCGCGAGGTTCTTGGATTACCGCAAGAGTTTTGAGCACTGTTCCTGACAGGAATGGACTTGTGCGCACCGTAAGAGTTCGAACTAAAACGAGCATACTGGATCGACCAATCACTAAGATCTGTCTGCTACAGGAAGCAGAACAGTGATTGATTCTATGGACACTTATGTTTGTTTTGTTTGTGTGTCTCCTGCATATTAGTGGTGATGGGTAATTATTTGTTGGTAATAATTAGGGGCCGGAATGTAGGAGCCACATATTAGCTTTTTCTATTTTAGTATCTACACGGCTGAGGGCTCACGCACTGTCCTAGTTTGTCCACTGGGTGGCAGTTTAGAGTGGTGTCTCTCAATTAGGCTGCACCTGTGTTGGGCTTAAGAGGGGCATGTGCACACCTGTGGGATTAGGCATCATGGCAGGGTGAGCACGGGCTGCTACTTTCTGTTGACCGTAAGCAACATTCTGTACATCCATCATCATCCGGAAGGGCAACTGAGTCAACTCCACGAAACATCAAGTAAGTCCCTATCTGCATACGAATGAATCTACGCGTCAGCAACAAAGCTTGTGTCTTAGCCTGCCGCGGCGTATTGCCTCAGTTTGGACATTTTACGCCGCATTAAATACATTGAATTGAATTTTCTCACATGAACCCGTGAGAGTGACAAACATTCTCAGTCACTACAGTCCTACGCTCTCTGGGTTTTTATTTCTCTGATAATTCCGTGTCTCAGCCGCGCATGCGCAGAGTTGGCCCTGGGACGGGAGCCACACGGCTCCAGCGGCTCAGAGCGGCTCAGAGCGGCCTCTTCTCGACCTGATCCTCCTGATAACCCCGCGCTCCCTGCGGTCCTGCGGTCCTTATCACACAGATTGTAGCCGTGTTGATGTGATAGAAACCTGGGAGCGTCACATTGTTGCAGCGGCTCCTCTTGATCTTATCTGACTCTGGATAATGTTGTGTTGTGTTGTGTACTCTTTGTGTGTCGTTCTCTGTGTTCTTATCTTGTGTCTTTTACCAGTTAGAAAATGTGCTTTGTCTGCTTCTGTCCTCATTAGTTTTTATGTGGGACAATTAAGTTTGATGGACATAGGTCTGATGTAGTAATGCCTCCTGCTACCATTAGGGGGCAAAAGTACATTATATACAAAGCATTACGCATTTTAGACCTGTTTTAGTGCATTTATTATTGTAATAATAATAATAATAATGCTACTACTGTTACTACTACTACTACCTTTTTTTTTTTTTTTTTTGAAAGATGCGCTGGGTAACGTCCTTAGTAGCTCTGATTAACAGTTGTTGTTTTGTGCTTTACAATTTTTATTTTTATTGCTTTTTCTGCCTGAGATGTTGCTTCAGTAAAGTGTGCAAAATTTTGCACTGGCCCAGACCAGAGCAGAGAGGATTCATGGTTTTACACTGGTCCAGACCAGAACAGAGAGGATTCATGGTTTTACACTGGTCCAGACCAGAACAGAGAGGATTCATGGTTTTACACTGGTCCAGACCAGAGCAGAGAGGATTCATGGTTTTACACTGGTCCAGACCAGAGCAGAGAGGATTCATGGTTTTACACTGGTCCAGACCAGAGCAGAGAGGATTCATGGTTTTACACTGGTCCAGACCAGAACAGAGAGGATTCATGGTTTTACACTGGACCAGAGCAGAGAGGATTCATGGTTTTACACTGGTCCAGACTAGAGCAGAGAGGATTCATGGTTTCACACTGGTCCAGACCAGACCAGAGAGGATTCATGGTTTACACTGGTCCAGACCAGAGCAGAGAGGATTCATGGTCCAAACCATGTGGATCAGGTGAAAATCCACTGGAGGAATGCAAACTTATTGAAAAATGCTAATGAAGCATTGTTAGTATTAGATAGCAATATGGCCTACGTGCAGGACTGTACAAGGACTGTACAAGGACTCCATGTTATGACTATGATGTTACGTCTTTCGATGTGTGACGTGACAATGACTATATAAACTGCCTTTATTCTGTCTGAGGGAAAGAAACAGAGTAAACCAGTGGAACTTGAGAGAAACTTAAATAAACTTCCAGAGTTTGGCACACCACGATCCGTCTCTGTTAACTGTCTGTTAAATCCTAACAGATTTGGTAGCATTTTACTTTGGACTAGATCAGAGACAAAGGTCCGAACCAAGCAGCGACTCCACCTTGTAACTCGTCCTGCTCCACCCAGAGGCTACTCCACCTCTGCTGCTGTGACCTGAAGGGCTGTGGCTGATTATTATTATTGTCATTATTATCTTTTTTTTATTTTTAGAATGATCAATTTTATTTTTTATTTTTGCTGTACTGGACACCTAAATGTCTCCTTCGGGGATCAATAAAGTATCTATCTACTTACTACTACTAATATTCTCCATGAACAATAACTGCACCTTTTTCTTCTTTAATAAATACAATTTTCAATTTAGTTTGGTTCGAAACATGTTCGAAACAACAGTAACTCCTCTCCTCACAGTGACAGCAGGAGCACCTGGAGCAAACCGGAGCACCTGTAGGAAACCGGAGCACCTGTAGGAAACCGGAGCACCTGGAGGAAACCCGAGCACCTGGAGGAAACCGGGAGGAAAATCTACGCAGACACATTTTATTTATTTGTTTTTATTTTTAGATTCTCTTAATATTGCATCAATGTTTTGGCTTTTTGTCGCTAAATGATTTCTCTGACAGTGGAAACCTCTTGACACACGCACACAGACACACACACGCACACAGACACACACACGCACACAGACACACACACGCACACAGACACACACACACACACGCACACAGACACACACACGCACACAGACACACACACGCACACAGACACACACACGCACACAGACACGCACACGCACGCAGACACACACACGCGCGCACACACACACACAGACACAGACACACTCACACACACACACTAAGTGAATACTTGTACATATGTGTGTGTTTTCATTACATTGTAGCAGCATTGATCCTGTTGTTGTGGTGCAAAAGGTGAGGAAACGGCAGTTGTCCTAAAGCCATCTGTTTCCGTGTGTGTGTGTGTGTGTGTATGATGGGGGTAATGGAGGGAGGGGTATTTTCTCGGTGGGGGGGACAAAAGTGGGAGGTTGTGACCCAGTGACCCTGTGGGAGTGGAGATCATCAATCAACTGGAGGCTGGACAGAGCAGCAGGGGGGAGGAGGGACACACACACACCACACAGACACCCACACACAGGGACACACACACACACACACAGACACACAAACACAGACACACACACACACAGAGACACACTCACTACACACACAGACAAACACATTCTCAACTCACCAAAAGAACATATTCTCAGGAATTATCCAGGAATCGTGTCCAGTTTCTCTCCTTCACATTCTAGAGAACAGGTCAGATCCGGTTCACGACTCCCTCAGACTCTAAGCTCTAAGTGGTTTGTGATTGTTTTTTAAATCCCAAAAAATGAAAAGGTTCCTTTTTCTAAAAACAGTTTTGAAAATGAAAGCCTTGTTTGTACAGAGACGCTGCAGAGCAATGAGCAAAAACAACAAAGCTCCTACACAGCGGAGAACCATGTAGTTGTAGCCTCCGGTCAGTAGGGGGCAGTGGAACAACAGCAGCAGAAGTACTTCTTCAACAATATCCTCCTCAGGCCAAAGACGGGAAAGAACCAACATCCTTCTGTAACAGCAACAGTGAACATGGAAACTACTTCTATGGTTTGGTTTGGACCAAGCAGTGGGGGCGGGTCCCGGCTCAAAAGTGTCCAAAATGACCTGTTCTGACATGCTGCAGTACCACCCCGGGCCTGTGGGGGTGGACTCGGAAGTAGAATTAGCCAATGCTAACATATAGCATCTTCTTACCTCTGGAAAACATCTTTACAGGATGGTCCAAAAGTTGGCTCTTGGCCCAAAGCTCCGTTCCACATGTGTGTCAATGCTGAGTGTTCTGGACCAGTCTAGTTTAGTCGCTGTGGACTTTAGAAGTCTCTGTTTAAATGAATGGAGCTCGTGCAGCTGACGCATGCACAGATGTGTTTTTTCCATGGATCTATGATAATAACTGGATAGGGTATTACAGCTTGTAGCTGAATAACTCATGTGCTCGGAGGATTCTCGCGGTACTGCAGACTGAACCAGACTGAACCAGACTGAACCAGACTGAACCAGACTGAACCAGACTAAATTCACGTGGGCTACCCAGAAATTTTCCCCATAGAACTCAATGCATATTAAAACAGCTCAACCTCAGCTGACAGAGAACCTGACAGAGAACCTGACAGAGAACCTACAGCTTTCATAAAGGTCAGATTTTGTGGGGATGTTAGTGTCCCTTGTCGTCCTGAACTTTTTTTCTTCTTAAATCCTTCGGTTTTGTTTAAATCCACACTTTAGTGCCACAAACTCTGCTCGTCTGGCTCCTGTAATGTTTGTAAGTTAACTCGATGCAGAAAAGACGATATGCATTGTGGAGAGCTTATTTATTATCCGGTCTTTTAGAGGCCGCAATATCACTGTCATGTATCAAGTACATCCGGTTCCGGTCCAATGCACTGATGCTTTCAAAGTAAAAACATTTGTGTAAAACATCACATTTGCTCTTTTTTTTTTTTTTTTTTTTTTAAGTATAAAGACACTGTAAACATTGTACAGTTTACGAACTGCAACATCAACACCATTGTGCTATATCCAAACGTACCCTGCAAAATTTAACACACAGGTCATGAAAAGGTAATTCAACATTGGTCTACACAGCATGTAACAAAAAAGTGCTTTTGACAATCAAACAAAACATTTACTGTAGCTTATAACGACCAATCTAAACTTTGCACTCCGAATAGATGCTAGTCTCTGGGTCCAATGTAATCCTGTAAGTGAGCAGGTAAGCGTCTGTTATTCCTGGAGGGATACCTGGGTTCGACACATGTGACAGGACTATCTTTTGGATTGATGATGACGTTTTTGATGTCAGGTGTGATTTTCTTGAAGAAAGAAGCATTCCTGACAATGGAGTGTCCGTCGTGTTGCAGTAACTGCAGATCCATTCACTTTGGTCACTTTGTAGGGTTTGGTGTTGTACGGTGGTGACAGTTTGTTATGCTTTGGTTGACGGTGGAGCACAGTGTCACCGAGAGTGAGTGAATGCGGCGTGGCATGGCGCTTTAAATCTGCATTGTCCTTCATTTTTGATTTTGCCTTATTGTCTCTTGTTCTCACATCAGCATCTGAACTTTGTTTTGCGGTGATACTGATGGAAGGGATTTTTGTATACATTTTTGCGTTGAAACAGTACCTCATATGGTGAACTTGCTGTCGTGCTGTGGGGCGTTGATCGGTATTCACGCAGAAAGATGTTTAGTTGCTGTTTCCAGGGAACACCTTTTGTTTCAGCTACACGCAGAGCTTTGCCTAGTGTTCTCATGAATCTTTCAGCTGTGGCATTAGCTTGAGGCCAAAGAGGTGTTATCTTCCGATGATGAAAACCAAGATAGTCTGCAAATTGTGAGAATGCATCACTATTGAATCGTGGACCATTGTCAGTTTTTACAACTCTGGGTATTCCAAAGACAGAGAACACCTTATCCATGACTGGGATGACAGTACCAGCTGACGTTGACCTCACAGTTTCAACAATAGGATAGCGAGAGTAATCATCAGTTATGACGAGAAGATACTCTCCTGTGGGAAGAGGTCCATAGAAATCTGCGCTCACGTTGTGCCATGGTGCTTCTGGTAAAGGTGACATTCTTAGTGGCTCGTTTTGTAGTAAGTAAGTAAGTAAGTAAGTTTTTATTTATATACCGCCTTTTCACTGCAGATCTGAGTCTCAAAGCGGTTTACAATTGTTAATTTTGGGCATTTGTCTCTCACTCCACACAGAGATGGGAGCGGGGTCGCCAGTACAGGAGGCGCATGCCAGAACTATTGGACATATTTTTAGTGGTAGGGGAAACCGGAGTACCCGGAGGAAACCTACGCAGACACGGGGAGAACATGCAAACTCCACTCAGAAAGGCCCTGGTCCGACCGGGATT
Source organism: Knipowitschia caucasica (assembly GCA_964034765.1). Taxonomy (NCBI): domain Eukaryota; kingdom Metazoa; phylum Chordata; class Actinopteri; order Gobiiformes; family Gobiidae; genus Knipowitschia; species Knipowitschia caucasica. Next base: position 3,409,522 of record OZ035832.1, read on the forward strand.
CGAACCCAGGACCTTCTTGCTGAGAGGCGAGAGTGCTATCCACTCAGCCACCGTGCCGTGTGATCGGTGTGTTTGATTGACATGCCAGACAATTGTGAACTATGGCTTCCACTTTTCGATCAATGTCTGGGAACCACACTTTGGTTCGTAGCAGTGATTTTGTTTTCACAATGCCCTGATGTCCTTCATGGGCAAGCTGAATGGCTCTGTCTTGTAAAGTAGTAGGAATGACGATTCTTGTGTCTCTGAGAAGGATGTCTGAATCTTGGGTTACTGTCAGTTCACTACAGACATGTTTAAATTTCGTCAGTGTTTCAGAATTGTGTGACTTTTCAGTTAGATGCCATGTGTTGTTTCTGATGCAACAGATCACTTCCTGCAGAAGAGAATCTTTCAGAGTCTCAGTTTTTATCTCTAGTAGTGTCATGGCCTTTGGTGTGGAGTGAAACGAGAAGAAGTTCACATATTCTTCTGCAACTTTACTTGCTCTTGTGCTTTCACTGTTGTGTGACCGTAGCGGATGTCGGGACATGAAATCAGCAGGATTGTCCGCACCTTTTCTGTATTCTACTCTGAAGTTGTATGGTTGGAGTTTGAGTCCCCATCTTTCTATCCTGGCTGGTGGTTTTGATCTTGGGTTATTCCATATGATCTCCAGTGCTTTGTGATCAGTTACAAGTATGAATGGATGTCCATAAATGTAAAGGTGAAAGTGTTCACAGCTCCATACAATGGCAAGAGCTTCTTTTTCTGTTTGAGAATATCTCGTCTCCACATCACTGAGCGAACGACTTGCGTATGCAACACTATGCTTCATCCCCTTTTCATCTTTTTGACGAAAGATTGCACCCAGTCCCACAGGACTAGCGTCAACTATCAGTTCAGTTTGTCTGCCTGGGTAGAAGTATGACATGGTTGTGTCACTCGTGAGATTGTCTTTAAGCGCTTGGAGTGCCACTTTTTGTTCATGTCCCCATGTCCATTGTGTGTCTTGTCTTGTAAGCTTACGGAGAGGCTCTGAGATCGAGGAAAAGTCTTTGATGAATCTGGAACAGTAATTTGCCATGCCCAGAAGACTTTTGATGTCTGCAGGTGTTTTCGGATCAGGAGCGTGCTGAATGGCTGCGACCTTTTTGGGGTCTGCTGACACGCCACCCGCAGAAAAAATGAAGCCAAAGAATTCAAGTTTTGTCTTGTTGAATTCGCATTTCTCACGATTCAGTGTGAGACCAGTCTCTGTAAGTCTTTTAAATAGAGCTCTGAGGTTGTTGTCATGCTCAGTTTTATTTGGGCCATAAACAATGATATCATCACTGAGATTTTTTACTCCTTTCAGTCCTTGGAGCGTTTGATATATTGCATTTTGGAACACTTCAGCTGCGGAGGATATACCAAAACTTAGTCTCTTGTATCGTCTCAGTCCAAGATGAGTGGTGAACGTGGTTATGTACCGACTGTCTGGATGAAGTTCTAGTTGGTGGTACCCTGCTCTGAGATCGAGCTTGGAGAACACAGTTGAACCATTCAACTCGTGTATTACATCATCGATCGTGTGTGTGATATGGCGTTCTCTTTCAATGGCTGTATTCGCCTGCCTCATATCAACACAAATCCTCACTTTGTTTGGATCTTTTGGTTTCGGAGGTGTTACTATGGGTGAAACCCATGGTGTTGGCCCAGTGACCTCCTCAATTATGTCATCATCTTGTAGCTTTTGAAGTTCGTCCTCCACTTTTTGGCGTAGATGGAAGGGAACACGTCGATGTGGTTGACACGTGGTTTTAACATCTGTGTTAATATGCAGCTTTACCTGAAAATCTTTGAGTTTTCCAATGCCTTTGAACAGCTTTGGGTGGCTTTCAACGAGCTCATCGGCCACAGAGTGCTGTGTGTGGCCAGATACTGCTGTAATGATGTGAATCAGGCCTAAATCCTTTGAAGTTTCATAGCTCAAAATGTTGAAGCAGTCACCTTTAATCACAAACACGGTACATTTTATTTTCTTCTCATGTTTTTCCACACTACACTCAAACGCACCACACACTGGCAATGACTCGGTTGAGCGATAGGGGTAGATCTTGGTGTTAGTTGGATTCAGTGTTGGGCGTGGAAGCAGTTTGTCATAAGTTGTTTCACTTATACAGTTGGCTGTGGCCCCAGAGTCAATTAGGACAAGAGTCTGGGTACCCATCATTGTGACAGTAGTTTGTGGAAGTTTGGTGGTGTTAGTTGCTTTAACAACATAAACATAGGCCTCATCGCTGCTGGATGTGTCACCCGTTTTCTCACGTGAAGCACCTTCTGATACCTGATTCACACTTTTGGAAGTTTTGAGACTTTGGTAACTTCTTTGACTTTTGTATTTTGTCTCCTTTGGTTTTGAACGGCATTGTCGTGCAAAATGATTCAACTTGCCACATGCTTTACATTCTTTACCTTTCGCTGGACATTCACCTTCATGAGGGTAGCTGCCTCCACAATTTCTGCAGCGGTTGTTAGACAGCCTTTTGGGCGACCAGTTGCCGCTCTCTGGGTTTTTTGGTTTAACTTTGTGGTATAATTTATTTACTGTGGCCACACTACCACCTTCCATGCCTGTAGCTTGCATTTCAGACAGCTCACATGCACGGCCATGGTTCAGAATATCCTCTAGAGATAGATCGGGCTCTCTCAATGCTTTTCTGCGCAGACGTGATGACGCACAGCTTTGTATGATTTGTGTCTTGATTTCCACATTTGTGTCTGCAAACTCACAGTTTTTTGCTAAAATCCTTAATCTTGTGTGGTAAGTGTCCAAGTTTTCCCCAGGTTCCTGTACAGCTTTTCTGAACAAGTAGACTTGATACTGGACGTTTCTCTTGGGTGTGAAATAGGCTGTGAGTTTCTGTTTAGTATCAGCGTATTTGTCGCCATCTGCTGACAATGTGTCGTAAATACCATGCACTCTTTCTCCGGCAACGTGCAGCAGTGCTTTTAATCTTGCATCGCCAGTAATGTTAACAGCAGTGGTGTAGTTTTCAAACCTCTGCAACCACTTGTTCCAACGAGGTCCGACAGAACTCTGTTCGGTTTCCGTGTCGAAATGAGGGAGAGGTGAGGCGTGTGTAGCCATGCTTGTTTGTTAGCCCAGTTCCAACTAGCTCTGCTGTAGTTTTACGTGTCGGGCTAGTTTGCAGTTCACCTCTTTGATGATCGGCGCAACAACATGTGTCTCTTACGTTGCGTTGCCTTAGCCTTTACACTCGTCGCCAATGTAATGTTTGTAAGTTAACTCGATGCAGAAAAGACGATATGCATTGTGGAGAGCTTATTTATTATCCGGTCTTTTAGAGGCCGCAATATCACTGTCATGTATCAAGTACATCCGGTTCCGGTCCAATGCACTGATGCTTTCAAAGTAAAAACATTTGTGTAAAACATCACAGCTCCCGCTCTAACTCCCACTCTGATGAACTACTCTGATTGGTCAGAGCGGCCGAGCCCCTCTGTGCACGTGCGTGAGACCCGGTGTGAGACCCACACACGCGTGTTTGGTGCAATGCATTATGGGAGATCATCCACTGTAGAGCCCTGCACGGGCCTATTATCTGGGCCCGAGCCCGGCCCTGGCCCGAGGGGGTGGCGCCCCAGCCCGGCCCGGCCCGATATGGTTTCTGAATTTTCAGGCCCGAAACCCGCATCAAGCCCGCCTTTTTTTTTTTTTTGTAACCTCCCATAACAATGTTTTAGCGTAGTATATAGTGCCGCGCACTGATATGAACGCAGACTTAGCTAGAGGGCCGAGTTATACATGGTAGTGATGAGTTGCAATGAGTTCTGTGTGTGCGGAGTGGTGCAGAGTGAACGGCCGCATCTGTATGATGCCCCCGATGCTGCAACACATCTGCACATTACATAAGTAATGCTATGTGCCGTCAATGACAACACTACAAAGAACAACAAACACTACAGCGTGATAGAACGCTATATTCAGTGGGTGCGTTCGTAAATCTATTCTGCCGCTCTGAAAATGAAGAGCCCGAGCCCGGCCCGTGTCCGAGGTCATTATGCGGTCATCGGCCCGAAGCCCGGCCCTCGGGCTGTCGGGCCGTCGGGGCCCTCGGGCCAAGGGCTCAAGTACAGGGCTCTAATCCACTGCACAGAACCAGGAGGACCAGACGATGCCCAAATACAGGCGAGTTTCCCATAGACCTTTGAGAGTTTCCCATAGATCTTTGAGAGTTTCCCATAGATCTTTGAGAGTTTCCCATAGACCTTTGAGAGTTTCCCATAGATCTTTGAGAGTTTCCCATAGATCTTTGAGAGTTTCCCATGGATCTTTGAGAGTTTCCCATAGATCTTTGAGAGTTTCCCATAGATCTTTGAGAGTTTCCCATAGATCTTTGAGAGTTTCCCATGGATCTTTGAGAGTTTCCCATAGATCTTTGAGAGTTTCCCATAGATCTTTGAGAGTTTCCCATAGATCTTTGAGAGTTTCCCATAGATCTTTGAGAGTTCAGGCGACTTCCGCTAATCTTTCAGCCCCCATGCCGTCACAAAGCGCCACTGAGCACAACCATTCATTTGAATAGGGCGCCATCTTGGATCGCCGGGGCTTGGTTTTTTCACATTTTTCTTGTGGGCGGGACCACTCGCGGCCATTTTGGATAGCTCCAGTAGAGCACTATTTGTGACCCATTAGTTAGAGCGGCGGAGAAGGCGTGACTCTGTCCGTTCATATTTACAGTCTATGGAATCAAGGAGTAGAATCCTCCTCCGTTAGCGAAGCACACATAGCATTAGCTAAAATGAGACACATGACTAGAAGGAGACACAGGACTAGAATGAGACAGGGGACTAGAATGAGACAGGGGACTAGAATGAGACAGGGGACTGGAAGGAGACACAGGACTGGAATGAGACACGAGACTAGAATGAGACAGGGGACTAGAATGAGACAGGGGACTAGAATGAGACAGGGGACTAGAAGGAGACACAGGACTGGAATGAGACACAGGACTGGAATGAGACACAGGACTGGAATGAGACACGGGACTAGAATGAGACACGGGACTAGAATGAGACACGGGACTGGAATGAGACAGGGGACTAGAATGAGACAGGGGACTAGAATGAGACACAGGACTAGAATGAGACACAGGACTGGAATGAGACAGGGGACTAGAATGAGACACAAGACTAGAATGAGACACAGGACTGGAATGAGACAGGGGACTGGAATGAGACAGGGGACTGGAATGAGACAGGGGACTAGAATGAGACACAGGACTAGAAGGAGACACAGGCCTAGAATGAGACACAAGACTAGAATGAGACAGGGGACTAGAATGAGACAGGGGACTAGAATGAGACACAGGACTGGAATGAGACACAGGACTGGAATGAGACACGAGACTAGAATGAGACAGGGGACTAGAATGAGACAGGGGACTAGAATGAGACACAGGACTGGAAGGAGACACAGGACTGGAATGAGACACGAGACTAGAATGAGACAGGGGACTAGAATGAGACAGGGGACTAGAATGAGACAGGGGACTAGAATGAGACAGGGGACTAGAAGGAGACACAGGACTGGAATGAGACACAGGACTGGAATGAGACACAGGACTGGAATGAGACACAGGACTAGAAGGAGACACAGGACTGGAATGAGACACAGGACTAGAATGAGACACAGGACTAGAATGAGACACAGGACTGGAATGAGACACAGGACTGGAATGAGACACAGGACTGGAATGAGACACGGGACTGGAATGAGACACGGGACTAGAATGAGACACGGGACTAGAATGAGACACGGGACTAGAATGAGACACGGGACTGGAATGAGACACGGGACTGGAATGAGACAGGGGACTAGAATGAGACAGGGGACTAGAATGAGACACAAGACTAGAATGAGACACAGGACTGGAATGAGACACAGGACTGGAATGAGACAGGGGACTGGAATGAGACAGGGGACTGGAATGAGACAGGGGACTAGAATGAGACAGGGGACTACAATGAGACACAGGACTAGAATGAGACAGGGGACCAGAATGAGACACATGACTAGAATGAGACAGGACTAGAATGAGACACAGGACTAGAATGAAACAGGACTAGAATGAGACAGGACTGGAATGAGACACAGGACTAGAATGAGACAGGACTGGAATGAGACACAGGACTAGAATGAGACACAGGACTAGAATGAGACACAGGACTAGAATGAGACAGGACTAGAATGAGACAGGACTAGAATGAGACAGGACTGGAATGAGACAGGACTAGAATGAGACACAAGACTAGAATGAGACAGGACTAGAATGAGACACATGACTAGAATGAGACACAAGACTACAATGAGACAGGACTAGAAAGAGACACAGGACCAGAATGAGACACAGCTGCTGCCATAAGTTTCTATTGAACTGTTAATAGCAGCAGTCGTTATTTACAATTTATTACATTTTTACTTTTCATTTACGAAAGGATCATTCCATTTTATCAAATCTAAATCCTTTGAGGAGCTACTTGGAAGCGGGTGGAGAGCTACTGGTAGCTCCCGAGCCTCAGACCCTGCTGTAGATGGTTCATGTGGTTTCAGACATGTCCTTTCAAAACAGACTCCTGATGGTTTTAGACAGACTCCTGATGGTGTTTGGGTCGAGATCTGACTCTGAGACACTTCTCTGGGCTTCGAACAAAGACGTCTCTTTGTTCCTGGGACTGAAACTGAGGAAGAACCAGCTGGATCCAGCCTCTGTCTCATGGTGACTGGGGCCACTGTGGCTGAGTGGTTAGCACTCTCACTTCTCAACAAGAAGGTCCTGGGTTCCAATCCCGGTCGGAACAGGGCCTTTCTGAGTGGAGTTTGCATGTTCTCCCCGTGTCTGCGTAGGTTTCCTCCGGGTGCTCCGGTTTCCCCTACCACTAAAAATATGTACAATAGATCTGAATGTAATGAGTGGATGGAGGGTGTTTGGTCGGAGGCTTTGATGGTCCAGTGTGTTCTGGTCTCGCTTCATCACCGTGTGGAGAGAATGGAACAATATCTGACTCTGAACTTTGTAAAGTGCTTTGTGTCTGTACCTTGGTCTGTGAAATGTGCTATATAAATAAACATTACTTACTACTTACTGAGTTCCTGGGCCACTTTCCCACATGGTCCGGGTCAGAGGGGAGGGGGGGGGGTCAGAGGTGGGTTTGGTGATGGCTGTCAGAGACAGCGGCTGGGCTTAAGAGGGGCATGTGCACACCTGTGGGATTAGGCATCATGGCAGGGTGAGCACGGGCTGCTACTTTCTGTTGACCGTAAGCAACATTTTGTACATCCATCATCATCCGGAAGGGCAACTGAGTCAACTCCACGAAACATCAAGTAAGTCCCTATCTGCATACGAATGAATCTACGCGTCAGCAACAAAGCTTGTGTCTTAGCCTGCCGCGGCGTATTGCCTCAGTTTGGACATTTTACGCCGCAATACCCTCCATTGTGCCAACTCCTTAAGGCACTCCTTTTTGGCCTCCTATTTTATAATTTTTATTTTTCTTTCTTTGGTCATTTCTTTGTGGGTTTGCATAATGTGTTTCCGTATGTGGGAAACCTTGGCAAAATACCCCCTCACCGGGCACACACCCCCAGGCTTGGCCCGCCGGCCAGTGATAAAACAGTTCAGGATGTCCCTCTCCTGGGCGTTTGCCACGCCATGGAAAGTTTTGATGTGGCGGTGTTCTGTCGATTTGGTCTGTTCGTCGAGATGATCTGTCTCAGCTGTTTATGATGTAATGCAAACCTGCGCATGCGCTTCTCACGGCAGCCAAGATGGCGGACATAAACTCTGTGAATTGCTTTAAAAAGCAAAATACGAACGAATTAAGACGCGAATGTCACTTTTAATGCAATTTGAGGCGAGATGTTGATGGTTCTAGGTTGTTATATGGGGGTTTTAGGAGTCAACGTTTCGTGTAAAGTTTGATTTAAGTGGTCAACTGCTCCTGTGAAACCTCACTGCTGCTGTATGATAGAAGTGGAGCTGAATTTCTGGTGTACGTTACACTATTGTGGATACTCGCATTTATTTGTATAACACAACTCATACACAAGGTAACTCAAAAGAGAAATATTTAGTAGTAGTTAGTAAAATCTGATCTGATGTAAAAGTGAATCCAGTTCAATTAAATGTGTAAAACCACAGTACTTGATAAGTATTCACTTTTTTGTCCTAAATAATAGTAAACATTTGTATTGCACACATTTTAAGTAGTTCTCCCACACTTAAGGGTTTAACATTGTCTTCAATAGGAGGTAAGATGTTTATTATGAGACCCAGTTGGAACTGAAGCATCTGATGAAGACAGGGTCAATTAAAAAAACAGGAAACTGTTGCAACAAGGTATTTATTTTATTTAAAAAAATATTTGTCTCACAGTTTGAGATTATTTACAATTCGAACATTTAATATCATCTCCTCTGTCAGTGCAATCCAAATGTGCAAAGCTCCTGCACGTACAGCACTGCACCTGTAAAAAATAATGAAAGAGCAATCAGACATTGCACAAACAACACTTGTCAATAGGGCGAAGATACCTTTTCGATTTCACCTACGTGAAGGCAACAGACAATGCAGTAGTCATCTTTACCTACAAATAAATACAAGTTAATTCAGGTTTTAAGTTTTAAAACTAAACCAGGGATTTTTATTCATATAAAATAATTTGTATATAAGAAAAAGAAGAATCTTTCATGCCAACGTGTGGAGCAATAACCTCCTTGCTGCAGCAGTGTGCATGCTACTTCCATACGAGCTGCTGCAATATATTTGTGGTCTGTTCTGACAACATCCAAATGTCCTTGAAACAGGCATGCCTCTGCAAACTATACACACAAACAGATAATATGGCTGTAATTAAAAATAAATCGATTATTCTATGGATTACATCACAACTCATTCTCCCACTGGATGAAGAATTTATTAGACAAATTGAAACTATTGTCATCTCTTTACATTTTAATATCATTCTGGAGTGATTACAGCTATTTCAGTCATAAAACCTCTTCACAGCACGTCTAAAACTGTAGTTGACTCGAAAAATGATTTATTGATTACTTAATTAGTTAGTAAGCAAGTAACTTTCACAGACCAGAGTCCCAAAGTGGTTACAATTGTGAGCCACGCTTTTCTGATTCTTGAAATATTAGTTGATTAATCTCAAGTAATAGATTCTTTGAATAATTGTCAATTTGCTTGTTACAACCCCAATAGTCTGTGTTGGTACAAGCTGTCGTAACAGAAGTGATTACAGATTCACCTTCAAAATCAAAATCCCACAACTCGAGGTGTCAGCTTGTATTTTGTGCTGGAGCACACTCACGGTCCACTGACTACTGTCAGCCTGCCTCAGAAACTTCCTATGGTGAATTGAACAGTTTAAGTACAGTTGGGTCATAAATACTAGATATGTTTTCAGACAGGACTAACCTCCAGTTTTTCAGAATACTTCTCTTATACATAGCCTCGTTCCCTAGTGGGTCAATCAGGATTAGGACCTTTTCCTCCATCAGCACGACCACTAAAACCCAGTGGCCACCTGTATTAATAGGACAGACCCAACGCTTCTCTTCTGGGAATTTCATCTAAAAAGTGAAACCAAAGAGTTACTTAAACGGTATGTGTTTGCAGTGAACATATGGCACAACATTCTGGATAACCTTTGCTAGTGGGCCCATTTGTCCACGCACAAAGAGGCTCGTGCCTACCACTGCAGTGAGATGGCAAACAGGTTTCTGCGGAAACAAGTCAATGTAAATTACACATAAACAGGAGGCTGTTAGAAAGTACTGTGGAGAAAGAGCGAAATGAATGAGCCTTTTATTATAAGTGACATGCCTCTTCTTTGTCCACCAGCACATGAAGATAAGCATCAATGACCTGGATTATAGACAGAGAATTGTTACATGTTTCAAATGGTTGGTTGAGTTTAGTAATTTAAAAAAAAATCACACTTCATCTGACAGCCAATGTGACCCCTCGAGTGTCCTAAACGACGAGCTGTACAGTTTAAAGCAGCCAACAGCTGCCTCCACTCGATCTCTTTGGCCTGACCAGATTGCCAAAACTGAAAGTGAAAAAATAAATTAGAAAATTTGAACTAGAACATTAGAAAGTGTCAATAGTAAATATACATATATTAGGATTGATATAAGCAAAAGCAAACAGGAACCCTATTCATAAAGAGGTTATGTACTCATTCCACAAGGCCAAATAGAATATTGTAATGAATGTATGAAATTATCTTTGCCACTTTTTGAAAGCCAAGTTAAGCAAACCAATTTTTTGAATAGGCTCCTGTTGAGTGAAATTTTAAAGCATGATCTGGGAACATCAGATCTTTTGCAGCCAAAATGAAATGGGAAAGAAGCAAAGCAAAATAAGTCAAACATACAAATGTCAAACCCTGAATATGGGTGTTCTGAACACATGACCCAACAGGTCAGAACTTTGTGTCATTACAACCTTGCTCTGCTACGCTCTCTTTTGTTTCACATGCATCACGTGGATGCTAGAGGATGATTATTTACACAAATCGTTACATACAGAAAAAATATTAATGTAAATTCAACTTAATAATTTGTAATCCATCAGACATTAATTTCTGAAAGACTTAAAAACATTTGAAAAGGAATACGTGTAAATTACTGAAGCATTCTTCAGTATTATTTACCAAGTGTTGTGGTAGAGGAGCAAACTTAATAACAGATGGCCTAGTTGTGGTCATTTCGAGGTGTGGACTATAGGAGTAGAGATCAATTACTATATTGTATTACATTCATATATACACATTTAAAATCTGTGGAAAGTACCGTTTCTTTGGAATGTTGTCATCCATTGCAAGACTCCTCTTGTATGGTTTAATGTGGTCGACACTGACTTTTTTCTTCAGTGAAGTTCCCTCCCGATTTGCCAGACTAACGTTTTTCCCCAGGACTTCTTTTACTGTATAGGGCCCTGTGAAGTCTGGTTCAAGACGACCTACAATTTCAAAATCAGAATAATACATGTGAACCATTTTGTTCACTTTCCATGAAATGTAAATCATGGTGTTAAGACCAAACAAACGCTTACCCCCTTTTCTTCCCCGCTTTCGCATATTAAAAGAGTAGCACCTCTTGTCCCTCGGTGTACTGCAGACCCTTGTATTTTTTAAGTGTTTTTTTCTCATAAGCCAATTTTTGTTTGTTTTGTGCCACAGACATGTTCTCTGTTGCACTCTTTGTATTTTGATCCATTTTTTCCTGTCTACCTTTCTTGAATTTGTTGATGTCATCCTCATCTGGAAGCACTATAGAAAGCTAAAAAAATTACTGTTACTGTAGGTGATCTGTGTGCAAACACCAACGATTTGCAATATCAAGCTTACAGGAAAATCTACAGGCACCTCTGAGGGGAACACAGCCTCCCTTCCATACATGAGCTGGAACGGCGTGTGTTTTGTCGAGGTGTGCACTTTGGACCTTAAGGAGAACAGGGTGGCATCCAGGAACGTGTCCCAGTTGTTCTGCTGGTCATTGACCAACTTCATTACAGCTCTGAAAAACACCATTCAGAACATTAAGAGGGGGAAAAATATTAAAATACATAATGTTAATCAAATCAATCGCCCTAAATCACTACAGTGGTTGTCTCAAAGGGACGTGAAGTATTTAAGTGATATTGTACAACGATCAGTGTCTTGCCTCTTGATGTTGTGGTTAGTCTTTTCATCAAGTCCATTTGTCTGTGGGTGATAGGCAGCAGTGACGCTTCTCTCAATGCCCAGCAGAGAACAAAGAGTGTCATTGAGCTAAAAACAATTATTTATTGAAAGACATTGGCAGAACACACATATAAAAGAAGAATTACAAATAATGCACCTCATTCACAAATTCCCGCCCTTGATCTGACAGGATAAGTTTTGGGCATCCATGCCTGTATATAATTGAGCACAGTCTTTGCCCAACCTCAGCTGCAGTCTTTGTTCTTAATGGGAAAGCCTCAACCCATTTGGAAAAGTAGTCCGTTGCAGTGAAGATGTACTGGTAGCCATCCACAGTTTTAGGGAACGGCCCTGTCAGGTCAATCCCCAAAAGCTCCCAAACAGCAGACACCTAGAAATGCAATATCATTTGTTTTTATTAAGGTGTGTCAGCAATTAAATAATGGCAAAATGTAAATTTACCTTAATGCTTTGAAGAGGCACAACATAAGACAGAGGCTTTCCCTCACGCTGGCATTGGTCACATTCAGAAACCTGAAGAAAACAATTCAAATAAATGATGCATGCATGCATTTGAAATGTGAAAAACATACCCATTTGTCAATCTGCACAGTCATGCCATTCCAGTAAAATCTGGAGCAGATTGAATGTCGCGTCTTTATTGTCCCAGTATGGCCACCCATCGGAGCTGCATGAAACTCCTGAAACAGCTTCCAGGCCTCGTGTAAGGTTTTGATGGCCCTTCTATTCTGGTAGAACAGCTCACCATCTACAAGAAACATTCAACATATAAAAAAAAACAAGAACAATGTGATATATTGGAAAAAATACATTACTTTTTAGTGTAAATTTCTGGGAATACTTCTTCAGACTTGCTCTCTGAACTTTTCCCATTCCTTCAGGATACCCATTTTCTGTGAGGAGCAGAAAAATCTCGTCCCATTTATGCTCCATTATTAAACGGCAGACAAAAATCGTGGTCAAATGGACAGGCAAAAAGACAAAAATTGAAGAATCAATTGGCAGACAAATCAGAAGGAATGAGGCAAAAATTGTGGTCGGACGGGCAGGCAAATAGTCAAAAATCAAAGTATCAATCAAAAATAGAAGAGGAAGGAAATATATTGAGAGGAGAGAAAGAAAGATGGAGGTGCAAACAGGGAAATGGACAAGAAAATGAGAGTAAGACAAGAAAGGAGATGCAGGAGAAGGACAAGAAGAGTATGGTGCAATAAAGGGAGGTCAAAAAAATGGATGAGAATCAATGAGTGCAAAAGGAGAATAGGGCTCTGTGGAGAAAAAGAGAAGACATTAATTAATTTTAATATAATTATTACATTACTTCCAAAGAATAACAAACAACATACAATTAAAAATCATTGATATTTCTTTAAACCATGAACAAATACATACACAATGTACATTAATAGATAAAATACTATACTTTGGATTAGGATTAGTAACGAGGTGACATTCATTTGAAGCATCATACAGATATGCAATAGTACATTTAATATTACGTTCATATATTACCATTTTTAAACAATTTTGCTCGCTCCAAATTTTACCTAGACAGATGCGGTATGGATATAACCTGGCAAAAGCCAGATTGATGATTGTGTAGAACTCTAACGCGTTCTCCGCGATATCAATCTGGGATTTCTCCCGGAGAATCCTTTCGGGGAAAGGAGGGATAAGCAGCAGAATACTTGAAGCTGATTGGGTGAAGTGACGCTGTGTGCCCGCCTACCAAGGTTGCCGTCCAGAAATGTACAAAGCGCCTCTCGCTGTTCATCTTTCAAAAAAGAAATTGGAGATTCTGCTAAAACTGACTTGATAGCCTCAGCTACGCGTCCGTCCTCCTGCGTAGCCATGTTTGTTTTGATTCGGCCCGGCACTTCTTACTTTCGTCAAACCCGGATATCCCGCCCTAAACCCCCAGACTGGCGCGTGATTGGCTTGAACACCTAGATGTTCGACTCGAAAAAGGTTGGCTGGAGCGGTACAAGATGTATTCTCGAGTGTTTGTGAACTCACAAATACCGCGAGAATTCAGCTTGCAGGCAAGGTTAGTATGGATATCCCTTTGAATGTAATTTCTTTTTCGAACACAGGATTTTGGTAGAAAGTGGGAAAAAGAAAATAGTATTCTTTGGTTGCCCTCTCATTAGCGCGTGCTAGTTACAAGTTTGAGCGTGTTTTTCAGAAGCGTTTCCCTCGTATTTTAATGCTAATACACCCGCTAATTACAAGCTTCCCTGAATATTTGACTCCAAAAACCACTGACACATATTGAAAACCAATCATATTCGGTAGCATAATAACCAGGTTAACTAGTACAGCATATGTGTCTATCGGGCATAGTGTTAGCTAACGCGAGTTTACCCCAATTTTTTAACTTGCAGTTATGTGACGATGGAAGCACGCTTTTGATGCAAGAACGTTAAATAGTTAAAATATATCATCAATTTACACAGAGACAAATACTCATTTGTGTTTCAGACTTCGGCGAAGCAGAAACAGCCAGATAGCTGATGCGCATGCGCTTAAACCATAGCAAGACGAAGAAACAGACTTTTTTTTTTTGGCCATCAGCAGCATTAGGTAATGGTTACAGGAGCAGTTGACCACTTAAATCAAACTTTACACGAAACGTTGACTCCTAAAACCCCCATATAACAACCTAGAACCATCAACATATCGCCTCAAATTGCATTAAAAGTGACATTCGCGTCTTAATTCGTTCGTATTTTGCTTTTTAAAGCAATTCACAGAGTTTATGTCCGCCATCTTGGCTGCCGTGAGAAGCGCATGCGCAGGTTTGCATTACATCATAAACAGCTGAGACAGATCATCTCGACGAACAGACCAAATCGACAGAACAGCGGCTCAAACACTCTCGTTTCGACCTACATTGGGACAAACCCCGGCTGCTTTTGTTTTAGTCATCTGAAAAGAAATGTAAAGATTTGTTTTTAAAAATGAGTATTTCTGGAAAATCAGAAACTAATTAACATTTTGGACTATACATCTCACAATAAACACATGAATATGCAGTGATGGGAATAACGCCGTTACTAACGCCGTTACTTTTTTCAGTAACGAGTAATCTAACTAATTACTTTGACTGTAACTATAACGCCGTTATCATTTCCGACATCCCGTTACTGCGCGTTACTCAAGAAGCACAATTAACTTCTCTTTTTACTTTGTGATAGGACTCGTGCGCGTGTTGTCATGAGAGAAGGGAGGATGAGAAAACCTCTCAGCAATTATTGGCTGATGTAAAACATATTTCCTTTACAATCTACATGTCTACAGTTAGTGTCAGTCTTTTTATTTGTTTCATGAAAATGCATAATTATACAAGTTTCAAATCATTCAAACAAATCATTCAATCATTTCCATGATCAGAAAGGAGCAGATAGAAGAATATTATTCTTATATAATTCTGCCCCCTCTTTTACAAAACAAAATTATATGGTTTTGCTGCTGATTCCTCTGCCTTCTTTATAAACACATATAAGCACATACAATATATATATATATACATACATACATACATACATACACACATACATATATACACATACATACATATACATACCCGCACATACATTTCATAATAAACATAACACGTAATTAAACATCACTTTTGTAGATTTGGATTTGTTTCCTCTTGTAAGTCTGTTTGAATTCTAAAATGGTTTTACAACTTTGTAAGTCTTTTTCTTGAGAATTCCACAATTTTACTCCAACAACAGATAAACTCATCTGTTTTAAAGTTGTTCGTGCTATTGGATGTTTGAAGTCATATCTCCTTCTATGAGTTCATCCTCTACAGTTGAGAGGATGACCGTGAGGTCAGCCTCAGAGGAGCGCATGT
Source organism: Knipowitschia caucasica (assembly GCA_964034765.1). Lineage (NCBI taxonomy): Eukaryota > Metazoa > Chordata > Actinopteri > Gobiiformes > Gobiidae > Knipowitschia > Knipowitschia caucasica. Next base: position 3,425,156 of record OZ035832.1, read on the forward strand.
GAGCGCAGAAGTCGGCTGCATACAATTCCATCGAAAGGCTCCTTTCTCTTCCTGGTTTATCTGCTACAGGCAGCAACAGGTTTGGCTAACATACATATAACACATTTTAAGATAATTTAAAATGCACTTAGTGTAATTTTTTAATGACTATAGGAATAATAAGAAAGAAAGGTGAAATGTAAGACGGTTGATTTTGGAAATTGGATGCACCCGGCTTCAGCTAGCAAAACAGAGGAGTTTATGGAGGACACGCGCGTTTTGTTTTACTTTTTAAAACTCATTGGACTCATTTCCAAATGGAGGATTATATATCTACGCTCAAACTATTATCTGGACTTAAACAAGGAACTGGTCTGAACCGAAGTGGACTGTGCAGGTCATTTATAAGGTATAGCTATAAGGTAAGACCCATAACTCATAGTTTTGCGTTTTGTATGAACAAACAATGCGGGCATAAAACATATTTTTCTGTAGCCAAACAAATTGTCCACTTGATTTATATGATGTATATGTTCATCTGATTGGACTGAAGTCAGTGCTTCACCGGTGTTTCCACATTCACAGTGGAGCGTGTTGGTGTTTAGTGCTTACAGCACAGAGAGAGATGAAGAGTGAACAGGACTTCAGCAGAAAAACAGACTTTTCTAGATGGAAATATTGGCAATATTTAAAGGTAAAACTGCGCACGTCGGGTGCACATTATGTTCAAGAACAAAACAAAAAAGTAACGCAATAGTTACTTTTACTGGTAACTAGTTACTTTTATAGTGGAGTAACTCCGTTAGTAACTCAGTTACTTTTTGGGAGAAGTAACTAGTAACTATACCGCGGTGAAGTTAGTTTGAAGTTGGATATCCGACAGACATTCGCCGTAACATTTAAGTGCACCCGTACTACACACAGTACGGTAAACATGCGGGTCTAATACTTACATATAGAAAATCATTAAAAATACTTACAACATTTTAATGATAAAATAAGAGGTGTACCCCCTGTATCTAGTGGATGACTATGACCCTGACCAGATTTGGAATGAATAGGTCACATGACCTGGAAGCTATTGAGCTAAAATGCTAATATTTGCCTTTAAAAATTCCTTAAAAATTCTTTAAAAAACGTAAATGACAAAAAAAGAGGTGTACCCCCTACAGCTAGGGGAGGACTATGATCCTGACCTGATTTGGAGTCAATTGATCACATGACCTGGAAGCTATTGAGCTAAAATGCTAATATTTACATATAAAAATTCATTAAAAATACTTAAAACACTTTAATGATAAAAGAAGAGGTGTACCCCCTGCAGCTAGTGGAGGGCTATGATCCTAAACTGATTTGGAGTCAATAGGTCACATGACCTGGAAGCTATTGAGCTAAAATGCTAATATTTCCATGTAAAAATTCATAAATACTTAAAAAAAACTTAAATGACAAAAGAAGAGGTGTACCCCCTACAGCTAGGGGAGGACTATGATCCTGACTTGATTTGGAGTCAATTGATCACATGACCTGGAAGCTATTGAGCTAAAATGCTAATATTTGCCTTTAAAAATTCCTTAAAAATTCTTTAAAAAACGTAAATGACAAAAAAAGAGGTGTACCCCCTACAGCTAGGGGAGGACTATGATCCTGACCTGATTTGGAGTCAATTGATCACATGACCTGGAAGCTATTGAGCTAAAATGCTAATATTTACATATAAAAATTCATTAAAAATACTTAAAACACTTTAATGATAAAAGAAGAGGTGTACCCCCTGCAGCTAGTGGAGGGCTATGATCCTAAACTGATTTGGAGTCAATAGGTCACATGACCTGGAAGCTATTGAGCTAAAATGCTAATATTTCCATGTAAAAATTCATAAATACTTAAAAAAAACTTAAATGACAAAAGAAGAGGTGTACCCCCTACAGCTAGGGGAGGACTATGATCCTGACTTGATTTGGAGTCAATTGATCACATGACCTGGAAGCTATTGAGCTGAAATGCTAATATTTGCCTTTATAAAATCATTAAAAATACTTAAAACACTTTAATGATAAAAGAAGAGGTGTACCCCCTGCAGCTAGTGGAGGACTATGATCCTGACCTGGGGCCGTATTCCTAAAGATTCTTAGTGCTAAAAGTTGCTCCTAGCGGCCAAATTCTAAGAATTTTCTTAGAATCTTGACCAACTCTTACAATTTCTCCTAAAAGTGACGAGTAGCTCCTAGTTAAGATAAAAGCTATTCCTAAAGAATCCTAGCTCTTAAGAGTGCTCCTAAGGGGAGATCCCTTAAGAGTTGAGAGGAGGACTTTTAGCGACTTAAAAGTTCCCTAAGAGCTCAAAATGGTGGACGGTGGAGACAGGAGAAATATTCTATACACTGGATGACAGTGAATCAGTGAAACGCTACAGATTGAGTCGAGCAGGAATTATGCTTCTGTAATATTTAAAAGTCAATCATGTGACCAGCTTCTTATAGGCTGGTCAGCAATAACACCTCATCCATTTTACCCTTGTTACACAAAAGTAGGTAGAAATGGTGAAAGTTGAAAGAGAGAAAATAACCAGCATGGTAATAATAAAAGCAAGTAAATGTAACTATTATTGCGTTAATACTGTACAAGTGGGCCTACATTTTCACACATTCAGTACGAATGAATGAATACTTTATTTTGAGCCATGGCAAACAAGAAAAAAGGACAAAAACAAACAAAACAACAACAGAATAGGAAGTACAAATACACAGTTTTGTTTTATTAACAACAATCCAGCTCAAAAAGGAGTGAGAGAGGTTAAGACTTTTAAACTCCCTTGTACTTGATTTGTACATTGTATGTATAATATGTTTGTATTAATATTGTTTCCTTAATGCATTATACGTCTGTCAGTATCACAGCCTTTACTAATCCTAACGTTATCACTATCATCATTTATCCATATAATATTTATAATAATAATTTTCTTTTTCATGTATATTATATATAGAGTAATATTTAAATTGTATGTATATATACATAAATATATATATATATATATATATATATATATATAATATAAAATTATAAGTGCTCATGATATATACGTACTATGTATTTGTTAGAAATTGGTGCTGAGCAAGCTCTGATGATGTGGTGTAAAAGTCTATCTTACTATTCACAGTATTTATGTACCATTGATATATCTGACTTTATAGCGTTTGGTTATTATTTACAATAACACAGTATTCCTAAGATTAGATTCCATGATTGAGTTTGTCCATTTTAGGGCCCTTATTTTGCCCATTATCATCAAAAATATGTTTTTACTAACTTTTAAGATCAACCAATCACAGCGTCTGAAATGATGACTCATACCTAGCAACGGGGTCGGCCACGCCTCCTCACTAAGATAAAAGTTGTTGTCAATTCCTTGCTCAGAGTTCTCTAAGAGTGTTCTGGAATAACTTTTAAGCTAAGACTCCTAGCTAGGAGTTTTTAGGGTAAGATAGGAGCTCTCTGAGAGGACTCTTAGAATCTTTAGGAATACGGCCCATGATTTGGAGTCAATAGGTAGGGGGGGGGGATAAATGGCATAAAAATAAAAAAAATAGAAAATGATTACACCCACTTGAGGGATGGTGCATTGGGTCATTTGAGAGATATTTTGTATTGGAAGTTTGTACCTACCATGAAAAAAACCCCCCACCCCACCCAAAAAACTGGATGGATTATGCTTTTTAACCCTTTTCCCACATATTATACATGAAATAAAATCAAATATCAAATAAAATAAAGAGGGAAGGTTTTTGTTCACCTCTAAAATGTTGGACAGTTCTATTGTAATAAATATATAGTTACAAAATACATTTTGGCTTTTGGTTAATTCAAGCGAACCATCAAAATCCTCAAGCAGATGATCACATTCAAAACACCTTCAGCAGTTCAACAGTCGCCACAGGTATGTTTTTTGCTTTTTCTTAAAAGAAAAATCATTATATTCTAATTATATTATAATATTTAGCATATAGTATATTTTTATACTTTACTTGAGCTTGGTTTGTGTCAGGTTCCAGCCAAATTAGTCACCTTTTAAAACATATTTTAGCTAGAAAGAGTAAGCTAGCTGGCTAGCTAGCTAGCTTAGTATAACATTTGATTTGACTTGTTAGCTCATATTAGCCAGACAAATAGATTATACAGTAATAAATTAGTAGATATCACATAAGTATTTGACACTGGCTTAGTCCTAGTGCTTGTAACTCAATCCAATTTAGAATATTAATCTTTTTCAGAAAAGTACATCATCATACATCATCAAGGATGGCAGAGCCCAGACACTCGTCCAAAACTAGATCTACTGGAAATATTTATAATGCAGATATCGACTTTCCTCCCTGCAAGAACTTCCAACCCCCTACAAAACTCCTTACACTGCAGAGTGTCATAAGCGTGATACGGTACCACCTAGAGAGGGGCAATGGGAGAGTGACTACAACCATGGCAGTACGGGAAGTGACAAAACAGGTTTACGCCAAGTACTACCATGACACTGTGTTCTGTGTCTCCTTGAGCACCATCCAGAGGAAGTTAGAAAGGATCTGGAAACAATTCAGTGAGGGCAAAAAGAGGTATGGACAGACAGGAAAAGAAGATTCACTTGCTGTAAAGCAATACAAAGAGTTATTTCATTCAAAGTCTGAGCTTTTTGATGTATTTGCTCATGACCCTAAACGCCGGCAATCACTGGAGAAAGAGTGGTGTGTAAGTATGAGTGAAATGGAACACAAATATTATGAAGATCAGAAGACTGAGCGGCGGATGTTCTGTTCCAAAGGTGTGGACCCAGTCTGGTACCATAGCATGATGCGAACCCAAAGGCTGAGGGAGAGGAGCGAAGAGTATCAGAGGAAGAGAGACCAGCAGTTCTCATATCAAACTCTGGATCAAATTACAGATATCTTGATGGAAACCGGTGAGATATCCAGCTCTAGCAGCGATGAAGAGAAGGTCACACCCCCAAAGCGATTGAGACAAATGTCTGAGAGTGACGCACAGCTTCAAACTCAGGGAGAACAGAGTGAGGTGCGAGCAGAGCCCAAAGGGAGGAAACAAATCTTCAAAGATGTTGCTGACTTACATATGGATGAAGATCCACTACCACCAGAATTTCAACACATCCGATTGTCAGAGAGAAAGGTCCGGGAAGAATTCTATACAACTATAGCCAATCTGTCTGGAAAGGGACTTTCTATCTTTGAGGCGAGCACAGCTGTAATTGAAGTAGGCAACAGTATGTTTGGACGATGTTGGAAAAGTGCTGGGGAATGCGATGAGATTTTTGATAAGGATACCGTGCCAAGTACTAGAAGTATAAGGGCTGCTCTACAGCAAATTGAAGCACAAAGTCTGTGTCTAGTTGTGGAAAAGCTGGAGGAGGAGAAGGGGAAGGGTAAAATGATCACACATGCGTCGGACAGCACCACAAAGAAAGGTGTAGGAAAGTTCATGGTACAAGGGTTACATGTGGGTCAAGACAGCCCATTTCCTTTGCCTATATTACCAATCCATCAAGAAACAACAGAGGACATAGCAATGCAAGTGGATATGGGGTTCGAAATACTGGCGTCAGTGAGAGGAGTCAGTGTAGAGGATGTGTATAAACTTGTAGATGCTCATATGACTGACAGCACAGAGCACAACAAAGGGTTTTCAAAGCTGTTGGCAGAGATTTACAACTTGGAAACACCAGCAGGGCAGATCTTTTGTGGCACCCACACTACACTGGGCTTCAGCAGTGCAATGAATAAAGTGATGCGGTTGGTGGAGGCTGATATGAAGATGGAGCAAGTGCTTCAAAGTTTCATGGTGGATCTAGATGTAGACAGCAAGAATGCCAGTGTGGCTGGACAGGCACTGGACATGTGCCTTAAGTTGGTGGCTCCTGAGTACGCCCACAAACCCTGGAACCGCTATAAGGAATTTCTCCACTTCCTTGAGCAAAGGCAGGTATCCAGTGTGCTGTTTTCATACAAAGACAGCAGGTTTGGGTGTCTCTCAAGGGCAGCAGCCGTCCTAATACACCACTTTGGCCATCTAACAGAGTTCCTGAGCCAGAACCCTCACATTAACAACCGTCTGGCCTGCCTCGTCAGAGAAGTGATGGAGCTTCCCTACTTAAAGGTGGTCCTCGTGGTGTTTGCCTGCCTGGGTGTGCACTTGGTGGAGCCTTTCTATGCCCGAACCATCGAGAAAGATGCTACCCATTCTCAGCTCATGGAGTTCTACAAGGGACTCCACACAGGCTTGGGTCAGCCAATAAGTGACAGTTACACTGCATTCATAACACCTGAGTATCCTGTAGTGTCTGAAAATCTTTTCAGTAGCGTAAAGAGGACCTACACAGAAGAGGTGCTGAACTCTGTGTCTGACGTGGCTGCTGAACACTTGGATGAGGTGAAGAAGCTGATTGCGCTCATGCAGCCCCACCTGAAGACAGTCCTGGCCAGGCAGAGAAGGGACTATGGGATTGATGAGGAGACCTTCCCAATGGACTACCCGGTCAGTGAACAGGCTGGTGATATTGATGGCACCCCTGTGCACAACATTGGGATGGAGAGACAATGTGGCAAGGTGGACTACAGACTGAAGAAACTAGGTACACTGAATGCAGTGAGTAGGTCAATCATTTTACAAAAGAGCCAGGAACTTAGGAATGGACAGATTCCATCCTTCAGAGGATTCAAGGCAGCAGCCCAGGCAAAACGAGAGGTTGAACTAAATTGGAGTAAACTCATGAAGGCGAAATTCCAGTGTGGGGCAGAACAGAAACAGGAGATGGCTCAAAGAAAAGAGAGGAAGAGACTAGACCTGCTGGACATTCTTAAATCTAGAGGTGGCCCCTTCACTGACAGCGGGGAAGTTGAGAAGTTCCTTGTGGATCAAAGTCTGAACAACATTGAAAAGCTGCAGAGAATGAAGCTTGAGGTTCAGTTTGCAAGAGAAAGTACCACACTTCTGCCTAAAGCTGATCCCATCTTCAGAATCCAGGTAACACTGGCCAGTGGGAAGAGGAGGATGAAAACAGCACAGGAGTTTGGAGATGCTCTCATGGCATACCTAGGCAAGAGGAGTGACCGAACCACACTGGAATATGAAAGATTCCAAGAAAGTCTTGAAAGACTAAGATCTGTACCTTAGGTTGAGTTTTGTATGTTAATAAAAGTATTTTCCAAAGTTTTCCAATTGAGTCGTTTAGTCTTAGTACACTATAGGAACAGTAAAAGCATAGGAAGGTTGTAACAGCCTAGAATGTTTAAAGATGGATGGGGAATTGTTTTCAAGATAGAGTTACTTTGAGGTGTAACAAATCTTCTAATGATAGTGTTAAATAATTCCAAAATGAGTTTTGAAGCATTTATTTAACAGTATACAAGCAAACAGTAAGAATAGCTTATGCATACTGGGCGGAATGTGCAGAAAATTGCACTTTTGGGTTCTTTTTTTTCATTTTCAAGGGGTGGGGGGTTATTTTCAAGATACAGAGATACGTTTGGTGTCAAATTTCCTGTATTTATAGTGTTAATCAAGTCCCAAATGGGTGCATTGAAATTTTGAAGTTGATGATTATCCCCCCCCCCTACAATAGGTCACATGACCTGGAAGCTATTGAGCTAAAATGCCTTTATAAAATCATTAAAAATACTTACAAAAAATTAAATGAGAAAAGAAGAGGTGTACCCCCTGCAGCTAGTGGAGGGCTATGATCCTAAACTGATTTGGAGTCAATAGGTCACATGACCTGGAAGCTATTGAGCTAAAATGCTAATATTTACATATAAAAATTCATTAAAAATACTTAAAAAAATTTAAATGACTAAATAAGAGGTGTACCCCCTGCAGCTAGGGGAGGACTATGATCCTGACCTGATTTGGAGTCAATTGATCACATGACCTGGAAGCTATTGAGCTGAAATGCTAATATTTGCCTTTATAAAATCATTAAAAATACTTACAAAAACTTAAATGAGAAAAGAAGAGGTGTACCCCCTGCAGCTAGTGAAGGACTATGATCCTGACTTGATTTGGAGTCAATAGATCACATGACCTGGAAGCTATTGAGCTAAAATGCTATTTTATTACATATAAAAATTCATTAAAAATACTTAAAAAAAACTTAAATGACAAAAAAAGAGGTGTACCCTTTGCAGCTAAGGGAGGACTATGATCCTGACATGATTTGGAGTCAATTGATCACATGACCTGGAAGCTATTGAGCTAAAATGCTAATATTTGCCTTTAAAAATTCATTAAAAATACTTAAAAAAACTTAAATGACAAAAAAGAGGTGTACCCCCTGCAGCTAGTGGAGGACTATGATCCTGACCTGATTTGGAGTCAATAGGTCACATGACCTGGAAGCTATTGAGCTAAAATGCTAATATTTACATATAAAAATTCATTAAAAATACTTTAAAAAACTTAAATGACAAAAGAAGAGGTGTACCCCCTGCAGCTAGTGGAGGACTATGATCCTGACCTGATTTGGAGTCAATAGGTCACATGACCTGGAAGCTATTGAGCTAAAATGCTAATATTTGCCTTTAAAAATTCATTAAAAATACTTAAAACATTTTATTGATAAAAGAAGAGGTGTACCTCCTGCAGCTAGTGGGGGACTATGACCCTGACCTGATTTGGAGTCAATAGGTCACATGACCTACAAGCTATTGAGCTAAAATGCTAATATTTACTTGTAAAAATTCATTAAAAATACTTTAAAATACTTAAATGACTCAAAAAGAGGTGTACCCCCTACAGCTAGGGGAGGACTATGATCCTGTCCTGATTTCGAGTCAATTGATCACATGACCTGGAAGCTATTGAGCTAAAATGCTAATATTTACATATAAAAATTCATTAAAAATACTTTTAAAAAACGTAAATGACAAAAGAAGAGGTGTACCCCCTACAGCTAGGGGAGGAATATGATCCTGACTTTTAATACAGTACAGTTTTATTACATCGGTTTTAAATTTGTTGCATTGGCTTCCCGTGTGTTTCAGGATCAATTTTTAGGTTCTTTCACTGGTTTTTTTCATGTCTTCATGGTCTTGGGCCTTCTTATTACTCATAACTGCTTTTATCCAAAGAACCATCCCGGTTCTTGCAGCAGACTCCTCCATTACCAAAGCCAGGACACACACTCAAGCTGAGGCATATGTAAGTGAGTAAGTAATGTTTATTTATATAGCGCATTTTACAGACCAAGGTCACCCAAAGCGCTTTACGTCCATCACTACGGCCCCGTCTCTGGAACAGTCTACTGGAGGAGCTTGACTAGCACCCTCCTGTCCCTCACCTCCTCCAGAGTCCAGGGGGCTGTCCCGTTCTGTGCTGCCCGGGGCCCAGCACACAGCAGCGTAGTCTATGGCAGAGCCTACCACAGAGTCATAAAAGGTCCTGAGCAGAGGCCTGCTCACTCCGAAGGACCTCAGCCTCCTCAGAAGGACCTCAGCCTCCTCAGAAGGATCTCAGCCTCCTCAGAAGGAAGAGGCGACTTTGGCCCTTCTTGTGCAGAGCGTTGGTGGTATGGGACCAGTCCAGTTTATTGTTAATGTGAACACCCAGGTACTTGAAGCTGTCCACCAGCTCAATGTCCTCCCCCTGGATGCTCAGCAGCGTGTGGGAAAGTGGTTTTCTCCTGAAGTCGATTACCATCTCCTTGGTCTTACTGGTGTTCAAGCACAAGTGGTTGCTCTCACACCAGTCGACAAAGTCCTTGATAACCGACCCATATTCCAGTTCGTTCCCCTCAGACACACAGCCCACGATGGCGGAGTCGTCGGAGAACCTCTGCAGGTGACAGCTGTGTGTGTCGTGTGTGAAGTCTGAGGTGTAGATGGTGAAGAGAAACGGTGAGAGGACAGTGCCCTGAGGGGCCCCAGGACGGCCCGGGGCAGCCGAAGGCAGTGTCCACTGGGCTGGGCACGTGTGAAGAGGTGGGGGAGGGAGGGGGGAGAATCAAACCGGTTGAAGTACTGGTTAAATTCATCCGCCCGGTGCTGGTCTACATCCGCTGTCCACTGGCACTCTGCCCAAAGCCGGAGATGTTCTTTAGTCCTCTCCACATGTCGCAGGCGTTTCCCTGAGCCAGCTTCTGCTCCAGCTTTTTCCCAAAGTCCTTCTTGGCCCTCCTGATACTCCACTGGATCTTGTGCTGGATCCTCTTCTGCTCCTCAATAAACAGGTAAATGTAGAATAATATATGTTTTTTTTTATAAAAACATACTGAAGCAATTGGCTAAAAACATTACGAGTACCAAGGTGCTCAGAGGCTGGACCTGCTCTGTCTGCAGTTCTCTCCTGCGCTCCGCAAGTCTCTCCCCAGGGTCGCAAGCAGGTTTCTTATGGGGCCCAGGCACTCATAATATTTCGAAATGGATCTCATAATAATTTGACATTATCCATCCATCAATTTTCTTCCCCTTCATCAGACATTCCAACGAGGGAGCTGTTTTGACGTGGGGGGGCAGGGCGTTCCACAGCTTTGGTCCAGCCACAGAGAAGGCCCTGTCCCCCGGGGTTTTAAGTCTGGTCTTAGGTACCACAAGCTGGAGCCGGCCCTCGGACCTCAGCGCGCGGGGCGGGTGGTGAATTTGGATGAGGTCCGAGATGTAAGGAGGGGCCAGTCCATTCAAAGCTTTAAAAACAAACAAAATGAAGGACCTCCCCACCCACCTGCAGAGGGCAATGCACCTTTTTCCGGTCGAGCACCATGGCCTCAGATTTTGAGGTGCTGATTCTCATCCCAGCCGCTTCACACTTGGTTGCAAACCGTCCCTGTGCATGTTGCACGTCCTGGTTTGTTGAAGCCAACAGGACAACATGTTTGTAAACCGCTTTTTGTCTCTGGTCTGTGAAAGGCGGTATATAAATAAAGATTACTTACTTATTTTACTTACTTAACATTGTCCGCAAACAGCAGAGATGAAATCCTGTGGTCCCCGAACCAGACCCCTTCCGGTCCCTGGCTGTGGCCTCCTAACCAGAACCCATGGCTGTGGTCTCCGAACCGGACCACATAATATTTTGAGATTAATCTCATAATATTTCGATTTTGATTAATCTTGTAATATTGTAATATTTTGACTTTACTCTCATAGCCTCTGAAAATAAAAGAGAAAATTAGATGACCCTTCAGCTCCATTGTACAAATAAGATTTCTTTTATGACAACTGAAAAAAACTACTACTTATTTTTGTTTTCAATTGAACAGATACAGTGTGATGACTGTGACAGGTGGTTCCATGATTCTTGTGTATCGTTGGAAAGCAAGGACTTGGAGGATGCAATGGAAAAGAGCTGGACATGTGTGTTATGCCAGTGAAGAAGAGAAACAAGGGACAGGGCTATGTTCAATATATTTTCATGATGGAAAAATAAAGTCATCTCATGGTAGCCCTACTAGTGTTGCATCATGTTACTCCACTAGCTGCATAGTACAAGTCCTTTTTTCATTTTCAATCTCTAAATATTTATTTAACATGTAAATATTTCCAAGTCAAGTGATCTATTGACTCCAAATCAGTTTAGGATCATAATCCTCCACTAGCTGCAAGGGGTACACCTCTTTTTTTGTCGTTTAAGTTTTTTTAAGTATTTTTAATGAATTTTTAAAGGCAAATATTAGCATTTTAGCTCAATAGCTTCCAGGTCATGTGATCAATTGACTCCAAATCATGTCAGGATCATAGTCCTCCCCTAGCTGCAAAGGGTACACCTCTTTTTTTTGTCATTTAAGTTTTTTTAAGTATTTTTAATGAATTTTTATATGTAATAAAATAGCATTTTAGCTCAATAGCTTCCAGGTCATGTGATCTATTGACTCCAAATCAGGTCAGGATCATAGTCCTCTACTAGCTGCAGGGGGTACACCTCTTTTTTTATCATTAAAGTGTTTTAAGTATTTTTAATGAATTTTTATATGTAAATATTAGCATTTTAGCTCAATAGCTTCCAGGTCATGTGACCTATTGACTCCAAATCAGGTCAGGATCATAGTCCTTCACTAGCTGCAGGGGGTACACCTCTTCTTTTATCATTAAAATGTTGTAAGTATTTTTAATGATTTTTTAATATGTAAATATTAGACCAGCGTACATGTCTTCGCGTGTTTACCGTACTGTGTGTAGTAGGGGTGCACTAAAATGTTGGAGCGGCTTTCGAGTCGCTCTGAACCGGGAGGGAAGGAGAGGTGTACCGAGAGGGAATGACCGTTGAATGTCTGTCGGATATCCAACTTCAAACTAACTTCACCGCGGTAGTAACTATAACTAATTACTTTTTCAAAGTAACGTGCCCAACACTGTGAATATGTAAGCTTCAGCCCAAAAAATCTAAATGGAGGACAGCTATGTGCTCTTCAGATGACTCAGTAGTTTGGCAAAAGCAGGTTCCTTTTGCCGAACTATTGTTTTTAACTTTTTAACTTTGAATAGATCGGTGAAGAAATTAACACCTATGCTCTCCTTGTACAGCGCGTGACCTTTGACTGGGGACGCGCTGTCAAACGTTCCCAAATGTTTGATTTGTCGCAAACGACCATGAATGTATGTAAACAACTTCTGGTCACATAGATATCTCATCAATGATCACAAATTGTACATCTATGTACTTAGCGCGCAGTGTGTTAAGCTTTTCCTCTCCCAGAGCTTTTCCTTTCCCAGTCCCTGCTCCGCCTGTAACGAACAGGTGGATGGGCTCAGGGTTGTTACCGGCTAGCTTATCTAAACACCATTGTCTTACTTTGTGCAAAATGGACAGTTGTTGCTCGTTCAAAGTTTTGATAAGCAAAAGGCCCTCCTGACGACTCATCACATTAGATATCTCGATGTTACTGATTTGCTCATTCCTTACAGCCAAGTCTGTAATGAGGTCTTGCTCATGCTCAGAGCCCATCGCCTCTCCCTGTACTCCTCACTCGTCCCCAACCTCTCTCCCTTGTTGTTCTCCTCCACTCACAGAACGAGCCTCTACAGCCTGCGTCCTCTAGTCTCTACAGCCTGCGTCCTCTAGTCTCTACAGCCTGTGTCCTCTAGTCTCTACAGCCTGTGTCCTCTAGTCTCTACAGCCTGTGTCCTCTAGTCTCTACAGCCTGCGTCCTCTAGTCTCTACAGCCTGTGTCCTCTAGTCTCTACAGTCTGTGTCCTCTAGCCTCTACAGCCTGTGTCCTCTAGTCTCTACAGCCTGTGTCCTCTAGTCTCTACAGCCTGCGTCCTCTAGTCTCTACAGCCTGCGTCCTCTAGTCTCTACAGCCTGTGTCCTCTAGTCTCTACAGCCTGTGTCCTCTAGTCTCTACAGCCTGTGTCCTCTAGCCTCTACAGCCTGCGTCCTCTAGTCTCTACAGCCTGTGTCCTCTAGTCTCTACAGCCTGTGTCCTCTAGCCTCTACAGCCTGTGTCCTCTAGTCTCTACAGCCTGTGTCCTCTAGTCTCTACAGTCTGTGTCCTCTAGCCTCTACAGCCTGTGTCCTCTAGTCTCTACAGCCTGTGTCCTCTAGTCTCTACAGCGCTGCTCAACACCAGGGCTTCGACTTCAAAATTCGAATATAATTCTAAAATTAAAAAAAGATATAAATATTTGAACAAATATTAGACAGCCCTTATAATTCGAAATGTATTTAATGACTGCAAAAAAAATCACCGTGTTTGGAGTGAATGAATAATGACACATGTGAAGCGTCTTTGAGTGTCCAGAAAAGCGCTATATAAAACCGATGCATTATTATTATTATTATTAAAATAGTTAGCTCCCAAAGGTTTCACCGGGACGTGCTAGGCAGATAACAGCTAAGCTAGCTAGCTCCCTGTTAATGGTTACTTCCGGGTTTTTCACGATCACTTTTGGTCACATTAAAAAATGTTGTCATGAAAACGTTGACACCAAATTCTGAAATCGTCCGTGCATGTGTGTTAAGGATGTATATGTATACTGTACTGTCCGATTAACGTTTAATGGTGTTGATTGATTGATCTGTAGTTGTTTATTGAGCGTGGCTAGCTCCGCTAGCTTCTCTTGTTGTACTTGCGGTGTAATTGCAGTATTTTACACACCTGAATTACAAACGGAGATTGAGTTGTCAAAGGGCAGCGGTCATTATTGAGTTCTGTTATCAAGAAAAAATTATCGGTAGAATTACATTCAAGTCAATGGAGTGTTCTGCTGCTGCTGTGAGGAGCTGAATAATAAATTATAATGAAATATTCGAACATATTCTAATGTTTAAATAAATGCAATCGGACGCAAAACTAGCGGTATTCTTTTACCTATATATTGTGTTAGCAGTGCGGTGCTTTAGTACCATTTCATCAGTGATTGTTGTACAGCCCACAAGATGTTGCGCTAATGCTAATGTTAGCATACATGTCAGATCGCAAATTGAGCTAGATGGCTCTGTGTTGTGAGAGCGCGGGGGAAATGAGAAGCCATAGGAGACTGTCCGGTTTCCGAAATGTGCTAAAAGTAGCTCCGATGACTGCACATGTTTCGGACAAACATTGTGTACGGCTCGTTGAGTTCTACTGTGTTCTCCTCATACGCGTGTGTATTTATTTGGGCTAAATCATTGAATCATGGTGACAACAAAACACTACAGTTATGGTACTTGTCGGAGCAGTAACATTCAACCCGTTCGTTAAACCACACCATCGAACCAGACCAGGACAAGTGCAAGAGGTGGGTTCGTGCTTGTGGTCGGCAGAATTTCTCTCATGAAAAGGTTAAAAAGGACACGTTTTTTCAAAACACTTCGCTGGACCAACTGTGGAGCATCCAGATCCAGTCCTAGCTACGTTTAGCTGGGACTGGACCTGGACCGCTGTATCAGGTCCGTCTGAGCTCTTCTGAAGCTCAAACTTTCTCTTTATACCATTTACCCCATCAATCCATATTAGTATTGTTTGTCCTGATCCAGAATGTATAAGTAGATAATATAGACACCAGTATTGAGCAAGTGGTGAAAAGGTGGTACTGCACCCTAAAAACTCCCCAGAAAAGAGACGGCGCTCTTGAGCAAGTGGTGAAAGGTGTTACTGCACGGTATTTTTCAAAGAGTTTTAATGAGTTAGCTTCTGTGTGTGTGTGATAATGCTTTCACAGTTGTCTAAAGTGATTTATGATCACGGTTTATTCTAAAACAGTTAAGCTGCTGGGGAGGACCTGTTAACGGCACTTAGGTGTATGTGTGTGATAGCGTTATCATGATGACGGTTGGGAGGTCGTACTAACAGCAAATCAGAATGGGTGGGAGGTCTATTAGAAGTTTTTCAATGGTTCAAACGCTTTGCGACTGTCTAAGAGAAGGTTATGCAATATGTCTAATACAGGTAAGTTATTAATATAACATTTTTCAGTATTCATATTAAATGTTTTAATTTAGTTTATCTCTAGGAAAGGGTCGTTTATTGACACATTATAACACCGATGAAGATTTAACTCCAACAGCAAAAGTTACGAGAGGTATACAGCCAACGGATGAAATAGGGTAAGATCTCATTTTCCTTAATGTCTTAATCAGATGTTTAATACTTTTATTTCATTTTATACAGCACAGGTAAATTAAACACCAAGTCAATGCCCCTGATGCATAAATTAAAACAATTAAATCAACATAAAGCTCCGTAAGTCGGTACATATACTAACTTTATATAACAAGTTTTATGAGAGGTATATTTTTTTTTCTAGAGCAATTCTATCACGCCGCAACGGACACAAAATAACTAATCACGGGGATGATGATAAAAGGTGAGTTACATATTATAATTTTATAATGATAGAGGTTATAATTTTCTTCTCACTATTTTAGCTCATCAGAGGGTGACGAAGACACAGAGAATCAGCCCTCAGTAAACCAGGATTTCAACATAATCGATTTTATAGCGACACTCGACATTGATGCCATTATACGCGATGAAGGTATACCAAACAACGATCAAGATGTATTAAACGCAGGAACACCATTCCCGGACCGTGAGGAATACTTTGAACCAATATCTGGACACGCAGCAGCTCCTGATGCAGCAAAAGGGCCTGTAAAGAATGCTTTAACACCAAAGGTGAATACTCTACAAGAAAACACACATCTGTTAAACAACACTAGTGAAAAAACGTTTGTGAAAACAGAGCTCTCCAACATACGTGAGGAATTGAAGTCAACCAAGGCACGTTGTGTTAGTGCAGAGATACATACAGACAGGTGTCTAGCAACTGTGAACCAACAAGTAAAATACACAGAGGCCCGTATACTTAACGAAATACATCAGTTAAAGAGACAAGTTCACCATCTTCAAACTGAGCACGTAAAAGTTACTAAACAAGTGTTGGTGTTGCAAAATCAGCGTACAAACGCTACCATACACAGAGCTAAACTACGCGCTAGAGGCCAACGAGCCCAACTACAGACACGCGCGCTTCAACGAGAGGTCCTACAATTGCAAACTCAATACACGAAAGCCTCTATACACAACAGGGAATTAGAAACAAAAACCTTACGCGGGGAAATACAAATTCAAAATTTGACTACTGAAATCAACCACCTTAAAAACACGGGAAACGTAATAGCTGATAGAATTGCACAAGTGGATAACCAAGCGAGCACGTCTATAGCGGCTGTTATAGAGCAAATCAATGAAAACACTTCTCATTTGAAAGCCATCGAAAATGCTTACGATTGTGAAGCACACTAAAAGACCTAACGCTACAGCACCCTCTCAACTTCCTAAAAAAATAAGAATTAATTATGGCCAGCGCTCTAACACTTATGCATCAGTGGAACGTTTAATTCGTACTAATTATCAAACAACGCGTAACACTGATCGTACTAATTATCAAACAACGCGTAACACGTATCCGTGTATTGATCGACTAATTCGCACAAATCATCAAAGTGCATCCCATGCTGCAGAACGGTTAATAGCACCGACCCATGTCATAGCTGAAAGGGCTTCGCTAGCAGACATTACCTCAAGTGCTGATAATGTTAACCAGTCAATAAGTAAAGATACTATCCAACCCACAATACAACAACCTACAAACAACTGTGTAGGTATTAATAGTCAAACTATAGAAATGGATACGCAAAATGACGAACCACCTACACGCAGCTCTGTTTTAAGTCGACACAACAATGTTTCAAGAAATTGTATAGTTCACACAGAGGCAGACCTCCGGGGGGACAATGCTAATGAGGGTAACGAGACCATACAAGTGGGTGGTGTTGTACAGATTACTGAACAAAGTGATGTCCCCGTTAACGTACAATCAGGTGGGGAGGTCCATGTTAACGTAATATCAGAGTTTAATACCACGGTAATGTCTGAGCACATTGATTTTTGAGGTATAGACCCTACAGATACCGTAAAGGCTTGTGAAAGAGTAAATGAAAAATTAACAGGGTTAATAACACAGGCTGTAAACAATGCAGAACAAGGATGTGTGATGAATGTTGCATTACGAGGGCCCTCGCTTAGTGACGATATTCAAGTTATTTTGAACTCTGACAATGACTACAATGTTGACCATTTTTTAGAGGAAGTGGAAAAAGTGTTACAAAGTAACGACAAGTCCATTATAGAAGATGAAATGACATTAATAGTGAGTATAGCACATTCACAAAGTGGTGGTGGTCAGCGGCTCAAACTTGGTGCTGTAGCCTACGACACAATATTGCTAAAGAAAGGTAAATTTCTTTATAACCCTCACAATACCGAAAATGCCATGTGTTTTGCCATGTGTATAGCTCATGCATTTCATGCGAACTATACCCATAGTAAATTACTCGATAAAGCCAAAGAGTGGCAAGCCGCAGTTGGTCTGGATCAACAAACAAACGTGACACTGAATGATGTGTCAAAGTTTGAGAATCTGTTGAACATAAAAATTGTTGTTTTTCATAACAATCCACCGACTAAACGTCTTCAATCATTTGAAACACAGGATAGAATGCACGAATGCACAATAGCCTTATACCTTTATGAGAATCATTACTATCATATAAAAATAAAACGGGGTTCTTTGGGAGTCCATATGTGTGCAAATACTGTCTCAAGCCATACGGTGCTAGTTTGCACCATCTCTGTAAATACCTTTGTAACATCTGTTACACACAGTGTGGGACAGCAGGGGAAAACAAAACAATTAAATGTCCTCAGTGTAAACGCATCTGTAAATCTACCCACTGCTTTAATCAGCATAAACTCCCTGACCCCGTCCACGATAGAATACCTTGCTTTTCTGTGACATATTGTGAAGAATGTAAACATCTGTATCACAACACAGCTAAAAAACACGTGTGTAAAATTCCAATATGCATCCACTGTGATGCTGAGCTCCCTGAAGGTGATGAAAAGCAACATAGCTGTTACATCAAACCTTTAAAAGTGGTTCAAGAGACAACCAACTACATTTTTTATGATTTTGAGACAAGGTACGATGGTAACAAGCATGTCCCCGTCTTAGTCTGTACGCTTGATCAGGATGGTGATAAATATAACTTTTCACACGATGGTTGTGTTAAACGAATGTTGAAATATTTTAGAACACCAAAGTTTCGTGATTACACATTCATAGCACACAATGCAGCGGCTTTCGACAACTATTTAATCCTAGAAGAGTTCGCGAGACAGGGGCTAACCCCTAGTCTCACTGTGAGAGGCACACGTGTGCTCTGCATGTATGACAAGCGACTTAGACAAAGATGGCTGGACTCGATCAGTTTTCTGCCTATGCGTTTAGCACGTATACCTGAAGCATTAGGGTTTGATGACCTAGAAAAGGGTCATTTCCCTCATTTATTTAACACCAAAGAAAATGAGTGTTATATAGGCCCCTACCCTGAACCGGCCTTTTACGGCGTTGACAAAATGGATCAAGCGCAGAAAGCTAAATTCAACGAGTGGTATGACAGTGTAAAACATACAGAATTCAATCTACAATTTGAAATGCAACGCTATTGTCTCAATGACGTAGCTGTTCTCAGACGTGGCTGTCTGCTCTATCGTGAAATGTTACTCTCTGGAACAGAGGTGGATCCGTACACGTTTGTAACTCTCCCAAGTTATTGTATGGGTGTTTACAAAACGGTATTCCTGGAGAAAAACACAATAGCTCTAACATATGACGGCTGTTATAACGGGGCCAACAAGTGTTTCTCTGACGGATCAATCAAATGGCTCGAATACCTCTGTAAAACCACAGGGTTAACAATTCAGCATGCTCTTAAAGGGGGGGAAAAGCAAATTGGTCGCTATCACGTAGACGGCTATAACCCCTCTACAAACACATGTTACGAGTTCTTTGGGTGCTTTATTCACGGACATGACAAGTGTTACCCGCCGGGAGGGATGAATCACCTATCTAAAAAGACTTTTAGTGATCTCTACATTGCAACCATTGACAAAATAAAAAACCTTAAAGATCAATCCAATGTGGTAGTCATGTGGGAATGCGAATGGAACAAGTTAACTAAAACAGATGCTTCTGTGAAAGAATTTCTCAAAGATTACAAAAGTCCCGAGCGTTTAAATCCACGTGATGCTCTTTATGGTGGTCGTACAAATGCCATAAAGTTATATTACAAGGTGTCTGACGGTGTAAAAGTACTCTACTATGATTACACAAGTCTATATCCGTCTGTACAAGCGTGCAAAGAATACCCCATAGGTCACCCACAAATCATCATTGGTGATTTTGAACCACTAGAAGCATATTTCGGATTTGTTAAATGCGTAGTATTGCCGCCTAGAGGACTGTTACATCCTGTGTTACCCCATAAAATGCATGACAAGCTGTTTTTCATTCTATGTAAAACATGCGCGACAGAATTGAATCAAATGACCGAGTGTGATCACACTAGCACAGAACGAGAATTCACAGGGACATGGCCTATTTCCGAAGTGTTAAAAGCTGTGGAAAAAGGTTACATTGTACAGAAAATTCACGAAGTGTGGCATTTTGCTGAAAAATCAGATCAACTGTTTAAAGGCTATGTCAAAAAGTTTTTGAAAAGCAAACAGGAAGCCAGTGGCTATCCTGATCATGTGAAAACACCCGAGGATGAGGAGAAATACATTGATGAATATCACGAACGTGAAGGTATTTTACTGGATCGTCATAACATCAAACCTAATAAGACGCGACGGAGCTGTAGCAAATTGTTACTGACTAATTTGTGGGGTAAATTCTGTCAACGTTCAAATCTTGGGCATACAGAGATGGTGACAGATCCTGCGCGTTTTATGCAACTCATGTTTTCTGATCATTTTGAAGTCACCCAATTCCACTTCATTTCCAATGCAATGGCTATAGTACAGTGGCGCTATGCTAATGGGGTTCAGTCGCATGCAAAAGATTGTAACATTTTCATCGGGGCCATGACAACATCCTACGGAAGGCTCATGTTATATGAACTTCTGGACAAGCTTCAAGACAGAGTGCTATATTGTGATACAGACTCTGTCATATTCACAGCTAAAAGTGGTGAGTGGATCCCACCCACAGGGGGGTTCCTAGGTGATTTGACCGATGAGCTCGGCAATGGAGACAGCATTACTGAATTTGTCTCAACAGGGCCTAAATCGTATGCGTACAAGACGGCCCTAGGGGACAAACAAGTCAAATGCAAAGGTGTGACTTTGAGGGGTGCAAATGTGGAGTCCGTGACACACGACTCTCTAAAAGACTTGTTAGATAAATTCATGGCTAATCGAGAGACGGATGAACATCTGATAACAGTATCTGACACGATTACCAGAGATAAGACACGCTTTCACCTCAAAAACAGGTCACTTGTTAAAAAACTGCGTGTGACATACGACAAACGTCGCTTGCTCGATGACTACTCTACAAAACCCTATGGATTTTAAATCAGAGCTTTTTGACTCGAGGCTCCAGCATCCTTTTAGCTCTGTTATTAGTGGGCCTTCAAATTGTGGCAAGACATATTTTGTTAAAGACATTATTGAAAATGCTGACGCTTTAATATCCCACAAAATTGAAAACATTGTCTACATATATTCATGTTGGCAACCGCTCTATGACGATATTCTAAAAATAGTAATGTCAACTTCATCAAAGACCTCCCAGAATCTTTAGCAGATGACACATTGTTACCGCCGAGCAAAAACAATCTACTTATAATCGACGACTTGATGAACGATGCTTCAAACAATTTGGAAGTGCAAAATGTATTCACCAAATATGTCCATCATAGAAATCTTAGTTGTATTTATATGGTCCAAAATTTGTTTGTGCAGGGTAAAAGCAGTCGCACAATTAGTTTAAACACAAACTATCTAATACTTTTTAATAACCCCCGGGACAGATTCCAAATATCTCTACTAGGTAAACAAATGTTTCCTAACAAATCCAAATTTTTTCTAGAGGCTTTTAACGACGCTACAAACAGACCCTACGGGTATCTTTTAATCGATTATAAAACTAAAACGCCTGATCACTTTAGACTCAGAACGAGTCTGCTTTCCGACAAAGTAGTTGTGTATATACCTAAAAAGGGGAAAAAGTAATTATGTCGGCACGTGTGGTACGAAATTTATCTTTGCTACAGTTGTTATATAAGGCTTCGCCCAAAATGAGGAAGGTTATTCTGACTAAAGCGAGTCCGGACCTTATTAACACCCTGTCAGAGCTAGCCATTAACGTGCTCAGTGGTAACATACCTCTGACTACGAAACAGTATAAGCAACTTGAGAAAAAAAAAAAAAGTTATTAGAGTTATCAGTAACAAAAAGTTAAACGTTTTAAAGAAGAGAAAAACCTTGAATCAACAAGGTGGATTTCTACTACCGCTTTTGGGAGCTGCTATACCGTTTATAACGAGCCTCATCACCAGTCGTTAACATGGAATATACGGAAAAAGTGTATTTGGTGCCGCAACAACAGCTGGATAAACTAACGCAGCAGGGTCATGAAAAATCCATCGCACACAGGGTACAGACAGAGTTGGACAAAGAAATGCTCGATATTTTGAATAATGTAGCTATGGACCCCCATGAAAAAGCTAAACACTATGCTCACATTCTACAACGTTTTCTTACGCTGGTGAGAAAAGAGGAGAGTGAAAAATCTGTTTTAACATTAAACATGCCCATCTCAACTGAAGAACCAGTGGTTAACACAGACGTGATAGCAGCAGAGGTTATGAGACATATTCCACGAAATAGTCATAAAAACGCCAAGTTAATATTGGAGATGTTGTCAAAGACACCCCGGGTGGTTACTTGGAATGGAGATGGTGAAGTTGTGATTAACGGTAGTGTTGTAAAGGGCTCTCATGTTTATGACCTCATTAAGAATGTCACAACTAGTCATAATATACTAGAAATTTCAAGACCTATTGGATGGTCTTTGTTTTTAAAAACACTAGCCGAAATGAATATTCCCCAATCTGCCATTCCTAACACTATGGTTCGTAGAACTATTAATGAGTTTAAAAATATCCCTCCTTCTGATGTTTATGGGACGCCCTTAGTTAGTGCTAAACGTAAAAGATCACGTAAATTCATCACTCCTTTAGTCACCAAGAGTGGAGCAAGTTGGTTAAGTTTTTAAATCTTTATGATTGAAATGTTTTTTCACGTGTGTTTATCATTCTGTATGATAAAATGTATCACTTATTATGAATGTTATGAAATGTTTTTCACATGTGTTTATCATTCTGTATGACAAAAATGTATCACTTATTATCATTCTGCATGGAAAATAAAACTTATACTTAAATTCTCAATGATTTTTATTATGCACTACACATTGTACACAGTCGAAATCAGTTTCACTACATATGGCCACAGGTTGTATAGCATTAACAAAATGACATACCAAGGAATCGTTACAAGCCAAGTTGGAATCATACACACGGATAAACTCTTTATAACTTGAACCTTTTAACATGTGGCATAGAAAAAATACACAATGTTGTCCACATGTTACAGAAAGATGACTCTGTACCTGTTTTATGGAATGGTAAAAACCTTCACTATTCTCCCTCATAAATCTATTAATACTATTTGGAAAACTTTTATAAGCTGGTCCGTTGCCGAAGCTGTCAAAGAAGTATCCGCACCTATCTTTAGAAAAGTATGCCGCTACCCAATGTTCTCCAGGAAGGGTGGAGGGATGGGTGTTAATGATGGCACACGCTGGATAACGTTTTATGACACTTGGTAAACGGTCTGAGGGGAAAACACCTAGGAAACCCGTGCCTTTTTTGACACACAGCTTCATGATGCTCGTTAACTCTATAGTATTCATTAGTACGGCATCTAATAATAGTCTAAAAGCACTTGTCTTCTGTTTGAAATCTCAATAATGGAATCAAAAACTGCATAGCAGATCAAATTAACGGTACGTGCTAGCGGTGTCCTAAACCTAGCTTCTAAACGTACGTTACCGGATTTAACTAGTGATATATTACCACCATGGCCTTCATCAGCCTCTAAATTAAAACAGAACAGAGTGTAACCATCTCCAAAATCGTCTCGATCTATCGCAAGAGACCTGTCTTTTAAATGGCGACCCGTTGTCTGCACCAGCTGGTAATATTCACGTACATACTGCCCTCTATTAAATACTGGTTGAAAAGGCTTAGATGGGTAGGATTGACCGTCTACGTATAAACTCATAAATTCAGTATCAAAATGTTGGAAATGATAAGGATTACGAGTATAGCTCCCCGTGTACGCCTCGTTGTCAATAAAACCCACAATTAAGAATTTAGGTATTTTACCTAAATAAAGATTGTCTTGGTTGCAAACTCTAGTACCACTTGGTATTGAAAATGTTTTTAAAGCAACACGGTCAATAGCGTATTTCGCATTGGTATGCTGCAAGGCCCTGCTGTGCCCGAGCCTCACCATAGGGGCTACAGCGACTTTTTTAATAAAAATCGATGCTGAAACTATTTTCACACGATACTTGGGATCATCAGCTCCAGACATCAGTACAAATTCATCTTTAGACCGCATAAATTTCAATGACATGTCTACACCGTTTAAAATGAGTTTTTCTTGAAAAAATATATCCGAATGTATAGGACCGATCAATTCTACAATACGACCATTGTCTGTAAAGGTACCTCTCTTATTTAAACCTAGGTTATTACCGGCTATACTAGCAGCATTCATATGGCCTGTAGTGTCTTTACAAAACAAGGCTGTACCAAATTGAGTGTCTAATGTATCCTTACTGTAATTAACCAAACATTCTAGAATCCCTCTATAAAGATAAGTGTTAGATGACTGAGTAATTAATTTATCACCCAGCATGATATCCACTTGAGAAAACAATGCAGTAGTCGGATAATTTACAAAACCCACGTCGGCCCCCACTGCTATGGGTGTACCATCAGCGTTTAAAAGTTTGGTCCTTAGAAATATATACGAGTCATTCAAGTCTATATAATCTTCACCGCTCCCTGTTATGTGAAATTCAATAGGTCCTGTGTCTGTTATGGCTGAAATTGGTGGGATTTCTATGAATGTACTCTTTTCAATAGAGGTTTGTGTGATTGGTAGAGTAAAGAGGTCCAATTCCGTCTTGACGCATTCCTTAGAGTCGCTGTGTAATAAGGCCATATTTAAAATATGTCACGCGACAGCTCCGTCAGCTTTGACTGCTTCCTTGGTCTGGCGTTTCGCTTGTGTCCTAATTTGCGTTTGCGAGTTGTTTTACGTGGGTGTGTCGCTAGCTTCACACCAGGGGGGTGGCTTTGAGGCTTTTTAGTATATACAAGCATGCCTCTACCATCCTGTTCATCACCCATCGCCTTTGAGACAGCTGCTTTAGAAACTCGGTTTGTTATGTCGTTGATGATATTACCCGCTGCTGTTTTCAAATGGGGTTTTAACACGTTGAGGCCCTTATGAAATAGAGGCATACCCCATCTGAATAATCCACGAAATATCCCTCCTAACCCATTTCCATATTGTGTGTGGGCCCCCCTGAAACCAGGGAGGTCCCCTCCTGCCTGAGACAGGTAGTAAGCTATGTATTTAGACTCATCCGCTCTGTGTGGAATATAAGCCATTTTTACGTCTAAAATGTAGTTTCAAAATTACTTTCCCGTATAAAAACGGAATATGCTTGTTTTGATCGTTTTTAAAAGATATTTCAATATCGTCTATGACTGATTTAGACACGGGTGTGTAATGAGGCTTATCATAGGTTACCGTTGGATATGATGCATTTTGATTTGTAATATTTATCACGCGTAGTATAGGGGCGTGGCTGTCACCCACCAGCTGATAGTCGACAATATCAGTGTATATAAAAAAATTATAACATCCTGCGTATATATCTGCTGGATACGGTGCAGCAAACGGGTTAATTTGGTCATCGGGTATGTACACACTCGCCTGATTTTCAAAACCCAAGATAATAGCTAATAACCCGTAAAATGTCAAGGTATGTCCTGCTGCTTCATGTATAGTGATTTTGTTGTTAATGTTGTTGTATTGTAAGTGAATATTCCCCGTTATCGCGTTAGTTGATAAAGCATAATTAATTTCCTTCACTATTCTGTCCATGGATTCATAAAACCCTACTGTAATATCTATAACGTCCGAGTTTCCTGTAGGTGTGATGACGATCATTTTTGCTGCTCTTTCATCGAAAGATTTCCAAATTCTAGGATATTGAACTTCGATTAAACCTACTTCATAAGGCTCTGTTAACAAGAGGGGTCGAGCAAGTTTGTTTCTAAATTTCCATATTTTGTTTTTTGGGTAAACCTCCATAGACGCATTGCTTGCGAGGGTAACATAAAATCCTTCATTATGATTCATTGGTTCTTCTTCCTATATGTCTATAACCTCCTTAGCATTTATCCACGAGTTAAACTCCTTAGGCCAACCGATCCAGCTAACAAAATGCTGTTTAGTTTTGCCCACACGCTTTGTTTTTAAAATATCTTGAATTTTAAAAACTCTGTTATGTTCGATAATGACCCGTTGTAGTTCTGATTCATAAAAAGTCCCTTGTAATAGCGCCTCTGACAGGTCCTTCAATCTATAGACAGGTGGTGTTCGGCCTATGCGCTCAGCTATTGTGAAATATTCATCCGTGAAACTCTGTTCATAACCTTTACGAAAAATCCCTTTCTTTTTAGATATTCGTACTGTGTCACCTAATGAATATTTAAAAAGTAGTTGCTTTGTCGGCTTCTTCTTGTATAATGCCTTAAAAACCTGTGCCTCATTATCTTTATTCACACTCACAGGTGTCATCTTGATACTTTGATGGTATGCATGATTATAGCCATGGACAAGTTGATCCAACACGTCTATGTACCGTCTCGAATTTACCGATGTTAAATATCTCCACATTCGGGTTTTGAAAGTACGGTTGAATCGTTCAACCACGCTGGCCTTTGTTTCATTAGCCGTGGAAAAATGTTTAATTTGATAGGCACTCAACACATTCTGGAAATGCTTATTATAAAATTCTTTTCCATGATCTGTTTGTAGTTTTCGAGGGGTCCGTCCTTCACTTAGAATTTGTTTAAACACTTCTGCCACTTCTGGACCCTTTTTCGATTTGAGACACTTCACCCACGCATATTTTGAAAATACATCTATACAAGTTAGTAAATACCGAACATTATCATTTTCATTGACATATTCTGTCATATCTACTAAATCAGCCTGAAATTGATTGTCTATGCCATTTACTAGCACTCTGTTAGTTGGAAAATTTATCCTAGGTGACGTATGGAGCGTATAAACGTCTTGTTTAAGTAGATAATTTTGGACTTGAGGTCTCGTAATATTAACCCCTTCCAATTCGTTAACCACCTTGTACAACTTATTAAAACCACCTAGACCCCCTGGGTGCTTAGGGTCATTGTATATTTTACTAAGAGTACCTTCCATGTTGAAGAACTTTGAGACACTGAGTTATAAAAGATGCTTTATTAGCTTTAAAAATAAAAAAAATAAACAACACACGCACATACAGTGTCTCATCATGCGTTATTCCCTTCCCACACAGACAATGCCTCATCAAGAAAACTTTTCTCGTCAGTTAGTGAATCCGTCATATCTTGTATTACAGCATTCAAATCGTCTTGCGTGAACACGTACAACAGCGCGTCGACCGCCCCCTTCAGACGTTGTCTAGGCAACACCACGCCTTGTGTTGCTAGGTAAGCTTCGACAGCTGGTATGAAACGTACATTCCACAATTCAGGAAGTCGTTTTTTACCCAGAGTATGGTAGAAATATTCGGGGTATCTCTCCAAACAGCTGTGCTGGATCTGACTCGGGTGTTCAACCTCGCAACCATAACACTCAGCCTTCCAACTCTTTATCATTTGAGCATCAATTAGGTATAAAAGGATCTTCCGCAAATTCAATATGAAATGCTATGATTCATCTGTGAAACCCTCTGTGGGCTCTGGCTCCTTCTCCGCGGGGGATTCAGGCTCCTTCTCCGCGGGGGGTTCTGGTTCCTTCTCTGCATTCTCGGGTGTCACTAAAAAAACATTCTGTTAGTAACAATATAGTGTTAAAATAAAATATCGCCCTCCTGTCGGAATATAAACATATACGTTGTATAGAAAATACAATAAATACGTTATAATACTTACCAAAGCTCTTGTTGTTGTTGTATTCAGAGGATACCGCATATTAGCATGTTTCAGTCTCACTTCCAGATATCGCAGTCCTTTTTTTAACAGTTTCCAACTCCATGTAAAAGAAATCTTTCTGAATTGCTTTATCATTTTGTTAAATATTCTAGATAACATCAGCCAATCCTTGTACTGTACAGAAACAATATTCACCGTTTTTTGGGTAAGACACCCATGTAACACATTTCAGCTAATTAATGTATTTTAATTGCACAAGACCCTTGTTTTCTACTCTGCAGGTCATCCGTAACCACTACACGTATCACCTATTAATCCTCTCTCCAAAAATGTCTATACTCTACATTTTTAACCATACTCTTTGTATGTGAAGGCATATACGTATGTCTAATAAAAAAAAAAAAAAAATTCAATTATAAATCCACCACCCATTCTGACTCATGTAAGGTATAGGTGTGTATGTATGTATATGTGTATATATATGTATGTTTATGGGTATGTGTGTGTATATATATATGTGCATATTGTGTGTATGTATGCATGCATGGGTATGTATGTGTATGTGTATGGAGGTATATATACATATACACAAATTATTATTTTTTTTTTCTTATCTCATTAATGCTTTCTCTTAAAGATTGATGTACTGATGAAGTCAATGGAACTCCTCATTAACTCATTTTTTACTTTTATTTTTATTTTAATTATGATGAAACGTATGTAAATGCATATAATGTATGAATAAGACAATGGGAGAATGAAGCTGAGGCAAATTTGTTTTGAGGGTGTGCGCACTGCTTCATGCATGTGCATGAAGGAGATATATAATGAAGTGCATGTATGCATGAATATAGGTATATGTGTATGAGCATATGTGTTGGGGGGTATATGTGTGTATATAGGTGTATACATACATATATGTAAATGAGTGTGCATATGTATGCGTATATATAAATATTTAAAACACTTTTTTTCTCTCTTTTATTGTACTATTATTGTTTTTTATTATATTATTACTATTTTGTTTTATGTGTAGTATTATTATGATTATTAATAGTTGTATGTAATTTGTATTGTTTTAGGTTTTTTTTTTTTTTATTATTATTATTATTATTTTATTTATTTATTTATTTATTTATTTTTATTTTTTTCTCTGCACTATAAATGTTGCCTTGGGAGGTTTTTTGTTTTTTATGACAATCACCTTAAGTTGTAAAGGCAAAAACTCAAAAATAAAGTATAAAAAAAAAGGACACAACGGCAGTTTGGCATAGGGATGTAAAAAACTATGAATTTTCATGACCGACCACCGAGCCTCATTAACCAGTTGAAACCGGTTAACCGCGTAGTTTAAAATAGTCCACGTTCTTTGAAATAACAGCCATTTCGAGCCGCGTACTTTTCATAAGAGCAGCTCTGCGTTCTACTGGATCAGAGCTGAGACAGCGGCGCCCAAACCCGCAACAGCTCCGGCACCTTTGCGCACAGAGAACTGCTTTTTTAATCTTCCCATTCTGCTGTGCTGCGGGTTAATACCAAAACTTTCTAGCAGCAAACGACGGCTCGTTCACATGGTCAGAGCAGCGAGTGACGCGTCTCACAGGTCTTCACAAAAGTTTAAATACAAGTAATGTGTGTGGAGCTGATCCCGAGGACCATAAACACAAACATGGTCCATATGGTTTGACTGGAGCTGCGTATTTGCGCGAATCCTTTGGGCTCCGTGACACAGAGGAGCGCGACAGACCGGTATGTGTGTGTGTATGTATGTGTGTGTATGTATGTGTGTGTGTATGTATATGTGTGTGTGTGTGTGTAAGTAAATGTAAGCTCCAATGTAGTTCTGACCCGCGCCAGTGTCCAACTTTGGCGGTAACAGAGGGGAGAGATGATGCGTGTGGATGTTACGTATGGAGAGGGGGAAAGTGTGTGTGTGTGTGTGTGCGCGTGCGTGCGTGTGTGCATATGTGGCTCGTGCGGCGTGAGAGTCGTCCCGGAGTTTATAATACATGGGCGCACACAGCTAGATACAGACCCGCTCGTCACACCGTGCAAATAGGGCTTGAAAAAGCGTTATTAAGAGACCTCCCCTCTCCCCTTTTTCTCTTTTTTAACCGACAGCTTTGACCGGTTAACGCTGTGACGGTCAACCACCGGTTAACCGGTCGCCGATTTACATCCCTAGTTTGGCACTTTACAGCCGCAGCCGCCCCACTGTGGCTGGTGTTCCCAGAGGTTAAGTGTCTTGCCAAGGACACAACGACAGTAGTCAGTGGGAGTCGATGGTGAAAGTCTTGAGCGGGGCTTGAACCCACGACCTTCTGGCTCAAAGGCCAACGCTCTACCAACTGAGCTACTGCCGCCACTAGCTGCTATGTCAGATACTTCTATGTCAGACAACAGGTAGCTGTCCACCAACTTCTCTTGCCCCATTGTTCGAAAAAGAATTCCCATCTTCCTTCCTGTAAGATTAAGCCTATTCATGAGTCTCTCTGTACAAAACGTAGCAGTACTACCGGGGTCTAAAAACGCATACGTTAGCAGGGTCTCATGTCCTCGCTTGGACTTCACTCGAACAGGCAGGATTGACAACGCACAGTCCTGCTTGCCGGCCCCTGTTAACCCACTAGATTGAACAGCCACTACAGCACCTTGGCTGGCCCTGTTTGTGCCAATACCAGCCTGTGAAGAACTACTTTTGGAGTGGAAATGCAATAACGTTGCGTGCTTAAGATTGCAAACTCTGCATGACAGACGTTTCCTACAATCTTTACTCCTGTGCCCAATGCACAGACAACCAAAGCACAAATTGTTTTCCTTCAAAAAAGACAACTTCTCTTCTCGCGTCTTCTTATCCAATAGAAGGCAAACATCCAAAGCATGACCAGCCCCACAAAACAAACACACGTTCAAAGTAAAGTTCTTCTCTCCCTTATGGACAGGCGCAACCCTATTCTCTACAGGTGCTATTGTAGTGGCAAAACTACCTTTAGGTTTAGTACCAGACTTAACATATTTAAACTCCTTTCTTACAGGTCCTGGAGAGTCCTGAATGTCTCCAAACAAAGGGTCACTTGCTATCTTAACTTGCTTCTCAACAAAATACACGACATCATGAAAATTGGCTCTGCGATTAAACCGTTCTTGCAGATCACAAGCCGCATCTCTCCAACGGTCCCTAAGCTTATAGGGCAGCTTCTTTACAATAGTCTGCATGTTGGTGGGAGCATTCAAATCACCCACACAATCACCCATGGAATTGCAGCATTCACGCAGCAACAAACTGTAGGCCTGAAGCCCTTTAAGGTCTTCGCCTTTCACTATGGGCCATGAAAGGACCTTGCCCATGTATGCAGATGCTACCTTAAAAGAATCTCCAAAATGCTCTTTAAGTAAAGCCTTTGCTTGCATGTAACCATGTGCAGGAGGTAGATATAGGCAACTTCTAACCAAGTCCCTCGGCTGACCTCTAGTGTACTGCTCAAGGTAATACAAACAATCTCTCTGACTTTGAGTTCTAGCTTCTATGTTATGTTTGAAGGCTCTAATGAACGTCTGATATTGCAGTGGATCTCCATCAAACACATGCACATCTCGTTTAGGCAAAAGAAACATTGACTGTTGTTCAACCAATAATGATGTAATTTCATTCTGTTTTTCCAAAACTGTAAGAAAACGTTTATCCGAGGCATTCTCTGTCATCTGTGGCGGGGGTTCAGAATAAGACTGCGGAGCAGCCTGACACGCCGCACCACTAGATGGGATCATAACTGGTAAACCGGTCCCAATAACGACAGAGTTCCGGTTAATACTCTTAGACCTTACTGCAGCACTGATAGATGGAGCATTCCATGCGTTAACGACACAAATGAACTAGCAAATGAACAAATGGCACAAATGAACTAGCTTTTGCATTTAAACTAACGGCCTTGGGTTCTCCCATACAAGATCTTTTCCCATCAGATTTAGCGGACACATGAGATCCTTCTGAGGCCTTTAATACATTTACTTTGGCCATGGACGCAGCCAGCTCCATGTCTAAGTCAAGGGCCTCTTTCTTTCTCCTCAATAAATCCTGCTGCTCCTCCATTTTCCTTCGCAGCTCGTCCTGCTGTGCTTCTATAACATGTCTCTCTTTGAGAAGTTTCTGACGGGCCATAAGAGCTGCTGTCTCTGCCTCTGCTTGTAACCTGGCAGAGGAAGTTGTCGACACAGACCTGCTCACTACTGTACTACGCCTTTTAGATTTATTGGAAGTGTTTGAAACACTGTCACTCGGTTCCACAGTCTCAACTACATTATTTACACGTGTCATCTCATTTGTAATGCTGCCACTTAAAACAGCAGTTTCCACAGTACGAGTTCGAAACACAACAGCGCCCTCTGCAGGAAACACATCGACAACACCAGGCAACTCCAACAACCACTTATTAGTTTCTTCCGCAAAACTGGTTTTAAGCTCCGTGACACTTTCAAACCATTCATTTTGCCTTTTTTGTTCCTCTGGTGGAAGCATAGGAATCACATTATCATGCAGCTGACAGGCCTCACTGTACAAACCGGACACAGTTTCCAGACAAGAACGCACCATTTCAACATTTTCAATATTTTTCTTTAACTCAGATATGTCTCTCATTGTAGTCTTCATTCTTTTGACTTTGGCTTTTCTCTCATCCTGAAGCCTTTCCAGCTTCTGTTCAAAAGCCTTTTCCGTAAGCTTTATTGGCCTCTTAGCGGATTCATTTGACTCCATTGTTCATTCACACAAAAAAATCCAATATCCAGGAAAAAACTCCAAAATTACACACAGTGGCTTTAATTTTCCAAAACACTTGAACAATGTACTGCAAGCGGTCTTCTCATTCCTCCTAATCTCTCTGTTGGCACTAAACTAGACTCAACCCTAGTCTTCTGTGCGTACTAGCGATGGGGTCTTATGTACCTCGGATACACCGATAGACTGACGCTGAGCAGAGCCCAGATCAGATCTACGGCGATACTCCCAAGCAAATGCTTTACCCGCTTGACGCACGAGCGACCCTACAAAACAACAAAAATAGCGCTCCACCTTGTGTGAAACGCCACTGAGCCTAACCGGGGAATATAACAGTCAATGCGAACCAAACACTTGCAGTACCTCACGAAGCAACTGTGTTAATCCATTACGAACAAGTTTGTGAATGAAAGAGACATCTCCAATGCGCGTTCACGTCTATCATTCCAAACTTTCAACGCGATCCGAAAGCGTTAAAAAAGGGTTAAATGACAATACGATGAATCCTCGCATGAAAATACTTTCTGTTGACAAAATAATGCGGCGTAAAATGTCCAAACTGAGGCAATACGCCGCGGCAGGCTAAGACACGGGCTTTGTTGCTGACGCGTAGATTCATTCGTATGCAGATAGGGACTTACTTGATGTTTCGTGGAGTTGACTCAGTTGCCCTTCCGGATGATGATGGATGTACAGAATGTTGCTTACGGTCAACAGAAAGTAGCAGCCCGTGCTCACCCTGCCATGATGCCTAATCCCACAGGTGTGCACATGCCCCTCTTAAGCCCAACACAGGTGCAGCCTAATTGAGAGACACCACTCTAAACTGCCACCCAGTGGACAAACTAGGACAGTGCGTGAGCCCTCAGCCGTGTAGATACTAAAATAGAAAAAGCTAATATGTGGCTCCTACAGAGGGCATCCAACCCGGACCCCCCGATGGTCTCGCAACTAGACCTTCACCAGGAGGAGGATGAGTGCGGGCGGGCCCGCCTGTGTGAGGAGGGCCGAATTGGTGGAGGACCTCCGCGCCGAGGTCGAGAGTCTGAAGGTAAAATATTTTAGTTCTTTTTATCTGACTTCCTATCTATCCATATTTCTACCTGTTTCTGAATTCTTTCCACAAGAGGGAAGTGGCGGAGCTCAGGGGCGCCAGGGCAGAAGAGGCGGGACCCTCAACCCGCCAGGGGAGGAGTCGGGCGCCACCCAAAACCCCGAGCATCATTGTGAGTTCACCTAGTAATTGCTTTAACAATTTTTATATTTCCTGACTACTAATACTACTACTGCAGTTATCTTTCTTTGGACTTGCAGCTTTGCAATTGGATGAGGAGATGGAGGGAGAGCAGGTCCAGGAGGAGGAGGAGCAGGTCCAGGAGGAGGAGGTCCAGAAAGGGAAAGAGAAAAAGGAAGAGGAGGACAAAATGGAGGATATCACAAAACAGGATCTGGAGAACATCCGCCAAAATGTGGCCCTCATCGCTGCGGACAAAAGCGAAAAAAAAGAAGTATAAAAGAGTAAAAATGTCTTTGACAAAGGTAATTTGACTCTTCCCGCTGGGATTCTGAACTTATGTTTCATCATTAGGAGGAACGCACTATGCCGGTCCACCCTGCCCTCGTTGGCATTTTTATGGACAGAAAGAGGGCAGTACTTCCAACTTCAAATTTCCCAAGAGCGTCCGTAAGTAGAGACGTGTTCATGGTCCTGCTTGTGGACACTGTTGT
Source organism: Knipowitschia caucasica (assembly GCA_964034765.1). NCBI lineage: Eukaryota > Metazoa > Chordata > Actinopteri > Gobiiformes > Gobiidae > Knipowitschia > Knipowitschia caucasica. Next base: position 3,459,273 of record OZ035832.1, read on the forward strand.
CGTGTCCTTGAGATCCTAGTAAATGAACAAAATGTTTTACTTTGTACTTGCAGAGGACAACATGGGGGAGTACACTAATGATGTGTTCCGAGCTACTGCAAAGGAGAAAGTGCAACAAAACTGCATCAGCGTCTACCAGGGCAAACTGTTTTGAGGCCTTTCTAATTTGCACCAGGGACATCCAGACTCAGCGGGTCTGGGACTGGACGTTCCTGGACAACCTCGCCATGATCAGAGCGTGAGTATGAAAAGATTTTGGAGCGATTTTTCTGAAAGCAAAATAGAGTATGGATGGTGCATCCGGTAGCTGAAGCTAATGCCTAGCGTACATCGGACTGGCAACTGATTATATCCGTCGCATATTAGTTGCTGCCCCGCACACATTGACAATCTGGCAAAAAAGTTCAACTCCTGTATCAGGCCAGTCTCAGGAATAACAGTGCGTACATCGACAGCAACTGGCCGTCAACTAGTGTGTTTTCTGACATAAACTGTAGAGGGCGCAATACACACATGTTGTTGTTGGCGCGCGCCATGGAGCGCACACATTGGGTGATATCTCTCCGGATCATAGACTGTATATATTAACGGACAGAATAACGCCTATCTCCGCCGTTCTAACTAATGGGCCAAAAAATGTGCTCTGCTGGAGCAATCCAAAATGGCCGCGAGGGGTCCCGCCCACAAGAAAAATGTGAAAAAAACACGTCTGCGCATGCGTCAGCCGGCGAGAGCTCCATTCATTTGAACGAGTGACTTCAAAATTCACAGCAAGTAAACTAGAGTGGTCCAAAAAAATTCACCCCTTAATTACCATTAATACCACCCATTAATTAATTTTTAAGCTGTATTTAAGTCGATTAAGATTATTAATTGTCTGATAGCCCTAATTTATCCTAATTTTAAATTCTTATTAGGAGAAAGGTGTTCATATGAATTAGTCCTTTTGAGCTTATCTAATTTGTTCTTAGCGGTCTTATTAAATGGTCTATGAATTTTAATTTGAAAACGGTGTATCTTCTGTTTAGGTCTTCTTCCTGGTTAAGTTTAGGTGTCGGGATAGGTTATGTGGTATGTCCAGTCAACGTGTTGGTATAGGGATCTCCCAGTCACACGACCCATAGCTGCGTGTCAGCCATTTTGACGCAATCCGTCCGCCAACTCCGCAGCAATGGATCTGTAATTAGCTCATTTGCAGTCGTCAGCCAACACATCACTTCACGTCATGTCATTGCACTTAATAGCATCAGAAAAAGATATATATACACGATTATTCATTCTCCGATTAACATTTAATGGTGTTGATTGATTGATAGGTATTTGTTTATTGAGAGTGACTACCTCAGCTAGCTCCTCTGCACAGACAGAAGTAACAGCTAGCTTTGAGGAGCCGTTTAATAAATTATAATTCAATACTCAAATATTTAAATTAATAAACAAATGAACTTCAAATATGATTTTTGTGCAAAAGTCAAAGCCCTACTAGGAAAAATTTGCAACGACCCGTAGTATCACCAGCAGTTTTGCATTTTCTATTCCGTCAAGATGGCTGCTCGAAATGGCCTGACGTCAGACGGACGTCCCTATAGTCACCATACAGGCCACCGCATGGTGTACTTCCTGATTAAGTTTGGGTCCTTGGTTCTAAATGGTTTGGTCTTAGGCGTTGGGGAGGGACTGGTTAAGTCTTTGGTATAAGGTCTCTTGGCTAAGTCACCGGTGTTGCAGGAACCACCATATTGGTTACTGCACGGTGCACTTCCTGGTTCAGTCCGTCTATGTTTTCTGTATAGGGATTTTAAAATTACATTTCCAGATGTGGTTGGGAAGTTTTAAGTACTTAGAGTGATAGTCTGGACAAAATAAAAGAGAGAGAGAGGTATTGTCAGGATATTAGGCACACAAATGCTTACAGTAATTCAAGTTTGATTCTCTTATTTTGATACAGTTTTGGAGAACAATATTCCCTTTATGGGAAGTTAACAGCAGAGCCGAAATAAAACATCTTCCGAGGACATGGTGTTGCTACTTTGCAACACAATAGTCCTCACATTAGTTATGCAGAAATTACTCAACGTGGGAAGCTGCCCACTTTTGGCACTGAAGAACAGAAGCACAGCTACTGATTCGGGAAAGGTCCGCCCCTGGGGCCAGCACCTAAAATCTGTTAGTGCAAACTTAGTATTAGCAGTATGGTGGATAGATAACCTTAGCCTACGCAGGTGGACAAACGCAAGACAAAATATTTGGCCCTCACAGTCGCAGGGTCCTATTGTGTATCCATGTTCTGACTCTGTCAGAGTATGTTCTGATTGTCTCAGGATGTGACAAATATGCCTTTCTAAGAGTAATGTAACAAATGACTATAAAAACCATGTCCTCACTTGGTTCTGTCTGAAAAAACTGAAAACCTGAAGGTTAACTGAATAAAACTTCCTGGCAACGGTGCATCGATCCTGTCTCTTTGAGGTTAATTTTCCACAGCAGCTAAGATTGAGGAAGACTACTCGGTTGAACTCTGTATTAGTCCCATGGTTAAGCAACTTTATGTGATCTACAATAAATGCTGCTGGCGCTTTAACATTTTTCTCCTTCTGACTAATTGTACAGCGCTTACAACAACGAACCCGGGTGAGAGGAAACTAAACTAGGGTTTATTTCTTTTCCTCAACAGTACATGATTTGGGGGGGAAAACGACCCAAGCTCCTCCCCCTTCCTTTCTGATTGGTCTTTTCTTTTACATAACTGTGTTCTCCATGGTTCTTTTACATAACTGTGGTCCTCCGTGGTTCTTTTAACTGTGGTCCTCCATGGTTCTTTTATATAACTGGTCCTCCATGGTTCTTTAACATAACTGTGGTCCTCCATGGTTCTTCTATATAACTGTGGTCCTCCATGGTTCTTTTATATAACTGTGGTCCTCCATGGTTCTTTTATATAACTGTGGTCCTCCATGGTTCTTTTATATAACTGTGGTCCTCCATGGTTCATCCTTTTTGCCCCTTATCCACCGCTGTTTTTCAAGATGGCCCACTGACACGGAGAGAACTCCTCCCATGGACACTTTAGTTCAATTCTAAGCCTATGAATTGCTGGGTTGCACGTGACGTCACGCAGCAGCTCGATAGTGCTCCTTGGGACAGGAACTAAATCTCCCCATTAAAGGCGGGTCGGCACTAGATCATATACGGATTCGGGACGAAACCGGAAGTAACAATCCTACTTTCAAATTAATTTTAGACTAATTCGTCCTTAAGTGGTGACTGGTTAAGTTTTAGGTGTTTAAGTAAGAGGGTTAAGTTTAGGGTTAAGGCTGGGTTGGGGTTATTTTATGGGAATGGCTGGTTAAGTTCAGGCATGAATAGGTAGTTTGTTATTTTTACTTCCGCTTCCGTATATGATCTAGTGCTGACCATTTAAGGCGCTAAACCCGTTTCTACAAGATTTGATTGTTTAGCACCGCCCCCAACTCGCTCATAGACTTCTCATTTCCACCGTGCTCTCATCCCACGGAGCCATCTTAATTTGCGATCTGACATGTATGCTTACGTTAGCATTAGCGCAACATCTTGTAAGCTGTACAACAATCACTGATGAAATGGTACAAAAGCAACGCACTGCTAACACAATATATAGGTACAAGAATACCGCTTGTTTTGCGTCCGAATGTATTAAGTTAAACATTCGAATATATTGTAGTATTTAATTATAAATTATTATACGGCTCCTCACAGCAGCAGTAGAACACTCCATTGACTAGAACGTAATTTCAAAATGTTCTACCGATAATTTTTTCTCGATAACAGAACTCTCAAACCAATAATGACTGCTGCCCTTTGGCAACGCAATCTCTGTTTGTAATTCAGGTGTGTAAAATAGTAACATTACTCCGCAAGTACGAGCTTTCAGCGTCTGTCGCTAACTACTTGTGTCTGTGCAGAGAAGTTAGAGGACCTAGCCACGCTCAATAAACAAATACATATCAATCAATCAACACCTTTAAATGTTAATCTGAGGAAAAATACATATACATCCTTAACACACATGCACGGACGTTTTCAAAATTTCTTGTTAACTCATTGAGTGCCAGCCTGGTTTAAACAGCTTGGGTCTAGAATGCCAGCCATTTTGTCAATTTTTCCTGATATTTGCAGAGCCACAGCATATTCTGTGTTATTGTCATAATCATATGCTATACTGCGTTTGAAAGGTGAGGCTTTAAACTTTCAGATGGTGAAAACCTTTCGTTTCTACCGGCTTTTGCTCCTGAGATATCCTAAGCAAAAGATGGGAAACTTTCATGAAAATCCTTGTGAATTTCTTAGAAAAGGAGATAGAGACCCTTTTATGAAAAATCATTTTTTTGAGGGTGTAGTTCTTCTGACACTTACATTTCTGGGTCCACGTACATTTATAAGATAGATATTTTATAGGAGTAGGGTAGACTACAAAAAAAACACATTTTTAAAGGACTAATTCCATCCAAACACATATTTATACCGCCTTTACACTGGAGATGAAATTTGATCCGTATGAAAATTTATTGCAACAACAATATGAATGTACTATTATATTACAAATGTTTATTTATAGTAATATAATAGAAATTAAATAAAAAGATAGAAAAAAAGGAAAGGGCTTCAAGCGAATCAATCTATATGCTTTGAAAAACTAAATCTTTCTGTGAGTGGTACAGCGTGAAACACTCTTTGAGGTGAAGGGGAACACGGCACGATGTACAGTAGAAGCTTGTTTCACTTCTGCGTCCACTCATCTTACACACCCTGCATATTCTGGTTGGATTCTGCTTCTTGGGAGTGGCACTAAATTTTGCCATCACGTGACCTCCAATGCCACCAGTCAGCCTACTATCAGGGTCTGTACTTGGGGCCCTAGCAACCTCTCTCTGCCTTCCAATGTCCACTACCTCCTCAGTTATGGCACATGGACGGGTAGTCAGCGAGTTCACTACACTGTGGATGAATGTAAGAAGCTTCCTGTGCTGTCCTTGGGGGTTTCGGCATTTGTACAGAATAAATGCATTGAAAAGGCATATCTGAAACAAATAAAGGACAAATTTCTTTGTCCATTTTGCAGATTTTCGAATGCATGGGTAGTATGCAATATTCTGGTCCAGTTTGTCAACACCGTTCATGGAGTTGTTATATGCAACTACACATGTCGGCTTCTGGACAGGTACCCTCTCCCTGTGGCCCCTTCGCCACACCCCTGATGTTTCCATCTCATCTTGGTGGTGGCTGGTGATCATTTTTACAATTTTCTTGTCCCTCCATGCAAGGACCATGACCACATTGTTGTGAAGTGCAATGACCTCCCCTGGCTCAAGATTAGAGTTGGAAATGCTAGTAATAGCCTGTGGTTCCCCCCTGTTCTTTCTCAGTGTCCCACAAATGTGGGTTTTTAACTGTAGGAGCCGGTCAGCAAGTGCTACAGAGTTGTAAAAATTGTCCATGTACAATTTGTATCCCTGCCCAGCCAGCCGGTCAAGGAGGGTAACTACAGTGTCCCCCAGGTTCCCCGCTTCCCCGCAATATGGTTTCATCCCAAAACAGTAACCAGTGTCTGAATCACAGATTATGTATGATTTTATTCCATATTTGATGGGTTTCTGGGGGTTGTAAACTCGGAAAGTGAGGCGTCCACGCCAAGCCATCATGCCCTCATCAATACAAATATCACAGTTGGGCTGGTAAAGCTCACCAAACTTAGACAAAACCTGGTCTAACACAGGCCTGACTTTATACAGCCTATCACTGCCATCGATAGCCTGGTTGTCACTAAAGTGTAAAAACCTCCAAATAAGTTGGAATCTGTTTCGTGGCATGGTTTTGGAGAAGAAGGGTGTGACGAGTAGTTCATCTGTACTCCAATAACTAGCCAAGGAAGGCTTTTTGATAATGCCAGTGAGAAAGAAAATACCAAAAAACCGCCTGAGCTCCTCCACAGTCACATTCTTCCAAGAATGCACTCTGCTCCCCTCAGTCAATCCTGGTTTGCTCAGCATAGAGGTTGGTTTGCTCAGCAATTGTCTCCAGCAATGCATCTGTTATGAACAAGTTCACAAAATCTATGGGCTTGTCAGATGTCAGTTGAGCAGCTGCACCGCGTGGTCCTGGAGTGGCAGTGAAGGGTATGTCTCGTGGACACCAGTCCTCTTTCATCCATTCTGTCTGCATGCTACCACATGCAGACCGGTTAGATGAACGTCCACGACTGGCACGAGCACCCCTTTCCATTTGTCGACCTTTATAAAGATAAATAATTATTATCATGTAAATATGTGTATGTGTATGATTGAGGTGGTCGACTCACCCCTCTGTTTTGAAGGCTTCACTGGTTCCATCCTTTCAAAGTCAGGCTCTTGTATTGCACCCAATTCTAGAGTAAGTAGAGTATGTTGTTTTATTCAATGCATTGTCCGTTGCATGTAGCCTATATATATCATACACACACCCATGTATTATATATTATACACACAAGCACGTATTATATATTATACACACACCCACATATTGTATATTATACACACATGCACGAATGATATATTATATACACACCCACATATTGTATATTATACACACACGCACGTATTATATATTATACACACACCCACATATTGTATATTATACACACGCACGTATTATATATTATACACACACCCACATATTGTATATTATACACACGCACGTATTATATATTATACACACACCCACATATTGTATATTATACACACGCACGTATTATATATTATACACACACCCACACTTGTGAAACACCACGTATTTGTGGAACACCTACATTCACATAGTCTATGATTCACATACACCCCACATTATATTGTAAAACATATTTATACATAGTTGTACTTATGCATGTTCTTACCGAAGTTAGAAGGGGTTGTAGGCCTCGACTCGTCCTCTCCTGACGCGTCCCCGAAATCAGAGTCAGTGTCTGGAATCACAAAGAAAATGTTTAGTACAATCAGCAGCGGGATAGAGTTTATTTATGGCAACATTTTAAATTATCTTACCTGCTGCGGGTGATCGGGAGGGGATCCATAATTCCTCCTCCTCCTCCTCCTCCTCCTCCTCCTCGGACATGTCTGCTTTTTCGCAGACAGTGGCATCAATGCGCGACCGCTTACACTCGCGACTCAGTTGGTTCCTATCTTTGACTACTCCGCTCGGACCAGCCCGTGGTGATCGCTCATTCTGAACACCTGCTTTCTGAGTGCCTCTCTCCCCAGCGCCTCCCTCCCCAGCGCCTCCCTCTTGAACACCTTCCTCCTGAGTACGAGTGCCTAAAGTTGGCTCACTTCTGTGTTGTAAAAAGCGCTCATCAAGCGTTGTTTGGCGAAAGCGCACAGACTTTTTTTGACTTTTTCTCCCCATCTCTGTCAGCAGCTGGCAAAACAATGTATCAGTGAAGTTTCCGCTAAAGGATGAATCAAGACTGCCACCTAGTGACAAACCCACATAAATATATTTTTGGACCTCCGCCCAAGAAGACTATATGAGGCGATGCGACAACCACTCAAAGCTGCGTTATGAACTATAAATAACACACGTTTAAGTGTTTAATGAGTTTTAGATCGTTATATAAACAGTTAAATTAATCATAGCATTCCCAAATTTACACACAATGTGTGTCAGGATGTCGACTTTCAAAAAATTGAAAAAAAAGCATTTCCGAGAAATTACGTTTTGGCACTCAACGCATGGGGGCGCTGAACGTAAAATTACGTGGTTGGCACTCAATGAGTTAACGTTTGCATGATAAAAACACTGATAACCCCGGAAGTAACCGTTAACATGAAACGAACATTTTAGGACACATTTGAAGAGGATCTGATTATGGATTTAGGTTCGGTACATAAATGGGTAACTCAACGCTGATGTTAAGAATTCTTTGATCAATTTCATGTAGTTTCGAGTCGTTTTTGAACTAGCTAGATTAGCTGTTACCTGCCTAGCATGTCCCGGTGAAACCTTTGGGAGCTAACTATTTTATTTGCAGTGATTATATACATTTCGATTGATAAGGGCTGTCTAATATTTGTTCAATTATTTATATCTTTTTTAATTTTAGAATTATATTTGAATTTTGAAGTCAAAGCCCAGCGCTGTAGAGGCTAGAGGACGCAGGCTGTTGTTTGCTTGTTCTGTGAGTGGAGGAGAGTTAGCGGCCCGCTAAGTCTCTACTCTTTTTACGGCCTAAATTCATACACAGCTGAATCAATGAGCTCAAGTTTTCAATTAAATTACGGATTATATACAACTTGTATGTAGTAATAAGCATTTTTATGAACTACTTAGGAAAAAAAATCACTCATTCCGAGTCAAAATTCTCTTTTTCCGTGGCGTGTAGAGTTGTGGTAACTGCTCAAGAGGAAGTTATGAAGTCTCTATTTTGCTAAAATGTATTGCTCTAACGGGTGTTCAGGAAAATGCGTTAGCATTAGCCTGCGTAGCATCCGCGGCCGGTCTTTACTTTGCTGACTTTCATAGATACAATGCAGTATTTTTGAGTGGTATCCGGTTGTAGCAACAGAGAGAAAGAACCGTTGAATATATTTTTAATGCCAAACCAATATGTACATGAGTAACAAAATAAATAAAAAATAAAAAACGTGTAACACAGCTAAAGGCAGGCTGTTTAATCTTAAAGGAGCTATACCCGTTTCTGCAATGTTTGAATGTTTAGCCCCGCCCCCAACTCGCTCACAGGCTTCTCATTTCCCCTACGCTCTCATAACACGGAGCCACCTAGTTTTATTTGCGATCTGTTAAATATGCTAACATTAGCATTAGCGCAACTTCTTGTAAGCTGTGCAACAATCACTGATGAAATGGCACTAAAGCAACGCACTGCTAACACAATATATAAGTAAAAGAATACCGCTAGTTTCGCGTCCGAATGTATTAATTTAAACATTAGAATATATTCTAATATTTAATTATAATTTGTTATAGAGCTCCTCAAAGCAGCAGCAGCAATTCTTCCGATCATTTTTTCTCGATAACAGAACTCTCAAACCAATAATGACCGAAGCCCCAATGCAACCTCTGTAATTCAGGTGTGTAAAATACTGCCATTACTCTGCAAGTACAACAAGCTATCAGCGCCTGTCACTGCACTGTGCAGTTTCTCTGCACACTTGTCTGTGTAGAGAAGCTAGCGGAGCTAGCCACGCTCAATAAACAACTACATATCTATCAATCAACACCATTAAACGTCAATCGGACAGTACAGTATACATATACATCCTTAATACACATGCACGGATGATTTCAGAATTTGCTGTTAACGCTTTCATGACAAAAATACTGTTTTAACGTGACAAAAAGCGATTGCGAAAAACCCGGAAGTTACCATGAAACAACTAGCTAGCTTAGCTGTTACCTGCCTAGCACGTCCCGGTGAAACCTTTGGGAGCTAACTATTTTATTTGCAGTCATTAAATACATTTCGAATTACAAGGGTTGTCTAATATTTGTTCAAATTTTTTTATTCAATTATTTTGTTCATCATTTTTTATTTTAGAATTATATTCGAATTTTGAAGTCAAAGCCCTGGTGTTAAGCAGCGCTGTAGAGACTAGAGGACACAGGCTGTAGAGGCTAGAGGACACAGGCTGTAGAGACTAGAGGACACAGGCTGTAGAGACTAGAGGACACAGACTGTAGAGACTAGAGGACACAGGCTGTAGAGACTAGAGGACACAGGCTGTAGAGACTAGAGGACACAGGCTGTAGAGACTAGAGGACACAGGCTGTAGAGACTAGAGGACACAGGCTGTAGAGTCTAGAGGACACAGGCTGTAGAGACTAGAGGACACAGGCTGTAGAGACTAGAGGACACAGGCTGTAGAGACTAGAGGACGCAGGCTGTAGAGACTAGAGGACACAGGCTGTAGAGACTAGAGGACACAGACTGTAGAGACTAGAGGACGCAGGCTGTAGAGACTAGAGGACACAGGCTGTAGAGACTAGAGGACACAGGCTGTAGAGACTAGAGGACACAGGCTGTAGAGACTAGAGGACACAGGCTGTAGAGACTAGAGGACACAGGCTGTAGAGACTAGAGGACACAGGCTGTAGAGACTAGAGGACACAGACTGTAGAGACTAGAGGACGCAGGCTGTAGAGACTAGAGGACACAGGCTGTAGAGACTAGAGGACACAGGCTGTAGAGACTAGAGGACACAGGCTGTAGAGACTAGAGGACACAGGCTGTAGAGACTAGAGGACACAGGCTGTAGAGGCTAGAGGACACAGACTGTAGAGACTAGAGGACACAGGCTGTAGAGACTAGAGGACACAGGCTGTAGAGACTAGAGGACACAGGCTGTAGAGACTAGAGGACACAGACTGTAGAGACTAGAGGACACAGGCTGTAGAGACTAGAGGACACAGGCTGTAGAGACTAGAGGACACAGGCTGTAGAGACTAGAGGACACAGGCTGTAGAGACTAGAGGACACAGGCTGTAGAGGCTAGAGGACACAGGCTGTAGAGACTAGAGGACACAGGCTGTAGAGGCTAGAGGACACAGGCTGTAGAGACTAGAGGACACAGGCTGTAGAGACTAGAGGACACAGGCTGTAGAGACTAGAGGACACAGGCTGTAGAGGCTAGAGGACACAGGCTGTAGAGGCTAGAGGACACAGGCTGTAGAGACTAGAGGACACAGGCTGTAGAGACTAGAGGACACAGGCTGTAGAGACTAGAGGACACAGGCTGTAGAGACTAGAGGACACAGGCTGTAGAGGCTAGAGGACGCAGGCTGTAGAGGCTAGAGGGCGCAGGCTGTAGAGACTAGAGGGCGCAGGCTGTAGAGACTAGAGGGCGCAGGCTGTAGAGACTAGAGGACACAGGCTGTAGAGACTAGAGGACACAGGCTGTAGAGACTAGAGGACACAGGCTGTAGAGACTAGAGGACGCAGGCTGTAGAGACTAGAGGACGCAGGCTGTAGAGACTAGAGGACACAGGCTGTAGAGACTAGAGGACACAGGCTGTAGAGACTAGAGGACACAGGCTGTAGAGACTAGAGGACACAGGCTGTAGAGGCTAGAGGACACAGGCTGTAGAGGCTAGAGGACACAGGCTGTAGAGACTAGAGGACACAGGCTGACTAACTAATAACTGTGGCATGTCTTCAGTCCATATGGAAGTTTGAGCTTCCAAAGCTCCGTTCCACATGTGTGTCAATGCTGAGGGGGGTGTTTTGGTCCACTCTAGTTTACTCGCTGTGAATTTTTGAAGTCTCGTTCAAATGAATGGAGCTGCTCCGGCTGACGCATGCGCAGATGCGTTTTTTCACAATTTTCTTGTGGGCGGGACCACTCGCGGCCATTTTGGATAGCTCCGGTAGAGCAAATTCTTTGGCCCATTAGTTAGAACGGCGGAGATAGGCGTGACTCTGTCCGTTAATATATACAGTCTATGGGGTGGACCCAGAAGAAGAATTAGCCAATGCTAACATATAGCATTGGCAGACCTCTCGAAAACGTCTTTACAGGATGGACCAAAAGTTGGCTCTTGGTCCAAAGCTCCGTTCCACATATTGAAGTCACTCGTTCAAATGAATGGAGCTCTCGCCGCTTTTCACAATTTTCTTGTGGGCGGGACCACTCGCGGCCATTTTGGATTGCTCCAGTAGGGCACATTTTTTGGCCCATTAGTTAGAACGGCGGAGATTGGCATGACTGTCTGTTAATATATACAGTCTATGGGGAAAACCCATCACATGGTGAAATTTGACCAACTTAAGATTCTGATACCATCTTAAAGCTGCTTTTTTATAGCAGGTCTGTAACAAAAGTACATCATTATCTGAAGTAAGCGTATTAACATGGTTTTATGAAACAGAATTCTGAGAAAAATGGGTTTAAAGATAGACATTCTAAATAGGCAATAAGGCAAGTTTATTCGTATAGCACAATTCATACACAAGGCAACTTAAAGTGCTGAACAAAATAAGAAAGCACAAATAAATAATCACAGTACATTAATAAGAAAGTGAAAAAATATAAAATCCCTCAGTTGTAGCACAGCTAAACAGAAGTGTTTTTAACCTGGTTTTAAACATTGTCAGAGAGGAGGCCTGTCTCACATCTTCAGGAAGACTGTTCCAGATTTTAGCAGCATGAATCTGAAAAGCAGCCTCCCCATGTTTAGTTCTGACTCTGGGCACTAACAGGAGTCCAGTCCCTGTGCTCCTCAGAGTCCCAGCAGGAGTCCAGTCCCTGTGCTCCTCAGAGTCCCAGCAGGAGTCCAGTCCCTGTGCTCCTCAGAGCCCCAGCAGGAGTCCAGTCCCTGTGCTCCTCAGAGCCCCAGCAGGAGTCCAGTCCCTGTGCTCCTCAGAGTCCCAGCAGGAGTCCAGTCCCTGTGCTCCTCAGAGTCCCAGCAGGAGGCCAGTCCCTGTGCTCCTCAGAGTCCCAGCAGGAGTCCAGTCCCTGTGCTCCTCAGAGTCCCAGCAGGAGTCCAGTCCCTGTGCTCCTCAGAGTCTGGGCTGGTTCATATGGGACTAAAATGTCACTAATATAGTTTGGTGCGAGGCCATGGAGAGACTTGTACACAAGCAGAGCTGTTTTAAAGTCTATTCTCTGAGCCACAGGAAGCCAGTGCAGAGACCTGAGGACTGGACTAATGTGGTCGTACTTCCTGGTTCTAGTCAGGACTAATGTGGTCGTACTTCCTGGTTCTAGTCAGGACTCGAGCTGCTGCATTTTGAATGTACTGCAGTTGTTTTACAGCCTGTTTGGACAGACCTGTGAGCAGGCCATTGCAGTAGTCTAACCTACTGGAGACAAATGCATGGATAAGAATCTCCAAGTCTGCTTTAGACACTATGTTTTTGATCCTGGCAATGTTTTTTAGATGGTAAAAAGCTGCTGATGTTACTGATTTGATGTGGCTATTAAAATTTAAGTCTGAGTCCAGTATTACCCCTAGAATACTGACCTTGTTTGAAGGTTTTAGGGCGAGAGACTGTAGGTGACAGATGACGCTCTCTCTTTGTTTCTGGGGACCTAAGACAATCATTTCAGTTTTGTTTTTTGTGTCTTTCTCTTTATAAGTTACTGAACATTATATATATTAGTCAATGCCAGTATTATTCTATCAAATCCACGCGCAACCACCAAGCATTTTTAATGCAAGGAGAAAATTAGGTACCCAAGCTTTAATTTCGTGAGTTTTGGTTGTGCATAGGAGAGACGGGGGATACCTGGACTTGCAACAAGCTGGGGACTCTCTGAATAAAGCGTGTCAATGGTTCTGTCTATGGTCCTGTCCGCGTGTGTCTATGGTCCTGTTTGTTTGTCTATGGTCCGCGCTCGGAGCCACCTCTCGGCAGTGCGTTCACTGAGCTGTCAAAGCGACTGCAGCTGCTCCCGGGCTCAGAGCGGAGGATGAAACGTTCGGTTTATCAAAACATCAACATTTTTAATAAAACTAGTGAATTTCACCTAGATATTTTCAGAATCAAAAGGAGCTGCTTCACACGGTTTGTAAATATACTGTACATAGTTTGAACCCGAGTTGGAGTTGACTTATTGACCATCGTTTTTGAGCAAGTTACTTCCAAAATGTAACACAGTATGCATTACTTGTTACTGTTAATTCAAAGTCATGTATTACTCCACAATATTACTGTCTCTGAAATGTAGCGCATAATCCTGCTGCATCGCTGCTCTCTGCACTTATATTTTTTGCACACTCATTGTTAAATGTCTTCCTCACTCACAAACCGGACTCGTGTGCAGCTCATATCTCTGGGAATGTTGTCTCTTTTTGGATGCAACCAACATTATTTATACATCATGCTTTGCTTTGTGTAATCCTTGTGGGCGACCGTGCTCTTGTGGAGACCGGGTTGGTGACCCTTGTCCAGGCGGTTATTATTGGCGCTTTTTCCCCTCTGCTGAACTCGTGGTGGGTTGGGGTTAGGGGTCTTTTGGGTTAAAATGCAATGTGACGCACGTTACTGACCTTTGTACCTTTTATTTGTAATGCCTCGCGTTACAGCAAAAAATAATACATTACAGTACATTACTCATTACTGTTGACCACAGCTGAGGTTGTTCATCATTATTGTGTACAGAATACGCTATATTCAAAGTGTGTTGAAAAGTCCTCTATTCTCTGAATATTCCGGTTCTTGGAAAGTGGAATAGGGCAGAGCTGCTTAGCCTTCGTTGTGCCATTTAAGTCTGAATTTTTTTTATTTTGCAAGAAATCTTTCACCTAACTGTATGAAAATCCAGTTTCAATTTAATTAAATTATAGAAAAAAAAATCCCATTCAGTTTGGTGAAAGAAATGTTGAAAAATAAAAAATATTCAGCTTTAAAAGGCACAACGGAGGCCAAGCAGCTATGGGCTATTCCACTTTCCCACGCACCGGATAAATCAGGCACTTTTTCAGTTTGGTGTCACATAGAATATACTGTACACAACACTAGACCTGCTTCAATAATGATGTATATCTTCAGCTGTAGTGAAGAAAGTTGACTGCAATGGCCACTTTTTGATTGCAAAGAGTAGTTACAGTATATTATATATGTATATATATAATACCTTAAATCCCCTTTGACTGTTTATAACGGGTGAGCTTTTGTACTTAGTCGAATGTTTGAGGTAGACAGTTATGCATAAAGTGTCCTAAAAACAGCATATTTTCTGGGACCTGCATTGTTACAGAGTATTTTTGGACTAAATTGAATAGAGATTTTTCCAGCTTGAGTTTGTCGTAAGCCTTTTTTAAAAAAAAAGAGCTGTCATGACCTTAATGGTGAATCACTAGTCCTTGGTTCTGCACAAACACAAAGTTTCTGAAGCTGACTCATCCTCTGAACACTTCTCAGAGCAGTGGAAGTAGCAGGTTATCTCCCACCTCACACACTGGCTACAGCGCCGGCTCGGTGGCTACAGCGCTGGCTCAGGATCAGATTGAAGGCACAGGGGAAATAAGGAGGAATTTTATAAACAACAAATTATGAAATAAAAATGTAGTACAATGAAATAAAATACTCTACTACATATAATATGAATATATAAGTTAATGGGAGAAAAGCCTATATTTTTGACCGCACTACAAACAAGCTCAGAGCTACATCCTGAAGTATCTACAGACAGCTGTTTCTCACCACAAGTGGGAGCCAAAGTGTATCATGAAATCTTGAGACATTACAAGTCAGTCTAAGAGCTATATGTCTGGAATGTGTTGACAGTAGGGTTAAAAAAAAAAACTGCAAAACTTAACACCTTACTTGAGAGGAATATAATTATTGAATTCATCATCATGGAGTAAATGTCTTATTTTGATTGATATTTAAGTTTAAATGTTGTCAGTTTGTGTGTGTGTCTGTGCGTGCATGTCTGCTGTGTGTTCTCCCCTCCCATTTGTGTCTGCCTGGAGTCCTGGTCCTGCTTTTTGTTCAACCCCCTTGCAGCCCATCATCCTCATCACCCACACAAGAGGAGGCAGTAGAAAGACCCGGTGCATCCTACACTAAGTGCACAATCGTCAGTAAATTATCTGTGGTACTTACTCCTTTTTTGCCTCCATATTGCCATCTCCAGTTTTTCTTCAACGTCAAGCCCATTCCTGTTTTTCTTATTGAATATTTGTGTAATTCAAGCCTTAATTTTTTTTTTTTTTTGTCTGCTAATTTCTGATTCACCAGTCGTTATAACAAATGCATACTAGGCATTTCCTATTCCATATTCCTTTTTCAGACCTGTACTTTTGTGTCTTGTTGCCCAGTGCCTGAAATTCTCTGAAATGTCTGGAAAAGAATTATATACAGTGGGGGAAAAAGTATTTAGTCTGCCACCGGTTGTGCAAGTTCTCCCACTTAAAAAGATGAGGGAGGCCTGTAATCTTCATCATAGGTTTACCTCAACTATGAGAGACAGAATGAGAAAACAAACAAAAAATATCACATGTCTGATTTTTTATTTGCAAATTTTGGTGGAAAATAGGTATTTGGTCAACTACAAACTACTGTGAAGCATGGGGGTGGAAACATCATGCTTTGGGGCTGTATTTCTGCAAAGGGACCAGGACGACGGATCCGTGTAAAGGAAAGAATGAATGGGGCCATGTATTGTAAGATTTTGAATTAAAACCTTCCTCCATCAGCAAGGGCATTGAAGAGGTGATCTGCATGGAGGAATGGGCCAAAATACCAGCAACTTGTGAAGACATACAGAAAACGTTTGAGCTCTGTCATTGCCAACAAAGGGTATATAATAAAGAATTGAGATGAACTTTTGTTATTGACCAAATACTTATTTTCCACTATGATTTGCAAATAAATTCTTAAGAAATTAAAAATGTGATTTTCTGGATTTTTTTTTCTCATTCGGTCTCTCATATACTCAACAAAAATATAAACGCAACACTTTTGATTTTGCCCCCATTTTCCATGAGAACACAATATTACTATTTCTCTCAAACATTGTTCACAATTCGGTCTAAATGTGCGATAGTGAGCACTTCTGCTTTGCTGAGATAATCCATCCAACCTCACAGGTCTGCCACATCAAGATGCTGATCTGACATCATGATTAGTGCACAGGTGTGCCTTTGACTGTCCACTCTGAAATGTGCATTATTTTGCTTTATTGGGGCTCTGGGGACTCAGAACCAGTCAGTACCTGGTGTAACCACCATTTGCCTCATGCAGTGCAACACAACTTCTTGGCATAGAGTTTATCAGATTGTCAATTGTGGCCTGTGGAAAGTTTGTCCACTCCTCTTCAATGGCTGTGCAAAGTTGCTGGATATTAGTGGGATTTGGTGCGCGCTGTCGTATACGCCGGTCAAGCACCTTCCAAAGATGCTTAATGGGTGACATGTCCGGTGAGTATACATAGTTCCCACATGACGTCACTACATACGGGGATTTGCCGACCCGGCGCCATTTGTGTTGGCATTCTGTGGGCAAAACAATAGAAAAAGAAGCTGAAACGTGTTAATGTCGTGATAAAGTTGAAAATGGTCATCTCCTGCTGGGTCAATGGATGTTCTAATCGTGCCGGAGGTTCCGTTAAACTTGGATTTTACAGTATACCCATCATTAGACTTCATGAATGTGAGAAGACTAAGCTTTTGTCAGAACAACCACGGAGGTTATGGCTTGCGAAGATAAACAGGCAAGAAACTCCCTCAAAACACGCAAGAATATGCTCGGAGCACTTTGTGTCAGGTGCGTATCGTATCTTATAATGTGTTGACAGACGTAATTTACTCAGTACTAACTTGTGTATGCTGATATCTGGTAACTTGAGAGTTTCATTATTTAGCGTTAGATTACTTTATTATGAGGAGGATCGGTGTCGCGTCCGAGGCTCTCGAGGGCAACGTAAATGTATTAAATAGATAATAATAGTTCTATGGTGGGCTAAAACAATGTTCACAAACAGCATTGCTTCTGTAAAAAGATCTGTGTCATAAAATAAACTGCTCTTTACGCCTGGAAAAATCAGTTGCCCACCATTCACCAAAACATACGGTCAAAAACGCGGAAATAAACAATAACAGCAATCCAGAGTGTCCGTGTGGCATTAGCATTAATTAAATTAATTGTTAATATAATTAAAATAATTAAATGGAGCTCCAACTGGTATTAAATCTAAAGTTTTTGAGAAATGTTTGCATTGCTTGTTAATTTTTGCTGCATAATTTGATCAAATATGTAAAACATGTCCGTAGCACGTTAAACTGTGGTGCCATTGTATTAATATACAATTATTTGCTCAAAAGTTGCCCTTTTTTTCCAATTTGCGTTTGAATATCTACATTTATTCTCATTCTTCTGTTTAATGGAATGCACAAACAAAGCAGCGTGCCATCAAAGATGGTGTCTCCGAGGAGGTCATGTGACATTCATTGGTCTGTGGGAACTATGTATAACCCCACCACCACTGATGTCAATGTTGTGGCCACTCCATCCACAACATTGACATCAGCAAAGCGCTCACCCATACGACGCCACACACGCTGTCTGCCATCTGCCCTGAACAATGCACCCCGAGATTCATCCGTGAAGAGAACAACACCTCTCCGACGTGCCAGACGCCATCCAATGTGAGCATTTGCCCACTCAAGTCTGTTACGGCGACGAGCTGGTCAAGACCCCGATGAGGACGACGAGCATGCAGTTGAGCTTCCCTGAGACGGTTTCTGACAGTTTGTGCAGAAAATGTTTGGTTTTGCAAACCAATTGTTTCAACAGCTGTCTTAGTGGCTGGTCTCAGACAGTCTTGGAGGTGAACCTGCTGGATGTGGAGGTCCTGAGCTGGTGCGGTTATACGTGGTCTGCGGTTGTGAGGCCGGTTGGATGTTCTGCCATATTCTCTGAAACGCCTTTGGAGACGGCTAATGGAGAAATGAACATTCAATCCACGAGCAACAGATCTGGCTGACATTCCTGATGTCAGCCAATTGCACGCTTCCTCAATGCTTGTGGCATCTGTGGCATTTTTCTGTGAGACAGAACTGCACATTTCAGGCTGGCCTCTAATAATGGCCAGTCTAAGACACACCTGTGCACTAATCATGATGTCAGATCAGCATCGTGATGTGGCAGACCTGTGAGGTGGGATGGATTATCTCAGCAAAGCAGAAGTGCTGACTATCACAAATTTAGACAGATTAGTGAACAATGTTTTGAGAGAAATGGTAATATTGTGTATCCGGAATGAATTTTTGAGATCTTCAAGTCCATCCCAGGGAAAATTGGAGCCAAAACAAAAGTGTTGCATAGATATTTTTTTTGAGTGTAGTTGAATCCCGATGATGAAAATTACAGGCCTCCCTCATCTTTTAAGTCGGAGAACTTGCACAATTGGTGGCTGACTAAATACTTTTTTCCCCACTGTACTCATATAAATATACCAATAAATAAATATATATATTTATTAGTGCTGTCAGTTAAACGCGTTATTAACGGCTTTAACGCAAACCAATTTTAACCAATTAACCCAAGGATGTGCTGTGTCTGAAAGATCATACTACATGCGAACATAAAGAGCGTCTGGCAGAGCTTGTGCTGCTTCAGGCTTCTACCACCCTACAAGCACCACTACGGAAAGCGGTGCAGCAAGCCTTTCTGCTTCAAAGGCCTGAGCTGTGTCAGGAAGCAAGTGTGAGAAAACAAAAGCACTCGCATAAAAACATATAAAACCATCTAACAGACTTGAATGATACATGGTTTTAAAAACTGGAAACAGCAATAACAAAAGCAGAGATTGAGAAGCCTATATTAGATAAACCAAATTCTTTCTTTTTTGAGGGGGTTGGATTACTATGAATTTTATGGTTTTTTTTTTCTTAATCCGATCCCTTTTCAAACCAAATCAAGGACCTTTAGAGAGTTCAAGGCCATGCTATTGGAAATGTGTTGATAATGCTTTTTATAGCTTTAATAGCTAGTATATGTTCCCTTCACTGTTTCCACACATTATCAGCAAGGCATATTCACTTCCTGTTTTGCCTTCTACATTATGCTTACAGCCACAGGAAACAGAACTCAAATGGAGATGTCTTTCTTTCTGCTTCTTTCAGGGCCTCTGTGACAGACTTTTCTCCCCCTAAAAGCGGACTCTCACTCCATGATGAAGTGGCCAGGGAATTTAGCAATTAGCCACAGTATTTAGAAGTGTCTAGTTATTTATCTCACCAAAACACAAGCGCTCTTCGGCTATTGCACCATTTGGACAAAGAGGAGAGAACCTGGTCCCTTCTTTTCCTGGTCCCTTTGTGGCTGCCTGCAAAACAAGCAGCTTTTCAGATACGCTAAACAGAAAACAACAGTCCAATGGCACTAATGGTGATTATAAGCCTTGTTTATAACACACTAATGGTCGTGTCTTCAACTGCATTTAGGGACAATTGCTGTTGTTTAAAGAAATGTGTGATACTGAAAAGTTAATGAGCTGTTTCTTTCCCCCTAATGAGTTGTGCTCGCTGCAATTTGAAGAAGCATTTATTTACCTCTAGCCCAAATGCTAATTAAAAGTTTGATTCAGTCTATAATGTTTAAAGGTGCAGGTAACTAAGATGTAACTGTTTGGGATGCTTAGCTTTTCCTAAATCTTATAAATATATATATATATAAATCTCTACAAGTTTATACCACTGTATTTTTGTTTAAAAACTATATTGTACATCTTTGAACCACAAGTAGCAAAAAAAACATGCAAATATTTAAATACATGAATGTTTTGTTTAGGGTTTCAGCTATTAATTATTTTAGAAATGATCATTTTATTGAATATTATCCATCCATTCATTTTCATCCCCTTCCATTTCTGGGTTGATCAGGTGGCAATCCGAGCTGCCACCTTCACTGACCCTCCTGCAGGTGTCAGCAACGACACAGCCTTGGTTTTTCACCGGGGGCTTCAGGCAAAGATGGGTTAAGTGTTTTGCCCAAGGACACAATGACAGCAGACATTAGTGGGAGTAGGTGGAGAATTGTCAGGCCCGAAGGTCAATGCTTTACCAACTGCACCACTGTAGCCCTATGGTGCCCTCTGGGACCTAGACATTCTGTCCATCAAAACAGTGAACAGAACCTGTGACAAAGGGCAGCAATGGTGCTACACAGCGGAGCAATTCTAGTCCTTCGTCCAAACCAAACCATGTGACGCTGTAGTTTCCGTTTCAATTTTCACAGCTACTGTTAAGTCCACTATTGCTGTCCAAATGTACGTATGGGAAAGTGGTGAGGTCATAGCAGGCAGAGAATTCACACCTTTTTCTTCGCACGGCTGTGAAACAGAGTATCTGTTCTGTTCCACTCTGGAGGCCTTTTCTCAACGCAAACGTTTTCACCTGAAACACTGTCTCCGTGTGAACAAAAGGCCAAACCGATACTCTATCATTTTACTGTCGCAGCGTCCCTGTGTAAGCAGCACATAATATGAAGAAAAAGTTATTTCTGAGCAAAGAAAACAACAGCGTGATGGAGACAAGAAGTGGCAGAAAAGTTACCGTTATGGTCTTTTAAAGACGACCAATAAACAAGTTTTGGAAGATTGTGGTGGTTGGAGATTAGATTCAGATGGGCACAGACTTGATGCATTGTCCACTCTGCTGAGCCCTGAAGCAACTGTGTGATTGGGCTATAAATAACCTCACCAGGATTAGCCGGCAAAACATCACTCCCATTTTTTCAGACACTTCAAGAGGCTTGTTACTGGCATTTTAATTTAGATGTACTCTAAAATACACTCTATATAGGCAGCTGCACAGTCCAAATACAGTAACTACTGTAGCTAAATTAGTAACACATTTCTAAAGGTAAAAATCAGCATGTGGGTACATTGCTTGCAGAAGAAAGAATTACAGGGAGTAGAATCCATTCCCACACCACATAAGGGTATGGCACGTGTATGTGTATGAGTGTATGAGCACTAAACATTATAATGATGCTGCTGATGACATATGGTGCAGGGTTGTCAAAAGTATCAAATATCGAGTCAAATATTGAGCACTAAAACTAGTGTTGAAGATGCTACTTGTATCAATGTTGAAAAAAAAAAGGACAAACAAATGTATCTAACATTTTTGTATACATTTTAAACTATATCAGAAGAACCTATGAGCCTTTATGGCCTCACTAAGAGTATATTTATTAAGAGTGAATGTATTAGTTATTTTTGTTTTACTATTATTCTGATGCATATAATTATCAATATGGGGAATATGGATGGAAAGGTCCTTCCTAAACCGGAGGAGTTGAAGTATCTCGGGGTCGGGAAGGATGGAGCGTGTGCAGATCTGGATTCCTCCTGGACGTCTCCCTTGGTCTCCCTGCGGAGGTGTTCCAAGCATGTCCTGCCGGGAGGAGACCCTGGGGAAGACCCAGGACCTGTTGTAGGGACTATGTCTCTAAGCTGGCCAGGGAACACCTGGCGAAAGTGTGTGTGGATAGGGAAGTATATTCCTTAGTACCAAGACATCTTTAGGTCTTAAGCGGTAAGGCTGCTGTTATGACTTGTACTGCACATCTGGAAACAGTTAAGACCAACAGGTGTTTTCAATAACAAGAGAGCATGTAAAAGCGGAATGACGTCAGTAATCACCCACAGACCATTTTACAAAACAATAAATAAATATGCTTAAGTGAATACATTGTGTTGTGTACACGGTGCATTGTATTTGGACATTTTTATTTTCGTTTTTTTAATGTTTAAAGTATCGACACTACAAGCCAAACTGATAATGATACAGTGCATATTATAACCATGGGATTATAACATATTTAAACAAATTTTAAAATGTGTTCATTACAGCAATTAGTTGTATCTAGTAAGAGTTTTGTTGTGGAAAGAAGTCAGCGTGAGGTAAGTATCTGTAATCTTTTCTAAAAGGGTGCATTTGGCTTTAGCACAGCGGTGCCACCCTACTGTATGATAATCGCAGTTCTATAATTGCTTAATATCTAAAACTGTGTTTCTGTTTTGACAGTGTCTCACGCCCATGTGATGTGAAGCGGATTGGAGGCGAGCTGCGAGGGCCAGTCTCCTCCTCCCCCGACCCCAGCTCTGTGTCCCCGGCTCTGTAGGCTCCAGTCTGAGAGCTCCAGGCACCAGCGGACTGCTCTCTGCTCTCTGACCGACAAACAGCTGCAGCAGGCGGACTCCGGCGCTGCCCCAGGATGGAGGTAAGGTAACAGATCCACACGCACTTGCAGGAACACATGGATCTAATTATTAAATGTAACTTTGCTAAAAGCATCTCTCATCAGTGGATCTGGAGGTAGTGTAGACATGTGCTATTTGTAGAAACACTCGACCGTGGGTTTGTTTTGGTTGTGCCGTTTAGCTGTGTGTAAATGTGGATAATGTGGCAGCAGTTTGTGAGATGACAGCCAAAAAACAAAACATCTTAAGTGGTTGTCCAAGTTTATACAGTATGCAAACGGTAAAACTCATAACTTACAAATGCATAAGTTTATTTCATCATGCTTGTTTTACACTTATTTAAAGTTTGGGTACGTAACTTCTCTCATAAATATCATTGTGTTTGTCTTTAAAATCTTTAAAATTCGATTTAAAAATAAATAAATATATATATATATAAATCCAATGTTTGTTTACATATACTAATACTAAATGTCGCTGTTGTTTAGTTCACTGGCAGTAAGATATATTGCACATGACATTCTATATTGAGAAATTAAGTTGCTGTTTTAGTGCTGCGTGAGCTAAGTGTGGCTTCATAACAACAAAACCACAATGTGTAGGGAGGAAATGAAGGCTGAAACATCTGTCATGAAGCCTGTTTGTCATGTAGTCAACTGTAGCAACTGGATGCCATGGGGGAATCTCTCTACTTTTAATTGTTTTTACAGTTGTGTGCATCCCATATGCCATGCCTCACTGAAAATAGCCACATTTTCACATGTGTTTTTTAAATGCAGGCTTTTAACTTCCAGGTTTGTGGACTGGACAACTCCCAGCAACAAAACCTGGCCTTCCATTAGGCTAACAGCTCAATCTGAACTATGTCATGTTATGTGGAGAGTGGAAGAGAAACGCCCATGTTTCTTCAAAGCACGTGAGGGAGAACATTACTCCACAAGCAGCTGTACCATTCTGCAAGCAGTGTTTATGCCTTAGACTCATGCAAAAAATCCAAATTATTTCATTCAATTAGTGTAGTTGTTGAAAGTAGCAGTGCAGTGAGTCTGTGGTGACTGAGTAGGGAAAAGACTGTCAGTTTGCAGACTGTGGAAAGGTTTTTCTTAGTGCGGTGGTGTATATTTATGTCTGAGTACAAAGATGTGGTTGATATGTTCTCAAGCTAAGAAGGATTTTGGTTCTTTACTCTAGCCTTTGCAGATAATTATGTTCAGATTTGATGGGTAAAAAAGGATCAATCTTTGATTGTGGTAAGAGAGCTTTACACCTTTAGCCTGAGGCTGTGGTCTTTGTGAATACTGCTATGGCTTGCAGAAGTACTGAAAAAATTTGAACTTTTGCACATTTTGTCATGTTACATCCATCAACAAAAATATGTTTTTTTTTTTTTTTTGTGAAAGACCACAACAAAGTAACAGACAACAGTGAAGTGAAAGCAGAGGCTGCAGAAGTACATGAGTTCATACTGATGAACCCTTTTCAATCACAGCAGTCTTTTGGGGTATGGCTCTTAACAAGCTTTGCACATGTGAAAACCTTTCACACTAAATTGTGTATCAATATTGATTCATTCATTTCTAAACCTTAATGATTATTGTAGCCAGTGTCAGTTCAAGATTAATATATGGAGGTCAGGAGAAACAAAAATACATAATTGTTATTGTGCTGATCAAAAATGCCTTGTTAATGTCCTTGTAATTATTATGTTAATATTATTTGTATTTTTATTTATTTGGCTGTTTGAAGAACTGATGTTGTTCTTCACTGGTGTCAATGTTTGTGTTGATCCAAATCACCATCTATTATTATTATTATTATTATTATTATTGATATTTTTAGCGGAATGGAACCTCATCTAGGCAGAGGTCTGCTCTCAACGAGTGCTTTTCTAGTTGATAAAGTGCATGCATGATAAGTTTTGAATCTTGAACACACTGAAGTGTGTCAGCCCCTTGCAGACTGTGGGAGTGGATGATGGTCTTGGCCTGGCCTGGTGTTAACAAATGACTCAGCTGGAAAAGTTATCCTTCGTATTGAGTCGCCGCCATGTGGTGAGCACATTTATTATGTAATCCATAGTAAAGTTTAGAGGGCAGTAAAGTGGGTGCCCATGAGATGTGTACTAATGAGTGACTTTTCCCTGAGCTTTACAAGAAT
Source organism: Knipowitschia caucasica (assembly GCA_964034765.1). NCBI lineage: Eukaryota > Metazoa > Chordata > Actinopteri > Gobiiformes > Gobiidae > Knipowitschia > Knipowitschia caucasica. The sequence goes on from OZ035832.1 coordinate 3,484,115, forward strand.
ATATGTCAATGACACTGTGTTTTTATGAAGCCATTCTTTTTTCAGTATAACCTCTCCCTGTGGAGCAGCATCCGCAGGGGATGAGGAGGTTTCAGTGCACAGTGGCCATCAGAGGAAGACAGTTGTTCTGATGCCTTTTCATTACAAGGCCTCGGGAAGAGGATAAAAAACATACATTTTTGTTGAAGTTTATTTAGTCTTCTTTTGAAGAAGGCAATTCTGGGACTCCCTTCGAGACGACTGTTGTGCTTTTTTTGGTCAATACAAAATAAATGGATTTGATTCAGTCCTAAACAATGGTTATGGCTAAACAGAAGCAGTCCAAGTGTTACAAGTCTGTCACAACAGCACATCCTTCCTGTGTATGAAATAACACACTGAACCTGGAAATTGCATTTACCACTTACCATTTGAATGCAACTATATGCTTTATGCAGTAGTAGTAAATAAATGCATTTATATTACTTAACATTAAGTTTGCAATAGTTTTTTGTTATCCTTAAAAATAATTATAATTTCATAGTACATATTTTTCATTCTGATTGGATGATAGACTGAAAAACTAGTTGACAGATGCCAAAAACATTGATTACTTTTTTTAATTCTCTAAAAACTTCAGAGTAAATGAAAGTACAGTGTACTCATGTACTCAACTAAAATACTTTCATCTTCATTCTACCGTCATTATAGAATGACTGTATCTGAGTTTTAAAACCTCTTTTCAGCTTTTGTAAGTCTATGGAAGCTTTCAATTATCTATGAACTTGTTAAAGCCAATACTCTACATCTACTGTGACAAGAAGACGAAGGCCAGACAACACCGCAGCATTAGCACATCATTTAAACTTTGCAGTAGACCATTTTTCTGAACACGCTGTAATTGAGAAGCCGTTTGGGAGCGGTTTACTCTCTGGTTTGTTGCCAGTATTTACACCTCTGTGCGCGATTCTCCTCCTCGTTGGTTGTTTCAGTGGATATTTTCTCATTCACGGCCCAATCAAAGGCTCCATAAAGGCTCCTAACCCCACAGCATTGCTAGTTATTTAGTTTTGTGCCAGACTATTTTTGCAGCGCTATCAGAGGCAGAGCTGGTGGGAAGAGATAGGCTGGGTGGGATACACTCCACCAGATATCAGCTCACAGGACATGCTGCAGTTTCAAATAGTGCTCTTGTTGTTTCACTAAAAGTCTGAATAAAAAGCGATTCAGCCATTGCTCATAGTCACAAACCGTCCTAGATCTGAACAGGAGTTTTGCAGGTCTTAAATTTCCATAACCCACTTCAACTCAAAACAAACAATTGGATAATTCACAAATAAGTTAAAACGTCCTCAAATAAGTCTATTGCTACACTAGTAAATATTTAAGTTAATGTAAGTACAATATTACTCCGAGTGCAAACCGTGACATCTGAATTATTGACTCATAATAAAATGTGTAACACAATCTGTTAGGACGCTTAATGACATTTGAAAGCAGCAGTGTGTAAACATGTGGCCCAAAGTGGTACTGCAGCCTCTGCCACTCTCCCTGACTCAGGTTGCCAGATATGCAGACGAATCCAGCTGGGACCATAACAGCTGAATAGACAAGAGTTTTGTCAACAACAAATCTATAACCAACACCTTTTTCACAAAGATAGAAATCCTGGTTTTATTCCTTGTTTCGTTGTTAATGATTTGAGAATCATAACGAGACCTTTTTTAGTTTTTTTTTCGCGGCCACAATGTCAATGTCAAGTTTATTTCTATAGCACATTTACAACAACAATCACTGCACAGTATGTGAGATCCGGGAACTCAGATCATGGACTTTCTGATTGGTAAAATGAAAACAAGATTTAGGGGCTGTAAAACTAGTTTTGAAATCTGAATATCTCGGCTGAACTACCGTTATCAGTTAAAGAAGTATTTGAAAAGACCATGGTTTATGAATGCCTTTTGACGGATTAGACTTGACGTGAAAATCTTGCATAATGCTACTTTAACTAATTGTGTAATAACTATTTGTGTGGCAAATATAGAGCCACCTTTAAATCATTGACGACACAGTATCGCCATCTATTTTCTTATCTAGCTTCCTCTGAAATGCCTTTTTTGTTGACGTCGTATGACCTCCAGTGATGCTGTAAGCTGCAGCTGCAGATTGTGGGCGTGCATCAGACCTGAGAGCAGTAGATGAGAGGAAGTGAGAGAAACTGAGAAACACCGCCACACTCTTTCTCTCCCACAGTGAACGCAGCTCCTCCTTTCTAGAGGCCAGACCACATTTGGCAAGCGTCCACTCTTGTGTCTCCTTTTTTGGCAAAAACTTGGGCAAACATAAGACGTTCTGAGCACCTTCACTATAGCGCTGAAGGAGGACTCTTTGCTGTCATTTTTGTCATAAATGTTGTTAGCGTATCTTCTCCTATAGCTTGCAATCTTTCAAGTTAAGAGCATTTAGTTAATTCATTATTCATTCATTTCAATTTCAACATTTAGAGAACGAGCCGTTAAGCTAATAGGCCGTGTGCAGCTCTGCTAAACACGCATGCCACTGAATGAGATTGGCCACGTGACGCCCAATGGAGGCCCACGCTGTATGAAAGGAAAGATCTTTAGGCATCGAGTCGTATTGTAACGGATTAAAATGAATCCTTTTTAACGTATATATGCTTGAAACATCAGTACAATCTGTCACTTTGACAGTTTAAGTCTGTCTATGCCGGGTGAGCCCTTAGTTATTAGTTTGGTTGATTGTTGTGAGTATTCTCCGTGATGACTTAATAAGTGATTTTCACAACTTGAAGTAAGGAAGCAAGTAATCTTTATTTATATAGCGCCTTCCACAGACCAGAGTCACAAAGCTCTTTACAATTGTTGTGGGTATTTGTCTCTCACTCCTCGCCACACAGGAGGAGCATGCCAGACCTATTGTACATGTTTATAGTGGTAGGGGAAACCGGTGCACCTGGAGAAAACCTACGTAGACACAGGGAGAACATGCAAACTCCACACAAGAAGGTCGGGAGGTGGAATCGAACCAGAACCTTCTTGTTGTGAAGCACAAGCGCAGTGCAAAAATGTATCCTATTTAGCAAAGTAAATCAATTTTCTGTCATAAAAGTCCATACACCTCAGGGCCCCGGTTGATAACCTCTAAATCTGTTTTTCCTTCCGTTATAAAAATGCCATTCATATTTGTCCCTCTCTTCCCTGACTGTGCAGACTGGATGACAGTGTTTAAATGGATAGATGCAGCAGGACAGCATAGTTCCAGTGAGACTGTGGCGCGGGTGTGAGTCATCTGATCCTGAGGCCAGATGGTTCTTGTCACTAGAAGGGCTGGGCCACTGAATACCAGGGAGACTGCAATCCCCACATGACTGTCAGACACCTCCCTTTATTATTACAGGCTTTTGGATTTGTTTCATTTCTCATGAGCTGCTGTATTGCATAACATCCCATCCTGACCTTTCAACTTATTGTGAAGCTGGAGTGTAAAATAATGATATTGACACAGCATTGAAACAGCTCAGTACCATTTAGGGCAGTTCCGTGCAAAGTTCTCACGATTAATGATCACATGACAGAACCATGACCTTTCTATATCTTAAAAACTAACCCTATCTTCTTTAACAGATTGGCTTTAATATAATTCAGATTTAAAGCTGTAGTACCTAACTTTGAACTAAGAACCTTGTTACCTAACTTGTTCCTTGCTCTCAAAACAGTTTCACGTCTAATTATGGCCTCTGACTCTTCTCTAGATCAGCTTCTTCTGTAAAAAAAAAATAATAATAATTAAAAAGTACATGTTGTAGTCAGATGTGTTCACATAATGAGTGACTTTATCTGTTGGGACAAACATAAATTATATATGATACAACAAGAAAGTTATCTACTCCAGCTTTGAATGCTTTCATAATTCAGTCCTCGCGTCAGTCTGGAGTCCGTCCTGCGACCTCACCTCTCACAGGTCAGTGTTAGCTCTCTCAGCACAGAGCGCCGCTGAGGACGGCTCCAGAATTGCACTACTTTACGAGTGTAACCTATTTCCATGTTATTTCTATTTACAATATACTGTAAGAATATGATGAGAGTATAGCAACATTTGGATAAAGAAACAAACTGGTGCAGGTTGAGAGTTGAGCATCTGGGTGTGGATCAGGGCCCTGGGCTGGAGACTGTGACATGTTCAGATGGAAGAACCTCCAGCACTACATCAACTTTTCCTGGAAGCTTTCAGATGGGAGTGGAGAATGCTTGTGTACCAGCTCTGATGCATCAGGCGTCTTGAGAAAACAATCTAGTCTACGGTGGTGTACTCTCTTTTGCTAATGCTAATTAAGGGCAACCACGAGCACTCAATTATTTATCATTGCTAAGCAGTTTTCGTTGGTTCTTGAACAGGGCTCTGAGAGTTGCAGGTGTCATTTGTGGAGGTTGATAAGACTGATGACAGATTGACGAAGAATCTGGAACTGTGTACAGTAAAGAAAATAATCCTTTTGAGGGGAACTGTTCTGTCAGGACCCGTCATGTTGGTTCCGTTATTAATTTAATTCATACTTATTTCTGTAATTCAGTACTTATAATGCTGATCGGTTCAAGTATTCTTCCTTTGATTTGTTTTTCCAGCTTTGTGCATCTCCACGCTCTGATTAGAAAGAAGGGCATGGCATTTGCTGCTGCGGATGCTATCATGTGCTTGTCCCCCTGTGGAAATAGGAATCACAGGGACTCACAATAGCAGCTTTGTGAGACATGTCTCCGCTCTCTCTCTGGCGCTTTAGTTCTCCTGGTCATACAGTCAAACACGTGTCTTCATCACTGACTGGAAATGAAGACTTAATCAGAAAGGAAACCCAGTTGTGGGATAGAGCCTTGGGAGCATTATTGTTTTACAAACGTTTATTGTTAAACCTCCTCTTGTAAAATTGAAAGTCAAAGATTTTTTTTCTATTTTGCTGCTTGTAAATGGAACACTGCCTATGTCTTCAAATGATGTGCTCCCACCTCCCAGGAGACTTGTTTAATATGTGATCATGACAAAATAGTGTTTGCGGCACAGTGGCTGAGTGGATAGCACTCTCGCCTCTCAGTTGGACCAGGGCCTTTCTGAGTGGAGTTTGCATGTTCTCCCCGTGTCTGCGTAGGTTTCCTCCGGGTGCTCCGGTTTCCCCTACCACTAAAAATATGTACAATAGGTCTGGCATGTGCCTCCTGTACTGGTACCCCCACTCCCAAAAATAACAACTGTAAACCGCTTTGAGTTTAGTTTAGTTTAGTTTACTTTATTTATTTGATCAGGGACAATGCACAAACAACATTAGTCTAAAAAAAAAGAGATGTCATGGGCCAGGTTATAGCAAAAATGCTAATTTCCACCCGCAGTCCCTGGACAGGTTGATGTTATAATTAAAAGAATTCATAAAATATATACAGAACTCCGATGTGCAGTGAAAAGGCGGTATATAAATAATGATTACTTACTTACTTACTTTATTGTGCTATAAAATGTAAACTGAACAAAGAATTCTGAGGTGAGTGACCAAAAACATAATTTGTTCTGGTTCCATGTACCAAATGGCTGCGTTGATTTTCAAAAGCAACATAACAACATCTCATTATAGTAATAATAGTATAATAGACAAAAGAACTGTGGGTGTATAGTGGGGTCTTCTGGCCGATGGTATTTGATGAGAATATAGAATAGTCAAACATGCATAAATCACTCTCAAAAACTACATTGAGTGTGTAAAATGAGAATTTAATTATAATGTGACACAACAGAATTATCTTACCCACTCCAGGGCCTCATCCTATATTATTTTAACTAATCCTTCAAAGTTACTGAGACAGACTTCTCCAAATTGTTAATTATGGCTGAGTTTCCAGGGAAGTCTGAGGTTATAAATGGCTTGTTCCGATTGGTCCGGTCTCTGTTCAGAGGGAAAAACACTCCAGTCGCATACATGCTCGTTGCCTTGTTTCAAACATGCTGCTTTGGCATGGACTTCAGATGTGCTCCAGATCATACCAGGGGACTCTCGCAGGGTTTTTCCCAGGCCTGGAGCCCCACAAATAGTTCTGTCCAGCCCATTCTCAAAGTTTCCCACTCCTCAAACTCCAGCTGAATTAACAATAATGAGAAGTCAGGAATTTTAATGACTTTATTTAAATTTCCCCAATTGTATAGTTAATGAATTATACACACTGAGAGGGTTAAAATAACTGTCCGTATTGTGCAGGACCATTTTAATTCAGAAAATAACTTGGTAGAGACGCCCTCCAGGTGACGATACTGGTCAAATCAGTGAAGAGGCACGTCAAGAATCAATGAAAGTTTGGGGGCTTTTTGCCAGGAAAGACAAATAAAAATAAAAATACAATGATTGATGTAGACCTTGGTGGCCTTAGCTGAAGCCAAAGAGGACCGTTTATAAAGCCCAGTTTGTGTTAAAATAAGGGATGTGGAGATAAATGTAATATAAATTAATCTATGCCGTTTATTAGTCGCTTTTTGCATTTTTACAGTCACAATTTTAATTTCCCCAAGCGGGTAATGTCTTCTCGTGCGCCTTTTACATATGGTCCTAGGTTAGTATCTGGAGTACATTTCTCCTGCAATGTAACAGTGTTCAACTTTTCTAATAGAATATACTAATAATATGAATTTGTTTTTTTTTTTAAACGGTACCACCATTACCACTGTGGTTGTGTTGTTAACCACAAAGCTGCCAGTGTCGACACCAGGCCAACTGTACTGACTAAAAACTAGTCTATGGGGATAATACCACACCAGGACAAACAGGCAAAGGACAACAGAACACATCTTAAATCACAATGTTCTCACAATAGTCTCACACTTTAATCAAGCTGAGGCATGCAATTGTTTCCTCCATCTGTTGTGACTAGACCCAGCTTTGTAGGAAGGGCAGGAAAGAGTTAAAATAAAAGCTGTGGGGCGGCTTGGTGGTCCCTGGAGTTAGAAAAGAACATGAAGGATTGTAATATTCTTTGGGTGGAGTGAGGTGGTGAAGTCACGCTTGGATCTAAAAGAGATTGATGCAAGTATGAACGATAATAAAGGCCATGTTGTTTTCATATGTAAGAGCTTAGTGAGGGAAGTGAGAGCACACACCCAGGAAATGTAGCAACACTAAGAGGAACATGTGCTCAGAGGGTTCCATCAGTGCAACATTGAAGTGCAATATGAGCCACAATCAATACTCAGTCCAACTGTTAACTGATCAATGTCAGGAGAGCAAAGTTTACACAAACAAGCTCTTAGAATTGTGAATACTGTAAATTCAGATTGATACAATCCTGGGATGAAAAAATCAACACCTGTTATTTTTTTCATTGTTTGCTAATGCCTTGCTCTCATAACAGTTTGGTTCTATCACTATTTTTCTTTGGACGACAAGTCTGTAATAAATAAATCTTACAACTAATCTAACTAACGTGCATTTTTGCCCTATGCATTTTTGGGCTCACATATTTTTCAGACAGAAAAGTGATAATGAAGGGGCAATTGTTTGTAAGAAAAATTGACTCACAGGGTTTTTTCTTACAAGTTTGCAAAAGATACTGTGGTTTTTATTAAAATGAGGACAGCATGATGTGGCCTGATATGCCACGACATGCCTACTTTTTCTATATAGTAGTATGTAATAATCTGGCCAAAAGGGTACTGCACGCGCCCTGACTCAGGTTGCCAGATATGCAGACGAATCAGCTGGGACCATAACAGCTGAATAAAGACTTTAGTCAACAACAAATCTATTCCAAAAAGATAGAAATCCTGGTTTTATTCCTTGTTTTTTCATTAATGATTTGAGAATCATAACAAGACCGTTTTTAATTCCGCGGCCACATGGTACTTTACCAGTGAGATTAGCTCGACGCGGTGAGTTCTGGCGCCCGGATCACAGACTTTCTGATTGGTGAAACGGTGGAGGGCGGGACATCGAAATCAAAAATATAACAAGATTTACAGGCTGTAAAACTAATTTAGAAATACAAATATCTCGGCTGAACTACTGTTTTGAGTTAAAGAAGTATTTGAAAAGAGCATGTACTTTAAGACTAATAAAATGTATACATCTGTAGGGGAAAGTTAGATACTCCAGCTTTAAATGTGTGCATAAATAGTATAATCTAATACTTATTAACTGATTCCTGATTCACTACTGTGTAAACAGGTCTGTATGTGTTTCTAGTACCAACCATAACATTGCAAAAACCTTGCAAGACGTGTCAACAAGACAAAGACATCACTGCATTGTACAATCCTTTTCTCAGTAAACACCATGTTGCAACCACACTGACCAGCTCCTACGTTTTGCACATTCCATTTCTTAACGCAATGGAGCCGGACACCGATATACGCGGTGAGGTCATGGTGTTCAAAGGGGTCCAGAGCCATGGCGGAGGAGGGGAGCCTGGGAAGAGCACAGAGGAGAGGGCCAGGGCCTGATAACAGGGCTGCTTCAAGGACATGTCATGGGGGTGAGCGGGAGCAGCTGCGTGGAGTGGACAACCAGAGTTATGTGAGGACACTGCTGGTGGTTGTGGGAGGATGTCTGCTGTCTTTCCCCATCGGTTTGACATCCACCGCAGTAAATATAGCATTTTGAGGAACTTCTCCCGTCGAGTGCTGACTTTATCATAAATAATTCCACTGAAACCAATCTCGCTGCAAAGGAATAAGGACATGCTGGCCAGTTGTGAGTGAAATATTGCCTAAGTCAAATGGCCTTCTCACCATGAAGTACATTGTATGTAAGTAATTATGGTGGGAAAATGTAGATCAGATCATTTTCTCATAAAGCCGAGGACAGAGCATTCCATCCAATCAGTGGCGCTCTTAACAGAACAGACTGTTTCTCTGCCATGAATCAACATCAGAATCGTTACTGTTATCGGATCTCAGCACATATTTGAGGGAATTTACGCATCAGGGATTGATTCAGTATCTGGAGACCAAAAAGGTTCATGTTTGATATTTATTCTAATAACAAAAAGGTATGAAAATATTAAGAGGAAAAGGGGCATATGTATTATTATATGTCCCTACACCTGTATTGACATTCTCTGACCATTTCCTTTGCAAACGGACAAGTTGTTTTTATCTAGGGAAGTGAAATGAAGACCGGGTCATGTCAGGAGTCCATCTACTTTACAGCTTTTATTTGACCTGCATCGTTCAGTAGAAAAAGCCTCACCTAAACGGCTCCACAGCTGCACTGTCAAACGGAAAATGTTAAATGTTAGGTCAGCAGTTCATGGTTAGATCCTGAAACACTCATTTCTCTCATGTTTTTCTCACTGTTTCCTCTGTAGAAAGACTCTCCATCCAAACCATCGGTGGCTGAACTAGCTGGAAGATTCAAAGGCCATATTCCACCCATGCCCAGCTCAAACAACCAGGTAAATAGGAATAGTATTACAAAACACATTTCCCAACACTCTACTGGAAAACACTTTTTTATTACATAATTGTATAGGTGTGCCGGTTTTTCCTTTTTAAACTGTCTTGTCAAGCGTTTTAATAAAATCTAAAAAACACTCTCCACTTTCCATAGACTGTAATGTTGAGTCTGCTCTGTTGAGTCCCTCCCGCCTACAGGAGGAGGTGGACCGGCTGGTGTCCTGGTGTCTCCTACAGGAGGGAGGTGGACCGGCTGGTGTCCTGGTGTCTCCTACAGGAGGGAGGTGGACCGGCTGGTGTCCTGGTGTCTCCTACAGGAGGAGGTGGACCGGCTGGTGTCCTGGTGTCTCCTACAGGAGGGAGGTGGACCGGCTGGTGTCCTGGTGTCTCCTACAGGAGGGAGGTGGACCGGCTGGTGTCCTGGTGTCTCCTACAGGAGGGAGGTGTACCGGCTGGTGTCCTGGTGTCTCCTACAGGAGGGAGGTGGACCGGCTGGTGTCCTGGTGTCTCCTACAGGAGGGAGGTGGACCGGCTGGTGTCCTGGTGTCTCCTACAGGAGGAGGTGGACCGGCTGGTGTCCTGGTGTCTCCTACAGGAGGGAGGTGGACCGGCTGGTGTCCTGGTGTCTCCTACAGGAGGGAAGTGTACCGGCTGGTGTCCTGGTGTCTCCTACAGGAGGGAGGTGGACCGGCTGGTGTCCTGGTGTCTCCTACAGGAGGGAGGTGGACCGGCTGGTGTCCTGGTGTCTCCTACAGGAGGAGGTGGACCGGCTGGTGTCCTGGTGTCTCCTACAGGAGGGAGGTGGACCGGCTGGTGTCCTGGTGTCTCCTACAGGAGGGAAGTGTACCGGCTGGTGTCCTGGTGTCTCCTACAGGAGGGAGATGGACCGGCTGGTGTCCTGGTGTCTCCTACAGGAGGAGGTGGACCGGCTGGTGTCCTGGTGTCTCCTACAGGAGGGAGGTGGACCGGCTGGTGTCCTGGTGTCTCCTACAGGAGGGAGGTGGACCGGCTGGTGTCCTGGTGTCTCCTACAGGAGGGAGGTGGACCGGCTGGTGTCCTGGTGTCTCCTACAGGAGGGAGGTGGACCGGCTGGTGTCCTGGTGTCTCCTACAGGAGGGAGGTGGACCGGCTGGTGTCCTGGTGCAGTGGTAACAACCTGGAGCTGAACGCCCAGAAGACAGTGGAGATGATTGTGGACTTCAGGAAGAGCACTGTCCCCCCGCCCCCACCCTCCGTGATGGACTCCCCCATCACCTCTGTGGAGTCCTTCCGTTTCCTGGGCACCACCATCACCCAGGACCTCAAGTGGGAGCCGACCATCAGCTCCCTCATCAAGAAGGCCCAGCAGAGGATGTACTTCCTGCGGCAGCTCAGGAAAGCCAAGCTGCCTGCACAGATGTTGGTGCAGTTCTACACGGCCATCATCGAGTCCATCCTAACCTCCTCCATCACCTCCTCCATCACCTCCTCATCACCTCCTCCATCACCTCCTCCATCACCTCCTCCATCACCTCCTCCATCACCTCCTCCATCACCGTGTGGTTCGCTGGAGCCTCCATCACCTCCTCCATCACCTCCTCCATCACCTCCTCCATCACCTCCTCCATCACCTCCTCCGTCACCGTGTGGTTCGCTGGAGCCACAGTCAGGGACAAACAGAGACTACAGCGCATTGTGCGCTCTGCAGAGGAAGTGATCGGCCGCAGCCTTCCATCGCTGCAGGACCTGTACGTCGCCCGAGCTCGAGGCGGGCTGGTCGTATCACAGCCGACCCCTCTCACCCTGCACATGGACTATTCCAACCACTCCCCTCTCACCTGCACATGGACTATTCCAACCACTCCCCTCTCACCTGCACATGGACTATTCCAACCACTCCCCTCTCACCTGCACATGGACTATTCCAACCACTCCCCTCTCACCTGCACATGGACTATTCCAACCACTCCCCTCAGGCAGGAGGCTGCGGTCCATCAGGACTAGAACCTCCCGCCACAAGAACAGTTTCTTCCCCTCTGCTGTTGGACTCTTGAACACTTCTTAACCTGTCCCCCCGCCCTTTATAAAGTCACTTTACTGCCCATCATACGTCACTTTACTTCACTGTACTGCTGTCACCTTACATTGTGTGCACCATGTGCACTTGTATATTGTAAATAGTAACTGTAACTCCATTTTAAATTTAAATTGTTTTTTATTCTTTATTTTTTATTATCTCTTTCTGACTGTTGCACTGAGCCAAAGCAATTTCCAAGTCTGTGACCTCCTGTTACTTACGTGGCAATAAAAATGATTCTGATTCTGATGTTGTTGTGCTATTATAGTTCTCCTGCATATTTAGCTGTTCCTGTTTCAAAATATTGCATATAATATTCTAATATTGTTGTTATTTTTTACTTCATCATTTAAGTACTCTTTTCTTTTCGTATTCCTCACAAACCCCTCAATTAGGGCTGTGCGAAAAACTTGAAGATCAAAAACATTTCTCAATCTCTATTATCGACATGCGCCTTCATATGGAGAGACTGCGGTCATGGGGCTGAAGAGGAGGACTTGTTCTGTCTCCTCAATTCACTGTTCCTTAAAAAAGTTTATGCCTCAGTGCATTTAAATAAAAAAATCAATCAAAAAAATCATAATATTGAAAATCCATATCGATCAATGAGAAAACGATAAACGATAGACTTTCTTTCCAGATCACCCAGCCCTATCTGAATCAGGCTCAAATGTGTGTCCAAGTGTCTAATATATTCATGGCTGTACATTTACATATTACATCTAAGGAATAAAGGAGGTTTTTCCCAAATTTTAGGAAAAATGTCCACAAAACTCTCTGGTCTGATTTGACGAGCGCGTATCACCAGAATGATTGACAATTGAGAGGACCATCCACCTGGAAGTAGAAAATCCTCCTATACCTTTAATGAATGATCATGATGCAAGTGTAAGGACTCTTTAGCGTATACAGGTTAAACTCAAAAACATTTAAATATTGTTCAAAAGTTCATTTATTTCTGTAATTAAACTTAAAATGTGAAACCGATAGACTCATGGCATTCAAAGTGATGTATGTCCAGCCTTTGGTTGTTATAATGTTGATGGCTTACAGTACATTTTCAAAAGATTCAATTTTTTGAGAGATTTTGGGGTTTTTACAGCTGTGGTCCAAATATCAACATTATAACAAATGCATACTTGTTGAGTTTCACAGTGTAAGTTGAATTACAAAACGTTATTCTAATCTTCCCAGTTTCACCTGTATGTTTCTATTGTTTTATAGGCGCCAATCCGACGAAGACCTCCCTGCTCTCTGAAGCTGCAACCCCAAAAGGATGACCCTGAGCACTCTCCAGTAAGTTCATTGCTCCATTGCTTTAGAGGTAGCGCTGGAAAAAACAGCGCTTCTAGCAGTTTTCAGTGCAACAACATTCTTATTTGAGAAACACACAATTAAACGTTTCATTGGTTTTGGAAGAAGCTATTTTTATATCACCCAATACTTGGGATGGTCCCATGTTTGATCCCTCCACCACCCACCGGTTTGTCCTTTGTCAATTTGTAGTTATCTGTTTAACCAAGAACAAGTAGAGCACCTATTAGATCCATTTCAATTTGCATATGTCCTGACTTCTAAAGCTCCTAAAGCAGATGAAATAATTTGTTTTTATTTTCCATGAGCTTGTGAAAGCGTAGTTTAGAACCACGCATCAAAGGTTCATCGGATGAGTTCAAGATGACAAGGGACACTAAAATCCCAAAAATCCAACCTTTATGAAAGCTGTAGGTTCTTTGTCAGCTGAGGTCGAGCTGTTTTAGTTTACATTGAGTTCTATGGGGAACATTTCTGGGTAGCCCACTTGAATTTAGTCTGGTTGAGTCTGCAGTTCCGCGAGAATCCCCCGAGCACATGGGTCCTTCAGCTCCAAGCTAGTTATACCCAGTAATAAATAGATAGATAGATAGATAGATACTTTATTGATCCCCCTTTGGAGAAATTCAGGTGTACAGCAGCTGAAGACTCTTTTTGTTGTTGTTGTTGTATCTCTTGAAACGTTCCGTTCGGCAGTGTAGTGATAGGAGCCTGTTGCTTCGATGACTCCTCTGAGCGGCCATAGTGTCATGCAGAGGGTGTCTGGAGTTACCCAGCATGCCCTGCATTAGTTATATTGTATGCATTATAATATCCAGATATTATAATACATCCATGCCACACACGCATATTTGGCGCAAAGCATCATGGGATCTTGTCCATTGCGCAGAAATGGGAGGACAAGACAATGCCCAAATATGGGCAAGTTCTTTTAATCTTTTGGTGCCCATGGTGGCACAGGTGCTACTGAGCAAAGGCCATTGATTTGAATAAAGAGCCTTCCTGGATCACTGGGGCTTGATTCAAATCAATGGGTTGTGCTCAGTAGTGCATGTGTCACCATTGGCACCAAATAATTTGCAGAAGTCATCCATATTTGGGCATTTCTCTGGTCCTCCCAGTTCTGCGCAGTCGATGAGATCCAATGATGCTTTGCGCCCAATAAGTGTGTGTGGCTCTCATGCATGGGCACAAAGGGGCAGGAAAATGTGAAAATACACATTTATGCGTTAGCTGGCCACTGCCCTATTCATTTAACGAGTGCCTTCTAAAGTCCACAGCGGCTTAACTAAACTGGTCCAAAAACAAATACTCCCCTCTGCATTGACACGTATCTGGAACGTAGCGTTGGGCCAAGGGCCAACTTTTGGACCATCCTGTAAAGCCGTTTTCGAGAGGAAAGAAGATTCCTTCCATGTCCTGCTTCTTTGTTTTTGGACTGCCTCACTATATCGGAGATTCCCAGTTTTGATGGTATATCTAGGCTTATTTAGTCTGTTATTCAATTTGTGTGTAGTCCAGATGCTTTTACATTGAAAGGACTACAAGAAAATTGAAGAACAGACTTTATGAGTCTAAATATGCCATCAAAACTGGGAACCTCCAATACAGTATAGAGACAAAAACGAAGCAGGACATGGAAGTTATGAAAGCCTGAAAATCAGTGGGGGCGGGTCCCGGCTCCAAAAGGTCCATGAGCACATGTGCTTACATGCTTGCAATCTCATTCTGGGCCAGTGGGGGTGGACCCAGAATAAGAATTACCCAATGCTTTTGTAAGGCGTCTTCTTCTCTCTCGAAAACGGCTTTACAGGATGGTCCAAACGATGGCCCTTGGCCCAACGCTACGTTCCAGATGTGTGTCAGACTGAAACTGTTACTTCAACAGGAGTCTTTTTCGATTTATACCTTGAAAGCTGCTTTCAGGGTATAAATGAATTATGAGCTACATCTCTGTCTGTTGCGTCTGTTGTGCCCTGTGTGGTACTGTTCGTTTAAGAGCAACTCCTTATGTACAGAAGAGCTGAGTGCATATGCTATAACCCGTGTAGACACACAAGCCAGCCCCTACAGCGCACAGTAATCCTTTTACTACAGTTGAAAAGGTACTTGAAGGAGGAGGTCCCTCCTCCTCTGTTTCAGCTGTGTTGATTGGGTCTTCAACCAAAGGTTGTTCTCTGTTTCTTGTTTCTAATGCAAGGTTTTTGAACAGCTCCTCCTCATGCGCGTCATTCAGTTGTTTCCTCAACTCCTGGATGGTTTTCCTTAGGTCATTTAGATGTTTGTACAGTTCCTCTACAAGCTTCTCTAATTCAGAAATCTTGACTTGCTGTTTGTGATTGGTTTGCTCCATTTCTAATTGCATGAGTTGTCCCTCTTCAATTTGACGCTTTAGTCTAATAACACTTAATGTTAGCTTGTTGTTCTCAACATTAAGAGATTGGGTTTTTTTTTGAAGTTCCTCGTTCACAATCTTTTCCTCATATACCTCTGCTGTACGATTCTCTATTATGCTGCTCAATTTACATATTTTATTGGTTCGCTGGAGAATTCGTTCATCCTTTTTGCTGATAGCTATGTGCTCTGCTTCTAAATTATCCTCTAACTCATCCAGCTCCATTTTTAAACGATGAATTGTCTTTTCTAAATGAACTATCTTTGTTTGTTGTTCATCGTGGAGTTCGCCCATGTTTCTGCTCTGCTCCATCAGACTTGTCTCCTCAAGTCCAAGAAATATTTGGCTTGTGTTCATGATTAGTTGTTTGTATTTGTCTTGCGCTTGTGAATGTGTTGTGTTGTCTTCTGGTTTAGAACCATGCATCAAAGGTTCATGTTTCAAACTGCTGCCCCCTACGACCAGTCTCTTGTCTTGACGTAACAACGCAACACTCATCCTGGGAATGATCCGGCTCTGACGTCATAGGAGTCAACT
Organism: Knipowitschia caucasica; assembly: GCA_964034765.1. Taxonomy (NCBI): domain Eukaryota; kingdom Metazoa; phylum Chordata; class Actinopteri; order Gobiiformes; family Gobiidae; genus Knipowitschia; species Knipowitschia caucasica. The sequence continues at coordinate 3,499,837 of OZ035832.1, forward strand.
GTAACCTAGCAACTGTAACCTAGCAACTGTAACTTAGCAACGGTAACAAGGCGACATTCCCACACAAGGCCTTCAAGTCATGTCTAACATTCTAAGCTGAGTTCAGCTGAACTTTCAGACCTCTTTCCACTTGATTTTTACCATCAAATGATAATACATTTTCCCCTTGGTTCATGGCCATGTCTGCTGTGCTCCTTGTAATTTCTATAAGTACACTGTAAAAAATTTCCTTGTAGAAAAACAGTAAAATGCTGGCAAATATTGTTCCAGGAATTCACCGTTTTCTCAACATGGCATTACCGTTGCTAATTTTAACGTTTAAAGACTGTTTTACTGAATCACATTATGTATTTGTGATTTCAGGATTTAACTGTATGTTCCTGTTAATTCACATACAACAAAAACAGCATTATAATGTTCATTTTGTATTATTACACCATACGACTGTTTCTGTTTCAAAAACTGCACAGTTTAATTTGTTTTACTTTAATGAACACAACTGTTCAATTATGTTTTAACATCTTCAGTTTATACAAGAACATTGTTGAGATCTTTACTTCTATAACATGCTTAATGCAAAAGCATCATTCTAACTAAAGCAGGAAGTTAATGTGTAAGAGGCTTTGACAAAAAATTCCCAGCATTCCAAAAATGTTATGTTAAATTACGGTAATAATATTGTAACGTTTTTTGTAATCACATTATAATTGTGGTAATAAAACGCCACTGGATGTTTTTTAACCAATTTATACTTAAATTTGCATTTTTGAACTGTTTTTCAAAATAACATTTGTTTAATGTTGAAATTTCATTGTAATTTTACAGAAATTTGTTACAGTGAAGGAAAATAATTTAGTCTCTCAATGAAAGCTTCGAAAATCCATTAAAACTAAAATCCAGCCTTAAATTGCAGATGTGTTTCTGTTACATATTTACTTTTAACTTTGACACTTAGGGCCCTCACCTCTCACGTGTGACACCTGGGGCCCTCACCTCTCACGTGTGACACTTAGGGCCCTGACCTTTCACGTGGGACACTTAGGGCCCTCACCTCTCACATGTGACACCTGGGGCCCTCACCTCTCACATGTGACACTTAGGGCCCTCACCTCTCACATGTGACACTTAGGGCCCTCACCTCTCACATGTGACACTTAGGGCCCTCACCGCTTACGTGTGACACTTAGGGCCCTCACCTCTCACGTGTGACACTTAGGGCCCTCACCTCTCACGTGTGACACTTAGGGCCCTCACCTCTCACGTGTGACACCTGGGGCCCTCACCTTTCACGTGTGACACCTGGGGCCCTCACCTTTCACGTGTGACACTTAGGGCCCTCACCTCTCACGTGTGACACTTAGAGCCCTCACCTCTCACATGTGACACTTAGGGCCCTCACCGCTTACGTGTGACACTTAGGGCCCTCACCTCTCACGTGTGACACTTAGGGCCCTCACCTCTCACGTATGACACTTAGAGCCCTCACCTCTCACATGTGACACCTGGGGCCCTCACCTCTCACATGTGACACTTAGGGCCCTCACCGCTTACGTGTGACACTTAGGGCCCTCACCTCTCACGTGTGACACTTAGGGCCCTCACCTTTCACGTGGGACACTTAGGGCCCTCACCGCTTACATGTGACACTTAGGGCCCTCACCGCTTACGTGTGACACTTAGGGCCCTCACCTCTCACATGTGACACCTGGGGCCTTCACCTCTCACGTGTGACACTTAGGGCCCTCACCTCTCACGTGTGACACTTAGGGCCCTCACCTCTCACGTGTGACACCTGGGGCCCTCACCTTTCACGTGTGACACCTGGGGCCCTCACCTTTCACGTGTGACACCTGGGGCCCTCACCTCTCACGTGTGACACTTAGAGCCCTCACCTCTCACATGTGACACCTGGGGCCCTCACCTCTCACATGTGACACCTGGGGCCCTCACCTCTCACATGTGACACCAGGGCCGGAGTGGGACAACATTTCAGGCCGGGAGCTTTTCATCCATTCAGGCCAAACAAGGTTCTAAATTTGGGTTTTTGTCATTGTATTTTGATGTTCTTTTAATAGTTTTAAGATTGACTGTCAAAACTTTTGTTTTCTTTATTTTTTTTTATATTGACTGTTTATATAATCTCGGACGTTTAAGGATTGTTGTACGTTGCTTAGCAACGTAACGTTTATGGAGTTTAGTGAGAATAAAGACACACACACACACACAATGAACTAAGTGTTCATTAGTGTATAACTATAACAAGCTAATCAATTATTGTTAAAAAAGTAGTAAGGTAAAATCACATCGTTACAGCTCATATAAAAGGAAAAATAACAACGTGTATGAACCATCAGTTGGAGAGACCACTCATTTCAACCGGGGAAGCTACACTGGGTGCACTGCTAGGCTGGGGAAGCTACACTGGGTGCACTGCTAGGCTGGGGAAGCTACACTGGGTGCACTGCTAGGCTGGCCTGGCTGTGTAGCCGACGTGTGACGTCACATTTGTTTAATTTTGCTCTGGCCCAATGACAGTAAAGCTTTGGCCAGTGTTGTGCCAGTTCACAGCTTTTCTGAACTAGTTCAAGTTCAGTTCATACATGCTCAAAGTGAACAGTTCACGTTCGAAGTTCTCAATTTTAATTCTGAACTAGTTCAAAGTTCAGTTAATTTTACTTTTTGCGAGATATTCAAATAAATATTTTTTTTCACTACGAGCTAGAAATCACAATACGTGGTATAATATATATATATATATATATATATATATATATATATATATATATATATATATATATATTATATCCTGTACACTGCACAGGATGTTTTGACTCCAATGCAGACAAGATTTTACATGGGTTTCAATGGGAACTGAGTTGTCCCATCTCTGCTCATAAGTACAAACTGTAATGCGCTGCAGAACGTGTGTCTATACTTTATGTCAAATGTAAACGGCCCTGTGTCACTGACTTACCCCCGTGTTTTCATCACGGCACATGTGAGTCCAACAACCAATGAATAGCACTAGCATATAGCGCCGCACCGCAAGTACACTGAGTCGGGGTGCGTTCACAGACGGTGGAAACCGTAGGAATTTTTAGTTTTCGGCGGAAACACTGCGGAGAATACAGGAGGGAGGAACTTTCTCTCGTTGCGTTTCAAAAGAGAAAACAGATTTCACTCAGTTTTAAATGGAAAACAAATTGTCTGCCGTTCATGACACATAATATGAACTTATTCACGTTCAAGTTCTTTATTAAAAAATGTGTTGCGTTCAGTTCAACGTTCACGAAAAAATGAGCGTGTTCAATGAACGCGTTCTTTTGAACTCGTTCAAGCACAACACTGGCTTTGGCCTGGGCCTTGCTCATTGGACCAGGCCACCAGGCAGGGTAGGAGTTTGCAAAGACCGTGAGGATGAAATTAAATTAAAAAAAATAATAATAATAATAAAAAAAAAAAATAAAGACCGTGATGATAGGGCAGGCCCAGGCCACTTTGACACTGGCCATCGGGAGATCTCCCGATGGCCAGTCCGGGCCAGTGTGACACTTAGGGCCCTCACTGCTTACGTGTGACACTTAGGGCCCTCACCTCTCACGTGTGACACTTAGGGCCCTCACCTCTCACGTGTGACACTTAGAGCCCTCACCTCTCACATGTGACACCTGGGGCCCTCACCTCTCACATGTGACACTTAGGGCCCTCACCGCTTACGTGTGACACTTAGGGCCCTCACCTCTCATGTGTGACACTTAGGGCCCTCACCTCTCACGTGTGACACCTGGGGCCCTCACCTTTCACCTGTGACACTTAGGGCCCTCACGTGGGACACTTAGAGCCCTCACCTCTCACATGTGACACCTGGGGCCCTCACCTCTCACATGTGACACTTAGGGCCCTCACCGCTTACGTGTGACACTTAGGGCCCTCACCTCTCATGTGTGACACTTAGGGCCCTCACCTCTCACGTGTGACACTTAGGGCCCTCACCTCTCATGTGTGACACTTAGGGCCCTCACCTCTCATGTGTGACACTTAGGGCCCTCACCGCTCACGTGTGACACTTAGGGCCCTCACCTCCACTTTGAGTCGTGTCCGTAGCTCTTGTAGACCCTCTGTGTTGGAACCTACTGATGACACTGACCTCAGCTCAGGGGCCACTACAGTTTGAGAACCTCCTGTTTGAAGCCTCAGGGTTGTGGGTGCTGATGTTCTAGAAGTAGGTGTTATTTTGGTCTCATGATCAGAACGACTGTTTGAAAAACGATTCTAATTGAACAGAGAAATCTTTGTCGATTAGTGGATTAATAGTTTGGTCTTTCCCATCAAACAGCAAAACATACCAAACACAAAGAACTGTTGGACAGGTCCATTGAAACGTTACGCAAAGGACTCTTCACTATGTGTTTCTGCGGGTTTGTGAGTGTTCCTAAATTGTAACTGTGCTGCCATTGAGATTCATCTCAATGAGTCTTTTTCAGGTTAAAAAATATCAAAATAAAGGCATGGGTGTAATAATAAAAAGTTGAATGCAAATAAACCTTATTGTTTCAATTTATTTTTCAGAAAACCATCTCCCCTTCCAATCCTCTGAGAGTTCGATCTCTGAACCCTGCATTTATTGAGCAATTAAAGGTGAGTGCTGCAGTGACCTGAGGAACTGCTGGACACAAGGGGAAGTGTGTGAAGCCACACTGCCCCCTTGTGCTCATCCAGAACAGGTGCTTGTAGACTAAAGTTTGAGGACATTGAAAGGCCTGCTGCTATGGCCAGAACGGGCTCAGATTAACAAGCTAATGGGATCAGGAGCGAGCAGTGTTGAGCCGGGACAATCTTCTCTGTTAGCAGCACATAAAGGAGGCAGCCATGGGACAGAAGGGCTGCCGCTTGTCCCTCTTCCTGTTCTCCCCAGTGCAGGTAGGACTCAGGGATATGCCTTTTACCCCATTTAGAATGTTGCTCTTTTCAGAGGCATGTTCAGTGGTTTTTTGTTACTTAGTTCAGGGGAATTCAAGAGGGAGTAAAGTAGATTTCAAGGTGATAAGCAAACAATTCTTTGCATTGTGTATTGAGGTTTTGAGCACAGAGTCACCATGTTTTAGAATGAGTTCAGGATGTTTTAGAGTCTACTCCCGAAAAGGTTCATTGCTCAAATTCCGTCATTAAACGCTGATTTTTCTTTTGGGTCTTCATCTAGCTTTTATCAACAACAAAAAGTATTTAAGATTATGGTAAGCTATACTTCTTCAGCCACTGCTGACCAGGGCATGTTGGGCAACCTTTATTTAACCTGGATCCCGCTGAGATTTCTTAATCTCTTTTTTAGGGTTCTGCCCCAAGAGATGAGGAGCCTATTGTACATGTTTTTAGTGATTTTAGTGATAGGGGAAACTGGAGCATCTGGAGAATAGCTACATGGGGACAGTCAGTCAATTAATGTTTATTTGTAAAGCACAATTCATACACAAGTCAATCCAGTGCTTCATAAACATCTTTTTTTAATTCACAAAAGTAAAATGGTAAAAGTAAACTTTATAAGTGGACAGGGTGTTCCACAGGGCACCTCTCACAGAGGCTGTTTGGGCAAATGTGTTTTACATTATGTTTGGTACTGTTTTCAAGGTTTTGCTGTCCACATTTCTTTGACTGCCTCCCACCCTATATCCCTGATCATTTCCATATCCTTACTTGCGATTATCCAAAAAACTGACTCTAGCTCAGGGATGTATGGATTAAAAATATCACTTTGCATTGTTGAATACACATTCATTACCTTTTAGCAATGAGAAAATGCCAAAGCCCATTTGTGAAAGGGGTTCATGAGCTTCACATTCAGCTGGTTAGAACATGTTGTAGCTGTAGGTCAGTTGTTGGAGGTATGTTGTATTTGTTGTGGCTATTTCTGTATTTTATACTTTATACTGCAAGATAAAAACTTAACAAGGGTGTTCTTTCACAAATGTGCATTCTTGTCTAACTGTGAATGTGTAATGTTGTCTGTATATTTGTAATAACCTGAACAAAACTGAATAAGGTAAATATGATCTGTGCCGTAATGTAATAAAAAATACTCCCAAAACATAAATGAATGAAAAATAAAGTATTTCTTTCTTTGTAGGCCAACTTAGCCCTATCACCCACTGCTCTGAGTCCAGACGTGAAGCCCACCCCACTGTCCCCCAGCAGCCCCCAGAGCCCAGCCACCCTGCTGAGCCCACACAGCCCCAGCTGGAGGCCCCCCCAGCCCAGCGAGGAGGAGGAGTCTGTGGGCTTCGAGACGCCAGCTGAGGGCAGCACTCTGCCCAGTTTCAACAAGGTACTGCAAACGGCTGCTCATACTGGAACACAAGCACTAACAGCTTTTTCATCACTTTCAAAAGGCCGCCATGTTCTTTATGAAAGTGCATCTTTACAAATATGGATACGGTTTTTGCACAGACCAGGTCACATTTTGTTTATAAATTGTGAATAGAATAGTAGTATAGTGAATGTAGTTATGATCAGGTGTGTGTGTGTGTGTGTGTGTGTGTGTGTGTGTGTGCGTGTGTGTGCGTGTGCATGTGTGTGTGTGTGTGACTGTGTGATGATTCTGCGATGATGTCAGAGCTGCACACATGTTGCTGTGTGAAGCTGCTCTCCTCTGGACCTACTGGAGCTCCTCATAATCCCTTTAGCCCCGTTAAAGTCCCTGAGCAGCTTCCTGGACAAATCACTCACGCCAACAAGCTCAGGCAAAGAAGGTTTTCACCGACCTTAAGCCCCATTCACATGCAGTCCACACAAAAGCAAAAACACAGACAGTGCTTTGGAAATGGGCTTTTATTTCTCATCACAAAAAAGTGAATACAGATCACAATAGCAGACATTGTACAAAATAACAGATGCTGGTAACTACCTCCGCTCAGGACGTTAAGTTTCTGTTTGTCTGTGAGCAACATAACTCAAAAAGTTAAGGAAAGATTTGGACAAAACGACGTGTGAATGGCTTAGATCCTAATCATCGTCTGTTTATATTTTTGTCACAGTGGTCCCTCATTATCTCGGGGGTTACGTTCTACAAATATCAATCGCTAAGAGAAATATGTGAAGTAGCAGTTCTATTTTAAAGGTCTACAGTCCGTCCTAAGCACATGTGATAATCATTTGGGTGATACACAATACAGCACTCAACAATTATAGCCATTTCTTGCATAGAGGTGATGTCGCCTCAATTGAAACGGCTGGATCTGTGCTCCTTTGCCGGTGAATCAGCTGAGCAGAACCTTCAGCTTGAGGGAATCAATGGAAAAACTACTCTGGGCATGTGAAGGCCAATCAGCACTGTACAGAGTTGTAAAGCAGAGAGAAGTCAAAAAGCGTGGGATCTTTGGCTGTAACCCCTCACACTCACTTTATACACTTTTCTAACTACCTGAAATCACGACTGTTGAGTACAATCAAGGAAATATCAAACCTGTTGGTTGAAGTTCTGGTGCAAAAACCGTTTGAACACTGTAAAATACAGTAGGAGAGGACCCCACGCTGAGGCGCAGGAGCAGGACTGAGGGCGACGGGAAGACTGCAGCCGTCCTCTCAACTAATTATTCTGTACAAGCCACAAATGTTTTCTTCTGATTCAATTTTTTTCTTCTTCTGATTTAAAATAAAGGTTACTGTGGCTGTAAAAAGGCACACAAAATGACCCAAAACAAAACAACTGCTAGGCCGTGAAGTGAACAATTGCGAGGGACTACTGTAATTGAGAATTAATAACAAACAAGCAACAAAAACCTAAAATCAATATTGAAGCATGAAACATGCTGGACATACAACATGTGGTTTAAGGAATGGATGTGCCTCTAGGCAAAGGTGTATTTTAAGAATAAATTAATGCATGATCAAAAATGACTTTTTCTACCATTGATGGGAGTAAATTGGTCAGAAATAGGAAGAATGTTGAACCATGTCCTATAGTATACTGGGACAAATAAATAGTGTTGGATGAATCTACTGGGACTAGAGGTCTCCAAATTGGGCCAATATTCACCCCTCAGGTAAATTCAGAGAAAAAAATCAAATCAGCAATCACGCTGATAACATCTGCTGTGTACTTGAGATGGGAAATGGTCATCTTTAATGTTTGAGATTTGTCTAAAGACCGTCTTTCATGCGTTTCCCAATTCTCCCCAGACTCGAGCACGGCTGTCAATCAAGCGCCGCCCCCCCACCCGACTGCACCGAAGGTCAGCTGGAGAGGAACCCACGTCCCCCTCCTCCTTGCCCCCCTGCGAACTCACCGAGCCAAACCAGAACGGCCTGAGCGATCAAATCTTCCACAGCCCCACACAGGAGGTCCAGCAGGAGGTGCAGGAGATGGTCCAGATGGAGGTCCAGGAGGAGGTCCAGGAGGAGGTCCAGGAGGAGGTCCAGAAGGAGGTCCAGGAGGAGGTTCAGGAGGATGTCCCGGAGCAGGTCCAGGAGATGGACCGGGACTGCGACACGATAAGGGAGGAGGTCACCAAGAGTCACATGGAGGAAGAGGAGCAGCAGAACTCCTCGCCTCCTGCTGCTGAAGCCCAGGAGAGAGAGGAGAACTGTGAGGAGGCGTCTGGACAAGCGGACGACAACTCGGATGAAGCAATGTGAACTGTGAAAATGCTTCCTTTGTGCTTTTAAAGACACCACCACGTCTGTACACACAACATGAGGTCAGGTCAGATACCAGGGAAAAACCCGTACCATACCGATACCATGTACAACAGTCTTTAGCAGAACAGAGATGTCCAACATTTGACTGACTTTAGGCAGAGCACTCACCCAGCTGCTTCAGTCTGACGGCAGTATCTGGTTTTACAATATTTGTTTGTACCTTATACCAGAATGGCAGCTTTTCTCTAAACCAGAACACATCCAACTGAACCAAATATGCTTTATGATTACATGATTGGGGCTGGGCACTGTTGAGACGGTGCAGAACAGGAGAGGGCGACCGGTACTGATACAGAGGGGAGAGCGTGGTCCCACAAACTGCCACTGATCACAATGTGTGGACTCCACATGTGGACCACTACTGTTGTTATTATTATTAAAGTTAGCTGGGCTACTGCTTCTCACTGGAGTATGTGCCTGATTTCTATTCCACAGACAAAACATAAACTACAGAAACATGACCCAGTAGTCAGAGAAACCGACCTACAGGTGTATTCAAAAGGTATAAAGCACTATATAAATTATCTTTTTTGTTAACAGTGTAGCGACACATAATGAAAACAGTTTTTCCCCAATAGAATGTAATGGCATATAGCAATATGATAGAACCTACATATGATTCAAAATAATCATTGGTATTGTAAATATACTGCTTTATCATGTATATTGCAATATAAACGTCCTGAGCTTTAACCCCTGGGCTATCCCCAGGTCAAAATGACCCCCACAGTGATTACAAATGGAAGAAAATGTCCTAAATAAAGGTCTAAAAGAGTCTAAAAGAACTTGGGCCGGTCAAGGAAAAATCATGAAAATTCAGCTTGAAAAAGATGTATATTTTGGGTATTTTTGAATCACTGTGGCGGGTCATTTTGACCCGAGCAAAGCACAAGAGCTTCATGTAAAGCTGTTTCTCTTATGCTAAAGATTGAAGCGCACACAAACAAATGACAAAGAATGTTACAGTTCACTCCACAAACTCTAAAAGTGGGTTCAGAAACAGAAGAAGGTTTGTTTTGATTCTTCCATGTGTTTATTTGAACAGGTCGACAAACACTGGCAGTTTTCAATCATGCAGCTGCTCCTTCCACAGTTTTTTACTTTATCATACTCAGTGCTTCTCAAACTGGGAACTGGAAACTTTTCACTTTTACCAATTATTTGGTACAAAGTAATACAGATCATTAAATGACATCAGAAAAAACACAATACGTGACTAACGGCGTTATGTTATAGTTTTACTTTTCAGATTATTGTTTTCTTTAATTCAGCCATTCAGCAAGTTAGTGTCACACATTTCTCTGGGTTTCCGGACTTAAAAGTTTGACAACCCCTGCTCCATATGAAGACATGCTTTTATACTAAAGATTATTGCCATGATTGGCATTGTCTATAAATGTTCATCCTGAATCTTCTTCCTATGGCTCTAGACGGTGTGAACTTTGCATTCCTAGCTTACTGGAGAAAAGTTTTGTTTTCCATTGGATAAGCTTTTCTGGTGTTTTGTGTATTCTGCAACATGTTTATACCTCTGCACTGGGGGGACTTAGGTCCTCGAAATTATGCAAATGTTTAAAGTTGTAAATAAGACAATGGGTGCAGAGAGGGGAGATAAGGTTGTGAATGCTGAATGTTGGTGACCATGTTTCATGGAGATGGAATTTAATGTTTCAATGAACGAGTGGCGTACTATTGTCGACCTCTGCTGGCCTTTTGAAGTATGACAACGTGACACCAAAATGTTTTATTACCTGTAAACAAAACAAAGATATATTATTATTTCACGCAGATTGTTTGCAGCTGTTTATCTTTTCTTACACACAACAACACATGCTACAGGCGGAGTGCGTGTCGAACATCAGACTAATCATGGGTCTCATTCAAAGCGGAACGGGTTTGTATGATTTGCATTATTATTTTGCATTTTCCCCTGATTTAATTTTACACATCACTTACACATAACAGTTTGTTGAAAAAAAGGACATTCCACTAAGGATTTTCACCCAAAAACATGAACAATAAAAAAATACCCTTTTTCCAAACACAATGATTCACGCTGAGGGACGTACAGCGTGAGTTATTATAAGTAAGTCATCTTTATTTATATACCGCCTTTCACAGACCAGAGTCACAAAGCGGTTTACAATTGTCATTAATTATGAAACTAACAAGATTTGTGCTACTAGTTCCTTGCTTTAAAACAGTTCTATCACTAGGACCACCCTCACTCAGCGTTAAATAGGGACTTGCAGGGCGCATATGTTTTACAATAATATATCCACAGCAATGACATACACATCTACAAGTCTCTCTGTTGGGACAAACATGCATTATTTATGAAGTAATAACTGCTTGAAACATTTTACTTTTATTGGTTAATATTTTATTATTTACGCTATTGTATATTTAGCAGCTGAGGAAACGGTAATCCAAACAATAAACGACTAAAAATGGTTGTAAAACGTAAATGCATCAAGCTGCCCTGAAGATAACCATTTATTGCTCAATGGCCTTAAGTCAACATGGGATCAGTCCGTACCACAAACGGCAAAAGAGGAATCGGATCCAACCACAGTGTGTGATATCACCTCACACTTAAGCGCAGTCCAGTGATCCCCCTTCACGCACTATGAACGTCACGAGTAGACGCTCTGGTGTCTGTCGGCCTGATACGCGCCTGCCCTGCGGTCCGATGGGTCGGATATGACTCCCCACGGAATACCTCCAGACAACGCCTTCTTCCTGCGTCAGCTTGCCCCGTCCCGAAACTACAAGAAAACTCACCTGGCCACTTCAGGAAACTATTTGAAACTCCGCCGCGTCAGGGGAAAAGCTGACAATACATGCAACATCTCACAATTCAAGAGTTCCCTCCAGACCTGGCAATGGAATGAGCGTTTGAAGTTTACGCGTCTTGGATAGTGGCGTCTCCAAAGTGGCAGATATTTTACGTTAGTGCTTTAACGCGCAGAAAGTTCCGGGTTCAAACTCTACACTCGTCGGGCTGGGGTCACTTGTAAACATGGAGAGACAGACTGATAATGTCCATATTGAAATGCTACCTGTCACTAATGGAAACGACGCAACAGCGCACGCAAACGGACAGGTGAGAGCCACATGACCCCCGTGCGTAAAGTACAACGTTTATTATGTTTTCTTTTCTCCACATGTCCCAGGATTCTGTTGATGGAGCTGCGGCAAGAAATGTCGGGGAAATGGATAGTTTGTTACAGGTATGAGCACTGTAAACCCTAACTTCAATCCTACTTCAGATATCAAAGTTATTTTAAATAGATTTTTCCCAGTAAGTAGATATTACTCATTTATTGTTAGTTTATTTAAAGCTTGCCTATGTCACTCAGGGTTTTCTTTGAATTGAACTGTCTCAACATAACATAACATAACATAGAAATTTTAACTTTATTGCAATCACTTGAGTTACTTGGTAATATCAAGTAAAGGATGTACTCGAGGAATTCAAGTGAAGTTAATACGCAATTTATTTCCATGGTTTTTTCAAGTAAACCCTACTTGTCAGGGTTTACAGTGATGATGGACTGTGTTTATCCTGTTTGTTTAAAGTCTCACGTCTTGTTATTTACTTTGTAGGGTTCTGGCAGCGCGAATGGAAACGCTGTGGTGAGCAATGGTGAGCCCGACATTGAAGCTCCCAAAGTCCCAGACAAGAAAAAGGTTTGACATATTACTATCATTTATTAACCTTGCAACGTGGTTTTCTATTCACTTTGCAGGGCTTTTTACCTCCTCACCTTATAATGATAATGAAGACATGCAAAAGTCTGAGGTCTTTAAAGTAATCTAAAGTATTTATGGTGCATTCCTCAGCTGCCCCTGTGGCATGTTGTTTTACAATACAAGAAGCAGGTATTGAACCACTGGGCTGGTGAGGAATGTAGGCAAGTTTAATGATTAATCACAACTAATCGATTATCAAACTGTTCATAAATAATAATAATACATCTCTATTTATATAGCACTTTTCAAAAACAATGTTTACAAAGCGCTGCACGTCAGTATAATAAACAATAAATCAGTCATAATACAAAGTAGTAGTAGTAGTAGTAGTAGTAATCTTTATTTATATACCGCCTTTTCACTGCAGATCTGAGTCTCAAAGCGGTTTACAATTGTTATTTTTTGGGCATTTGTCTCTCACTCCACACAGAGATGGGAGCGGGGTCGCCGAACAGGAGGCGCATGCCAATCCTATTGTACATATTTTTAGTGGTAGGGGAAACCGGAGTACCCGGAGGAAACCTACGCAGACACGGGGAGAACATGCAAACTCCACTCAGAAAGGCCCTGGTCCGGCCGGGATTCGAACCCAGGACCTTCTTGCTGAGAGGCGAGAGTGCTATCCACTCAGCCACCGTGCCGCCCACGGTGGCTGTAGTAAAAACAATAAGATAGAATACAAGTTTTAATAAGTGATTTAAAAGAGGATACTGATGGAGCCTTATCTCCTCGGGCAGGTCATTCCAAAGCCGAGGAGCCCGGACAGAGAAGGCTCGGTCACCTTTCGTCCGGAGCCTCGACCTTGGAACAGTCACAGGGACCTGCCCGAGGATCTAAGGCTGCGGGGGAAGGGCTCGTAGGGGGTTAAAAGTTCAGAAATATAGCTTGGTGCCAGACCTAAACGAGCTTTAAAAGTAATCAGTAAAATCTTAAAATCAATTCTAAAACGCACAGGGAGCCAGTGGAGGGACGCTAACCCAGGGGTGATGTGCTCCCTTCTGTTAAAACCAGTGAGAAGTCTGGCTGCTGTGTCTGGACCAGTTGGAGGCGGGAGAGGGATTTAGACTAAAGAATCTGTAACAAGTCATTTCTATGGGGAAGTTCTGTGCATTGTTTTTGTCAATAGTTGAAAAAATCCCATATTTTAAAGGATCTCGGAATCTCTCTATTCTCTTACTTCCCAAGATTAATTGAAACGGTAATCGGCCAGGTAATCTAGTATCAAAATAAACAGCTACAGCCCTATAGAATTCATCTGCAAACTGTTGGATGTACTTCAGCAAAAAAACATTTTGGTGAATGTCCATTTGAGAACACAACATGTAGAAGTTGTTGAAACTGTTGAAACACTGGACACTGGTTTTATGTTGTGTTTATGTCTGCAAAGGTCTTTGGAAAAACCACCATTGTTAAACATGAAAAGTAAAAAGTGTAGATTTTTTAAGTTGTTTTAAAAATTTAGAATACAATCTTAAGTACTCACAAGTACTTTCTTGTCGCCTCTGCTTATGCAACCATTATAATCTTATTTACTCAGGCAAAGACATGTGTCAACAATGCATTTGGCTGAGTTTCATTTATTAGAGGAAAATACAGCGAACTTTTCCTGCCACTGTCGCAACCATTCAAAAGTTTTCATTGTCAATAAGATTTTCATGTCAAACCATCACTACATGGCCCTAATCTGTCATAAGACATTAATAAACCATGGTCTTTATAAATACTTTTCAGCCCCTAAATCTTGTTATTTTTTAATTTCCCCCGTTTAATCAATCAGAAAGCCTGTGATCCGGGCGCCAGAACTCACTGCGTCACTGGTAAAGTACCATGTGGCGCAGAACTAAAAAAGGTCTCGTTATGATTCTCAAATCATTAACGACAAAACAAGGAATAAAACCAGGATTTCTATCTTTGTGAAAAAGGTGTTGGTTATAGATTTGTTGTTGACAAAACTCTTGTCTATTCAGCTGTTATGGTCCCAGCTGGATTCGTCTGCATATCTGGCAACCTGAGTCAGGGAGAGTGGCAGAGGCTGCAGTACCACTTTGGGCCACATGTTTACAGACTGCTCCTTGAATTCAATATAAAAACAGTAGACGGTCACGGAACTTTTTTTTATTTTATTTTTTATTTTTTTATTATATATTTAAACATAATACAAACAAAATAGATGCCACAAAATACAGATAACAATCATGATATACAAATACAAAAAAGACAAACTAAAAAATAAAACAAAAACCAGGGCATACACTTAGACGTTTGTTGTCATCTGTAAATGTAAAGGGCATGTGTCAATAAATGATAAAAGTTTAGTAGCATTCTTAGATTTTATGAGATTGAGTGAAGTATAGAATAGTTTGAACTCATTCCTCCAATGAATGTAGTTCGGGATGGTTTTAAAAAAACGGCACTTGTGAATGTAATGTTTAGCTAACAATATAAGATTATTAACACCATATTCAGTTAAACTATTAGTAGAGGAAATACCAAACATTACATCATGAATAACTAAACTTGGCAGTAAAATTCCTTCGATCCGTATCCCTTGTTGAAAGTCAAACCAGAATAACTGGACAGATTCACAAGAGAAAAATAAATGATCTAAATCTTCTGTCACCGTCTGACAGAATCCACATTTGTCCACATCCAATTTAAATTTACACTTCAGGAATTTGTTAGTTGGATAAATCCTATTTATAATTTTGAATTGAATCTCTTTACTCTTGAAAGGGAGAGGATATTTTAAATAATTGCATCTGATTTTTTTGATTTGTTCCTTTTGATAATTTTTGAGAATATAATCTCGTTTGAGAGAATTAGTAACCAAGTTATTGAATAGGCAGGATCGAAGGAATTTGTTGTTACATTTAACGTCAGTAAATTCGATACCATCGATGAATAGTCTCCTCATGTTCGGGACAACATTGGAATGAATGAGGTCTTGTTTAACCATATTACAGAGCGATTGCGGAAGAGCTTTAAGAATTTGTTTATATTTCCTTAGTGTACATTGGATCTGAAACTAATTGCAGAATTCACCATGTTGTAGTAAATTGCCTTCTTCATCCATGGTCACGGAACTAATAACAAGTTATAGAAGTTGAGCCTTTTAAAGTGGTTTCCTATTGCAAAAAGATTAAGTTTAGGAGATCCTTTCTTCATCCCGCAGGGGGACATTTCAGACACGTGTCAACCCTGCACGGACATAGTTTTAATTATCCACCAAAACCCATGAAACTTGACTAAATGTTGAGTTTTAAATAGTGTGATGTGTTTTGTGTTATTTCTAGAACAGTGCCGTGCTTCAGATCAAAAAGGAGCTGAGGGAAAAGGTCTGCAAAGTCGTTCCAATGTGGCTCATCCTCGTCCTCATCTTCCTCGTCGTCATCCTCATTATTTTCATATCGCTGGCCTTGTGCAGAGGTAACTGTTGCTTTTATTATCAAATGTGTGTGTTTATTAAGTTAAAATGCCAAATGCCACACAGAAGAGCGGCGCTTCAGTCCCATTTCTGATACATTGTTGTCTAAATATACACCGATTGTCAGAATTGCATATTCCTGTGCTCTGTCTGATATTAAAGCTGGGGTACCTAACTTTGAAAGCACAAAAATGGAAATATGGATTAAAATTCGTATAATTAGTTTCGCCATCTTAAAACAGTTTGGTGCATGTATGTTTTAACCCCATCTTTAGATCAGACTTTTCAGACAAAAGTAAAAAAGAGAGGACCACCTTCACTTCAGCTCCAGCCCAAAGAGTCAAATAGTGACTTACAAAGCGAGATGTTTGATTAATGAACACATGGATTTTTTTTACATATTCCAATATTTCTGTTTGAAAATGATGTACCACAGCTCAATGATAAATCACACTTATTTATCTTAAAACTGAAATCCAAATCCTCTTTATTTACTGTATATAGCACATTTTTAGTTTTTGGTTTTCTTTATTAAAAAATAATAATAAACTGACTTCACTGGTGTAAACAATAACACCAGAAAAATCAATGAAATAATAGGGTTTTTTAATTAGTAAAAAATATTATAAAAATCAAGAATAAGTCAATTCAATGTATTTTTGTAGTTTAGCTCTAACTCATAACTGCAGCCGTCTCGGGGGACTTTACAAAGTTGTGGATTCACCAACAACAGCTGACGGAGCCAACCTCCTGTGCACCCACCACAGGAGGATCAAGGAGGGGCTGGTGCTCTGACATTAAAATCACATGAGGGATTAAAACAACAACAGATTTGTTCCAGACTTTAGAAATCTGAAACGCTGCCTCTCCATGTTTAGTTCTGACTCTGGGCACCAGCAGGAGGCCTGTCCCTGTGCTCCTCAGAGTCCCGTCCCTGTGCTCCTCAGAGTCCCGTCCCTGTGCTCCTCAGAGTCCCGTCCCTGTGCTCCTCAGAGTCCCGTCCCTGTCCTCCTCAGAGTCCCGTCCCTGTGCTCCTCAGAGTCCCGTCCCTGTGCTCCTCAGAGTCCCGTCCCTGTGCTCCTCAGAGTCCCGTCCCTGTGCTCCTCAGAGTCCCGTCCCTGTGCTCCTCAGAGTCCCGTCCCTGTCCTCCTCAGAGTCCCGTCCCTGTGCTCCTCAGAGTCCCGTCCCTGTCCTCCTCAGAGTCCCGTCCCTGTCCTCCTCAGAGTCCCGTCCCTGTGCTCCTCAGAGTCCCGTCCCTGTCCTCCTCAGAGTCCCGTCCCTGTGCTCCTCAGAGTCCCGTCCCTGTGCTCCTCAGAGTCCCGTCCCTGTGCTCCTCAGAGTCCCGTCCCTGTGCTCCTCAGAGTCCCGTCCCTGTGCTCCTCAGAGTCCAGTCCCTGTGCTCCTCAGAGTCCAGTCCCTGTGCTCCTCAGAGTCCAGTCCCTGTGCTCCTCAGAGTCCCGTCCCTGTGCTCCTCAGAGTCCAGTCCCTGTGCTCCTCAGAGTCCAGTCCCTGTGCTCCTCAGAGTCCAGTCCCTGTGCTCCTCAGAGTCCCGTCCCTGTGCTCCTCAGAGTCCCGTCCCTGTGCTCCTCAGAGTCCCGTCCCTGTCCTCCTCAGAGTCCCGTCCCTGTGCTCCTCAGAGTCCCGTCCCTGTGCTCCTCAGAGTCCCGTCCCTGTGCTCCTCAGAGTCCCGTCCCTGTGCTCCTCAGAGTCCCGTCCCTGTGCTCCTCAGAGTCCCGTCCCTGTGCTCCTCAGAGTCCCGTCCCTGTGCTCCTCAGAGTCCCAGCAGGAGGCCAGTCCCTGTGCTCCTCAGAGTCCCAGCAGGAGTCCAGTCCCTGTGCTCCTCAGAGTCCCAGCAGGAGTCCAGTCCCTGTGCTCCTCAGAGTCCCAGCAGGAGTCCAGTCCCTGTGCTCCTCAGAGTCCCAGCAGGAGTCCAGTCCCTGTGCTCCTCAGAGTCCCAGCAGGAGTCCAGTCCCTGTGCTCCTCAGAGTCCCAGTAGGAGTCCAGTCCCTGTGCTCCTCAGAGTCCCAGCAGGAGGCCAGTCCCTGTGCTCCTCAGAGTCCCAGCAGGAGTCCAGTCCCTGTGCTCCTCAGAGTCCCAGTAGGAGTCCAGTCCCTGTGCTCCTCAGAGTCCCAGCAGGAGGCCAGTCCCTGTGCTCCTCAGAGTCCCAGCAGGAGTCCAGTCCCTGTGCTCCTCAGAGTCCCAGCAGGAGTCCAGTCCCTGTGCTCCTCAGAGTCCCAGCAGGAGTCCAGTCCCTGTGCTCCTCAGAGTCCCAGCAGGAGGCCAGTCCCTGTGCTCCTCAGAGTCCCAGCAGGAGGCCAGTCCCTGTGCTCCTCAGAGTCCCAGCAGGAGGCCAGTCCCTGTGCTCCTCAGAGTCCCAGCAGGAGTCCAGTCCCTGTGCTCCTCAGAGTCCCAGCAGGAGGCCAGTCCCTGTGCTCCTCAGAGTCCCAGCAGGAGTCCAGTCCCTGTGCTCCTCAGAGTCCCAGCAGGAGGCCAGTCCCTGTGCTCCTCAGACTCCGGGCTGGTTCATATGGGACTAACATGTCACTAATATATTTTGGTGCGAGGCCATGGAGAGACTTGTAACAAGCAGAGCTGTTTTAAAGTCTATTCTCTGAGCCACAGGAAGCCAGTGCAGAGACCTGAGGACTGGACTAATATGGTCGTACTTCCTGGTTCTAGTCAGGACTAATGTGGTCGTACTTCCTGGTTCTAGTCAGGACTAATGTGGTCGTACTTCCTGGTTCTAGTCAGGACTAATGTGGTCGTACTTCCTGGTTCTAGTCAGGACTAATGTGGTCGTACTTCCTGGTTCTAGTCAGGACTAATGTGGTCGTACTTCCTGGTTCTAGTCAGGACTAATATGGTCGTACATCCTGGTTCTAGTCAGGACTAATGTGGTCGTACTTCCTGGTCCTAGTCAGGACTAATGTGGTCGTACTTCCTGGTTCTAGTCAGGACTAATGTGGTCGTACTTCCTGGTTCTAGTCAGGACTAATGTGGTCGTACTTCCTGGTCCTAGTCAGGACTAATGTGGTCGTACTTCCTGGTTCTAGTCAGGACTAATGTGGTCGTACTTCCTGGTTCTAGTCAGGACTAATATGGTCGTACATCCTGGTTCTAGTCAGGACTAATGTGGTCGTACTTCCTGGTTCTGGTCAGGACTAATGTGGTCGTACTTCCTGGTTCTGGTCAGGACTAATGTGGTCGTACTTCCTGGTTCTAGTCAGGACTAATGTGGTCGTACTTCCTGGTTCTAGTCAGGACTAATGTGGTCGTACTTCCTGGTTCTAGTCAGGACTAATGTGGTCGTACTTCCTGGTTCTAGTCAGGACTAATGTGGTCGTACTTCCTGGTTCTAGTCAGGACTAATGTGGTCGTACATCCTGGTTCTAGTCAGGACTAATGTGGTCGTACTTCCTGGTTCTAGTCAGGACTAATGTGGTCGTACTTCCTGGTCCTAGTCAGGACTAATGTGGTCGTACTTCCTGGTTCTAGTCTGGACTAATGTGGTCGTACTTCCTGGTTCTAGTCAGGACTAATGTGGTCGTACTTCCTGGTTCTAGTCAGGACTAATGTGGTCGTACTTCCTGGTTCTAGTCAGGACTAATGTGGTCGTACTTCCTGGTTCTAGTCAGGACTAATGTGGTCGTACTTCCTGGTTCTAGTCAGGACTAATGTGGTCGTACTTCCTGGTTCTAGTCAGGACTAATGTGGTCGTACTTCCTGGTTCTAGTCAGGACTAATGTGGTCGTACTTCCTGGTTCTGGTCAGGACTAATGTGGTCGTATTTCCTGGTTCTAGTCAGGACTAATGTGGTCGTACTTCCTGGTTCTAGTCAGGACTAATGTGGTCGTACTTCCTGGTTCTAGTCAGGACTAATGTGGTCGTACATCCTGGTTCTAGTCAGGACTAATGTGGTCGTACTTCCTGGTTCTGGTCAGGACTAATGTGGTCGTACTTCCTGGTTCTAGTCAGGACTAATGTGGTCGTACTTCCTGGTTCTAGTCAGGACTAATGTGGTCGTACTTCCTGGTTCTAGTCAGGACTAATGTGGTCGTACTTCCTGGTTCTAGTCAGGACTAATATGGTCGTACATCCTGGTTCTAGTCAGGACTAATGTGGTCGTACTTCCTGGTTCTGGTCAGGACTAATGTGGTCGTACTTCCTGGTTCTAGTCAGGACTAATGTGGTCGTACTTCCTGGTTCTAGTCAGGACTAATGTGGTCGTACATCCTGGTTCTAGTCAGGACTAATGTGGTCGTACTTCCTGGTTCTAGTCAGGACTAATGTGGTCGTACTTCCTGGTTCTAGTCAGGACTAATGTGGTCGTACTTCCTGGTTCTAGTCAGGACTAATGTGGTCGTACTTCCTGGTTCTAGTCAGGACTAATGTGGTCGTACTTCCTGGTTCTAGTCAGGACTAATGTGGTCGTACTTCCTGGTTCTAGTCAGGACTAATGTGGTCGTACTTCCTGGTTCTAGTCAGGACTAATGTGGTCGTACTTCCTGGTTCTAGTCAGGACTAATGTGGTCGTACTTCCTGGTTCTAGTCAGGACTAATGCGGTCGTACTTCCTGGTTCTAGTCAGGACTAATGTGGTCAAACTTCCTGGTTCTAGTCAGGACTAATGTGGTCGTACTTCCTGGTTCTTGTCAGGACTCGAGCTGCTGCATTTTGAATGTACTGCAGCTGTTTTACAGCCTGTTTGGACAGACCTGTGAGCAGGCCATTGCAGTAGTCTAACCTACTGGAGACAAATGCATGGGCACTTCACACTGAGGTTTCACTTGAAGAAGTTAAAATATGACTTTGTTTTCACATCAGTGATTTACGAAGACCCAGATGAGCGCTACGATCCCACGCAGTTTGATGCACTCAGAAATGTCAGCGGGAGTTTCCGGCTTCCCAACTTGAATTCCACAGAAGAGCTGCTCAACATGACGACCAGCATGAGCCGAGCACTGGCTGCAGAGCTGGAGAGCAAGGTTTCAAACTAATGAACATATTTATTCATTTGACAGGGACATTACACAATTAGTTATTTTGTTAGTTAGATTTCTTTAAAAACCTGTATTACACAATTTCCCAGATCTTCACACTGATACAGGTTTGAAAAGGGGTCAGATGAAGCAGACGCTTATTTTATCCCAACAATAAATGTATACCAGCAAAGAATAATAAATACAAACCCGTTTTGTGAAAAACATCAAACACTGCATGTTCTCTTTGTAGTTCTCCAAACATGAGTGCTTTTGTTCTTGTGCCCGTCCCACAGCTGGATGAGGTGTACACAAACTCCTCCGCCCTGGGACGCTACTTCATGAGGAGTCACATATACCAGTTCAGGTAAACACAGCAGCAGCTTCCCAGAATCCTCCTCGGTGTGTTCACATGTGTCTCTGGGTGTGAGCTTTTCATTACAGCGTGTTATTAATAATAAAATCTTCGATTCTCTCAGTAAAAAGTGACACATTTCCTGTTGCGCAAACTAAAGGCTTAAGACTAAAGGCAAAAATGCCTTGTCTTAAAAAGAAAATTACAAAATATGTTCCATAGAATGAGAAATAAATTGCAAAAGCACTTGAAATAAGACTAAACGGCTTGTTCCATCGGCAAATCTTGTTTTAAAACACTCAGAATATATTCAAATTAAGATTAAACCCCTTTATTCTAGCATTTATTACCTTATATTTTGGATTTTTTGCAGTGTGTTTAAATAATCGTGCACCAGTCGATTACTAGAACACCAAACTGACTCCTCCCCTCTCTCCTCAGCTCCGTCCCGGTCCAGGCCTGGTTCCTCCTCCTGTTCCGGATGCGTGAGGAGGAGGGCGGTCAGCTGTCCCGCTACACTCTGAGCAGAGAGCTCCTGTACAACGTGCTCCGGCAGTTCTTATACGAGCAGGAGGTGGGCCCGTCCCATCACATGTACATACTGCCCTCCTCTCTCAACATGAGTGCACTGTCAGACTGAGGCAGCAGGCTCCGGATCTAACCTGGCAAGAGCCAGATTGATGATTGTGTAGAACTCTAATGCGTTCTCCGCGATATCAATCTGGAACTTCTGCAGGAGAATCCTTTCGGGGAAAGGAGGGATAAGCAGCAGAATACTTCAAGCTGATTGGACGAAGTGACGTTGTGTGCCCGCCTACCAAGGTTTGACTTAAACCAATCCCGGTAACATCTTTGCCGTCATCTCTTGCCAAAACCCGTAGGTAAAAATGCACAAACATCTTTGCCGTCCAGAAATGCACAAAGCGCCTCTCGCTGTTCATCTTTCAAAAAAGAAGTTGGAGATTCTGCTAAAACTGACTTGATGCCTCAGCTACGCGTCCGTCCTCCTGCGTAGCCATGTTTGTTTTGATTCGGCCCGGCACTTCTTACTTTCGTCAAACCCGGATATCCCGCCCTAAACCCCCAGACTGGCGCGTGATTGGCTTGAACACCTAGATGTTCGACTCGAAAAAGGTTGGCGGGAGCGGGGCAAGATGTATTCTCGAGAATTCAGCTTGCAGGCAAGGTTACTCCGGATGTCCCCAAATGTGAATGTGTGCAGAGGAGAGGCTCATGGCACTGTTTTAGCTTGTGTTTCTCTGAGCTGTCGTGTTGTTGCCATAATACAACTGTGTACTCAGCTTTATGCACGACTCGGTTCTATAAGCTGAGATTGGGAAAGTGATAGTACTTTTTATGTTACAACGAGAGAAGTTCTAGTAAATCACTCACACAATATCCAATAATGCACTGCTTTTGACATTTTCCTTAGTAATGAGACGCTAATGATTGTTTCGATTTGTTATAGATTTAGAACCACCTGATCCCCAATCCTACTGTGCTGTTATCAACTTCATGTAGATGGAATATGCTTTTTTCCATTGTGTTGGGTTTGGATGAGGATTTTCTTTTTTAAGGAAACGCAAATGATTTTTACCACTGCTGGGCCATGAACCAAGTCTAGACGTAGATGTTACAACATGGGCTCCACACAAAGTCAGTTATTGTTTGTGTTAGAAAAGGACATGGATGGTGTTGTGTTGTAGGAGGGAGTGGAGTGAATGACATGTGACAGATAGAGACACACACACACACACGCACACACACGCACACACTGTTTGTCTTGTGGGACCGTCCTGTCCCAGACCTCAGGCAGTTCCAGAGTCACTGCTGTGAAGCACAAGATTGAACAGGTTTCCACCAGAACCTGTGTGTTCAGCTTTGGAAAGTAAGTATTATAATAAGGGTTTGATCTTGTGAATAAAATAATGAATAGGAACAAAGTATTATATTCATAGATAGACAAAGATGGTATTATAATCAATGAATCCATCTGAACAGCACATGTAAACATTGGTGAGTGTGGAGGGAAGTGCCTTAATATCTGTGAAATTGTATTTTTTATGCTTATATATATATAGTTATATATATATATATATATATATATATATATATATAGTATGCTTTATGTTGTTTTTTTTTTTGTAAATGTGAATATCTTCATGGCAGGATGAATTGTTACAACTGTGCTCCAGTTGATTCGAGACAGATGTAAAATAATCTACCAGATCTATTGTGCCAAATAATTGTTAAAATGTGTCACTTGTTTTGAATATATATATTTTTACATAAAGCCTGTTCTGTTAAACATCTGTTGAGTTTGTTCCTCCCACCAGAGGGCGCAGTCGCTGCAGTTCACCAGCAATAGGCTGCATGACGTCACACTGCACTGACGTCAGTGGGAAACGCCGTCAGTCGCAGGAGTCACAGAAGCTTCATCACAGTTTATGGTCATCCTCAAAAACACTGTTATATGTAACAATGCTTATATTCACAGAGATAACGCACACACAGACATGTGAGGCCAGCCGCGTATAGTGGGCATATCGTGCCAGCCAATCAGAATGAGCCTGTCAGCCACGTGCCTTTGTGATGAAGTCCAACCAATCAAAATGCAGGGATATTTACAGACGCGAGTTCGAAACCCGTCTCACCCCAAATAAATCAAACTTATTTTAAAGTTTAAAGTTAATAACTGGGTCTCATTTTGACCTTAATAACAGCCATATTACCTTTAAAGTACATAAATGTAACTATTAGAGAGCTTCTTTGAAATGTAACACTTGAAATGATCAGTGAATTGACAGTAATATTAACAGCAATGTCATGAAACCTTTTGACCTGCACAAAGTGTGAGTGTGTGAAGATCACAGAGGCTTATCCCCAAAGGCCTCACACACAGGTTAAAGGTCACACCTCCTCAGGATGGGAAAAGTGTTGATCAAGGGATTTAGACAAACACACCTGGAATATCCCAGAGGTGAGAACTCTGCAGGGGGTGCTTTGAACAAGTTCAACAATAGCTGCTTTGATCACACTGACACTGAACTGAAACTCTATTTTCTATACAGATTGTTTTGTTAAATACTACTGTTGTTTGCCCTGAAATATGATCAATAAAAAGAAAGACTTCAATAATGTATGACATTATAATATATTTATTGTGAACAGATGAAAAAATAGATATTTACAAATTTAAGAAATACACTTAGAAGAAAAACAACAACATGCTATCTTTATCTTCTTAAACTAGTATTTGTGTGATGAGCCCTGTGACTGTGGCGGCTGAGAGCTGACTATACAGAACTGTAGATGCAGACTTTACAAATGAAATGATATAATTAGATATAATCAACATTAAGTATATATTTACATAATAATTAGAATATTTATGAACAGACAGGTATAATATAGTAACTATATACAACAGCACCAATGGACAGCAGATAGCTCATTTATTTACACGCTTCCCTCTCCCGGTCATAAAAAGGAGACTGCTGGAACATCTGCGTCTCCATCCCCTGGTCCTTGTACAGGGAGAATACTTTGGCAGGGCAGTAGATGTATTTTCCTGACAGACCAGGGAACTGTGTATGAATGTGAGGACTGTTTGGTCCCTGCTTCAGCTGCAGTTGGCAGAACCCCCACTTTCTCCCAGTGGCAGGAGACTCATCTCTCTTCCTTTTCTTCTCCTGCAGCTCATTCACTCTCTGCTGCGTGGCAGCAGTAGAAATACCTGGTAGGACCCTGCTGGTAAAAGTCGTGGATGGAGCTGCCATTGCCCTCATATTTAGATTTTGACTGGCCACAAGACAGGCATTTCTTTGTGTGGGGTTTATTTGCTGGAGGCTGCTGCTGCTTTTCCAAGATCCGCTGCACAACCTTCTCTATGGCCTCCTCAGACAGCGGTGACATGAGTCTGAGCAGGAGGAGGGGGGTTCACTGCTGCAGGGGGCATGGTGACAACAGGCGCTGTGCTGGTCTTACTGCCTGCTGTGAGCGATGTACTCCCCCAGCACTTCAGCCTTGTCTGAGGCATCACCTCCTCTCACTCGCACCAGAGTGAGGGCGTTCTCCCTCACCACCTCCTCCCTCAGAGGAGCACCGCACTCCCTCATGGACGGGTCGTCCCTGATCTCCCTCGCCTCCTCTGAAGGGTCCTGCAGCAGGAATCCACGTGGGCCCTTGCGAAAAATCACAGTGACGCGGCCAGGAAAGAATGAAAATGTCTTCATATTGTCTGCAACAACAAAAAAAGATCATAAAATATCTAGCTATAGCATGATAGAGAAGTATGTATAATGTATATATCTTTAGCATAATAAAGAAGAATGAATCCTGTATAATCTAGAGAAGACATATACAGTTGTATGTTTACATCTGGACATTAGCAGCATGAGGCTCTGGGATACAGTAAGTACAGTTATAGAAGGAAAATATGAACTGGTAAAACACTAATACATTGTCGTAAACTAACTGCATATAATTCATTTTCAACTCAATGTGTTGCTGAACTATAGAAATGTGAAATACATATAGATAGTACACACATCAACAATAAGCATACTGTACACTACAGTACAACAGATGTAGCAAACTGTATTATACACTTATTGTGGCATCATGTGACTAACAGTACTATGCCTGTCACACATTATTAGCCTTAAATCACGTTTATGAGACAATAGTAAGTGAACAGAGAAAGAGCACAGTGACAACACTGAGCCAAACTCACAGCAGCACTTATACACAGCCTGTTACAACAACTATGTGCATTAAACTTATTAAAAGTGCATTTGATCTGTATACAGTGTGCTTTAGCTCACGTGTGTACATCCCAAAACACCGCGTTAACTAGCGCTGGAAATACTACTACAACCAGACGTAAACAAACTGCATTACTGTATACAGTAGAATACAGTGAATACAGATTGTTTGACAACGCAGAGAAAGTGTTTTCTTTACAATATTGATCCAAACAGAGAGATCTACGAGCAGCAGCAGCAGCAACAAACATATGACACGGAGGTAAACAATCATAAACAGCGCACTACACACTCGAGATTTAAACTACAGACGTGTGTGAACGATCTACGCACAATATGAGAGATTTATGGAGTGAAACATAAAGAACGAGCACAAAAACATTGTGTTTATCAGAGGAGACTTACCGAGTGCGTGTGTAATTCAGAATGAATGGAGAAAGCCGGCTCTCTCCGTTTTAGAGCAGCGCGCCCACGTCACTTCCGCTGGCACCGGAAGTGACGCATGAAACTTTTACCCATTCACTACCGTTGAAAATGGTTTAGCTCTGTTTAGGTAAACTATTCTCGGCAGCCGCGACCGAATCCCGTCAGATATCAGGAACTAAGCAGGGAAAGGCCTGGTTGGTATTGAGATGGGAGACCTCTGTTAACAGCAGATGGACTATTGCCTGTTATGCGTCTCAATTATGAGTCTGCTGTGTGTGAATGATTAGTGGTGGATGAAGCGGGCAATGGCATAAACTGGTTGTCTAGCTTCCATCAGTCTGCCCCAGGGCAGCTGTGGCTACAGTAGTAGCTTTTCACCATGCCATGTGCGGGGTCTTTGAACGTCCAAAAAAGCGTTAAATACTGTAAGCATACGACATTGTTATTGATAATAAAATCTTCTATTCTCTCAGTAGTGACACATTTCCTGTTGCACAAACTAACTTTAGAAGCTAAAGGCTTTAGATCCCTGATACTTAGAAGCAGAATTAAGTCTGTGAATGGCTGCTTCGTAGGATGCTAAGAATCCAGATTAGAACTCTTGCTCAGTGGGAACCACGGACTTATGCCTTGATTTAGTTTGGTTTATCCCAACAAAATGTAAAATGTTGTTAACAAATAAAACTAAATCATGCTGTCTTCATCTTATAAAACATTATTGATAAGAAAGAGTCACTATTTGATGCTTTGGGCTGAGAGTCTATTTTGAGTGAGGGTGGTTCGCTCTTTTTTTACTTTTCAGTCTGAAAACGCCGACCTGATGATAAAACCAAACTGTTGAGCGCAAGACACATTCTTATTTATCTATTGTTTCAGCTTCACAGGAGGATGCTGCAGGACTGCGCCTTGGCCTTCAACTCTATTCTAAGAGCTGTCATCTTGTTAATCCTGCTATTTTAAGCACCTGTTCCTCCACTGCAACCTGCTTCTATACTGCTGGGTTATACCTGCTGCACACGCCAGAGCTCTCCTGCACGCAGTCCAGGGTCAGCCCCCGGTCAGCCCCCGGTCAGCCCCCGGTCAGCCCCCAGTCAGTCCCCCAGTCAGCCCCCGGTCAGCCCCCAGTCAGTCCCCAGTCAGCCCCCGGTCAGCCCCCCGGTCAGCCCCCGGTCAGCCCCCGGTCAGCCCCCGGTCAGCCCCCGGTCAGCCCCCGGTCAGCCCCCGGTCAGTCCCCGGTCAGCCCCCGGTCAGCCCCCAGTCAGCCCCCGGTCAGCCCCCAGTCAGTCCCCAGTCAGCCCCCAGTCAGTCCCCAGTCAGCCCCCGGTCAGCCCCCAGTCAGCCCCCGGTCAGCCCCCAGTCAGCCCCCAGTCAGCCCCCGGTCAGCCCCCAGTCAGGACTCTCACTGTACTCAAACAATCAAAAAGAGGAATTGGTTGTGAGATATTCCAACACATGAAATCTCCTCAAACACCATCTTATGTTCTTTGGCCGATGACCAATGGTGTTTACAGAGGTTTGGGATCCTCTTTTTTGGCTCTCAGAAAAACTGACCTTTCCTTAACGAGATTGGGCCGGTGACGTTAATGACACTTTATAATGATTAAAGCTTTTTGGTCTTATTTCCGCCCCCCCATGGCACTGTACTCGTATGTGTCGTTTACTTGTGCACAAGCATACATTTGTTTTTAAAGTATGCATTTGTGAACTAGTTACTTAAGTTACAAGTACCACTTCATATTGTGTGCGTGTGTGTGTGTATATGCGTGAGTGCACGTGTGTTGCGTGCAGGCGTGTACGTTGATTACCTATTGAATGCATTAAGTTTTGTAAAAAAGCAACGGAAAAAGTCTGAACACAAGTTTCCAACACATGTTTTGAATCTGTGGATGCAGGGATTTTGCATCCCACAAAAATGATTAGATTCACAAAGCCGCTTTATTATTCTTATGTCTGAAAGTCTGTTCTACTGGCCAACATCAAGCATAAGTTTATGTTAATTTGGTAGCAAATGAGGAAAAGAGGAATCATTGAAATCATCTGTGCCAAAAAATCCAACTTGCTTACGTAGGTTTTGTTGCT
This sequence comes from Knipowitschia caucasica, assembly GCA_964034765.1. Classification (NCBI taxonomy): domain Eukaryota; kingdom Metazoa; phylum Chordata; class Actinopteri; order Gobiiformes; family Gobiidae; genus Knipowitschia; species Knipowitschia caucasica. The sequence continues at coordinate 3,528,312 of OZ035832.1, forward strand.
GTGACAACCGCACATTCCAAAGAACCCATATTTTCACATTGCGGTGGAGGGCAACAGAAAAATCCTTCATGGAAGCTATGGTAAAAGTCAACTGTCAGATTATGTCCAAACTAAGACTATATCTATCTGTAATTCCTGGAACAATTCACATGAAACCAAAACCATCACAAAGTTCCACATTTCTGTCAGTACTAATGTGTCTAGAAGTGATGACATTATTTACCAACTTATGCTTGCTGTTGGCAGTAGAACAGACTTTCACACATGAGAATAATACAGCGACTTTGTGAATCGAATCATTTTTTCTCTATAGCACAAACACAACCTGTTCTTAAAGTAGGTTGCGTTTGTTTGTGCTGAATGTAGGTCATTGTTGTTCTCATCAGGTGAAAACAACAAGAGGAGCTCATACTTCAGCTAATCCTAAATACTTGAATATTCAAAACAGATTGACAATAGTAGCAGGCAGTCATTTCATAAGAAGCCGTGGCACAGAAACAGCAGGATTATCTTTGTAGCGCACAGAGGAAGTCCCCGAGATAATTCCCCGAGGACTTCCTCAGAGTGACCACAGCTGAGGATCCCAAAGTAAAGCAGAGTAGGAGCAGAGTAGGAGTATGAGCAGAGTATGAGCAGAGTATGAGCAGAGTATGAGCAGCGTAGGAGCAGCGTAGGAGCAGAGTATGAGCAGAGTATGAGCAGAGTATGAGCAGAGTATGAGCAGAGTATGAGCAGCGTAGGAGCAGAGTATGAGCAGAGTATGAGCAGCGTAGGAGCAGAGTATGAGCAGCGTAGGAGCAGAGTATGAGCAGAGTAGGAGCAGAGTATGAGCAGCGTAGGAGCAGAGTATGAGCAGAGTATGAGCAGCGTAGGAGCAGAGTATGAGCAGAGTATGAGCAGAGTATGAGCAGCGTAGGAGCAGAGTATGAGCAGAGTATGAGCAGAGTATGAGCAGAGTAGGAGCAGAGTAGGAGCAGAGTATGAGCAGAGTATGAGCAGCGTAGGAGCAGAGTATGAGCAGAGTATGAGCAGAGTAGGTCAGCTGCAGATTTGGACGTCTTCATGCTGTTATGTCTGGAGCAGCCCCATCTTTGAATATGACTGCTTATTGTCCTTCATATTTATAGATTCAATCAAATTCAGCAGCTTCATTAGCCACATGTTTTTAGTATTAATTTACACTATTAACACACTTTTGCAAATGAAAGAGAAATGCGTAAATAGTATTTATCTTGTCACACTGTATACATACTGACAGAACATTCAGATTAGTACTACGTATATTTGTTTTGGATTTTTGGATGAAAAAGGCTCCCGCACACTGTGTCCCTCTGAGCTTCTCCAGGCTGGTCGTCAGGTCAACACATCACACATAAACAAATGATAAGTGATTGAGGACTACTTAGTGTCATAGCCTAATAATGATGATAGTTATGGTTAAATAAGTCAGAGCACATGTTGGAACACTACACTTATCACTGTATTTCTTATTGTATGTTCATTGTGTGGACCTGATGTTCCTGCTGTCTCTGTAGCAGAGGGGGAGGGGCTGTCCTGCAGTCTGATAACGGTCAGAGTGACCCAAACGCTGCAACAACCATACAAAGTCTGCACAAGGCCTTTCTCATTTCCAAGTAAAACGTCCCTAATTAAGACCGGACTAATAAAGTATTAGTATTTGATCATGCAGATTTTATGAGCACATCTCCCATTATATTATTTTTAATTCAATTCAATATATTCTTGTACAGCCCTAAATGAAAACCGTAGTTATCTCGAGGCACTCCGTTGACTCTGCCAACACAGATCAGAGAATCAAACAGTTCAAACACAAGAAAGAAGGTGGTCCATAAGGGCAGAGGACCACAGTCCATAAATGTGCATAAATCTTGTTGAAAGTCAAGTGTCCTGGATCCTCATCACTGTCCTTATGTCAGACCCACCTGCAGCTTTCCCTGCTTCCCACTGGGATAGACGGGCTATAGATCCAGGACTCAGGATACAGACCGAGGACCAAGGACAGACAGACACAACTCAGTCTACTCAGGGGTCCTATCATAACGCCATGAAACAGACAATGGGACAGCGGGTGTATAGCAATGAACAGACTACACCCAAAGTCATGATGATGACAGATTGGATGAGGAGAGGATATAAGTATACATTAAACTACTACCAGTGTTCGGTAAGTTACTCTAAAATTGTAATTACTGGGATACAAATGGTACATATTTGTATTACTTTATCACTATTTTTAAAATGTACTTGAGCTGTTACAGTACATTGAGTGTTTTATTTTGTTCCTGGACACTCGTGTTCTCACAATGATTGTGTTTGAATGAGCACAATGTATTTTAAATACATAATTCTGCCGTTTCTGGTAACTGTACTCTTTTTAGTAGTAATAGCTATAATGATTGTCTTTGTTTAATAAAATAGTTGCAAACGGTGAGAAAACAAAGCCCACTTACAGCTTGTATTTGTAACTTGAGTTCCTTGATTGTATATTGTAATATTTAATATGTCTTTGTGTCCATTTTACTAAACCAAGTAACTTCAAAGAAGAATACATTACTGTAATATGTTACAAGTCACTCCCAACACTGACCACTATGCTACATATGCGTGGGTTTCAGAGTGATGAGGACTGTTTCATGTGAAAAAAAATCCTCAAAATGTTTCATGAAACAGCACAAAAATCCTTTCTTAATAGCCCCCCCATTGCATGCAGTTGCTATGGAGACGTCAGAGCCACACCTCCTTGTAGGGCTGCCGTGGCCAAATGCTCTGTTTCTAGGAAGACTTATCCCATTAGCGGGTTAACGCTGTTTTGGGCCAGTCAAGCCTTAAAGATTACGACCTGCTCTTTGATGAGGCTCCAGTCCCTCTGTCACTCACCTCAGCTGCCCAGGCCCCAGAGCACCGCCTCAGCCGTCTCTGCTTCAGCATGGGCTCCCACAGCTCCAGCCTGGATGACATCCTGGAGGAGGACATGCATCACTGGTACACCAAGTTCATGAGGGAGTCTCCATCCGGCCTCATCACGCTGTTCGAGCTCAAGGCCATGTTGGAAATGACCGGGATGACCGAGGAGGCCAGCAGTTACGTGGACCAGGTCTTCTTCACCTTCGACATGGATGGGGTGAGACCACTTCTGCAACTACACCCAGTTTAGAAAATAAATGAATTGTCCATTGCTTCTGTGATTTGAAAGACAACCCAACCTAGAGTACCACATCTTTTCAGAGGTCATCCTCACTTGATCCAGTCAAATCCAATCAAAGTGGATCAATGGGTCTGAGTACAGTTGATTTGATACAACCTTAAAAGCTATGAAAGTTTCCCTGTAAAATGTGCTCATGGTTCAGGGTTAGCCCAAAGGAGATGATTGATACTGAGTGGAGGCATATTCCACGGTTAGGGATTACATTCAGTCAAGAGCACAGCAGGGCATCGTTCCCCGTTCTAAATAATGGATGTTCATAATTAATGGGTAAATACAATTGTTTCTTTTCTGTTATCTAAAACCGACAACATCTCAGAAGAATTTGTTTTATTATTTTGCTAATATTCACTTTTCCTATCGTGTGTAGAGCTCCTCATTCCTACTATTCTGTAACTTGTGATGCAACACTGAAATCTCCCCACTGTGGGACAAATCAAGGGTTTCTTAATCTTAACTCATTGACTGCCATTGACATATTTGTCTGAGACCCTATTTTCGACTGGGGATTACAGGACAATAAAAACAGCTAGAAACAAACTTATTTTTGCTGATCAAAGTAGACAATCCAGTATTTCAGAATCTGGTTTCATATTTCACATAGTCTTAGGAAATAATATTCTGTGGGTCTTGAGAATCAGTGAAATCATCAAAAACGGCTGGCAGTCAATGAGTTAATGTGGAATGCACTGATATCCCGTTTCTTAAAGGGCTCAACAAGCATTAGACTGATTAACCATTTGGCTAATCAAATTGTATTGCAGTCGCTAACTGGACGACACACACTCTAAATAGTTGTAGTATGGAAATATTTTATCTATTTCAAACATACACAAAATAAAACAATAAACAAGATACAAAATAGACAGAAAAAAACAATTGAGAAGGGTTTGTTTGGCTTCAACCCATCTCACTCATAAAACACATGCACGCACGACAATATACAGGCCCAAACACTCTCTGACCATACACCTCACATAACAGTAGATATTTACAGACATTAATAGTGGTATTATACCCCAGTCTGACCATATTTATGTATATTTGCCCTGCAGGACGGATACATAGACTTTGTGGAATACATTGCAGCCATCAGCTTACTACTAAAAGGAGAAATCAACCAGAAACTCAAATGGTACTTCAAGCTTTTTGACCAGGACGGAAACGGCAAGATCGACAGAGACGAGATGGAGACGATATTTAAGGTGCGTGTCTTTTCGTGGAAGAGTTATAGTATTAGTTTAATTGGGTTCATTAAAGATGTCATGGCTTGTCCCAATACTCGAGCCAAAGAATTGTGTGACCTAGACATGACTCCCATAATCCAGTGTTCTTACCTAACCCTGGCTCAAGGCGGAGCTGTCCACACATAACCTCCTTTCACAGAATAGCTGCGAGGAAATACTTTGATTTCTACACAGCTCAAACTCACAAAAAAAGGATCCATTCACTTTTTTTGTAAATCTATTGTAGCTTCATTACACACAAAGTGAAATATATCAAACCTGTCTTTGTTATATGTTGATAATTGGCTCACAGCTGTAAAAACACAAATAAAACATTACAAGTTTTGGAAAATGGACTTTACGCCATATAATCATCAACGTTTTAACAAAGGCTTGGCATTCGTCACTTTGCATGCAATCAGTTTATATCATGAATTGGGTTCACTTTGTAAATTAAAATAAATAAATGAACTTTTGAGCAATATTCTAATTTTCAGAGTTTCACCTGTGTATGTAGAAAGATTTTTGAAAAGCGACATTGAATATCTTTTAAATTTGCGTCCATAAATATCTGAAAATGCATAAAACAATGTCTTTATTGGTTGGACAAGGTTGTTTCGATCTTGATTTATGGCAATTTTCCAGTGGGACAGGTGAACATTTTGAAAACAATACTGCTTCCCATGAAATAAGAGTTTTCTGCTTGTCCCAGCGGCAAATCTAGTTCGAAGGAAAAGTCAAAACGTCCTGCAGTGAGGTAGATAAAAGGTTCACTACTTAATTGCCTAATCTTAAAAAAATGAAAAATGGGATTGTAGTAATCTGTGTTTCCCAAACGACGGAACGCAGACCCCTGGTGGTAGAAGGGGGTATTACAGGGGGGACCTGAAATGATTTTCAAGACCTGCAAACATTGGTAAGAGGTTAATACTATAGCATGTTATACATCATTTATAGCCAGTTCTAGGGATTAAACAAGCACATTGATTATATTATTCTAATCATTGTATACCCAGAACACAATTATCAGTGAAACAGTCTGCAGTAATGGCCTCGCCTTCTTAGTTTTTGGTTCAGTTCAAGCAGAAAAAGACTACAACCAAATAATAATAGTAATTTTGTAAAACTACATACATAACAAAGAAAATGTTGGAGACCTAAAAAACTGTTGCAGAGTATGTTTGTCCGACGCAGGTTGGGAACCACAGACTAACATCCTTCTAGTACCTGCTGTAGAGCTAGAACCAAAGAGCAGTAACATGTTCATTTAAGTTTTGGGTCAAACTCCAAACGGTGTGAGCTGCTCCGTCTGAAGTTGCACGTCTGTGTTTGTCTGCAGGCAATTCAAGACATCACCAGGAGTTATGAGATTCCTCCAGAAGAGATCGTCAATCTGATCTACGAGAAGGTCGATGTTCACGGAGAGGGTGAGGGTTCTGTTTCACTGTATGGTTTTCATGCCTTTTCCAACATATGTGGACGTATTTGAAATTATTATTATTTTTTTTATTATGACTATTTTCTGCCCCGATCAGAAAGGGAAGTAAACACAAATCAGTGACAAAACACAGTAGTTTGTTCAAAACACTTCAAAAGGATATTTGTTCATAATTTTATCAAATAATCAAAAGTATTAATTTAAAATCTGGATTCAAATAAAATGGAATTGTCCTAAAGGAAAATTTGCCAACAGGACAAAAAAGAAAACATTGATATTGATTGATATTGTGTAATTTTTTTAAACATATTTTTGGGAGTGAATTCTATAATCTTTCTGAAATTATAGAAATATAATATATAATTATAGAAGAAATTATACTGTATATGACAGAGAATATTGTTCTCTAATAAAGTTAAATTGCTGTTCTAGATTAACTACGCATAAAGATGAATATTGTAAGAACGTGTTTACAGCTTGAGCAGCACAAATTTAACTTTGTCACAAAATTTAGAATGTTTTAGATTTTCCATTACTCACTACTGAGACATTATGTGTGGGATAATGTCTTTATCCCAAACAAATGAGGAGGCTTTGAACATGTCTGTATTAACCTGACCTCCTCCTGCTGCCTCCTCTGCAGGAGAGCTGACCCTGGAGGAGTTCATCAGCGGAGCACAAGAGCATCCGGACATCATGGACATGTTGGCCAAGATGATGGACCTCACCAACGTCTTGGAGATCATTCTGAAAGGACAGAGACGGAAGGCTGTCAACTGAGGAGGAGGAGCAGGAGAAGGAGGAGGTGGAGGAGAAGGAGGAGGTGGAGGAGAAGGAGGAGGTGGAGGAGACGCAGGAGAAGGAGGAGCAGGAGTTTTGTATGCACTGTCCCAATGAGACGCACCTGAAATGGACAGAGTGAGCAGTCTACAGAGAAGTGACCAAGCCAGTGAAGGGTCAGAGGCTGGAGGGTCAGAGGCTGGGGGGGTCAGAGGCTGGGGGGTCAGAGGCTGCAGGGTCAGAGGCTGGAGGGTCAGAGGCTGCAGGGTCAGAGGCTGCAGGGTCAGACGCTGGGGGGGTCAGAGGCTGCAGGGTCAGAGGCTGGGGGGTCAGAGGCTGGGGGGTCAGAGGCTGCAGGGTCAGAGGCTGCAGGGTCAGAGGCTGGGGGGTCAGAGGCTGCAGGGTCAGAGGCTGCAGGGTCAGAGGCTGGGGGGTCAGAGGCTGCAGGGTCAGAGGCTGGAGGGTCAGACGCTGCAGGGTCAGAGGCTGGGGGGTCAGAGGCTGGGGGGTCAGAGGCTGCAGGGTCAGAGGCTGCAGGGTCAGAGGCTGGGGAGTCAGAGGCTGCAGGGTCAGAGGCTGCAGGGTCAGAGGCTGGGGGGTCAGAGGCTGCAGGGTCAGAGGCTGGAGGGTCAGACGCTGCAGGGTCAGAGGCTGGGGGGTCAGAGGCTGCAGGGTCAGAGGCTGGGGGGTCAGAGGCTGCAGGGTCAGAGGCTGGGGGGTCAGAGGCTGCAGGGTCAGAGGCTGGGGGGTCAGAGGCTGGGGGTCAGCTCTGAGCGTGTTCCGAGGCCTGGGGTTTAAAGACTGTAAAATAAAGCTCTGCAATCACTTTATCATTATCTTTCATTTACAAATTAGAGCTGTTTGATCAGGCCCTTGTTATTTTCAAGATTGTCTCCACTCTTTGAAAACAGAAGCATTTATCGTGTAGCACAGTTTAGTGTTTGGTTTTCAAAATGGCTGAATCTAAAGTTGCCTTATTAATTCATATTAAATTGTTTAAAAAATGCACAGTGGCTCATGTCATTCTTTTTCAAATAATCCTTCTATTTAATGGTGTCTCACCTGATGATGTGTTGTCAGGACACGAAAAAATATACTGTACATACTGAGACAAATACTCAATATTTCAATTAAGATAATACATTTTCAACCTAAAACAATGATTCGAGTTCATCGATGCACTCTCAAAAAATACTTGGAGTACAACCATACTCAGCACAGCATCCTGTAACGTTACTTTATTGAGTCTAATAGAAATTCCACAGGTTTTTAGTTTCAGCTCAAATTCTTTTGATGTGGTGAGAATATTGGAGGTTTCTTCTGTTGAAGGATTTTTTTCAAAACTGTTCGGTTTGGTGGTTCTTATACACTTTCAAAGCTTCAGACCATTCAAAAATACACCAAACGATTTTGGAGCCGGGAATTTGTTGCTTGGTCCATGAATTGAACAAATATGTTGTTCCGGTGGACCGGCTGGTGTCCTGGTGTCTCCTACAGGAGGGAGGTGGACCGGCTGGTGTCCTGGTGTCTCCTACAGGAGGAGGTGGACCGGCTGGTGTCCTGGTGTCTCCTACAGGAGGGAGGTGGACCGGCTGGTGTCCTGGTGTCTCCTACAGGAGGGAGGTGGACCGGCTGGTGTCCTGGTGTCTCCTACAGGAGGGAGGTGGACCGGCTGGTGTCCTGGTGTCTCCTACAGGAGGGAGGTGGACCGGCTGGTGTCCTGGTGTCTCCTACAGGAGGAGGTGGACCGGCTGGTGTCCTGGTGTCTCCTACAGGAGGGAGGTGGACCGGCTGGTGTCCTGGTGTCTCCTACAGGAGGGAGGTGGACCGGCTGGTGTCCTGGTGTCTCCTACAGGAGGAGGTGGACCGGCTGGTGTCCTGGTGTCTCCTACAGGAGGGAGGTGGACCGGCTGGTGTCCTGGTGTCTCCTACAGGAGGGAGATGGACCGGCTGGTGTCCTGGTGTCTCCTACAGGAGGAGGTGGACCGGCTGGTGTCCTGGTGTCTCCTACAGGAGGGAGGTGGACCGGCTGGTGTCCTGGTGTCTCCTACAGGAGGGAGGTGGACCGGCTGGTGTCCTGGTGTCTCCTACAGGAGGGAGATGGACCGGCTGGTGTCCTGGTGTCTCCTACAGGAGGAGGTGGACCGGCTGGTGTCCTGGTGTCTCCTACAGGAGGAGGTGGACCGGCTGGTGTCCTGGTGTCTCCTACAGGAGGGAGGTGGACCGGCTGGTGTCCTGGTGTCTCCTACAGGAGGGAGGTGGACCGGCTGGTGTCCTGGTGCAGTGGTAACAACCTGGAGCTGAACGCCCAGAAGACAGTGGAGATGATTGTGGACTTCAGGAAGAGCACTGTCCCCCCGCCCCCACCCTCCGTGATGGACTCCCCCATCACCTCTGTGGAGTCCTTCCGTTTCCTGGGCACCACCATCACCCAGGACCTCAAGTGGGAGCCGACCATCAGCTCCCTCATCAAGAAGGCCCAGCAGAGGATGTACTTCCTGCGGCAGCTCAGGAAAGCCAAGCTGCCTGCACAGATGTTGGTGCAGTTCTACACGGCCATCATCGAGTCCATCCTAACCTCCTCCATCACCTCCTCCATCACCTCCTCATCACCTCCTCCATCACCTCCTCCATCACCTCCTCCATCACCTCCTCATCACCTCCTCCATCACCTCCTCATCACCTCCTCCATCACCTCCTCCAGCACCTCCTCCATCACCTCCTCCGTCACCGTGTGGTTCGCTGGAGCCACAGTCAGGGACAAACAGAGACTACAGCGCATTGTGCGCTCTGCAGAGGAAGTGATCGGCCGCAGCCTTCCATCGCTGCAGGACCTGTACGTCGCCCGAGCTCGAGGCCGGGCTGGTCATATCACAGCCGACCCCTCTCACCTGCACATGGACTATTCCAACCACTCCCCTCTCACCTGCACATGGACTATTCCAACCACTCCCCTCTCACCTGCACATGGACTATTCCAACCACTCCCCTCTCACCTGCACATGGACTATTCCAACCACTCCCCTCTCACCTGCACATGGACTATTCCAACCACTCCCCTCAGGCAGGAGGCTGCGGTCCATCAGGACTAGAACCTCCCGCCACAAGAACAGTTTCTTCCCCTCTGCTGTTGGACTCTTGAACACTTCTTAACCTGTCCCCCCGCCCTTTATAAAGTCACTTTACTGCCCATCATACGTCACTTTACTTCACTGTACTGCTGTCACCTTACATTGTGTGCACCATGTGCACTTGTATATTGTAAATAGTAACTGTAACTCTAATTTAAATTTATTCTTTAGAAGTGTTTTTTATTCTTTATTATTTATTATCTCTTTCTGACTGTTGCACTGAGCCAAAGCAATTTCCTAGTCTGTGACCTCCTATTACTTACGTGGCAATAAAAATTATTCTGATTCTGATTCCATGTGTTCAGGTGAAAGTTGGGCCCCCCAGATTTCCATGCTCCAGAACATTCAACACTATTTAGTGAAGTGTGTCCTTGTTTAAGTTCTTTATCCTCATGGGATCAGAGTTCCCTCGATCATGTGAATAGTGCCAAAGGTTCCAAAGTAAGAAAGTTGAAACCTTGTTGAGAGAAAATCTCTCCAATAAGTATTCCAATAAGAGTGTAACTGAGGTTCACTATCTCCCAACTCCAGGTGTGACCCTGAGCCAACGGGAGGGTCAACGCTGTTGGTTAGGCCTGAGCAAAGGCCACGTCAGCCCCAGCCTCAGGCCTGGCTCCAGGATCCAGGATCCAGGGTGGGGCTCCAGCTGTGACCTAGTTTTTTTGCTGATGCGTGTTCAGCAAAAACAATATAGCAGTAATTTATACGGCAATAAAACCAAACAGTTTAATTGGCTGAGTCCAGTATTACCCCTGGACCTCTCTGACCTTGTTTGAAGGTTTTAGTGAGAGAGACTGGAGGTGACAGATGACTCTCTCTTTGTTTCTGAGGACCAAAGACAATCCTTTCAGGGCCATACGATCCCTTCAGTTCACTGAATTATTTAAGTATCATAAACATGTGGTTGTTGCAAACTGTGCCAAACCGTGTGATGTCAGCTCTATTATCTGCTGTGCTTAAAGTTAGGGTACCTAACTTTCACTCCTTTCAGCTTATGTGACACATGCAAAAGAAAGCATGTTTTCTTAAAAGATGAAGGATGATGATGTCTTTTACAGTTGTGATTCTGTTGGGACAAACTAAACGTGATATTTGTGAAAATAAACCACAAGCATTAAGTAACCCATATATTAAAAAATATATCAAATAATAAAAAAACAAATCATCCAGATTTGGTCATTATCTGGATAGTGCTTTCAAATCTTGGAGTCTAAAGTCATTAATAATATCCAAACAACACGGCAACCTTTCCCACTGTTGTCCCGAACAAACACGGGTCTCAGAAAGAACAAGTCTTTTCATTCTTAAGATCTTCTGCTACACGTTCATTTTGACGGACGATATATTAATTTGATGAATGACATTGAAATTACTTAGTGCCACTGGTAAAATTACAGTACAGCAGGAAAATCCATGAGAACCATTATTTATCTTTATCTTTAAAAGCCATAAACTGAAACAAACGCACACAGAACTAAAGCCCACAGCTTTACCAACATTTTCATTTTTTTTTTATTTCCATGAATAATACATTGCGTTTGTCCAAACACAAAGAGCCTTGTAAAATGAGACCACACTATGCTTTTGTTAGAAAACTTCTTTTGCATAATTGTAAGAAAGAGCCTTGTTAGGAGGCTCTAGTTCACTTTTAAGGCTGAAAAAGCTGATCTAAATATGTAAGCCGGAAATATATGTCCCTCGCTCATGGGCTAGTTACCGGTAGATGGATTTTATGGCAAACCAGCTTTAATCAAAAATGTACTCTCAATTATCATTTAGTCACATTTCAAAAGATAGATTTCAAAATAAGTCTATTTGAGAAAAGCCTAAACAAAGTTCTCTTATCAGCACATATAGATTCAACAAAACGCTCCCAACGCGGTGGCCAGTTCCCTTAATCATTGAACTGGAGGTCACATCAGAGCATGCTGTCCAGACACTATTAAAAAGTCAGGTTATGTAATTCAAAGAAAGATAAGACTTTGACTCCAAATAACTCTGTGCGCTTTCAAACTTATCGGACGAGGCTCTTACGCAACAAATCAAGCATGTATAAAACGATAGACTTCGCCCGCCTGCTCCTCTGCTCTGCTCTGACCCAGCCCCAGCCCGCAACATGCAACCCAGCGACGCCAAACTGTACCGCAACAGCCTGTCCCGGGCCCTGAGGAGCTACAGCGCGGCCGTGAGCGACATGGAGCGGACCATCCTGGTGCCCAGCCTGCTCCGGGACGTGCCCTCGGACGAGCTGAGGGACTGCGAGGAGAGCCGGGACCTGTATGAGAGCTACCAGATGCTCAAAGCCATCAGGACCAGCGCGGAGAGCAGTTTGGGGTCTCAGGTGGAGCGGAAGGTGCAGGCCGGGGTGTCCAGCCTGGAGCCAGTGCTGGACGCGGAGGGCCTGTTCCACTTCCACCTCTGGGGACTGTTCTCGGTGATGAGAGATTTGACCGTGCGGACCCAGAACCTAACGGAGAAGTACAAGGAGATCATCGGGGTTGCAGACTGATGCAGGCAGAGCAGAGTGTGGACTGTGACAAAGATGACCGTGAATGTAACTTAAAAGCTAATAAATGTGCATCGCCAAAGCTATTGATAATATGAGTGCATTTATTTAACTTTGGAAATTATTGTTTCAGAGAATGACAAATAATCCAATACATAAAGTCATGCAACCTGCCGGGAGAAGAAAAACAACTATGGTCTCAGAAGACGTTTTGACAGAGCAAAGTAAAGTAATAATCCAGCACATTAAACAGCACATTTAATTTGGTGTTGAAAAATTACTACATTTAATCAAAATACCAACACTAGATATGAAATAAATATCAATACAAGAATAATAACAATATAATTAGAAAGAAGGCAAGAAATAATGCAAAAAACGACTATTTCTGATAATAATTTCAATTCTTTTTAACCAACAAAACCTTTTTTTTTACTGCATTTTGACCATTCCCCTCATTCAAAATAATAGCATTTTGGTTTTAAATGGGTAATAACTGTAAACATAATGCATTATTTGAGGGCCTTCCAACATATATGGGGCACCTTTTTATATATTTATATATTAATAAATGTTGCATCTATAGGCTTTTTAAATCTTATACATGCACTTATATGCATAAAGAACATTCAAATGAATAGCATTGATATAAAAACACTAAAAGCCATTCAAATGCAGACTTGAACAATTATTTCATATTGTTGACATTTTATTTGGATAAAGTGGTTTGGTGATTCCCTTTGGACAGTCTCACTAAAGGCTTGGCTCACATTCTACTTGGGACAAACTACATGCGGTATTTGTGAAAAGAACTCCCACAAAAGTGAAGAACCCCAGCTTTCCAAAATGTCTTTCTATTGTGTTTGTAGATTTGTATTTATTTTTTTTATTTTTATCAATTACATCAAAATAGACAAACACATTAAAGGCACACCGTGTAACTCTTGGCCACTAGGGGCGCTAGACCTGCAACTTTCACGTTTAGCGCCCCTAGTGGCCACAAGCAACTCAGCACTGTCGCAAAAGTCAACAAACAGTCAGCCGGTGTCTTTTGAGTGTGTATTCAGACAGCATGCACTGGTGTGTGTGTTCAAACTGTAGAGACATGCCTACAGATATACATAGTTCCCACAGACCAATGAATGTCACATGACCTCCTCGGAGACGCCATCTTTGATGGCACGCTGCTGTGTTTGTGCATTCCATTAAACAGAAGAATGAGAATAAATGTAGATATTCAAACGCAAATTGGAAAAAAAGGGCAACTTTTGAGCAAATAATTGTATATTAATACAATGGCACCACAGTTTAACGTGCTACGGACATGTTTTACATATTTGATCAAATTATGCAGCAAAAATTAACAAGCAATGCAAACATTTCTCAAAAACTTTAGATTTAATACCAGTTGGAGCTCCATTTAATTATTTTAATTATATTAACAATTAATTTAATTAATGCTAATGCCACACGGACACTCTGGATTGCTGTTATTGTTTATTTCCGCGTTTTTGACCGTATGTTTTTGGTGAATGGTGGGCAACTGATTTTTCCAGGCGTAAAAGAGCAGTTTATTTTATGACACAGATCTTTTTACAGAAGCAATGCTGTTTGTGAACATTGTTTTAGCCCACCATAGAACTATTATTATCTATTTAATACATTTACGTTGCCCTCGAGAGCCTCGGACGCGACACCGATCCTCCTCATAATAAAGTAATCTAAATAATGAAACTCTCAAGTTACCAGATATCAGCATACACAAGTTAGTACTGAGTAAATTACGTCTGTCAACACATTATAAGATACGATACGCACCTGACACAAAGTGCTCCGAGCATATTCTTGCGTGTTTTGAGGGAGTTTCTTGCCTGTTTATCTTCGCAAGCCATAACCTCCGTCGTTGTTCTGACAAAAGCTTCGTCTTCTCACATTCATGAAGTCTAATGATGGGTATACTGTAAAATCCAAGTTTAACGGAACCTCCGGCACGATTTGAACATCCATTGACCCAGCAGGAGATGACCATTTTCAACTTTATCACGACATTAACACGTTTCAGCTTGTTTTTCTATTGTTTTGCCCACAGAATGCCAAGACAAATGGCGCCGGGTCGGCAAATCCCCGTATGTAGTGACGTCATGTGGGAACTATGTATTGAGAGACTCTGCTGTGGTCAGCCTCCAGACCGCTGCATTAGTAATCTACCACACATGGACTTCTATATCCTGGATGAGGGAGTTCTGCGTCTAGCTCGTGCTGCGTGGAATGACATCTTTGCAGTCGATGACATCCAGGAACCAGGTGAAGAGCAGCGCTCATACAGACATGCAGCTTACAGCACGATCCCTTTCGCGTTTCCTCTTTTTAGCCTCCTCCGAAGGTTTAACATTTTTCCTTGCCTCAGCCATGACCAGGAGTCGAGCAGGTGAAAAATGAGTAGCAAAAGCCTTAGCTCCATGAGTATATCAGCGCCTGTAGCCGTAAAGCAAGTCTTTCTTCCAAGTCACGTGACCTGGTGGCAGACGGTCCGTCTGCTCGAAACTTACATGGGCGGTATTTCAAGAGGGCAGCCCCGCTCGGAGCATTGCAAGTGTCAAGCGCTGTATATTGGCCCAAGTATTCATATAAAATAACTCATATGTGTCAACTCTTTAGGTCACAAAGTCCGCGGTGTGCCTTTAACATTCAACAAGAACACAACATGAGCACGGTGGCTGAGAGGATAGCACTCTCGCCTCTCAGCAAGAAGGTCCTGGGTTCGACTCCGGTTCTCCCCGTGTCTATGTAGGTTTCCTCTGGGTACTCCGGTTTCCCCTACCACTAAAAACATGTACAATAGGTCTGGCCTGCGCCTCCTGTTCGGTGACCCCGCTCCCATCTCTGTGTGGAGTGAGAGGACAAGTGCCCAAAAATAACAATTTTAAACCGCTTTGTGACTCTGGTCTGTGAAAGGCGGTGTATAAAGAGAGACAGTGGCTCAGTTGGTAGAGCATTGGCCTTTGAGCCTGAAGGTTGTGGGTTCAAGCCCACCGTAAGACCTACTTCACGACTCCCACTGATGACTGCTGTCGTTGTGTCCTTGGGCAAGACACTTAACCCCACTTTGCCTGAAGCTCCCACTGAAAGATCTCAGCTCCTGTGGACTCACCACCTGCAGGAGGATCAGTGAGGGGCTGGTGCTCTGTGGACTGGGTGGCATCTCTGGCCACCCCCCCAACCCAGAAATGGATTAAGGGGAAGAAAATGGATGGATGGATGGATGGATACTCACTTACTTACTATAAAATACCAACCCCAAACAGAACAAATTTGGCAATAACCAAAAGACAATTAAAACAAGAATAAACAAAACATAAAGCATACCCCCTGGACTGCCACCTTAACGTGGTGGGGGAGTTTGAGTACTCGGGTGATCCTGGGAGCTATGCTGTCTGGGGCTTCATGCCCCTGGTAGGGTCTCCCATTGCAGACAGGTCTCGGGTGACGAGTCAGACGAAGAGCAGTCAGAAGCCAACATGGACAGCACGAACAGAAGAACCGTGACGTCGCCCGCCATGGCGCAGCCCCACCCTGGAGCCAGGCCTGGGGTCGGGGCTCGAATGCGAGCGCCTGGTGGCCGGGCCTTCGCCCACGGGGCCCGGCCGGGACGACGTGGGCAGTCCCTCCTGTGGGCCCACCACCTGCAGAGGGGTCCATGGTGGCGCGGTGCAGAGAGGACTGGGCAGCAGTCGAAGGCGGAGACCTTGGCGACCCAGTCCACACACCCAACATCTGGCTCTTGGGCTCCTTCCCACCCAGTGAGGTTACGTTCCACGTCCCAAGCTCGTGGGGGAGGTCGAGCGATACCGACTAGAGATAGTCGGCCTCACCTCCACACACAGCTTGGGCTCTGGAACCCAACTCCTTTAGAGGGTTTGGGCGCCCCACTTTTCTGGTGTTTCCCGCGGGGAGAGGCGGCGAGCTGGGGTGGCCATTCTCATTGCCCTCCATCTCAGCCGCCACGTGTTGGAGTTCTCCCCGGTGAATGAGAGGGTCGCGTCCCTCCGCCTTCGGGTGGGGGACAAGTCTCTCATTGTTGTGACGGCCTACGGGCCTAACAGCAGTGCAGAGTACCCGGCCTTCTTGGAGTCCTTGGGAGGGGTACTGGACGGTGCACCAACCGGGGACTCCGTTATTCTCCTGGGGGACTTCAACGCCCATGTGGGAAATGCCAGTGACACTTGGAGAGGGGTGATTGGGAAGAACGGCCCGCCCGGTCTGAATGCGAGCGGTGTTCCGTTGTTGGACTTCTGTGCCAGTCACGGTTTGTCCATCACGAACACCATGTTCGAGCACAAGGGTGTCCACCAGTGCACGTGGCACCAGGACACCCTAGGCCGGAGGTCAATGATCGACTTTGTTGCCGTATCATCGTGTCTCGGACACTCGGGTGAAGAGAGGGGCGGAGCTGTCAACCGATCATCACCTGGTCGTGAGTTGGATCCGCTGGCAGGGCAGGAAGCCGGTCAGACCTGGCAGACCCAAGCGTGTAGTGAGGGTTTGCTGGGAACGTCTCGCTGAGCCCCGTTAGACGGACTTTCAACTCACATCTCCGGGAGAGCTTCTCCCAGGTCCCGGCGGAGGAGGGGGACATGGAGTCCGAGTGGACCATGTTCTCTTCCTCTATCGCCGATGCGGCGGCTCGTAGCTGTGGTCGCAGGGTCTCTGGTGCTGGTCCCGGCGGCAATCCCCAAACCCGGTGGTGGACACCGGCAGTAAGGGATGCCGTCAGGCTAAAGAAGGAGTCCTATCGAGCAATGATGGTTCATGGAACTCCTGAGGCAGCTGTCCAGTACCGGCAGGCCAAGCGCGCCGCGGCCCGGGCTGTTGCAGAGGCAAAAACCCGGGACTGGGTGAGTTCGGAGAGTTCATGGAGCATGACTATCGGTCGGCCTCAAAGAGATTCTGGCAAACCGTCCGGCGCCTCAGGAGGGGGAAGCAGTTCTTTGCCAACACTGTGTACGGTGCGGGTGGAGGGCTGCTGACCTCGACTGGGGATATTGTCGGGCGGTGGAAGGAATACTTCGAGGTTCTCCTCAATCCCCCCGTCACGTCCTCCACCCCGGGGGCAGAGGCTGAGGATGTTGGGGCGGATGCTTCCATCTCCCTGGCAGAGGTCACCAAGGTGGTTGGCAGCCTCCATGGTGGCAAGGCGCTGGGAGTGGATGAGATCCGTCCTGACTATCTAAAGTCTCTGGATGTTGTAGGACTGTCTTGGCTGACACGTCTCTGCAACATCGCGTGGCGATCGGGGGCGGTGCCAATGGAGTGGCAGACCGGGGTGGTGGTCCCTCTCTACAAGAAGGGGGACCGGAGGGTGTGTTCCAATTATCGTGGGATCACACTCCTCAGCCTCCCCGGTAAGGTTTACTCCAAGGTACTGGAGAGTAGGCTACGGCCGATGGTCGAATCTCGGATTCAGGAGGAGCAGTGTGGTTTTCGTCCCGGTCGCGGAACACTGGACCAGCTCTATACTCTCCATCGGATACTCGAGGGTTCATGGGAGTTCGCCCAACCTGTCCACATGTGCTTTGTGGATTTGGAGAAGGCGTTCGACCGTGTTCCCCGGGGTGTACTTTGGGGGGTCCTCTGCTGAGGGCCGTCCGGTCCCTGTATGACCGGAGCCAGAGCAGTGTTCGCATTGCCGGCAGTAAGTCAGACCTGTTCCCGGTGCATGTTGGCCTCCGCCAGGGCTGCCCTTTGTCACCGGTTCTGTTTACCGTGAAGGAAGGATGGAGCGTGAGATTGACAGGCGGATCGGTGCAGCGTGCGCAGTGATGCGGTCGCAGTGATGGGGTCGCTGTATCGGACCGTCGTGGTAAAGAGGGAGCTGAGCCGAAAGGCAAAGCTCTCGATTTACCGGTCAATCTTCGTTCCCTCCCTCACCTATGGTCATGAGCTTTGGGTAATGACCGAAAGAACGAGATCGCGGATACAAGCGGTCGAAATGAGCTTGCTCCGCAGAGTGGCTGGGCGCTCCCTTAGAGATAGGGTGAGGAGCTCTTCACGTCGAGAGGAACCAGTTGAGGTGGCTCGGGCATCTGTTCCGGATGCCTCCTGGACGCCTCCCTGGGGAGGTGTTCCGGGCACGTCCCACCGGGAGGAGGCCCCGGGGAAGACCCAGGACACGCTGGAGGGATTATGTCTCTCAGCTGGCCTGGGAACGCCTTGGGGTCCCCCCAGACGAGCTGGAGGAAGTGTGTGTGGATAGGGAAGTCTGGGCGTCTCTGCTTAGACTGCTGCCCCCGCAACGGATGAAACGGAAGAAGATGGAATGGAATGGAATGGAATGGAATAAAGCATACATTTAATTCAGCAAAACATACACCTCAGTCCGTGCACCTTCCGTTTCTAACATACAGTATTAAAGAAGGACGATGAAGGGGTAATGAGGGCGATATCACACATAACCTCAGAGCAGCATGTGTGTGGCCTTTACCTCAGAGCAGCATGTGTGCGGCCTTTACCTCAGAGCAGCATGTGTGCGGCCTTTACCTCAGAGCAGCATGTGTGCGGCCTTTACCTCAGAGCAGCATGTGTGCGGCCTTTACCTCAGAGCAGCATGTGTGCGGCCTTTACCTCAGAGCAGCATGTGTGCGGCCTTTACCTCAGAGCAGCATGTGTGCGGCCTTTACCTCAGAGCAGCATGTGTGCGGCCTTTACCTCAGAGCAGCATGTGTGCGGCCTTTACCTCAGCGCAGCATGTGTGCGGCCTTTACCTCAGAGCAGCATGTGTGCGGCCTTTACCTCAGAGCAGCATGTGTGCGGCCTTTACCTCAGAGCAGCATGTGTGCGGCCTTTACCTCAGAGCAGCATGTGTGCGGCCTTTACCTCAGAGCAGCATGTGTGCGGCCTTTACCTCAGAGCAGCATGTGTGCGGCCTTTACCTCAGAGCAGCATGTGTGTGGCCTTTACCTCAGAGCAGCATGTGTGTGGCCTTTACCTCAGAGCAGCATGTGTGTAGCCTTTACCTCAGAGCAGCATGTGTGTAGCCTTTACCTCAGAGCAGCATGTGTGTGGCCTTTACCTCAGAGCAGCATGTGTGTGGCCTTTACCTCAGAGCAGCATGTGTGTAGCCTTTACCTCAGAGCAGCATGTGTGTAGCCTTTACCTCAGAGCAGCATGTGTGCGGCCTTTGAGTGTTCTTCGCTTGAATTGTAAAGTTTAAAAAGCTGTGTAAAGGAGATCGGATTGTAATGACAGTTTTTAGAGTAATTAAATTAGAACCAGTCGCAGCAAATACACGGACGACTGGGCCTTTAATCAATGCAGAGACGGCCGTCTGACGCCATGCTGAGTTTGCAAAGGCCTCTGCTGTCTGCTCCTTTCACACCTAAGACAAAGGCCTTCCTGTGTCTTGCGCTAAAACAAAAGGTGATGTTTGCATGATAATCTCAGCCCATGTGACGTCACGGCTTTGGGGCCCTGCTGTGCGCCTCCTGAGTATATGTATTGGTACAGTAGCTGTGCCCCGGCAGAGCTCACGATGCAAGACTGTATGTCGGCTCTCCGCATATATATGTGTAAAATAAATGTGTTTACATCTTTGATTTAAGACAAATACCTTTCCAGCTTTTTCCTTACTATGGATAGAAACTGCCACGACAGTTTGGCGTTGCTGGCATGTCTTGGCCTGGGTTTTTTTCGGCGGGGACGAGCGGGTGCGTTCGGCCGACCTGGAACAAAACCAGCCTCCGCTCTATTTGGAGACGAAAGGAGGGCGCGCTCGTCCGGCGCATGAAAAGAATCTTTGGCCACACAAGACCAAAAAGAACCTGATTTGTGGTGAGTTTTGTCTTTTCAAACATGTAAAGCCCAGGGCAGCGCTTAAGTGTACACGGGTATTTGATTATTTACGTATTTTGGGGTATTTTGTTCATTGCCATTTGTGTAGGGTATGAGATTTAAGCTAGCGGCTGCGTGTTAGTATTGCTCTGTAAGCAACCCTGAACTCTTTGTGCCTTCAGCCGGGCCCGGTCCGTTTCAAGAATGCGCGCCCGTTAGGTGTATTGAACTAACGGGGGGGGAACGGATCGCTCCAGAGTGAGGAAGAGCAGGGAGAGACTAAGCGGGCTAGATCCATTTGTTCTTTAAGAGAAAATGGAGGGAAGTACACTAGAAAGGGATTCAGACGTCCCGTAACAATGGCAATGGAAAAACGGTTGCACATTATGTGCTGCTCATTCGGATCTTCCGGAGGGAGGTTTTTTTTTTTTTTTTTATGTCCTTCAATCGATTACGCGTCTTGCGTGAAAATTAGAAGAAGGAAGGGAAATATTACTTGGTTTTAAGAATATCACGGCAAAAGACGTTAGAGAAAGAAATATGTAAAAACAATAGCTCCTCCGCTTTTCACCGAAGCGGAGAACACACAGGCGAACGCGTAAGGCGATCAGCCCCGAGAAATATTCCCCAAACTCCCCTACTAACAATAAGTGCGCACCCAAACAAGGCGTTGGGTTTTTAAAAAAGGAGCAGACTACTGTTGTCCCCTTTTTCCTCTCCCTGTCCAGGTCTGTCGGCGCTTTCCTCCGCACCCTGCCCTCTGCCTCAAAGCCCCAGCACCAGCCCCACGCCCCAACCACGGCGGCGACTCACAGAGTCTCTCGCACCAGCTGATACCCCGCGAGAAGTGGGCCCAAACCCGGGAGCAGAAGAAGAAGCGGCGGAAGCAGATACACGCTCAGGAAACCGAAGCTCACGACTCACTCCGTGGACACATTATGTGAGACACCGACAACTGCTTTGGAGGCCAGAGACAAACTGCTCCAAATCCCGTGACTGTTGCCCCACGGAGGCGGCAGCGTGAAACACCAAACGCACCCGCTGAAACCCCGTTGAAAGTTGCCCCCGCACCGCAAACAGAAGAAGCCATTGGGACCGGCACGTTTGGTTATTAACCAACCCTCATGGACCACAGGCTAACGTTATTTGAACGCTTTGGGCTACCTGGGCCTCCTGCGGACTTTGAGAAACTTAAGCCATAGGTGCCAGAGCCAGGACTACGGTGCTGCGGAGCGCGCAGGAACATGTGTCACGGACTGGCGGCAGCTTTTCCACAGCCCGGCGGAAAGACTGTGTGCTCGACATGTGTCGAAGGACTGTTACCGGAGGAGGCGTTAAAGGCAGAGGAGCTCTCAAGCTCACACGGGGCCAGAGGACGGCAGAGGCGGGCGTGGAGGAAACACGAGCGACTGATCAAACCCGGGTTCACATTCGTCACCAAAGCGACCGCTCATGTCACGTAAGTTTGAACAAGAACAAATTGCAATTGGCACTTTTTAGAGATAATTCATGCTGAATTCCCGTAATATACGCTAACAATCTGTGGTGTAAAAGTTAAAATTCTGGATGATTCAGGGACAACAAATCCTGTGTTAAAAAAAAAACATAAGGTGACAGATTTTGGTCCTTTCTCAAATGAGTGGTCGCTTCACAAAACTCATGGCTTCAGTGTAGTGAAGATAGGCTAACGGAGTACGTTTATTGGGATAGGCACGACTCCGCGGTATTACCTAACGTGTTTATCGACCCACTGTGCTCCACTTTGCACACAGTTTTGTCCGAACCCACGTCTGCAGCGTGGAGGGAGGTCCCTGCATGTATTAATAAGTGTAGCAGTGCTGGAGGCTGGACACAGGTCCAAGATGGACACTCGTGGTTCTCCAGAAATGCAAACGCATGGAGAAGCCCTTTTTATTTTTTTTATGGTTCTCTGGCCGCAGGAAGAAATGTGTGTTCTGGCCCTGACAGCATCACTTCAGCCCCACGGGGGGCGGGGGTCATGCTGCCAGCGCCGTATGCAGCGACCACGCCGGGGCTGCACACGGTCCCACTGAAGGATTTTGAATAGGCCTGATAAAATTGGAGTGGCTTTTTGGATTTTTGCCACTTGTTTGGGTTGAATGAAACCGTACATTAAGGAGTTACATGCTGGTTTGAATCTTGTGTTTTAGTGCCTTTGACTCTCCACCAAGTTTGCATAAAAGCAAAAAACAAAAACAAAGAGATAAACCCTAACAAACGGTGTGAAGGGTTACAATTTTATCCCAACGGAGATCTGTTTCATAATCTGATGGACAGATGCCAAAATGCATACCTAAATTCAACATGATCAGAGGGTTGAAACAATTTTTTATTTTCTAAATTGGCCGGCCAAAGCTGATCTTCTAAACTGAATTAAACAAAGAATGAACAATCAACATGGTGAAATCAAAATGGGACTTATTTTTATCACACTCTTGTGGGGCAAAAAGCCAATCACAATAGTGCATGACGTTGGTCACACAGGTCCTTATTGTTTTAATGCTTTTGAATTTACTTTTTACGTAGTTTTGGGGTTGTGGTTTTTGACATTTTGATTTATTTATTTTTCCTTTTTGCACTGCGGTGGTGTCTTATTTTTCTCCACTAGTGGAACGGATGGGTGAAAGACGATCACGCTTTCAAAATAAGAGCGCTCAACAAATTCTGGGCTGAAAGATATGAAAAGATATGAAATTTGATGGCCTGAACAAACATTTTTTTTTTTACAATGACTTTCTGACCTGACCTGACAACTTACTGCGCAAGCGTTTTTGTTTGTGTTGATGTCATTGTGTGTCCCAGTTGATCGTTGTGTGTGTGTGTATATTTGATGTGCGTTTCTGGTCATTTATTTACAGGCATATGACCACAAACACGACCCGCAGCGGACACAGGATAACTGTGTCCGCTGGATAAATTCTGGATAGATTCTTGCTTTTCCTTTTTTTTTTTTTTCAACAGGCTGAGCAGTGCATTTAATGACAACTAACAACTAACAAACTGACACATAACACACCATTGTTTCATTTGAATAACTTGAAACTAACGAACCGTTGCTGTTTCTTTTGGAGCAGGATTCCACAGGTACAGACCGGCTGCTGGAAGTGTGAGAACATACGAGTGTCGACAATTTTACAACCGAGTCTGTTATGTTGTGTGTTCTGATTTTTATATTGTTTGCCCAAACACCATTCAGCACAAGCTGGTCGCGGTCGCTGGGGCTCGTGAGCAGGCAGCGGGCGAATGCAGACAAGGCAGACAAGGCAGACAAGGCATACCTGCCTCTGCCCATATGCAGGCACTGGCTACTCCAGACGAGATGGAGCTGTGGGCGAAAAATGGCCTTGGTGGGTTGCTGGGTAAACCTCAAACCGGGTTTGCCACAGCATTTCTTCAGAGACTTTGTGCCTTTAGCACATGGCCGAGACCATGCCTGAAAAGGAGGGATGTGTAACTTAAATTACACACAATTGAGGTTCTGCCAAACCTTTGGCACAGAACCCGGGTAAGTTCCAAATTATTCCTTAGGCTGCCCATGCCCCGCCCCATCGCACCATGCCAAGGTAAGAAATACTGTCTGTCTGGTTCTGGTGGATCTCTGGTCCAAATGGACTGAAGTATTTGCATGTAAACACGCCACGAGCAACGCGGTGGTGAAAGCTCTGCTCACAGAAATTGTGCCACAATGGGGTGTCCCGGAAAGGAAAAAAAAAATAATAATAATAATAATAATAATCATAATATATAATTTCTAGTGACAATGGCAGTCACTTTGTAGCAAAATTATTGAGGAAGTAGGTCACTTTCTGGGCATTGATATAAGGAAACATTGCGAGCGAGAGAATGGCACTCTGAGGTCAAAACCTAAACCCATTCGAAACCCTCTTTGCCAGACCGCCCAACTTGGGAGCGGGACCCCGACCTAGAGATCTGCCATGCACCTTTTGTGTGATGACGACATGCTGTCCTATTGTAAAGAAATGAATGCACTACTGTAATCTATTTCTGCCTAGGTCAGGAGCGCCCTGCCACAGGCGGTGCAGGCGGCTCTGCACGAGATCGAGCCATACGACTGGGTCCTGGTGAAGGAGACAAGACGGAAACATGGATCCCATCCTCATCCTCCTGGTGACGGACACGGCTGCTAAAGATCGCAGAGAGGACAGCTTGGATCCACGCCAACCACTATCGTGCAGCGCTGCCACCGAGGGCCATAGACGAGGACACGAGGGTCGGGACGGAGCAGGCATATTCACGGCTCCCTAAGCATAAGGGGCCGGCCGGCGTGAGAACTCCGTCACTGGAGCAGGCCCACAACAACAACAACACCCAGAGAATCCCAGCGTTCCCGAGGCGCATCCCCAGGAACAACACGACGTCCCATCTCCCTTGCCCCCGGACCCCAAGGTCACACCCCGAAGTGCCGAGGCCAAAGCCCCAACGCGATTAGGGTCTTGCCGCTCCAAGACCGAACATCGCCATGACCACTAACGCTTCACACACGCTCAGAGGGAGCGGTGCCCCTGAACGCTCGTGAGCATTTCCGCGGAAAAGACTACAGAACCCCCGCGTAGCAGGCTAATACCGGCATGGGCCCGTGGCATATTATGTTGGACACACTGTCCGCACTCTTATCGCTGTCCGGATCCATTGTGTTATTATAATGTGCTCTTTCTTTTATTGACAAACATGTTTCTTTTCTTGTCCACTTTGGACAGCAATAATTTAAGTGTTTCAAGCTTGAAGGTGATGTGATTACGATGCCTCTGGTATTTAACTGATTAATGCAAAAATGGTTTTGAATTATCAAAAGAGGGGAGTGTAATGACAGTTTTTAGAGTAATTAAATTAGAACCAGTCGCAGCAAATACACGGACGACTGGGCCTTTAATCAATGCAGAGACGGCCGTCTGACGCCATGCTGAGTTTGCAAAGGCCTCTGCTGTCTGCTCCTTTCACACCTAAGACAAAGGCCTTCCTGTGTCTTGCGCTAAAACAAAAGGTGATGTTTGCATGATAATCTCAGCCCATGTGACGTCACGGCTTTGGGGCCCTGCTGTGCGCCTCCTGAGTATATGTATTGGTACAGTAGCTGTGCCCCGGCAGAGCTCACGATGCAAGACTGTATGTCGGGTCTCCGCATATATATGTGTAAAATAAATGTGTTTACATCTTTGATTTAAGACAAATACCTTTCCAGCTTTTTCCTTACTATGGATAGAAACTGCCACGACAGGATCATACAACCAGGGTGGTGTTGGTCGATGTCCTTGCTGGGTCGAGATGGCGATGGGTGGAGTCATCCAACGTCCAACATCAAAGTTGGAGGCTATTGAAAGGTTGTGGGACTCTTCTCAAACCTCAGGCTGAGAGACTGTGAGAGCAATTGAGTCTTTCTAAAGACAGCTTCAGCGTCTTCTGGAGGAGAGTGGGGGGTTGACTTTTGGTGAGTGCCTCTGTTGAGAGAAAAATTCGTTCAGTGCTTTCAACAGCATTTGGCCCAACTATATTAGCTGTATAGACATTTTTGTTCCACATAAGAACCTGTTCTCTGGTTAAAGGCTGGCAAAGATTGAGGATTCAGATGGATCATGTTTTCTGAAAAAGGAGATTATAAATGTCAAATATAAAAGTAAATTATTAGTAAGCATTTGATATTTTGTATAGAAAGAGCTCTGTGTGGTTATTTCATGCTTTGGGCTGATTAAGAGAGGGCCATTCTCAGCGAATCACTTTTATGAAGTTATAAACACAGGCGTGTGAGAACTAGGGATAGAACCAAACTGTTTAAGAGAGACTAGTTATAAGACTATTTTTTGTAGTTTATCGTTTTGTGGTTTGAAAGCATTTGCAACAATTTGGACTGAATATGGCAGGTCTGCCATATTCTACAAGATGTATGGACATTTATCCGCATGTGTTCTATATTCTTTTTGTGTCTCAACTGTTTTCTCTGATGTGTGTTGGTGATTTCAATTTCAATTTGTTAAGTGTGCCACATTATCCAAATTTAAGAGGGAACTGAAGGCTCATCTACTGGGGAAGTATGTGACTGGATGAAAGCGTTGAAGCACTAAGAGTCTTGAACCACTCTCTATTTTGTATCTGTCTGAGGCGAGAGGTAGATCTCTCTTTCACAGCCATGATCTCAGGGCTGGCAGAAGTTACCCTACAGTAAACTCCAGCTGCAAACACTTACAACTACATATTAGGAATACATTAAATATTATTCTTATCATTACTATATAATTATTATTGGTAGCGGGGATGAGCATTCAGCAGCTTCGCCTGCCTAAGTGTCCTGTACTTCCTTGAAGTGTGGTGAAGATGTTATTATTTTTTATTCTTTATTTATCTATTATTGTTATTGATTTAGGATTATTATCTTTATTATTATTATTATTATTATTATGTATTCTGGGAGCACTATTTACTTTTTATTATTATTATTATGATTTATTATAATTATTATTTATATTATATATATATATATATATATATATACACACATTTTTTATTTTTATTATTTTTTTTTTTATTTATTATTTTCTTCAAACTGGATATGATTGATAGACTGTATGATGACTGTATGATTGACTGTAGGTTTGTGACTGTGGTGGTGGTGGTGGTGTGATGGACCCCTAATGTAAAAGCTTCTGCTTCTGGGAGTTCCATTTTCACAATGTAACACATGTACTTTTAGGGACTGTGTGAATTGTGAATAAACTAAACTAAACTAACCTAAACTAAGTCCTCTGAGATGACTTCTGATTTAGGGCTATAAAAGAATAAATGGTATTGTATTGTCTGCTAGACTGAGTACATCTTTATAACATGTAGCTTGATAACTTTGATTTCTTACACTTATTATAATGATTATACTCTGTCTAATCTCTGTAAACCTGCTTTAGACACGGATCAAAGTAATCTTTGTGTTTATTTGGGAGAAGAGAACATGGGAGAAGAACAAGTGGAAAAGCTCCTGTTTTTTCCTGAGAAAAGTTCGGGTCAGAAGAGGGTCAGCAGCAGTCTGGAACTGGTCAGCAGGAGTCTAGTCTGTAGCAGTCTGGGTGGAAATGGTCAGCAGTAGTAAGTAATCTTTATTTATATACCGCCCTTTCACTGCAGATCTGAGTCTCAAAGCGGTTTACAATTGTTAATTTTGGGCATTTTGTCTCTCACTCCACACAGAGATGGGAGCGGGGTCGCCAGAACTATTTACATATTTTTAGTGGTAGGGCAAACCGGAGTACCCGGAGGAAACCTACGCAGACACGGGGAGAACATGCAAACTCCACTCAGAAAGGCCCTGGTCCGACCGGGATTCGAACTCAGGACCTTTTTGCTGAGAGGCGAGAGTGCTATCCACTCAGCCACCGTGCCATCCGGCAGCAGACTGTCTGCAGCAGTCTGGGTGGAAATGGTCAGTAGTGATGTTTCCTGTTTGAAGAAATCGTCGAGTGAAGTTTGACAAAATGAGTTCGTTTTGCACGGATGCAGGATTGAAAAGATGCTCTGGCCCTAGCAACGCGCACCTAGCAACTGCGTAGGAGCCGCAGTGATTCTAAATATCCTTATACAATTTATTTACAATATTTTAAGAGGGATACGCGTTTCCACATGCACATAATGTTAAGATAATGGCTCCCTCTGCTGGTGGGCCTCTGCAGTCTGTGGATACCATGGACAGCTCATCAAATGCAACAAGAAACGTTTATAAAACAAAAAATTATTGTAATAACAGGACACTTTAAGATTGACTTTTTTTCTCACCAGTAGACTGAGCAAACAGGCAACTATAATGCTAATTTGTAGCTATACATCCGTAAATTTCCCTTAAATTATTAATCCTGTTGTCAAAGGTACTGCATTTGTTATGTATGCCATTTGCACCAGTGTTAGCTCATGTTATTTGTTTGTTTATGTCAGGGCTTCCTTATCTTTGTTGAGTTTATTTTTTCAATCTGAAGCTGTCAAAATACTTCAAAACAACTGACATTAATCAACATGTTGGAAACAACGAGCTGATGAAGTGTGATAAAAATAAAAACATTGCGCCCAGTATTAGAATCACTGGGCTAAAATAAATTACTTTTAGAAAAACAAAACAAAAAAAACAACTTTTGTATTTATACAATGACTTCTGACCTGACCTGACAAATTCCTGCGCAAGCGTTTTGTTTGGGTTGATGTCATTGTGTGTCCCAGTGTTAGTTGTGTGTGTGTGTATATTTTGATGTGCGTTTCTTACAAGGCGATGACCACAAACACGACCCGCAGCTGGATAAAGTTCTGGATAGAGTCTTGCTTTTCCTTTTTTTTCAACAGCTGAGCAGTGCATTTAATGACAACTAACCACTAACAAACTGACACTTAACACACCATTGTTTCATCTTGAATAACTTGAAACAAACGAACCGTTGCTGTTTCTTTTGGAGCAGGATTCCACAGGTTACAGACCGGCTGTGGGAAGTGTGAGAACATACGATAGTGTCGGACATATTACACCGAGTCTGTATGTGGTTGTGTTTGATTTTCTATGTGTTGCCCAAGAACCACCATTCCGCACCAGCTGGTCGCGGTCGCTGGGCTGTGAGCAGGCAGCGGGGCGAATTGCAGACAAGGCAGACAAGGCATACGCCTCTGCCCATATGAAGGCAATGGATACTCCAGACGAGATGGAGCTGTGGGCGAAAATTGGCCTTGGTGGGTTGCTGGGTAAACCTCAAACAGGGTTTGCACAGCATTTCTTCAGAGAACTTTGTGCCTTAGCACATGGCCGAGGACCATGCAGGAAAAGGAGGGATGTGTAACTTAAATTCCACACAAAATGAGGTTGCCAAAAACCTTTGGCACAGAAAACCCGGGTAAAGTTCCAAAATATTCCTTAGGCTGCCCATGCCCCGCCTCCATCGCACCATGCCAAGGTAAGAAATACTGTCTGTCTGGTTCTGGTGGATCCTCTGGTCCAAAATGGACTGACGTATTTGCATGTAAACAACGCCACGAGCACCCGGTGGTAGAAAGCTCGCTCACAGACATGTGCCACAAATGGGTGTCCCGGAAAGGGAAAAAAAAAAAAATTAATAATAATTAATATAAATTTCTAGTGACAATGGCAGACACTTTGTAGCAAAATTATTGAGGAAGTAGGTCACTTTCTGGGCATTGATATAAGGAAACTATTGCGAGCGAGAGAATGGCATTCTGAGGTCAAAAACCTAAACCCATTCGAACCCTCTTGCCAGACCGCCCAACTTGGGAGCGGGACCCCGACCTAGAGATCTGCCATGCACCTTTTGATGTGATGAGACATGATGTCCTTTGTAAAGAAAGGAATGCACTACTGTAATATATTTATGCCTAGGTCAGGAGGCCCAGCCACAGGCGGTGCAGGCGGCTCTGCACGAGATGAGCCATACGACTGGGTCCTGGTTAGAGAGAGATCCCATCTCATAGGGATAGTTTAGGGTCAGAAGTTATAGGATAATAAAAACTCCATATCCCCCGGGGGTGGGGAAAAGGGCACAATTAATTTAAACAGAAGAAAAGCCAAGTATTTAAAATGTGGATTCTGATAATAATGATCTGATTAATGAGGAAAAAGAGAGCCTCTTGGCTGTAGTATACGAGTTTCATGTGAAGAAATGACAAAAGATCAGTCTGGGAGTTTTTCTCTTGTATTCTGATGTAATGTTTCGATAGTTACAGAGAATCAGGAAAAAAAAAAAAAAAAGATTCTGCTGGAACTCTCGATACATTAATCATGTAGCAAATGGTAATGTTTTCCATTACTGACGTATTTAAGGATAAAATGTAAAGTGTCGTTTGACGTGAGAGAAACTTTTACCACTGATTTAAAACCTTGTCACGAGAAAAAACGAGGAAAGTATTTCAGACTCCATGCTTCCTTTGTTCGGGAGGCCCCTCCCCTCCCTCGTTCTGTCCTCTCTCTCTCTCTCTCTCTCTCTCTCTCTCTCTCTCTCTCTCTCTCTCTCTCTCTCTCTCTCTCTCTCTCTCTCTCTCTCTCTCTCTCTCTCTCTCTCTCTCTCTCTCTCTCTCTCTCTCTCTCATCTCTCTCTCACTCTCTCTCTCTCTCTCTCTCCTCTCTCTCTCTCTCTCTCTCTTCTCTTCTCTCTCTCTCTCTCTCTCTCTCTCTCTCTCTCACTCTCTCTCTCTCTCTCTCTCTCTCTCTCTCTCTCTCGTCTCTCTCTCTCTCTCTCTCTCTCTCGTGAAGACAAACTATTACCAAAGAAATTTTTTGATTTGTAGAAAATTACATTTATACACACGATAATGTTACTGACATGGAGTCATAGGATCACAGAACTTTGAGTTAGATTATAAAGAGGCATTATTTTATTTTTTATTTTTTATCTCCAAGGCGTCTAGACAAGTTTTTTTTTCCCTACATTTTGGTGATATAAAAGTTAGAATGATCTTAGAGAGCATTATACTTTTGGAAAAATAGGGCTTAGGATAGCAGTTGAATGCAGAATTCGGTTTTCAGAATCTAATGTTTAAAATGTTAATATTAATTATTCCATAGGTTTATTTTGAATTGTAATTAATCATTGGTTTGGTATGGTAATTAACACACTTGTTTGTGTTTCTTGTTTGTCTGTTTTTTTCCGAGAAAACTTCTGTCTGTTTCATTTGGCCAAAAATCGTCTCTGCCACAAACCACCATCAGCGTCTCCCCCAGACCCACAGGGGGCACCAAAGACAGCAGCATCGGCTGCAGCAGCTAACAGGAACTCTCGAAGAAGACTTCTCCTGCCTGTGAGGAGGCCAAAGAAAAGACCGCAGACTTTTTCACAAACTGAGTGTTGTCCCATCCACGAAACAGAAGGTGGCGGTAATGCGAAGAATAGGCCGCCAACCGCCGGAAAAACCAAACAAGAAGAAGAAGGACACGACACATTTGGGTGCGTCAGATATGAAAGAAGAAGAAAGACATTATGAGGAAAAGTTATCGGAAGAAGAAAGAAAGTGATTGTTGAAAGAAGAAGAAAGACATTTGTGAGAAAGAGTTATCGGAAGAAGAAAGAAAGTGATTGTTGAAAGAAGAAGAAAAAAGACATGGAGACAAAGACATTGGACACTTTGAGACAAAAGACATTGAAAGACGCCATGAGTAAAAGAAAGACATTAACGGACATTTGAGGAAGACGTGGCAGGCCTAAATGAGACACACAGAAGGTAAATATACAGACAGACAACAAACGCACAGAGACATATTAAGTCATATTTACACATTTAGGTCATTCGTTCATAACACCACATTTAGCTGCATGAAAGAATACAGGACAATCGTTAGAATTAATTAGACTCTTGCTTTAGCATGAGACACAAGGAGATTAGAACAGCAGTATATTTAAAGTAGAGGAGCTCTATTATTGAAACTAGTATTATTATTTAAAGTTATAGACGCGGAGAAGTTTAGAATTATTGATTTTAACTGCATGATCTTGGTAATACGGATATTTAAAGCAGTGTGTTTCAACCTCTGAACCGTGGCTCGTTTCTCATTTAAGAACAATCACATGCACAGTTGAAACTGGTGCTAGGAAGAGAACTGCAGCTTTTAATGGACGCTGCATTTAGTACAAAATGGTTTGTTCAGACAATTAAAGTTTGAAAAATGATTTAAAGCATTTCTGAATTTTGGCTAAAGGTGATATTGGATCATTTCTGATAACACATAGACGCAACACTGTTCATTGGTTGAAAACAAAGATGTAGGGACATTTTTTGAAATCTTTTATGACATGTTTCTCTTCCAAATAGCTAAATTAGAAACAATTAGGACAATTATGTCTTTGATATAACTGTTGGCAGTTTATCTGAGACATGATTGGCGCAAGTACACACACATAAAACAATGGTCTTTTCTCCACATGAACGTGAAACAAAGGTGAAGTATTAAAGTTTGAAACTAATTTACATTTTTAAGGAATCCGAACTGGCTTAAAAAAAAAAAAAAAGGGAAAAAAACATTTATTGCAGACGTGCATGAGTTTTTTTGTTAAGTAACAAGAGCTCATTAAAAATATAGGGGACACAGTTTGTGACAAGCCCGAGTAAAGACCACGTGGTTTAAACACTAAAGTTTGAAATGGATCCTTTTAGGAAAAATCTCTCAAAGCTTTGCATGTTCTGCAGGCTCTGAAAGTTGCAACAATAAAAAATTAGCTCATGAGACAATTGTAATTGGACATGGAAAAATATAACAAAGTTAAAATTACAGGCCTCTTGTGTGTATGTTATATGTTTGTGTATGTTATATGTTTGTGTATGTTATTATGTTTGTGCGTCATGTCCAATACACTACGTTGACCTTAACAAACTGGACCAATACTAACGTGGGGTGTTGTGAGTGTGTTGTGAGTGAGTGTTGTGAGGAGTGAACGAGGAGTGCTGAACGGGGAATCATGGAATAACAAAAGTTTTCTGTAATGTTTTAATGTGATCATGGAATAATTATTTTTTGTCAACAGCATACGGTGTAAGTACTAGAGATTCAAAGATGACAAGCTTTATTGAACAGGTGTAAAGTGAGAGTACTCTGGGATGAGTACTCTGAGAAAAGTACTCTGCGGAAAGTACTCTGAGATGAAATACCTCGCTGAAGGTACTGGGAGCCCCTCCCTCTGCTGTTTGTCCGGACAGTGATTCGGTCCAACCGCAGTGAGCGGTCAATATTGGGCGGAGGACAACTTTGGTTTGTAATTCACATTTAGGGGAGTATAAAATTAGAAACATACATATTGTTAAGTCTGTATTTGGCTACAGCCTCTGCCCTGATGCCACACACCGTCTGTCAATGCAGTTATGTTTTGCCCAATTGGATTGATTGACAGGCCGCACCATGCGAAGAGAGGGAAGTGGGCGTTTCTTGTGTTCTAATGTTTGTTTTTCAGATGAAAGATAAACTGCACCTGCTTCAGGGATGACAGTAGTATGGATCATAAGGAAATGAGCCTCTACTTTGGCACCAAAGCCCACAATATGAATTGAGGACGATCCGGGAGGAACAACTGGAGATGATTGGAACAGTAATCTACACACACATACAGATGCATGTTTTATACTTTGGACCACGACCAACAGAGGGGAGTATTGTATTGTCATAGGTGGTCATGGTCCTTAACCTTCTAAATCATTAGAAAGAAGTGTAAAACATATATTTACAAGAACAAATAAATAATAGAAAGGGCAGCCTAAAAAAGCAAAATGGGAAAATTATTAAGTAATTTTCGGAGTTGCCAAAATGAAATAAAATTCTATATTTGTCCCATAGGGGGTCATTCTAAATTTAGTGTTGTGCAAATTCAAAAGGAGAAATAATAGCGCTTATAACATCAAACAGATCTACTCTTTAAGATAATAGATCATATAATAATAAGATAATAATAGAATAGAATGAAATAGTCTGGAGCTATAATGTCATTGGATTCGAGGAGCTATAGGTTGAAGTGTCAGAATAAACAATAGTAATAATAGTTAGACTAGTGAATAATCAAAATAGTTCTATTGTGGAAATAAGTATCAATAAGGTCAAATTGTTCTAATAACTAAAGTAAAAAGGAATCAAATGGAGTCAGATTTTAGATGTTTCTGTTTTCCACATCTGTAGGAATTAGTGCAGATGTGTTTATAGAGAGTAGTATTAAAATGCAGACATAGAACGACAGGCTTTAACACAATTTTAAATCTAAAAATAGCTCAAATATAACACTGCTCTTGACGCAGCCTCTGAGCTGCTCCATTGGAGAACAGGTCAAATGTTATTGTTTATTACAAACAGCTGATGTATTCACACATATTAAGTTTGGGACAACTCTTTAAACAGTTATAAGCAGCGGACAGAAGCCATGAATGTGCTTTTGTTTATTAAATAATTAATTTCATAGCCTTATAATCGTAGAGAACGTTTTAAAATAGTTAAAATCCCTTTCAGGCAACTTGATTTAGATGTATGTCTTTAATATTGGAGAACGACTGTGTTGTTTTTGGAATTGTCTGAAATACAATACATAGAATAGTGATTTGCAGAACAAGAACCGGCCAATAAAAAATCGTCTATTGCCAATGCTATTGTTACAATCAGAACTCAAAAGTTGGGAATATGCTTTGGCTCAAACTACAACCAAGATTTGGAGTCACAATAGAGTCTAAAATAGATAGATGCTTTCAAAAATAGAGATTATTTTTAGACAGGGCTAATATCAAACGGTAAAAAGACCATTTCCTTCATATTATGTCCAAAAGTATTTACTTCAAAGGTAGATAAAGTTCATTACAGTTTATGCACAGTTTTATTAGATACTGTCAAATTCACTTGTTTCAAACATAGGTGAATGTTGACAATGCAAAAAGCTAATGAGATAGATTAATGAGATCGATTAGAACCAACACAGATTCAAAAACATTTGAAAGCATTTTAATGTATTTGGGTATAGCACAAAAGTAGATCTTTAGGTATTTTTGAGAATTTTAAGAGTTGTCGATTTGTCAGCAACAGATTAGAGAATCAAAATACCGTTGTATAGGGACTAACCCCAGAGAAACCTGCTAAAATAGATTAGCTCCTGTACGGATAATACCAATTTGATTAACGATGTACATTTATCCCAAACGGTCTGAGAGAAGGAAGTGACAGCACTTCCTGGTTCAACAAAATGTGTTTGGAAAAATGAGCAAAGCCCCACAAAATGGCACAGAGCCACTGATAATGACAGCAAACCACAGTATAGATAGATTTATTAGATAAAAACATATGTTTAAGAATATGGCTCAATAAAAGCAAAGATGCAAACATATTGGTAAATAGATTAGAATAGTTTAAACTATAGTGAATAGTTTTAGTGCATACATTACAGACGAGGTTGAAGAAGAATCAGAATGACAGCAGTGGTCATCAAAGAGTTTAGTGAAGGAATGTTTCAATGTGGTTGTGTGTTGTTCGTCTTCCTGTATTAACTCTTCACAGATATCGAGCCAGAACTAGGATGATGGAATCTCCCCAGTCCCGTCACCCAGAGAATATTGAAAGATTGTGACCTAAATTGGTTAAATATAGGTCAACAGAGGGGAACTGTTGTATATTTTAAATCTACACTATTCAGATGTGACAATATTTGACCATTTGAACATCATAGCCAAAAAAAGACCTCTGTGCACTCAGGAAAAACCCCAAGGACACAAGAAGTACGAGAATCATAAAGGAGGACCAGCTTACAAAAGCCAGACAATTATTGACTCCCAGAATAAACACATGTGTGGCAAATTTGACCTATGGATCCCCCGCAGCCCCCTCCCGCAGCAGCTGCGTTTACACAGGCGCCGCACGGGTGGGGGCATTGTTTGCTTAAGCAGAGACCAGACCAGTCTCAGACCAGAGACCAGTTTCAGACCTGTGACGTCATCGGACCCTGGGCACAGGACCTCCCTGATACGACACACCCCCTGCTCCCTGAACATAATGCTCTGGCTTGGGAAGAGACGAAAGAAAATCAGCCGAGGGCCAGGAGAGGGACATATTAGTTTAGGAGCACCTTTTTGTTGAATATTCTGTATCTGATTGTAAAGATAATTAAATGCAGATGTTAAACTTGGATATCTTCGTCTGATTTCTGTACCAAATTGTGGACACGCCAGCCAAAGGGAATTATTGGCTTCAAGACCAAAGTATGTATACATTCAAAAACCGCTGCTCGCTCACTTGGCTCTCGCTGGCCACGTGTGTGTTGGCCTCACGCCAGGCTGTGAGAAATACACACAAACTAGTGTAGTGCTAGCCTGGTCGTACCACACCATAGTACAAATTTCATTTCATACTAAGGTCTGGATTTGCTCCATTGACTCCGTGAACAGGTGGGAGGAGTTAACTCCTTTTGCAGATTGAAACCATTGGATCTGAGTTTACCGTCACGTATGTAATGAGCCCGAGTCTGTTGTTAGCATTTAGCATTTAGCCTAACTTTAGCCATCTCCTTTGCCGCTAATGGAGCCCGTGGGGAGTAGCACCTCAATCTTGACCAGCGATTACATTTGCGAAACATTCCTCTTGCTCCTGCTTCAATTTCTTGATCGAACCAGACCGGATTACTTTACTATTGCATTCTTCGCCACTGCAAAACTACAACCTGCCCGTTCGACGCAAACTCTTGACGTCACCCACAACTAACTACAACACCCGCCTTCCGCGCTCTCTGAGTAGCCGGTCAAAATACGACCGATTGTAATCGCTAACACAAGGACCAGACCCAGACGTTACATGCAGTGAAATGATGATTGAGCGCAGTGTACGGATGGATAATGCCAGGCTAGTGTAGTGCGAGTGCACTCTGTGTCTGTGACACAATTATTTAACACTTTTCCAGTTTTAAAACCAGACTTGAACAGAGCGCATTCTGAAGTCTATGGTTCTGAAGCATGGCTCGCCCCTTCCTCACCGCGGACTGGAGCTGCCCCTGGAGGTAACATCAGAAGTGATGATGAAATATGAATAAAAGACCTGATATTCGTGACATTGGCCTGATCAGTGTTGAAGGAAGAAAAAACTAGTCCTTTTTGTTATTAATAGTTACCTAATGTAACTTAAGTTCTACGAATAGGTGCGTAGTCCCTTAGGACTTCGCTAGTGGGATATCACTCTGGGATCTCTCGAGATCCCAGTGCTCCAATCACCAGCCACCCTCCTCTATAAAGGCCCCTGCACAAGGCCGCACCCCCTCTTGAACTCTGCCAAGCCGGGCTGGCCTGATAGGCTCGTAGCTAAGGGACTACGCACCTATTCGTAGAACTTAAGTTACATTAGGTAACTATTAATTCTACGTCATGGTGCTACGTCCCTTAGGACTTCGCTAGTGGGACACAACGCGGAGGCCGTAGGAACATGTACTCCCAGCAGGCCAGCGAAGGGTGATTGGAGCTCCGCCCGAGCAAGACCCTCACACAGTGAGGACTCAGGGCAGAAGAAGCAAATGCGTGTTACAGGGCCACTCCTACCAAGGATACCCCCACGTAACACAGACCGCAGGTCACCCGTAGTCCCAGGACGCCTCTCCCAAGAGCTCCTGACGTGGACTACCTGACCGACCGGCATGCGGTGGCGGATAGAAAAGCCCTAATCCTGATGACTCTCGACCTAAAGGCCGACGTGATGACCTTGGGGAGAAAGGCCGGATTGGGCCACAATTCCACCATGCCGTCGCCTTCTCCAAAGGACAGGCAAGACGCATGGACAGAGAGCGCACACAAGTCGCC
Source organism: Knipowitschia caucasica (assembly GCA_964034765.1). Lineage (NCBI taxonomy): Eukaryota > Metazoa > Chordata > Actinopteri > Gobiiformes > Gobiidae > Knipowitschia > Knipowitschia caucasica. Next base: position 3,565,738 of record OZ035832.1, read on the forward strand.
CGCCCTCTTAGCAGACGCCAACGCCAGCAAGAGGGCCGTCTTAAAGGCGACACACTCGGGACTTGCCTCCGCCGCCGGTTCAAAGGCGGACCCGACAGCCCCCTAAGGACCACCCTGAGGTCCCAAACCGGGGGCGTTCTCTGGAGCGGGGGCCTCCTCCTGCGCACCCCCCGCAGAAAACGTTTAACCAACGGATGAGAGCGGGCTGTGAACCCCCCGAATCCGTCGTGACCCGAGGTAATGGCTGCCGCGAACACCGCCAAGGTGGCGACAGCCCTCCCTTTGTCAAAAAGCTCCTGTAGGAATCCCAGGACCCCCTCCAGCGGGAAACGCCTGGGATCCCAGGAACGGGAACCGCACCACTCGCTGAAGAGCCTCCACCTCGTGGCGTAGGCCCTCACAGTGGACGGCGCCCTCGCCCCCTGAATGGTCTCCACCAACGCAGGGGGAAGACCCAGGTCTACGAGGTTCCGCCTCTCAGCCTCCAAACCCAGAGCCTGCGGCCGATTATCGGGCGTGAAAACAGGGCTCCCCCCCCCCCTGGACTAGAGCCCCCGGCTCGTCCGGGAGGGCCCAGGGCTCCATCACCGCCATGCCCCTCAGGAAGGGGAACCACCGGGCATGCGGACTGTCCGGAGCCACCAGGATCACCGACCTCCTCTCCTGTTCGATCCTCCGCAGCAGGACCGGCAGGAGACGCACTGGTGGGAAAGCGTACAGCAGGCCCTCTGGCCAGGGGTAATGAGCCAGAGCGTCCACGCCTAAGGGCGGCTCGTCCGCGGCCCTTAAGGCGAACCAGGACGGGCACTGTGCGTTTTCTGCACTGGCGAAAAGGTCGACCACTGGACGGCCGAACCTCCGCCAGATCTCCGCAGCCACCCGTGGGGCCAGGCCCCACTCGTCCTGGAGTGGGCCCCCCCTGGACATCCTGTCGGCCCCCACGTTCCGGACCCCCGGGACGTGGCGCGCCCTGAGAGACAGGAGGTGAAGCGCCGCCCACAGCAGCGTCACCGTCGCCATGCGATGGAGAGCGGGGGACCTGGTGCCCTCCTGCCTGTTCAGATAGGAGACCACTGTGGTGTTGTCTGAGCGCACCATCACGTGTCTCCCCTGCAGCTGAGGAGCAAAGTGCAGCAGTACTCTGTGCACTGCCTCCATCTCCAGCAGGTTGATGTGACGGGCTGAGTCCGACCAACAGCCTCCTACGGAGCTCTGGCCGAGGACCCCGCCCCATCCTCCGAGCGACGCGTCCGTGAACACCTCCACGTGAGACACGGCGCAGGCCAGAGTCACTCCGTCCCGCAATAGACCCGGAGTGAGCCAGAACCTGATGTCCGATGCTGCCACTTGGGGAACCCAGATCAGCCTCCCCCCGTCCCGGGAGGGGTGAAGCCTGAGGCGTGAGAACCACCTCTGAAAATTCCTCATGTGGAGAAGGCCTAGCCGCACCACAGCATGAGCTGCCGCCATCATTCCCAGCAGGGACCTGAGGCGCCGAGCGGGGACTCTGGGGCCCGCCAGAACCTCCCTGGCCAGACGGGTAATGTTCATCCGTCTGTCCACGGACAATGCAGCACGGAATGTCACAGAGTCTAGCTGCAGGCCGAGATAAATCATGCGCTGAGCTGATTGCTCAGCGCATTGCTTTTCTCCGTTTACCACAAAGCCCAGACGCTGCAGTGGGACAGGACCCAGTGCGTGTGACTCACGGCCACTTCTCTGGATGAGGCCAGAATTAACCAGTCGTCTATGTAGGTTAAAATTCTTACCCCTGCGCGTCTGAGCGGCTCCAGTGCTGCCTCCACGCACTTGGAAAAAGTGCGAGGTGCGAGTGCGTAGCCGAAGGGGAGACGGCAGTACTCGTAATTCCTCTCTCCCACTGCGAAGCGCAGGAACCTCCTGTGTTCCGGCACTATCGGCACGTGGAAGTAAGCGTCGGTCAGGTCTATGGAGGACATCCAATCTCCCTGCCTGACACACTCGAGGAGCTGTTTTGTGGACAGCATCCGAAACTGCCGTTTGGAAATGCACTCGTTCAAAACGCGCAGATCCAGAATGGGACGCACCCCGCCTGACTTCTTTGGTACTAAGAAGTAAGGGGAGTACAGCCCCCTGGTGGCGTCCTGCGGGTCTACCTCCACTGCTGCGCCTCGACTCAGCAGGGAGGAGACCTCCGCTTGCAGTGCCTCTAATGATCCCCGTACCTGAGAGCGTGCTGCCCGTACGCCTCGGAATGGTGGTGGCTTCCGGGAGAATTGCAGTGCGTAACCCCTGCGCAACGTTTTCTCCAGCCATAGATCTGTCATCCAAACCCTGCTCCCTCCAGATGCTGTAGAAGTCTGTGAGGGGCGGAACGGGAGCTGGAACATGAGACGTCACGGCCCCGCCCTCTCCTGGTGTTCCTAGCAGGGAGGGGGGGTGGACGAAAGGGCCGGGGGGCCCCCTGCGTCACACCGTGAGCGCCGGGGCCGGTCACGTGTCCCGCAGGCCCGACGTCATAAGTACGGGACTGCTCATCCCACGTGACTCGGCTGCTGTGCCCCCCCCCCCCCCCCCGGCTCTTGCCTCATGGAGGGGGGGGCGAGCCCCTGGAGTGGGAGACCCCGTGTTAGCCTTGTAGCTCAGCGATGCTAACACGCGTTCGGCCGAAGCACACACACCACTACTCACCAGATCCCTCCGCCTGACCTCTCTCTGGGAGGGCATAGCCTGAACCAGTGAACCGGAGCTCGTAGCTCGCGTAGCGCACTGCACACCCTGCTCTGGGGGCTGCAGGCCTAGCGAAGCAACGTTATGTGCTCGAGAAGTAACACAATCAGAATTCACAAGGTTATTTGACATGTTACATACCCCCAAATGAGACTCAGACAGCGAGTAATGATGAAATGCCGGTCGGCCTTTATTGAAAGAATTCTTCCCACCCCGACCTCCTCTGCCATAGGGAGGTCGGCGGTGGGTGCGTTGGTCCCACGAGCCTCCCCTGGGCCTGTCTGGACCCGGGGGCCTCGTTGAGGGGGGACGATAGGCCACAGAGCGTGGATATGGGTCAGGGCGCCTCCCGGGCGAACGCTCCCTGCCTCTGTCCCAGCTCCGCGCTGGTGGGCGGGCCTCGCGCCTCGGCGCTAGGTGCTGGGCTAGGCTAGCCGAGTCCTTGGCTGCGGTCTCCAGTCTAGCCACAGGGTCTGCATGTCTGGACCGAAGAGGGACGTCTGGGAGATAGGCAGGTCCAGCAGCTGCCAGCAGCTGCCTCTTCTCCGCCTCCCTGAGTTTGGCTAGCCCAAGCCAAAGGTGCCTGGCCCCGACTTGGGCTGCTGCCATGGAGCGGCCGCCATCGACAGCTAGCACCTGGCACATGCGCAGGATCGCCGCTGAAGTGGTCCTCGCCTGCGATAGGAGGTCTCCACTGAGCGCCTGGCCAGAAGAGAGCGACCTATCCAGGGCCCCCGTGATGAAGGCCATGTTATTTGCCACAGCGACGACCTGTGCCGCATTGGCGTAACATCTGTCCAGCATAGCCAAAGACATCCTGTCCCGCTCGGAGGGAAGGAGAGGTCTGGTGCCGGGCCACACGGATGCAGAGGGCTGCAGGGCCATGCGGACCGAATCCTCGATGTCCGGGACCCCGCCGGTCCAGGACCAGTCCTGCACGCTGCAATACATGCCGTAGCCCAAAGCGGGCCTCTTGGCCGCAAGGGGCTTTGGCCACTCACGTGTCGCGTAATGGACGATCGAGTCCATCCCCGGGCACAACGTGGGCTGTATCCTCCTCCTCCCTCGAGTGGTGGCGTAACCAGAGGGAAGCGGTCCGGCTCCGGGTTCGACACCACCTCGTCCAGCGTGAGGAGGGAGCCGACCTCCGAAACCTCTTTGTCCTCACAGTCACCCCACTCCGCGGGCACGGGTGGAAGGTCGAGTGGGGCCCAGTCAGTCTCAGACTCCTCGTCCTGAGAGGAGTCCGGACGGGGCACTGCAGCGGTCGAGGAACGCACGCCTGCGTTCGCTCTCCTCTTTGGGGAGAGCGAGACACGAGGTGCAGGTGGCGCTCAACGCCGCATGGCCCGGGCCCAGGCACATGAAGCAGCTGGAGTGCTGGTCCGTGCGCTGGAGCCTGACTCGACACGTCGAGCAACGACGACGTCCGACGCCGGAGGACGAAGGGGAACTCGGACGAGCATCAGAAGACATCTTTCTCTGGAATGAAGTAAGTACTGGTAGATCTCAATCGGCGCCAGAGTGAAAGACGGGGTGCGGCCTTGTGCAGGGGCCTTTATAGAGGAGGGTGGCTGGTGATTGGAGCAAATTATTTTGATCTCTCTGGCGCGTGACCTGGGGGTCACGTGATATCCCACTAGCGAAGTCCTAAGGGACGTAGCTCCATGACGTAGAATTACTCATTACAAACATTGATCATATGTTAATTGCATATTATATAATGTGTAACGTAAGTGAACAGGAGCTTCGATCTCACAGTTTACAATGAATGGATTGGAACAATAGTTTTGGTAAAAGATTGAGTGGGACAAACACGTATTTCAGACTGCTCCGTTTATCAATGATTCACTAATTGATAACTAATCCATGAGTTAGCAACCCATGTGGCAGGTTTGTGAATCTTACACAGATTGAAACATGACTCAAACAGCACTCCTTTTAAACTTACAAATAGGATTAAGGTGATTTCATGATTTTAACAGTTCCACAGTTGTCCGCAAGATATATCTATTTGAAAGAATCCCCAAAAAGCAAATAAGTACGACATGTAAAATCAAAATGCTAAACGAAAACCTCCCACATCACACAAATAAATCCAGCAATAAAAATAGTACCAATTAAACTTATAATTAGCCCAAAAATAGGATAATAGAAATAGGTTACTAAATTAGCTGCAACCTCATTATAGGATAAGGTCTTATAATTACTAAACTTCAATTACAACAGCAAAGGTGCTTGTGAATATAAAAATGATACACAGTCCAAAGTCATTTGTCCTTATCGGAACTTCAAGATCTCCATTCCACAGCGAGTTATTCTTGTGACTTTCAGTCAATGCACAGTTCATCCTGGTTTTAGTCTTGCCCAGCACTGGTCTCACATATGTGCAACAACTGTGAATGTTCAAAGAAAAACACTGGACATTTGAGTTCATGAATGCAGTCTTTAGCCATGTGTCCTTTAATAAGACCAAAGAAACAGAGGCCCGTTCTACTCAGGAAGTCTGACTTTGTCTTTTGTAACTCCCTGTAAATCGAAAACTATCATTTTGGGCGTGGCCTGTCTTGCAATACAACTATGGTTTGTTAAATGCAATACACACCCACATCAACTAAGTAAACGAATACAGCAATAATAATACCAATTAAACTTATTAGACCAAAAGTTGTGGAGCAATCTTAGCAAAGAGATGAAAAAATGTAATTCCTTCTTGGTATTCAAGAAAAAACTGTCACAGTCTATCCTGGACGGATACCGAAAGACCTGACCTCACTCCACACTCCTCAGGCAGAACCCGGTCAGGCCAACAGCACCGTCTGCTCCCGCCCAGGACACGGCTCAAGAAAATGGGGGACCGGGCCTTCGAGGCCGCTGCTCCCCGTCTATGGAACGCCCTCCCGGACCACCTCAGGGCCCCACAGACTGTGGACATTTTTTTTAGTCTTTTTTTCTGATTTTAGGTGTTTGCTTTTATTTATGCTGCTGTTTGTAGCACTTTGAGATTTGATGTCAAATATAAAGTGCATTATAAATAAAATGTATGATTATTATTTTGTTGCTTTTAACTAAAAATGTTAATTTGTTGAAATATGTTATTGAAATAAATATGTAATTTGTATTGTATTATGACAATTTTAGTTTTATTTTATTTTTTACTTCTGTCCTAATACAAACTGAAACTGAAAATAAAGCTTCAGAACCAGGGAGAGCGATACCCCCTGCACTGACCGCGGCCCACCAGTAAATCAGTGTAGGAGGAGAACCATGTCTGCTGAGAGCAGCTGGAAATAGAAGCTCCAACACAGGCTAGAGGCAAGAACCACCGGCAAATCTGTGAGGAATTTCACCAAGATTCAAACAGTGAAATCATGTTTTTTTGTGTGTGCAGGAGCGCTCAAGGAGCAACTCTGAGGAAACACATCTGCAGATGAGAGCGCTCGACTGGGAAGGTTTGCAGCAGAGTGACACGGCTCCAATGAGGACCAGCGCCTCTGAGCCCAAGACCACGGTTTTGGATTGGACCAAGATGCCTTACACAGTCCAGGGGGTATCTCAGGTCTTACTCACTGTGAGGGTAGGAGCAGCGTCTGCAGTGATGTGAAGAGGAAGCAGAGTCTGGAGCTGGGAACGCCTCATCCAGCTGCAGGAGGAATGTGTGAAGAGGATGGATGTCTCCAGAGGAGCCCAGAACAAGTGACAGAGGGATGAAGAAAGCTCAACAGAAGATGGAACTGAAGAGATCACATCAAAAACCAAACAAGTCAGATTCCGTTTGAGTTGTTGGCTTTCATATTCAAATATTAGTATAGTTGTGCAAAAACACATTCATCCCATGTTTTGCCATGACCTGATATTAAGTTGTATTGTTGTATGTAAACCTTACCATGCTATGCCAAGTGGATCTATATTCTTTTCATGATGTGGACATCACAATATTAGAGGAAAGGGGGCTTTATTTCAGCTCAGAGTCAGAGTTTGTGTATCTATCTTTTTACCCTTAGAAATTATATTCTAAATTCATAGTTTGAATCTAAAAATGCTAGAGAATACATGCACATGTATAAATGTCTTTATAGTAAACTGCCAAACTTTATGACTAGCTATGATTTATTTGCAAAAACTATTATTTCAATTTAAAATGGATGTCATTCCACCAGAAATGAGTCAGACTTAGAACCTTAAAAACTCATGCACTTTCAAGTCTGCTTTATATTAAACCAGTTGAAGTCATTCTTGGCAATGGTCATTGGTGACATTTAAAATGCTATTCACAATCTTAAATCTTGAGTTTCTTTTACTTTTGAGGTAATGGGAAATCGCTATACACCATCAATAACAAATGCAATAGACATTTTTGTTTTAATACAAACAAACTCGTAATCTGGTATTCATCATTACATCGACACCCTGCAGTCATCAGAGCAGAATGGGGTTTAGACCATCTGCTGAAGGAGGCCTCCGCTAAAGTTTCACTTAATCTCTCGCCGTTTGCTGATCCCACTGCTTACACACGACAAGAACTGGGCTTTCAATCCACCGGAGAATTACCAGTTTAGGTCAAGATGAGGCGCTGCACTGCAGTCTTCAGATGTTACATCCATTATTTCAGTAACTTATCTCCAATGTTTCCAGCAGCAACACCATTTTGAGGGAAGTGGTTATTAATTAGATACTTATGTAATGTTGTTATGTTTGTAATGCCATTACAAAAGGAAGAGGCCATTATTCGTTTTGACTTCTGTTCTGTAAAGGGCTCATATGTAGAACTCATCCATGCTTTCTTCACTGTTTGTTTTTAGAAAGAGCAGTTTGGAGTTCTCAGGGCTAGTCTTGTTGGTCCCATTGGATCTGGGACTGTGTCCTGTATGCAGACACTCACTCAGCTCCTTTGCCAACACTTCCACTGCTGTGGCTCCCACCACAGCCGGCCTGGCTGAGTCCACTCCCATCAGCAGGTCTACAGAGGAAGAGCGTCTGATCGCTATGGGACCACTGTCACACAGAGGAGAGACCTGATGTCCTGTGTCCACGTTTGTCTCCTCCTCGTCCTCCTCCAGGAGCAGGTGGGACATAGAGCGTGTGAAGTGGGGTCGCAGAGGGGACTCTGTCTGATGGGACAAGGACGCCGGTGCAGGACTGCTGCGCTGGGACGAGTAACAGGAGCTCCCAGGGGGACTACTGCAGCCACTTCCTGATCCAAAACTGTCCGCTTTTCCATCACCATCTCGAGCTCTGTGTCCAGCTGCAGACCAAAGCATCAGAGTGGGACATAGTAAACAAACTGACTATGTTACTGACTCTCTGCAGCTGATGTGCAGTGAGAAACAAGTCTTCGACTCTTAGCTAGGGCCTCATGTATACATAAGAAAATCCACTTGCCTGGTCTGAGAGCGTCCCAGGAGAACCTGCTCGGAGACACACGGTTGGGCTGCAGGCCTCGAGGAGACACCGCAGAGCCGCTCAGAGGGAAAGCACAGGTCAGAGGTTGCTGAGGCTGGACCAGGGTTTTTACCTAGAGCACAGAAGGACAGGATTATGATCCACACCAAAGAGCTTTCAAGAGATTTGTGCAAACACCTAATACATTTGGTATTTCCACAGTTTTAAAGTTCTTTTAAAGGGGATTTATAAATCAAAAGAAACAAGGTATATTACAGTTATCTTACCTGAAAGAGCACTTTGTTTCCATCCAGGTCTTCGGTTTGCCAGCGTGTTGAGCTGATGGGAGTGCATGGATTAGGTAGCAGAGGAACTAACTGTCCAATTTCCTCCACATTAAATTGAAGCACAGCAGAGTTGCATGGCTCAACTCGAACGCCTGGTGACAACTGCTTTATCGCTAGCTGCAGGTTCAGCCCTGGTTCTGTCAAGTACAATTCTATTAAAATGTGCATGGTTCATAATGAACAGCTTACCAAGCCTTACCTGTGTGAAGAGTGAACCAGCAGAAGCCTGCCTTTTGTTCCTCAGCTTGTCGCTGAAGTACAGTCTCATAGAGCCTCACAGAGTCCTCATAGTTATCATATCCACTGTACAGTGTGACACGCAGGATCTCTCCTCCACAGTGCACTGGGCGCACCCCCCACACAGGCATGCCAGCACCCAGGCTGTAGAAGTCTCTACTAGGCAGCAGGTAGGGTCTGAGCGAGGGGTTGTTTGGGGAGCTGCAGGAGGTGATGTGGACCCCTCCTGTGCGACTGCCACAGCTCTCTGTGTGGTGATACTGCCATGGAGGGTGCTGCAGGAAGTCAAGGACCTTGAGGATTCGCTCTTCTCCGTAAGCTTCATGAAGGAAGAAGGTGATGGCCACGGATGGATAGCCTAAAATTACAGTGAGTTTGTAAGTCATCAGTGATCAATGGTAATGTCAATGTAATACAATAGTCCATTAATTAATAGATAACTGACCGGCCACAGGACACAGTGGAGTATAAGTTCTGTACGGAGATGCCCTCTCTGACACATGGAAGACGCAGAGGCTGGGACAGAGCCAGCGCAGCAGCTGGTCCAGGGTCTGCTGCAGGAGCAGGGAGTCTCCAGGGTTGGCCAGTAAATGCAAGTGTAACAGAAGTGTGCTCTGTATCCTCTGCTGTCTGAGCCGCCTGGTCATCGCCTTAGCTGATGAAACAACACATATTTATGACACCAATATAACCATAAAGTGCATTCAAAAGAAGACCACTCACTGGCAGATGAAGACATCCTGCTGGAGTCAGATCTAGATGAAAAAACAAGAATGATTCCACTTTGACTTAAACTGAGAGCATGAAGGCAACATCTGTCTCCATCTTGTGGTGGCGGTGATGACAACATCTCCGTCACCATGACAACACTTGTGGTCACTATGTTGTTAGCAAACAGAAGCTAAAAAAAACACTTTGAGAAATCCAATAAATAAGCAGCATATAACTATCTCACGGGTAGCACGTAATATATTGTTGTGCACCACGGACCCGTCATAAACACAAAAAGTAATTAGCTGGAGTTAGCTCAGAGCTAGCACGGACTGACCGTGGACTTACTGCGGTCTGTGCTCCGGAGTCCACATGGTCCTCCACATGGTCCTCTCTGCGTCCGGAGGTCCGGGGACACCACAGGGCACATCCCCGCACTGGACTCTCAAGGACGGGCTGTAGTTAGTGCAGAGTCCGGCCTGAAACATCCAGCTCTGCTCCCGTCAGCAGCTGACGTCATCGGCAAACCAACTTCTTTATGTTCAAGAAGTAAAGTGAAGTTTGTCCACGGACCGTGTTTGCTGCAGATCATCCCCGGGTTTGGAGCACGCAGAGGCGGCTTAAGCTGTCGATAATAACGGAGCAGATGGTCTTTGGTCTAACAAAGTGAGGACAAAGGAGGGGGTCGCACACGATGATGCTCTAAACCCCGAAACTCTGCTTTAAGAGCATTAGAGGGAGCCAGCGCACACATGCTGATCCTTCTGACCCATGATCATCCCACAGGGCTTTATGTACAAATATTTCGAAGTTTTAACGGTGGTAAAATAAATACACATTTATTCATTTTTCCTACATTTAATATGATGAAAACAAAAGCCCTGTACAATCCACTTTTGCAGTGAGTACAATAATTATTTTACATTTTATACATATTGGAACATGGCATCTAGAATCTAGATCGATCCAGTTGATCAATTTGCGTTTTCTGTAACTTGCACCGTACAGAATGTTGTATTTGGATTTAATACAGCTGAAGATGCAACAAACCCAAAAGATCAGCGAGTGACCAAATACTGCCTGAAGCCTATTGTGTAAAAGCATGTTGTGAACTTACAGCTGAACCTCTCTGAACGGGCATTAAACATGCCATTCAATATGAGATGCAGCGAATTCATACCAGATAGTAAAACATCAACCTCCAAAAGAAAAAGAAGCAACATAAATTAAGCACTCTTCCCGTCGTATGAAGTCCATAGAATGCATTTGGCCCATTGAGTAAACCAGGCCTGTACCAGTTACCATGGTGACCTCTTCATGTCCTCAAATCTCTGGCAGGGAGGTCTAGAGCCACTGCACATCCAAATGCACAGCCGTAATGGCGCCACAAAACATCCGGGACATGTTGACATAAACATTTAAAAAGTGGGGAGTCGGTTCTACTCATTTTCGTGCTCTCGGTGTAGCAGATTGCTTAATAGCGTAGCCATTCACGTATTCTTGATTCTGTTCGAACAGCATGTAGATTGGCACACATGCCACCCAATTCTCTCCAAAGGCCACAAGGAACATGATTTGTACAAAACTAGACCCCATCGCTTCTCTCACCAGAAGAATTCTAATATTGCTAGAACACTTCTTATCTTGTATGTGTTTTGTACACATTTTATGGAAGAAAAGTGAAGCTTCCCAGTGTTTCCCAGAATCATTGACGAAGTTCATTGAATGCAGTCCACAAAATGACTCAACTTTCATTACGCTACATAAGTGTACACTTTGCGGTCCTCTGGCGTTCGTGCCAAATATTCTCGCTCAATAAGTCCTTCAATGCGCTTCTTGATGACTACAGGACTGGGAAGAAACCGTGCTCTCAACTGCTGTGTAACCTGTAAAAATACACAGTGTCAAATATCTTGGAAATATTTTACATTAAATAAAGAGTTGCATTTGATCCTCTAACATGTGCATTTTTTCAACTGCAGATTAATTTTGGTACAACTTACCTCTGCTACTAGAACATTGTGCTGCATCTTCTTTCTGGACTTCATGATGCGGACTATTGCAGCTTCTATTTCATGCTTTCTGTCATCATCCACTTTTTGCCGCGTCTCCTTCCTCTCCGGGTCCGACTCTCCTTGTTTCGCCGCCACTAGGACAACAACATGAAAACACCAGAGTATGAGAGCAACAGGACTAAATCATGTCATGTTTTTACCTGTCTGGATCTTCACACGATGTAATTTGGAGGTGAACTGGTCGTTGACAGTAAATACGTGGCCATTTTCTATCTCCTTGGATTTAGGCTCCTTGGTGAGAACTCTTTGGGTTGGTTTCCCACAGGCCAAAGACTGAAGTGCTCGCACTAGCTCCCTTTCTGGGATGTCCGTCTCCTGCTGTATTTCCTACATTGGACATAAAATCGTGTTATAAACAATGAATATAAAATAATAATAATAATGAATGTATATGGTAGTGTAGATACCTCGAATGTGGACTTTTCTCTTGAATTGAACAACATAAGGATGGTCATCTGAAAGGTGGACACCTGCAGGATGTGTTTCCTCGTGTTGGAGCCGGTCACCTGAGCTCCTCCCACTACAACCTCAGAGCCGTCTTCCTAAACTCAATTAGAACGATGATGAATTAGTAAAAGCACAATCAAAATCAGATCACCAGAAAAACTTTGAAAACAGTCCCAAACCTTTTTGATTGGACCATAGAAAGTGGCGTTTAAATCTGCGGAGCCCATGTGGTGCTGCAGTGTGAGTTGTCTGCCGCTGTGCTTACCAAGATAGAACCTACAGAGATGTGGGATACACTCATGTTGGATATCTTTAAATGGATTTAAAATAAAATATTTGCGTTGAAGCACCAGCAAGACAAACCTTCGAAAAACCTCAAATGCGTGACGTGGAGAGGGCGGGATGCTGCACTTTGGTGTTGCCGATTGGGTGGGCCAATACCCAGTGGTCAGGACTCGAACGGTGAGATCCACTCCACCGAGGGACGCCTGGCATGTGCAGAACAGAAGCATATTACAACTGGGCTCCTCACCACACCACTACGGGCCCCACTATGGACCTCCCCGGGGTTTCTCATTTTTCTCCCACTGGGTTTTAGAGTTTTCCCTTGCCGATGCATCAGGGTCTGTTAGACTGTTAGTGTCTAACCAGAAGGACTGTGGTGATGATTCAGGACACTAATGTTCTAAAACATTTATGGACATTGGTCAACTCCCTATGGACCAATACATACGTGTTATATTTTTGTGTTTGAACAATTAGATTCTCTGATCTGTGATGGCTATTTCAACGCCAACAATTGTTAAGTCTTCTGAGATAACTGTTGTTGTCATTTAGGGCTGTACAGGAATAAATTGAATTGAATAAAAAGTACTAAATGACTGATATCTCAGCCTGTGTGGCAGATACAAACCTCATTCATAAAGAATTTGAGAGCTGACATCTGCGGCTTTCAATAGGAATGCAAGTATTATTATAAACCTTCAGTAGAATAAAAACATTAAATACAATCTCACCATTATTTTTGTTGTTTTATTATATTTCCCAATGTGGATCAACACATATTTCTCAATACAATAACTTAACAAGAGTTTGGCAATAAAGTGGCACTAACTGGAGAAATAAATCTAATATCCACTCAAGTCAAATCATAAATTAGAGCTCTTAAAGTATCCAAAAGAAAAAAAAAAGATGGCTTGTTGTGGTTTGTTCTGTTTGATTTGTTCACAAACAACATGTGTTGTTAATGCAAGGGAAAATGTAGGTACCCTAGCTTTAATTTAGTGATTTTTATTTGCTCTTTGGGGGAAGACACGGGGAGACACTTGCAACCTGCTGGGGGATAGTCCTGTCCGCACATCTATGGGCGCTGTTGTCAAAGCAACGCACAGGAACTGCTGTCATTACAAAGCGGCCGCAGCTGCCACGGGTCAGAATGCTGCAGGAGGATGTGGAATCTTGTTCGAGTTTGTACAGCAAACAACAGCAAGTGCCCGCGGCCACACATTTCACAGAAATCATTTTCAGTGAGAAATAGTCAGAATTCCACGTTACGCGGAAAATTCTCATCCCTGGTATATCCGGATGCATTTCATTGGTCAGAGGAATTGACAAAAAAAATAAAAGTGATAAATAGACGTGCCCGCTTTCCAGCACTCACAGGCTCTAGAAGTAAAAATGCAGGAATGAGTTACCAGCCTGAATGGGTAAACGAGGATCTCACTCACAGGCATACACTAATGATAATGATGTCATAATCAGAAAAGTCAACATGGGCGTTTCGGAGCGAGCTGGAGACTTACCCCTGTGGTCTGTAGGTGTTGTCTGAACTCGTCCATAGTGGTGTTGGAGATGCTCATGTCCCGGAACATGCCCTCCAGCTTTGAGGTAAACTGACAGCCACACTCAGTCTGTTGGGGACACCAGTACAGTGACCATCCAGTCAAGGCCAACTTTGTGGATCAGCAAGTTTCTTACCTTGAGCTTTGAGATCATGTTTTTTTCAGAGTCGTCAGACACACTCTTGTTTGTGAGTAGTCTGCGGGCGAGGTGCTGTTTGTAATATCTTTCAAACACATCCTTCTCCTGCATGAAGCGGAACAACACCATGGCTTTGTCCAGAATGGACTCCACCTCCTGCTCGGTGAGCTGCCCAGCAGAAAACACACAAGTGAATTATGAATCATCACAAGAGAAGATTTAAATCAGTTTAAACCTACCCCTTTGACACCTTTCTTCAGTTTATCATCAATAAAAAGTGAAAGATATTCAGGAGAACGAGAGTTGAGGTTCAGGAAATACTCAAAGTCTCCAGCTATGGTTTGTTTGAAAAGTCTGTCATTGTTAAATGATTCTTGAAGGAAGCGATCGAATCGTAACTTGAGGTCCAGTAAACCCTTTAATGAACACAGAATTACATTATACATAAAACAGGATAAACAAAATTCCATTTCTTTTAAATTCATTCAATAATCACACCTAGTTCAGACTTAATGTCCTTGTTCAAAGGGCATCTTACCTGAATGTAGTCTACAGGGTTCTTCCCCTCTCCCTCCTCTGACACCAAAGCCTTGCCCTGCTCCCTCAGGTAGGAGCTCATGCACTCACACATGGTCTTCAGCCCGTTGGGGACTCGACTGAACAGCTTGTACATACATGCCAAGTCTACCAAGAGCACAGACAAACACAGAAAGTTAGTCTCTGCTTGTAAATAGTGTCTTTAGCCTCAGAGCTGCCTCATACCATCGGTCTTGCCGTTCTTGAGCATATGGACAAGGCCAGAGTTCTCCATCTCCACAATAGTCTTCATGTGTTTGGAGATGAGTTCTCGCTCCACCACTTTAACGATTGGCTCCTCTGTGGATTTATCCAGACAATGCATCACTCGCTCGATCTCCTCATTGATCCTGGCCTCCACCTTCTTGATGTAGACACTCGCACTGTTTTCAGCAAGGAACTTTTGACTTTCCATCTGTAATACGAATGCACAATTAGATTTAAAGTTAAAAAAAACCTGCACTGTGTGGAGTACAGATAACGGTGCAAACCTGAAAGAATTCTGCAGACATTTCAAGAAATGGAGCTTCAAAGTCTTCTTCATAAACAGACCTCCCCTCAAGGCCGAGGATCATCAGCATTTGGCATGCGTTCCTTATAGCGCCCCTGGTGTGAAGAACAGATAAAAGCATTATGTACAAGCTGCTAAATATTGACATTGAAATGATTTATACTTGTTATTAGGGCTGGCAAAAAGCACCTTAATCCATCATGTTAACACATTTGAGTATGTAAATGTGTTCAAATAGATGTGCGCATTGATTATATTTCACTGGAGAGGATCTGCACAGAGTCCTGGGTGAGTGCAGGTTGTGCCCCTGCTGTGTTCTTAAAGCTGCACTAACTGACTTTATTTTCGTCCAAGTAGTGCATTGAGATATACGTCCTTTGGAAGAAAAAGAAGCGCAGATTTGTGCTGCCGTGACATTATATTTTAGATCGAGTTTTGATGAAACAAGGAAGAGAATGTGTTCCGGGTCGCAGATTGTGACCAATCACAGCGGACCACTAGCCCCCACTTTCGTGAGAAATCTACAGGTCCGTTAGCATAGACGGCTGAGTTAGCACAACAAGCGGCGGAGCTAACCTGAAACTTTCTCCTCTTCGTCACCGGTTACTGCTTACACAGCGAAACAGCCAAAAGAAAGTCCGGTTCCTCCGCACTTCCCGGTTCTATCGTTCTACGGTCACGCCATCCACGTGCAAATCCATATCCATGTATTATCCATATTGGGAGACACTAGCTCCGTCAACAACAGTGGGTGTGTGTGGGGGGAGATAGCTTCGTGGGTGCGGGGAGGTGGAGCAGAAAGAGCGAGGCCAGCGAGTCCATGGCTTCAAAATCCCAAAGTTAGTTAGTGCAGCTTTAAGGACCGCTGTCTTCCTTCCACTGTGTGTGTCTGTGTGCGTTTGTGTGTGACCTCCACGATCGCTACAAGTGCCCCACCCAGAGATGTGTGCGGCAATCCCATGTGCTGAAGGTTAACTGCTGAGGACGAGGCTCTGTGCGTCACATTCAGACGAGCGCAAAAGCCTTTGTTATGCCATTTGTCTGTGACCGATGCAGCTCATAGGACTCTATGAGGACTGTACTATAACAGGCCTTTTTCTCAGGTCCATGAGCCTACTTATTATTATTATTATTATTTTTATTATTTTTATTCATGCATTACGTTTAGTTGAACGTTTACTTCTCAATGCGCTGGAAAACGGCTGCTAGCCCTGAAACAGTTGTGGGTTTGTGCTTCTAAATTTTCCATCCATCCATTTTCTTCCGCTTTATCCGTTGCCGGGTCGCGGGGGCAGCAGTCTAAGCAGAGACGCCCAGACTTCCCTATCCACACACACCTCCTCCAGCTCGTCCGGGGGGACCCCAAGGCGTTCCCAGGCCAGCTGAGAGACATAGTCCCTCCAGCGTGTCCTGGGTCTTCCCCGGGGCCTCCTCCCGGTGAGACATGCCCGGAACACCTCCCCAGGGAGGCGTCCAGGAGGCATCCGGAACAGATGCCCGAGCAACCTCAACTGGTTCCTCTCAACGTGGAGAAGCAGCGGCTCTACTCCGAGCTCCTCCCGTGTGACCGAGCTCCTCACCCCATCTCTAAGGGAGCGCCCAGCCACTCTGCGGAGGAAACTCATTTCGACCGCTTGTATCCGCGATCTCGTTCTTTCGGTCATTACCCACAGCTCATGACCATAGGTGAGGGAGGGAACGAAGATTGACCGGTAAATCGAGAGCTTCGCCTTTCGGCTCAGCTCCCTCTTTACCACAACGGTCCGATACAGCGACCGCATCACTGCGCA
The DNA here is from genome assembly GCA_964034765.1 of Knipowitschia caucasica. NCBI lineage: Eukaryota > Metazoa > Chordata > Actinopteri > Gobiiformes > Gobiidae > Knipowitschia > Knipowitschia caucasica. The sequence continues at coordinate 3,582,503 of OZ035832.1, forward strand.
CGCTGCACCGATCCGCCTGTCAATCTCACGCTCCATTCTTCCCTCACTCGTGAACAAGACCCCGAGATACTTGAACTCCTCCACTTGAGGAAGGACCTCTCCACCCACCTGAAGAGGGCAAGGCACCTTTTTCCGGTCGAGCACCATGGCCTCGGATTTGGAGGTGCTGATTCTCATCCCAGCCGCTTCGCACTCGGCTGCAAACCGTCCCAGTGCATGCTGCAGGTCCTGGTTCGTTGGAGCCAGCAGGACGACATCATCCGCAAAAAGTAGAGATGAAATCCTGTGGTTCCCGAACCGGACCCCCTCCAGCCCCTGGCTGCGCCTAGAAATTCTGTCCATAAATACAGTGAACAGAACCGGTGACAAAGGGCAGCCTTGGCGGAGGCCAACATGCACCGGGAACAGGTCTGACTTACTGCCGGCAATGCGAACACAGCTCTGACTCCGGTCATACAGGGATCGGATGGCCCTCAGCAGAGGACCTCCGACCCCGTACTCCCGGAGGACCCCCCAAAGGACACCCCGGGGAACACGGTCGAACGCCTTCTCCAAATCCACAAAGCACATGTGGACAGGTTGGGCGAACTCCCATGAACCCTCGAGTATCCGATGGAGAGTATAGAGCTGGTCCAGTGTTCCGCGACCGGGACGAAAACCACACTGCTCCTCCTGAATCCGAGATTCGACCATCGGACGTAGCCTCCTCTCCAGTACCTTGGAGTAGACCTTACCGGGGAGGCTGAGGAGTGTGATCCCACGATAATTGGAACACACCCTCCGGTCCCCCTTCTTGTAGAGAGGGACCACCACCCCGGTCTGCCACTCCATTGGTACCGCCCCCGATCGCCACGCGATGCTGCAGAGACGTGTCAGCCAAGACAGTCCTACAACATCCAGAGACTTTAGATAGTCAGGACGGATCTCATCCACTCCCGGCGCCTTGCCACCATGGAGGCTGCCAACCACCTTGGTGACTTCGGCCAGGGAGATGTAAGTATCCGCCCCAACATCCTCAGCCTCTGCCTCCTGGACGGAGGACGTGACGGGGGGATTGAGGAGAACCTCGAAGTATTCCTTCCACCGCCCGACAATATCGCCAGTCGAGGTCAGCAGCCCTCCACCCGCACCGTACACAGTGTTGGCAAAGAACTGCTTCCCCCTCCTGAGGCGCCGGACGGTTTGCCAGAACCTCTTCGAGGCCGACCGATAGTCATGCTCCATGGACTCTCCGAACTCCTCCCAGTCCCGGGTTTTTGCCTCTGCAACAGCCCGGGCCGCGGCACGTTTGGCCTGCCGATACTGGACAGCTGCCTCAGGAGTCCCCCGAACCATCATGGCTCGATAGGACTCCTCCTTCAGCCTGACGGCATTCCTTACTGCCGGTGCCCACCACCGGGTTCGGGGATTGCCGCCGGGACCAGCACCAGAGACCTTGCGACCACAGCTACAAGCCGCCGCATTGGCGATAGAGGAAGAGAACATGGTCCACTCGGACTCGATGTCCCCCTCCTCTGCCGGGACCTGGGAGAAGCTCTCCCGGAGGTGTGAGTTGAAAGTCCGTCTGACAGGGGGCTCAGCGAGACGTTCCCAGCAAACCCTCACTATACGCTTGGGTCTGCCAGGTCTGACCGGCTTCTTCTCCTGCCAGCGGATCCAACTCACGACCAGGTGATGATCGGTTGACAGCTCCGCCCCTCTCTTCACCCGAGTGTCCGAGACACGCGGTCGAAGGTCAGATGATACGACAACAAAGTCGATCATCGACCTCCGGCCTAGGGTGTCCTGGTGCCACGTGCACTGATGGACACCCTTGTGCTCGAACATGGTGTTCGTGATGGACAGGCCGTGACTGGCACAGAAGTCCAACAACTGAACACAGCTCGGGTTCAGATCAGGGAGGCCGTTCTTCCCGATCACCCCTCTCCAAGTGTCACTGGCGTTTCCCACATGGGCGTTGAAGTCCCTCAGGAGAATAACGGAGTCCCCGGCGGTGCATCGTCCAGTACTGCTAATGAAGCATTTAGCATTTTACTTTGGACTAGATCAGAGACAATGGTCCGAACCAAGCAGCTCCTCCACCTCTGCTGCTGTGACCTGTCCTGCTCCACCCAGAGACTACTCCACCTCTGGTGCTGTGACCTGTCCTGCTCCACCCAGAGGCTACTCCACCTCTGCTGGTGTGACCCGTCCTGCTCCACCCAGAGGCTACTCCACCTCTGCTGCTGTGACCTGTCCTGCTCCACCCAGAGACAACTCCACCTCTGCTGGTGTGACCCGTCCTGCTCCACCCAGAGGCTACTCCACCTCTGCTGCTGTGACCTGTCCTGCTCCACCCAGAGGCTACTCCACCTCTGCTGCTGTGACCTGTCCTGCTCCACCCAGAGACTACTCCACCTCTGCTGCTGTGACCTGTCCTGCTCCACCCAGAGGCTACTCCACCTCTGCTGCTGTGACCTGTCCTGCTCCACCCAGAGGCTACTCCACCTCTGCTGCTGTGACCTGTCCTGCTCCACCCAGAGACTACTCCACCTCTGCTGCTGTGACCTAAAGGGCTGTTGCTGATTATCACTATTTTTAACTTTAGAATGATCAATTTTATTTTTCATTTTTGCTGCTACTGGACACCTGAATTTCTCATACGGGGATTAATAAAGTAATTATATACAGTGGGGCAAAAAAGTAGTCAGCCACCGATTGTGGAAGTTCTCCCACTTAAAATAAAGACAGGTCTGTAATTTTCATCCTAGGTTCACTTCCACTGTGAGAGACAATGTGAGAAAAAAAATCCAGGAATTCACATTGAAGGATTTTTTAAGAATTTATTTGTAAATTATGGTGGACAATAAGTATTTGGTCACTTCAAACACGGAAGATCTCTGGCTCTGGAATTGTAGACCTGTACCAGACTAGGAAGAGTGAATCTACAATAGGCAAGCAGCTTGGTGTGAACAAATCAGCCGTGGGAGAAATTATCAGAAAATGGAAGACATATAAGACCACTGATAATCTCCCTCGATCACAAGATCTCATCCCGTGGGGTCAAAATGATCATGAGAACGGTGATCAAAAATCCCAGAACCACACGGGGGGGACCTGGTGAATGACCTGCAGAGAGCTGGGACCAAAGTAACAAAGGTTACCATCAGTAACACACTACGACGACAGGGAATCAAATCCTGCAGTGCCAGACGTGTGCCCCTGCTGAAGCCAGTGCATGTCCAGGCCCGTCTGAAGTTTACCAGAGAGCACATGGATGATACAGCAGAGGATTGGGAGAATGTCATGTGGTCAGATGAAACCAAAGTACAACTGTTTGGTATAAACTCAACTCGTCGTGTTTGGAGGAAGAAGAAGACTGAGTTGCATCCCAAGAACACCATACCTACTGTGAAGCATGGGGGTGGAAACGTCATGCTTTGGGGCTGTTTTTCTGCTAAGGGGACAGGACGACTGATCCGTGTTAAGGAAAGAATGATTGGGGCCATGTCTCGTGAGATTCTGAGCCAAAACCTCCTTCCATCAGTGAGAGCTTTGAAGATGAAACGTGGCTGGGTCTTCCAGCATGACAATGATCCCAAACACACCGCCCGGGCAACAAAGCATTGGAGAGTCCTGGAGTGGCCTAGCCAGTCTCCAGACCTCAACCCCATAGAAAATCTGTGGAGGGAGTTGAAAGTCCGTGTTCACTGCTTTCGAGAAGATCTGCATGGAGGAATGGACCAAAATACCAGCTACTGTGTGTTCAAACTTGGTGAAGACCTATAGTAATTGTTTGACCGCTGTTATTGCCTACAAAGGTTATATTACCAAGTATTGAGTTGAATTTTTGTTATTGACCAAATACTTATTTTCCACCATAATTTACAAATACATTCTTTAAAAATCCTACAATGTGAATTCCTGGATTTTTTTTTCACATTCTGTCTCTCACAGTTGAAGTGAACCTATGATGAACATTACAGACCTCTCATTATTTTAAGTGGGAGAACTTGCACAATCGGTGGCTGACTAAATACTTTTTTGCCCCACTGTATCTATCTATTACTCATTATAGGCTTATCAATGCTTAAGATAAGATAGACTTTATTGATCTCTCACAGGAGAAATTTAACTACAGATTTCCTGAAGGGTCTCCGTGATGTGCTGTTGATACGCTATAGAAATCTGAAATATTCTACAATCCTATATATCCATCCATCCATCCATTTTCTTCCGCTTTATCCGTTGCCGGGTCGCGGGGGCAGCAGTCTAAGCAGAGACGCCCAGACTTCCCTATCCACACACACCTCCTCAAGCTCGTCCGGGGGGACCCCTAGGCGTTCCCAGGCCAGCTGAGAGACATAGTCTCTCCAGCGTGTCCTGGGTCTTCCCCGGGGCCTCCTCCCGGTGGGACGTGCCCGGAACACCTCCCCAGGAAGGCGTCCAGGAGGCATCCTGAACAGATGCCCGAGCCACCTCAACTGGTTCCTCTCGACGTGGAGAAGCAGCGGCTCTACTCCGAGCTCCTCCCGTGTGACCGAGCTCCTCACCCTATCTCTAAGGGAGCGCCCAGCCACTCTGCGGAGGAAGCTCATTTCGACCGCTTGTATCCGCGATCTCGTTCTTTCGGTCATTACCCACAGCTCATGACCATAGGTGAGGGAGGGAACGAAGATTGACCGGTAAATTGAGAGCTTTGCCTTTCGGCTCAGCTCCCTCTTTACCACAACGGTCCGATACAGAGACCGCATCACTGCGCACGCTGCACCGATCCGCCTGTCAATCTCACGCTCCATCCTCCCCTCACTCGTGAACAAGACCCCGAGATACTTGAACTCCTCCACTTGAGGAAGGACCTCTCCACCCACCTGGAGAGGGCAAGGCACCTTTTTCCGGTCAAGCACCATGGCCTCGGATTTGGAGGTGCTGATTCTCATCCCAGCCGCTTCACACTCGGCTGCAAACCGTCCCAGTGCATGTTGCAGGTCCTGGTTCGTTGGAGCCAGCAGGACGACATCATCCGCAAAAAGTAGAGATGAAATCCTGTGGTTCCCGAACCGGACCCCCTCCGGCCCCTGGCTGCGCCTAGAGATTCTGTCCATAAATACAGTGAACAGAACCGGTGACAAAGGGCAGCCTTGGCGGAGGCCAACATGCACCGGGAACAGGTCTGACTTACTGCCAGCAATGCGAACACAGCTCTGGCTCCGGTCATACAGGGACCGAACAGCCCTCAGCAGAGGACCCCGGACCCCGTACTCCCGGAGGACCCCCCAAAGGACACCCCGGGGAACGCGGTCGAACGCCTTCTCCAAATCCACAAAGCACATGTGGACAGGTTGGGCGAACTCCCATGAACCCTCGAGTATCCGATGGAGAGTATAGAGCTGGTCCAGTGTTCCGCGACCGGGACGAAAACCACACTGCTCCTCCTGAATCCGAGATTCGACCATCGGACGAAGCCTCCTCTCCAGTACCTTGGAGTAGACCTTACCGGGGAGGCTGAGGAGTGTGATCCCACGATAATTGGAACACACCCTCCGGTCCCCCTTCTTGTAGAGAGGGACCACCACCCCGGTCTGCCACTCCATTGGCACCGCCCCCGATCGCCACGCGATGTTGCAGAGACGTGTCAGCCAAGACAGTCCTACAACATCCAGAGACTTTAGATAGTCAGGACGGATCTCATCCACTCCCGGCGCCTTGCCACCATGGAGGCTGCCAACCACCTTGGTGACCTCGGCCAGGGAGATGGAAGTATCCGCCCCAACATCCTCAGCCTCTGCCTCCTGGACGGGGGACGTGACGGGGGGATTGAGGAGAACCTCGAAGTATTCCTTCCACCGCCCGACAATATCCCCAGTCGAGGTCAGCAGCCCTCCACCCGCACCATACACGGTGTTGGCAAAGAACTGCTTCCCCCTCCTGAGGCGCCGGACGGTTTGCCAGAACCTCTTCGAGGCCGACCGATAGTCATGCTCCATGGACTCTCCGAACTCCTCCCAGTCCCGGGTTTTTGCCTCTGCAACAGCCCGGGCCGCGGCACGTTTGGCCTGCCGGTACTGGACAGCTGCCTCAGGAGTCCCACGAACCATCATTGCTCGATAGGACTCCTTCTTCAGCCTGACGGCATCCCTTACTGCCGGTGTCCACCACCGGGTTCGGGGATTGCCGCCGGGACCAGCACCAGAGACCTTGCGACCACAGCTACGAGCCGCCGCATTGGCGATAGAGGAAGAGAACATGGTCCACTCGGACTCGATGTCCCCCTCCTCTGCCGGGACCTGGGAGAAGCTCTCCCGGAGGTGTGAGTTGAAAGTCCGTCTGACAGGGGGCTCAGCGAGACGTTCCCAGCAAACCCTCACTACACGCTTGGGCCTGCCAGGTCTGACCGGCCTCCTGCCCTGCCAGCGGATCCAACTCACGACCAGGTGATGATCGGTTGACAGCTCCGCCCCTCTCTTCACCCGAGTGTCCGAGACACGCGGTCGAAGGTCAGATGATACGACTACAAAGTCGATCATCGACCTCCGGCCTAGGGTGTCCTGGTGCCACGTGCACTGATGGACACCCTTGTGCTCGAACATGGTGTTCGTGATGGACAGGCCGTGACTGGCACAGAAGTCCAACAACTGAACACCGCTCGGGTTCAGATCAGGGGGGCCGCTCTTCCCGATCACCCCTCTCCAAGTGTCACTGGCATTTCCCACATGGGCGTTGAAGTCCCCCAGGAGAATAACGGAGTCCCCGGGCGGTGCACTGTCCAGTACCCCTCCCAAGGACTCCAAGAAGGCCGGGTACTCTGCACTACCGTTAGGCCCGTAGGCCGTCACAACAGTGAGAGACTTGTCCCCCACCCGGAGGCGGAGGGACGCGACCCTCTCATTCACCGGGGAGAACTCCAACACGTGGCGGCTGAGATGGGGGGCAATGAGTATGGCCACCCCAGCTCGCCGCCCTCCCCGCGGGAAACACCAGAAAAGTGGAGCGTCCAACCCCTCTCAAGGAGTTGGGTTCCAGAGCCCAAGCTGTGTGTGGAGGTGAGGCCGACTATCTCTAGTCGGTATCGCTCAACCTCCCCCACAAGCTCGGGCTCCTTCCCCCCCAGTGAGGTGACGTTCCACGTCCCAAGAGCCAGATGTTGGGTGTGTGGACTGGGTCGTCGAGGTCTCCGCCTTCGACTGCTGCCCAGTCCTCTCTGCACCTCGCCACCCACGGACCCCTCTGCAGGTGGTGAGCCCACAGGAGGGACTGCCCACGTCATCCCTTCGGGCTGAGCCCGGCCGGGCCCCGTGGGCTAAGGCCCGGCCACCAGGCGCTCGCTTGCGAGCCCCGACCCCAGGCCTGGCTCCAGGGTGGGGCCCCGGCTGCGCCATGCCGGGCGACGTCACGGTTTTTGTTGTCGTGCTGTCCATGGTTGGCTTCGGACTGCGCTTCGTCTGACTCGTCACTTGAGACCTGTCTGCCATGGGAGACCCTACCAGGGGCATGAAGCCCCAGACAGCATAGCTCCCAGGATCATCCGAGTGCTCAAACTCCCCCACCACGTTAAGGTGGCAGTCCAAGGGGGTTATATATATATCCTATATAATGTCCCTTAAATTCAATAACAGGATGTAGTAGTTCATTGCGGGCTCGAGACGCATGTACCTGTCCACCACCTCTCCTTTCCTCTCCCGGGCGATCATATCCAGCAGTGTCTGTCGGAGGTGGTCTCTGATGCAGCCGTAGCGGACCACCTGATCCCTGAAGATGATGAGGCCAAGGTTGTACACATTCTCCACGTTGTTTTGTTGCACATACACACGGTCCTAAAACACAACACATCAGATCGTTATTAATCGTAATGATTGCAACGGCCACAATAGTATCACGTTTATCTGGATGGCTTGAAGTGCGTTTGACACGTTAGGATGGTCTGATTCATATTTTTACAAGCACAGGGTACAATAAACATCAGCCAAACAGATAGATGCATTTCACCAGCGAATAGCAGCAGTGCTAACTTACACATGTAGTCTTTAAGCCAGTTGTTGTCACAGTAACAACAACAAAAATGTGCAACATGCAATATTCAAAAGCTTTGGTGTCCATTACAGACGGGCTGTTTAGGTAAAGGTGTAACGTCCCAAACTAGATTTTATGAAGAATGCTTGAGCAAGAGTCTGAAAAGCCCTGTGAGAATGCATGACTCACACTAACATGGACTCCTGTTAGTGCCCAGAGTCAGAACTAAACATGGGGAGGCTGCTTTTCAGATTCATGCTGCTAAAATCTGGAACAGTCTTCCTGGAGATGTGAGACGGGCCTCCTCTCTGACAATGTTTAAAACCAGGTTAAAGACGGTTCTGTTTAGCTGCGCATACAACTGAGGAATTTTATACTTTTATCTTTTTGTTTTTTATTTTGTTTTAATGTACTGTGATTATTTATGATTTTAATGCTTTCTTGTTTTGTTCAGCACTTTGAGTTGCCTTGTGTATGAATTGTGCTATACAAATAAACTTGCCTTGCCATTAGGGCTGCGTATGCTTCAGCCGATCACCATGACACAGCACGATACGTAAACTGATTTGTTTGCGCGCCACTACTCACCATATACATGAGGATGTCTCTAATCATCACCATTGCCGTTTGGTGATCATTCCAGGCTTGGTTCAACGTTTGAAGAAAGTTATTGTTGAGGGAATTGAGCACGTCTTCTCGAACCTTTGGAGGGAGAGTGAACACGACATTAAAGTGGTGATATTTCCATCCAAAAGTTGTTACATTAAATCCACACCCGCACTACACCGCTCATACAAAACCTTCAAGGCCTGACACTAGTCTCACTGCAGCATGACTCATCCGAGCAGACAGCTAATATTCTCCAAGACTCTCTGATCTGACCATGGATCATAAAATGTAGATAGATGGACAATGCTAAGCCCCGCGCTCAATGAAGCCCAATAGGGAAGTGCTCAAGGATGAAGTTTTGCCCCATCTAACTCTGGCTCCTACAGTAAACTCCTATAGCTCAGTAACCGCTTGTGTTACCCGCTCTCTCTGATTCTAGTGTTCATAATTTAATATTGTCTTTGTAAATCCAGATACGAGCCAGAAAACTGACAAGACTCCTTCATTCGCGGAAGAAACTCCAGCTGGCCATAGCAACAGTCTTCACCACATGTCTGCCCGTTATGGCACGAAGCTGACGCAGCGGAGGAGATGACCATATACAGAAAATTGACTCCAACCAATTTATGTTCAAATCATCTTCTTGGCTAACGCTATGGTGACGTCAGCTCTCGGTCAGTCCACTCCTGACATACGGTCTGTGCCATGGATCCAGACCCAGGAGGAGTATGCACGTTTACTGAAGGGGCATATGATCACACCTCACTTTAGACAAATCTCAAAGCGCGGAGATATTCACGCAGATTGTCCAAAGGAGGAATTTAGATCAAAACACCAAACTATTTTATAGCCTGTTACGTATATGTGGGTCAGGTGAAGAGGGTTATAAGCTACACACAAGTCACATGAGGCACAATACTTTGAATAATGACAACGTAACAAGCCGTGTAACAAGAGTGAAGCTCTTTCCATCAAAGTGTTGGCTTTTGCACACACTACCCGTCATTTAGTTTTCCTTGAAAACAAATCGGTTGGAATGTGTCGATACAGCTTTACATGGACAAGCTTGTCATGAGATTCCCTCCGATTTTTGCTCCTCGTGCTGTGACCTTAGAAGCCTAATTTGTGAAAGTTGGAAAAGTTTACTTCCACTCTATATTTTGACATGTTGCCATTATCCCTGTGGTGAAAAGCCAACATGGGTCACAACAACTCGCCAAGCTTTCCCAATGAAAGTCACATAACGACACAACTTTTGAGACCGAGCTTTAACGCTGGGTCTGTCGTATGAAAACAACTCCTGACACAACTTTTGAGACCGAGCTTTAACGCTGGGTCTGTCGTATGAAAACAACTCCTGACACAACTTTTGTCATTCAAGACTAGGGGTGGGCGATATGGCCTAAAATTCATATCGCGGTATAATTTGGGTCATAGACGGTAGACGGTATATATCGCGGTATAATTTGGTGTGTGAATTTCAATATAGGTCTAGCAGGTTCTTGCATAAAATAGTCAAGATTGTTAATTATTTATATATTAGAATCTAATATATATATTTTTTGAGTTAGAAAATCAGTTGTGAGACGAATAAAGAGACAAATATCATACATTATTTATGTATGTTACAGTAAATACCATTCACTGTAAAAGCAATTTTTAAAAAGAAAAACATATGCATTCATTTAAAATATAAAAAACTCACAAATGTTGAAATCAATGTCTGTAGGAGTTAGACATGGTCATTATTTATAGTGTCTGAGAGTTTTGTGCAGGTGCATGACTTCAGTAAAAGCTGTTTGTTTACAAAGCTGGTCTTGCCATTTGTTGACGCTCCCTAAGCGCTTTTCTCTGCGCTGGATGATTCAATGGATTTTATGTTCATTAAAACAGCGCATTGGATTTGAACAATTGATGTAAATGATCATTTTGGCACAAATAATTTTGTTTAACAAAGTAGCTTTCGTGAGATATTGACTGCGGAGGTCCGAATCTGACGCTAACTTTCCCAAACTTCTGCTGTGATGCTGCGGACACGGCACACGCATGGATCTATTTTGGCTCACACTGGCGCTTCGAGCTTACGCCCCTTTGACACCGATTGGCCAAAAGGTAGACGCTTAAACTGTGATTACTGGGTGTGTATTTACCTCTGCTGGGGCCGCTGTGACAACAATACAGAGACAGAAACACTGTTAATGCCGTGCTGTTGTTCGTTGTTTCCAGTGGTGTCTGCTAGGCTAATAGTGCTAGGCTAATGCTAGGCTAATGCTAGGCTAATGCTGCTGAATGCCGGTTTGTTTTGGTCCTTTCTGCTGGCGTCAGAGCCTGCGCAATTTAATGACATAATGACCTATCGCAATATGCCGGTATAACAAAAATCTCTACCGTGGGCCAAATTTATACCGTCTACCGCTTATACCGTTTATACCGCCCAGCCCTATTCAAGACTCAGAAATGTTACAGTGCCCTCTATAGTCTCTCCAATGTGCACTTATAATTCTACTCCTTTTTCAAGCAGCCAACTCTGCCTATTTGGACAAACACAGGTTATGTGATCTCAACACTTTGTTGATCCAATTCCAAGAAATCGTACTTTCTTTATGGACTGCAGTGAAATTAGATCAGCCATTCTACACCACACTGGCCCTGGTGGAGAATGCGGCAGGAGATGTTCCGACACTGACTGTTTAATCACATTAGAATGTGATTGTTGCGTGTACAGTAGTACCCGTGCATGGCTCTCAGAACTCTTTGTCTGCGTCAAACATGACTTAAGGCAGAGTGAAATGAAGGAATCACCAGCACACACCTGACAGCACCACTTAAAAATGAAAACAGGTTGGTGCTTTCCCATCTGCGCTGTATCACATTTGTCCTTGAAAGCCTTTTTTGTCCATTATAGAATAACAGGGTTAGAGCAGAATTGTGATTTTACAGCAATTCAATCCACTTAGAATGTTTCATAAACAAAGTGCTGCACATAGATAAAGTAACAATAGCATCCTTGCACACTTCTACCAAATGAAATAAACGATGTGCGTCATATTTACTGGTTTACTTTGAATGCACTGGAAACAACAGCAAGTCCTAAGCAGCTCTGAAACAGTTGTTGTTTTGTGATTTTAAAATGGTTATTTTTCTCGCTTTCTTCTACCTGAGATGTTGCTGCAGTACAGCGTTCATAGATTAACACTGATCCAGAGCAGAGGATTCATGGTCCGAAACAAGCGGATCAGGCAAAAATCCACTGGAGTAATGCTAACTTTTTGAAAAATGCTAACAAAGCTACACCACCTCTGCTGCTGTGACCTGTGGCTCCACCCAGCGGCTACTCCATCGCTGCTGCTGTTGCATTTTATTACTACTGTTAGCTATTTTTATAATGATCTATTTATTTGTTTTGTTTTTATGAATGCAGGGGTTTCTGCTCCTCCTGGAAAACTGAATTTCTCCTATGGGGATCAATAAATATTATAAAAAGGGACCTTTCAGAGACTCTGCTTTTATGGTATGTGTTCACAAATTCTCACAGGCCTGTGGTTCACATCTGTATTCTATAGGCCAGTGTCTCCCAAAGTGGGGTCCGCGGCCCCCTGGTGGGCCGCGAGGGTACTGCAGGGGGGCCGCGGGAGGTCATAAAAAAAATAAAAAATAAATATAATTATTTAATATTAAATTTATAATGTTTTGTTTGTAATATTAAAATATTTGTGTTCATTATTTGACTTGAATAATCCACTGTAATCATTTTTGTATTACAATGTTTGTAGCAGAGGCTATTTCCCCAAAATAAAATAACCAGAAGAGCCTATTCTTAATGTTGTCTTCTTGGTTATTATTTTGGGGGGCCACGCAGACCCGTCAGATTTTTAAGGGGGCCTCGGTGTTACTGAGTTTGGGAATGGCTGATATAGGCAAATGAATGGAAAGACAACCTGAATATCAGCTGAACTGATGTCACCAAACCGAAACAGAAACATTCCATATCGACAGATATCCGATACCAGTATGCACGCCTGAAATGTACTGCTAAAAACAGACTTCAATTCTGAATCAATGGCAGAACACTTGAGACTTACTTTATTGATCAGATGCTCTGTGACCACCTCACGCAGGCCGGTGTACAACTTCTCTCCATGTTTGTGGAGCACCATGGTGTATGCATTTCGGTACAGCTCCTCAAAGCTCAGGCCACTGTTGTTCTTCCTCTGAATTTCCTGGATGGCATTTTTCAGAAGGTCCCAGATGTTGTTTACATACTTCTCATCCATCGTCATCTGAAAAAGAAAGCGGAACATCTGAGAACTTATGTTTCCATTTACTTTTTTTAATGAGTATAGTCTCAGCTGAATATTTTTTTCAGGGGATGATCCTATTGTACATGCTTATAGTGGTAGGGGAAACCAGAGCACTTGGAGGAAACCAATGCAGACACAGAGAGAACATGCAAACTCAAACCAAGGACATTCTTGCTGAGAGGCGAGAACTCCATCCCACTGATCTAACTACTATTTGTCAGGTAGAGAGAAACAAATAAATGGTTAAATTACACACTCCATATGACCAGTAGTCGGAGTAAGATTCTGGTGCCACCAGTGAGCAGCTGCTTCTGTTAGTCTCTATGTCTGTGAAGAAGACATTATGAAAAATCTATTCAACTAAAAAATAGCAAGTTACTTACAGTAAAGTTATTCATACATTTCAATAGCGAGTAATGCGACTATGGTTTGTGTGCTGCTTTTCCCACTAACTGTGTGTTAAAAATGACAGAGTCACATCCTGAAAGAGAGGCCTCTTAAATGCTACGGTATGGCTATATAGGAGTGAATCGTTGTCTCATCTGAGATGAATACCATTTCTGCAGCCAGTCTCTGACAGTGCAGTTTGTCCAAACTAAATTAACATATTGACAGTGCATTGAGAAATTCTTATTAGCTCCCATTTTGTGGCGGATTCATCATTCAATTTCAAACTGTTAACTGTCACTTCAGGGAGGCCCTTGTACAGCTTGTGCTGCTGAGCGGACAAGCCCGAACACATGCACAGATCTAGCAGTAGCAGGTCTGTCAGGACTGGGCCAAACACAACCCACAGGTCCTCTGTGTGTGAGGAGCACTACTGTCCATGGACTGCATGCAACTGACATGTGTCCTAGAGGTTGCCATGGCAGCATGTAATGAAAGTTGTCTGGTGAGGGGTCTGCCACCTGCTCGTGTCCACTTTGGTATCTTTGGGAGATTGATATTAAATGTCAATGTTTATTGATGAGAACATTGCCGTATGGATGTTAGTTGTAGTCAATACAGTTTAGCATCTTCAAGACTGAGTAGGAAATTAAACCAGTTCTTAACCCTACCCCAGGCAGAAACAAGCTTTACAAGCAAAGTACGCCAGGAGTGGGCCTTGACTGCTGTCTTACTCATATGTTAGATTTTCAGTGAAAATGTAGATTTCTGAGCACTTCCTTAACATGAGAAATATATCATTTGAAATGTGTCAATGGGCAATTAGGATTTCTAAATGGCAGAATATGGTTAGCACGGTTGTGCTAACCTAGCTGTTAGTTCACATAATCCAACTCCAAAACGTACTAAAAACTAACATAAATTTAATAATTAAGTCCATATTATAGCATGACTATATACATCATCTCAACATATGAGGTGAAAGAAAAAACAGGGACAGAACATATGTAAACAAGCGAAACAACAAGTGTCAAAAGTGAATGCTAACGTTAGCATCTGCAGCTTCCTGTCAATGGCATCGTGACAGTATCTTTAAAGTTGTCAAAATGCTTCAATGGAAACAGAATCAAACCCTGCAATAGACGATGATGACAACAACATGACATATGCTGAAGGTTTCTAAAGACTGCCCTGATGGCTCTGTGAGCTGTCACCAGACATTAGCCCGTTAGCCCGTTAGCCTGTTAGCCTGTTAGCCTGTTAGCCTGTTAGCCTGTTAGCCTGTTAGCCCGTTAGCCCGTTAGCCTGTTAGCCTGTTAGCCTGTTAGCCTGTTAGCCTGTTAGCCTGTTAGCCTGTTAGCCTGTTAGCCTGTTAGCCTGTTAGCTCGTAGCCAGACCACGGGGGTCGAGTGTGTAGCTGTGCGGCAGACAGAGCTCTGACAGCGGGGAACACTTACAGGAAAAGCCCGTATTCTCATCTTGGTGTCCTTCTTGGTTCCGCCTTTACTCAGATTGGACATGGCTGCTTCGTCTGTGGGCGCTGTATTTACATGGAAATATCCTCCGGGTGTAGACCGGGTGGCTACAGGAGGAAGGAGCAGCCGAAAAGCTTCCAGCCGACTCTCGCAGCTCCTCGTCCCGACTCAAGCTGATTGTTGACAGCCAGGAGCCGCAGCCAAAGAGCCGAGACTTTACACAGAGCAATGGCGGACCACCTGCGCGTCTCTGCGCCGCTCTGCGCCGCTCTGCACGTCGCGCCGCTCTGCACGTCTCTGCGCGTCTCTGCACGTCTCTGCGCGTCTCTGCACGTCTCTGCGCCGCTCTGCGCCGCTCTGCACGTCGCGCCGCTCTGCACGTCTCTGCGCGTCTCTGCACGTCTCTGCGCGTCTCTGCACGTCTCTGCGCCGCTCTGCGCGTCTCTGCGCCGCTCTGCGCGTCTCTGCGCGTCTCTGCGCGTCTCTGCGCGTCTCTGCGCGTCTCTGCACGTCTCTGCGCGTCTCTGCACGTCTCTGCGCGTCTCTGCGCCGCTCTGCGCACGCACCGCAGCTCCCGCGATACTCCGCACCATCCTTCACTAACTTTACACCTTGTTTTTCTCTAATGCTACCTGTTCTTGATTACATTTGGTTCAACCTCTGCGATGCATAAAAAAAGCAACAACAAAAAAGTCTGGTAAGTTATGTCAACCAACTTGTGGGCATAAGATGAAACCATAAATATTAACATATTCCACGTATTTGTTAACAAACTCAGGCATTCTGGGATGACTCAGGAACACTCAAACAAATACCAAAATAAAAACAAAAACAAAAATGAATGCGAAATTTTATTGGGAAATGTGTTTGTATTCTTTATTCTATTATCTATTGAGTTATGTTTATTTACTCTTTGTTGATCGTATGCATTATAAACTAACTGACTCTAGAGGAGTTTAGATGTTTGAGTTCAGACACAAATTTTGTACATACACAGATTGATCCACGGATTTAAACACTATAATTTAGTATTTATCTGTTTATTAATATTCCCTCTATTATATTTAAGTCCATAAATTTTGTTGTTTGTGAAATGGGCCTAATTGCCTTATCAAACACATCCAACCACAGAGCTTTACCAAGACTTTTCTCTATGCAATTTGTGAGCACTTACAATACGACTTTAGACATTAGAGGGCCCAGAGTCAAGAGCCCAGCCATTTGATTATACTTCAAAGGCTTCACAAGCAGATTCAGTTTCCAATATTTTAGACAGGATTTCTGAGAAAAAAGTTAAAGTGAGTCAACCAGAATAAGGCTTTCACCATATTTATTTCAAGAAAAGCAACAAAATCAAAAGTCTCATTCAGTAATCTTCTCAGAATCCATGTCCAGCATAAAAGATCATCAACAATCAGACTAAACCTCTAAAATAAAGTGTATTTAATAATAGAATAATTTATATAATATAATGAATTTGGCATATTTGTTGTACATGTAAATTCTAAATAAACATTGGGCTTTTTTGTTTCAGAAAATCTAAGCTTCTTCAAAATGGCATGAAAAGGTGAACAGGATGCAACAGTTCCATTGTAATAACTACAGACAATTAGGTAACATCTTCTTTGAAAAGTCTTTATGTACAGTAATTATATTTTGCCACAGGTCCATCTGTTGAAAAAGCCTTGATTGGGTTTACTCCCTGGATTAGCCGCACTTCTCACCCCACTTTATGTCGCCTAAATTTCAATATGAAAACTTGTATATGTATATTTCAGAGGACAAAATACCTTATGTTTTTGCTTGGCAACTGAACCAGGAAGTAATAAAAACATGTTAGCCTGACATTTGGAACATACAATAAGCCCCGTTTCCACCAGCCCTGCTTGGCCCTACTCTACTCTCCTCGGCTCTACTCTGCCCTGATTGGGAGCATTTCCACTGGCTGTTTAATTGGTACCAGGAACATTTTCAGTGTGGCCCTGGTTCTATCCAGGCCAAGCTTGTGCTAAAGTGATCTAACTGACAAGAGATTGGCCAAAGGACACTCCTTAGTATCCATGGTTTCCAGCTGCAAGCCATGGTTACCACGGAATGTCCACAGATACTGGTTTGTTGTGGGTAGGGTTGCTTGGATTATGGTACCAGACTTAAAGCATAATGGAAACACAACCAGGTAGAGTAAAGCCGAGGAGAGTAGAGTAGGGCCAAGTAGGGTTGGTGGAAACAGGGCTAAGGACACACAATAGTTAATAGAAGAAAAAAACCCAAACAAAAATAACATTTCAACAACATATCACAGTCCTTTAAGTCTTTCAATAGAAGCGTCTCTCTGTGTCACCTCAATGCCTTAGGGAAACACTAACTATAAGTGCAGTATTTAAGAGGCATAGGTATATACATAGTTACTGTATCTCTGCAGTATCACACAGGCAGACACTTCGTATTGCACATAAAAAGGCAGGTAATTGTGAAAAAAGTGGTTTAGGTGAATACTGCAAAAACTATGTATCTATTTGCCCTTAGAACATGACAGTACAAAATGACACGATTTAACTTAGATAATCTTTATTCATGGCTGCATAAGGGTAAAGAAATCTGTTTAGAAATTATTTAATTAGCTTGCAATCTTCAGCTCTTGCTTCTTTGACACTCACATACTCATGTATACACAGCCCCCAAAAAACAAACAACGCATCATGATGTCACTGTTGCCCTCAACCCATAAAATATTAAATTAAACAGAAAAAAGTGGTTTCTAATGGCTATCTTTAGATTCATAATTTATGGATTTGGCAAAATACTATCGTTGCAGAGCTTTCTAATGTACACTATATATAACCAAAATTACAATGTGTGTATATAGTGACATCTTCACACATTTAATTCACAAATATACATGTTCTGAGCATGGAGGTCATTCAGTCCCCACTCGCACCATGTCCCAGCATACACTCCCGGACAGGCTTTGTATAATTCATTTCAAATATATTAAAAGCTCTAAGAAAAGGCAGCAGAGATGCGCGATAAGGCATAGAACACACTCAGAGACACACGTTGTATTTTTGAACACAGTCTAGAGTCTACATTGACACAAACAAATGAGATGGGGATTTAAAGGGCTCCCATTGCTCTTCTAGTAGAATCATACTAAAAATTAGCTTGGAGGATTCATTTATCAGGTGTAAGGTTTGGGGATGACCGAACAAACGATGACTATGTGTACTGCAGGATTCCCTAGATCGTTGTGTGATTTTGTGATTGTCGAATTGCGCTCCAGACCCACTCGAAATAATCATGAATCATAATCATAATCAAGCAGAAGCTAGAACTCAAATACAACCGCAGATGGTAAAAAAATGATCATTGCTAAACCTAAAATGAGCGTGTGGTGAGTTTGTACGGCATGCGTCTGTAAGCATCGGGTGAGGAGGCCGTAACCGCAGCAACGTGTCTGAGAGCTGCCTTGGTGGTGACGAAGCTAAGCCATAGAAACCAATAGAAGCTACGAGTATAAAACATACAGAAAGTATAGCACTTAGTCTCACCGTCACGTATGAAATAGTAGTCTTTTTACTCTTTAAACGGGGTGTGCGTTTGTGTGTCAGTGTGTGTTTTTACAATCTTAAATAAGGATCAGTAGTACAAGACGTTTAGTACGACCGTGTTTCCCATTGTAGCTGCTGCTGATTAGGAACCAGTCACTATAGCTCCTGCATTCTTGGACATGGGGAGAGACAGACACAGTGCGGCATCTAGTGAACCAGCTGAGAATAATCCACAAGAAGTCTCGACTTTTTTAGCATGAAACTTAGTCCTGCGTGGCCCGCTAAAGCATCTAAGTAACAGCACAGAGACCCCTTCCTCCTAAGGTCCCTAAAAATGAACACACTGCCTTGTGATGAGCCATGTCGAATCTTCAGGAAACCCTCAGTGGCGGGGTCAATGATGTCACTGACACTGGCCCCCGTCCGTGTCGTCAAGGCAACCGTTGAGGCAGTGGTCGCTCCCAAAGGCGCCCTGAGCCTGCAGCAGCTCATACTCCTGGTCCAGGAAGTCCAAACTGTTGTTGCTGGGTAACCCGCGGATGGTGCACTTTTCTGACACCGTGGTCCACTGCTCCTTGTTTGCAGAAACACGCTCGAACAGCTCGGTGGCACCAGGGAAAAGCTCAGACAACAACCTGTGCGGAGGAACACAAGTTAGTTCAGCTCTGAATATGTTTTAGAATATATGAGAATATTTCACTAATCCATTCATTTCTCAAAACTATTTCATTTTTGAAATAAATGTGAAGCCCTTGAGTAGGGGTGCACTACTAATTGATCATCAGATATAGATGAAAAAAAAATTAAATAAAGACTTGATTTTTAATTTCAGTAATATTTTGTATTCATAGTTATACATAGTGTATAGATTTGGAGAGATTTTGTTTTAATATTTTGATTGTAAATGTGAATGTAAATGCCTGAGCGTTAGATAAAGCCTTTTTTTTTGCTAAATGTTATTGTATTGTTTAGAATTTTTTTTTTACCAAATTGATTGAAAGTCCCTTGTACCTAGATATGTATCGAATCATGTTCGCAGGCTCTGAAAGAAAGCCAGCCATAAACAATTTGTCAATTTACTTCAAGCCTGAATAAAGAAGTGTTTATGATAAAGTAGTCTGTGTTGCCATGGCAATCATGGTGTTCTTTCCAAGATAAATGTAACTATCTGTAATGACGGTGCCTGCTTCCAGCTCACACCACCTGTTTGTGGAGCTGGCTTCAGGGAGGACAGACTGGACCGCAGCCTGCGCCCACAGGCCTCCTCTGCTGACCACATACTTCCACTATTCTCATCATCAGCTAAAACCACCAACAGACAAAACAGTCTGTTTTTCTATTAGTCAGAATTTGGTGAATGGTAAGTTAGTTTAAGCATTGTAATATTTAGATGCAGTGTGTTTTTCTCTCTGAATCCCTGTACGTACTTGTAGATGGGCATGGCAATGTGTTCCATAAAGCTGATCTGGAGCTCGGGGATGTAGGCCTTCTCTCGGTCCATCATCTCACTGGGTCGGTTCCCCATGGCTTTTTCCTGGACACACACAATGACACATGATCTGTATTCCAATGTGGTTTGACTGCAAATGGCAAAGAAACTGAATCTGAGCTAAAGTTCACTCTCCAGCCACAACATGTATTCCATAATAAATCATGTCGCCTCCTCATAACATACCAGATCTCCTTGAGAAAAGAATTCCTTGTAGATCAACTCCTGTTGGAACACAAAACATATATCTATCAATTCCAATCATTATTTTAAACAACAGACATTAGAGGACGGTTTAATCAGTGCTGCTCGGTAATGAGTGATTTTATATGCAGGTGACAAAGCACTTATTGAATTGGAGGTGAGAGGTTTAACAGTGGGGTCAGGGGTGTGCTGATACAACCAGGGCAGTCTGAGATTAAGCATAATCCTAAAACGACACACAAAACGAATATTATTACACTGCAGCATGTATTGTTTGTATGTATTAGAAAACAATTCATTATAAATCCTGAAATTGGAATGCCTCTATGTGTTTGTATCATGTATCATTGCATCTCATCTCTGATCTGTGTCCTCAAAGACGACTACTGTTGTGATTTAGGGCTATACAAGAACACACTGAATTGAATTGAAATGTGAAAAAGCCGAGACGCGTACAGCGATCTTGCGTGTAGTTTTCCAGCCCTTGGTTTGGTCTGACAGGTCACATGACGTCATCAACAGGCACAGCAGCAGTGAATGGTGATTACGGCTTTTTGGGTTGTATCCATCTGAAACACATTCATCCGACTTGAACACAGGGCTTAATGCAATACAGCTGTAAACAATCTCTGTTCAACAAACTTTCTAATACTAATCAAATATCATCCTGGGGGCCAAGATAATTCATTCGCCTTGACTTTCACACCCATGTATATGTAGTATGCATGTTTTTCTGTTAGCCCAAAATGTTCTTGCTGTAATCTGACTTGTATGATAAGGCTGGGCTATTTTGGACAAAAGAATCACAATATTTTTCCCGCATATTACCATTTCAGAAATATACGATTACATGTTTATCTCCCCGTATAAAACTAAACAAAATGACTGCTATGACAAGTACAATATTGTCTTTATGTCTTTTAAACGGCCAAAAAGAGTCGTTTCCATCGCAGTGAAACTTCAGTCCCTTGTATCCACATAATTGGTGATTTTGATTCAAAATCTTTTGATTTTGAGATTGTGATCTATTGACGTTTGCCACACTTTAGATGCCAGCGTTTTCAGATATGTGATAAAAACAGTGACCAAAACTGTGACCACTTTACAGCGATAGATGAACACTTTTAGTTTCTGTTTTTTTTGTATTAAGTGTTCTTCTGTGTTTTTTTTAGTTTTACTTTACTTCCTGTTCTGTTGATTGTCAGCCCCGCCCTAATGTATTTCACCTGTGTCTCCAAGTTAAATTCCCTGTGCTCTTTCCCTCTTTTAGTCCAGTTTTGAGTACTTCTGTTATTTCTTTTTTACTCTGCATGACAAACAGGAAAAAGTAAAATAAATAAAAAAGCAGGGAAATATTTTTGGAAGCGAGGTCTTTGTCCTGGTTTGAGGAGTTCATGTTTTAGTTGATTGATTTTTTCACAGTGTCAATTGTTTCCTGTTTTAACCTTATTTATTTATGTACTTGCCTGGTGCACACTGGTAACTTTAAAAAATGTATTCCAAAGTGGTTTTATTGCAAAAGGCAAATAATAATAAATCTGAATGCATTGAAAATCTGGTCTTCATGTGTAGTCTGTGACGGACAAGCGACAGTGAAGCAAACCGTTTAGAGGCTTTTAATGTCCTTGTATTACTTTTAACTTCTCCAAATGGATCCCTCAAAGGAGACGTCGTTCAGATAACTTATAATTACATGCGTTCAGGCGTTGCCACCCACCAGCCACAATTATATTACACAAGACTCTCTGTCCTTGAAACGCGTTAATCGCCATTACAGAGAATTAATAGTGCCACCAAATATGCAATACAGTTTGTTTAATATAAATGATTGTTAGATATGAGCCTGGGACGTGAACTATGAGCAGTTAATCATTCCCAGGTGACATTTACAACATAATAATGCCTGACCATTCATTTCCTCTCATTCACAACCTATGAGTCACGAATTTGAACAATGAGAGGAGCAGTACTCGTCTCCAACACAAGGGGGCGTGCTTACCCCACACAACCCCAGAGCTGAACCCAAACCCTCTTGGAAATGAGAATACAAACCGTCTGCCATCTTTTGAAGATCTTTGAAAATGCGAAGGTGGTGAGCCAAGTCAGTCGCCAAGATGATATCTCTCATCAGATCCAGCATGCGTTGGTAGTCCTAGAACACATCCAAGTTGCCTCAGCTCGCAGAAAAAGACAGTGAAGAGAGACTCTGATGTCTTACCCGCCGGGAAAACTTCTCAAAAATGTTGCAGCCGTGAGTGTTTAAAATGGCGATGGCCTGGGCAAAGTGGTGTCTCTGTGAAGGGAAACGTGCAAAAAGGTCAAAGGGCGTTCCTGAGTCACGAGGCCACATGACATTAGGAAGGCTCTGTGATGTCCAACCAGAGGCAGATGTCAAAGTAAAACACATCAGTCACATCACGGCACCACAGGACATCACGTCACAAGTGGTTCACAAGTAATGGATGCTGCTGACATCTAACGGGTGTAGTAGTAGTAGTAGTAATAGTAGTAGTAGTAGTGCATTAATAGGAGTAGTAGTACAGCTCTAGTAGTGCAGTAGTAGTAGTAGTAGCAGTAGTAAGCACATATATGTTCGAGAAATACGAAATACGAGAAAACAAAAGGGGGGGAGGCATAGCTGCAGTTTTTAGAGAGCACTTTGTCTCCCATAGAATGCCCCTTGGAAATTTTTCATCGTTTGAGTATATTTCTTTTAAAATGGAACAAAAGCAATCTTCTACTCTTTTCATTGTCCTGTACAGGCCACCACAGTCATGTTGCGATTTTATTGACCATTTTACTGAACTACTTTCATTCGTGTGCACAGATTTTGATAGTTTAGTTATTACAGGTGATTTTAATGTACATGTTGATAATGTTGATGACAGAAATGCAAAGGAGCTGGCTTCTGTATTTGAGACCTTTGGTTTCATTCAGCACGTGAGTGGCCCCACCCACAGCAGGGGGCACACTCTTGACCTGCTAATTACAAAGGGGGTTAATGTATCAAATGTTAATGTAGTTGATGTTGCTTTGTCAGATCATTTCTGTGTATTTTTTGACATGTGTTTTGCTAGCAAACCACCAGCTGAATTTACAATTGTTAGAAGAAGACACATACATGAAAACACAAGTGAACTGTTCATGGGAATGCTAAATTTTGAGAAAACTCCATGCTCTACTGTTGATGAATTGTATAACTCTGTCACCACCAGTGTTCTGACTGTTCTGGACGCCATTGCTCCTGTGACGGTTAAAATAGTTACCAGTAAGAAAAAGGCCCCATGGACTAAGGCAGACTCGGTCAGGGCACAGAAGCAAGAGTGCCGGAGGGCCGAACGGAAGTGGCGAAAGTCCAATTTCCAGGGCGATTATGAAATCTTTAAAGATGAGTTGGGTGAATTTAACCGGGTTCTACGTAGAACAAGAGAAATGTATTTTTCTGACATTATTGGAGGTTGCAGTAACAATTTTCGTGTTATGTTTTCAAC
This sequence comes from Knipowitschia caucasica, assembly GCA_964034765.1. Lineage (NCBI taxonomy): Eukaryota > Metazoa > Chordata > Actinopteri > Gobiiformes > Gobiidae > Knipowitschia > Knipowitschia caucasica. The sequence continues at coordinate 3,605,996 of OZ035832.1, forward strand.
AGTTGGTAGATTAACGAACCCCCCTGTAAAGTTGCCCCTAGAATTTTCCTCTAAATCTAGGTGTAATGAGTTCGCACAGTTTTTCAATGACAAAGTACAAGGAATCAAAAACACTATCACCTCCACAGCACGTATAACAATGCAACAGCCAGAGAAGCTTTTTGAGCTAACTCACTTTGCACCTGTGGATACTGAAACTGTCAAAAAGATAATCATGAGTCTGAGCTCCTCCACATGTAGCCTGGATATATTGCCCTCTAAATTTCTGAAGTCCGTCCTGAGCAGTTTGTTACCTTCACTGACACAAATAGTAAACATGTCTCTGTCGTCAGGAACATTTCCTATGGCCCTAAAAACAGCAGTCATAAGACCTCTCCTAAAAAAGAGCAGTCTGGATCCTGCGGGACTTCAAAATTATCGCCCCATATCGAATCTGCCATTCATTGGAAAAATTCTTGAAAAAGTGGCCTCCCAACAACTTACTGAATTTTTAACAATGAATAATTCTTTTGATATGTTCCAGTCTGGGTTTAGACCCCACCACAGCACTGAGACCGCTCTAGTGAAGGTAACAAACGACATTCAACTTCACACTGATGCAGGTAAAGTCACAGTTTTGGTCATGTTAGATCTTAGTGCCGCGTTCGACACTGTCGACCATGAGATCCTCATGCAGAGACTGGAGGACTGGGTTGGTGTCACTGGCACAGCCCTAGACTGGTTTAGGTCTTACCTGGAGGATAGGAAGTACTCTGTGGAGATTGGAGACTGCGTCTCAGATGATGTGGCCCTGACCTGTGGAGTACCACAGGGGTCGATCCTGGGACCTCTCCTATTTAATCTCTACATGCTGCCGTTAGGTCAGTTAATACAAAGAAACAAAGTGTCCTACCACAATTATGCTGACGACACTCAGATCTATGTCTCACTGACTGCAGGAGAACATGGACCACTGGATTTGCTCCTTCACTGTATCCAACAGATCAGTGACTGGATGCAAAATAATTTCCTCCAGCTAAATGCAGACAAAACCGAAATCATTGTCTTTGGTCCCCAGAAACAAAGAGAGGGCGTCATTTGTCAACTTCAGTCTCTCTCCCTACTTCCTTCAGACAAGGTCAGAAATTTGGGGGTAATACTGGACTCAGACCTAAATTTCAATAGCCACATAAAATCAATAACATCAACAGCTTTTTACCATCTGAAGAACATTGCCAAAGTTAGAAATATAGTGTCCAGGGCAGACTTGGAGATTCTTGTCCATGCATTTGTCTCCAGCAGGCTAGACTACTGCAATGGCCTGCTTACAGGTCTGTCCAAACAGACCTGTAAGCAGCTGCAGTACATCCAAAATGCAGCAGCTAGAGTCCTGACAGGAACCAGGAAGTATGACCATATTAGTCCGGTCCTCAGGTCTCTGCACTGGCTTCCTGTGGCTCAAAGAATAGATTTTAAAACGGCTCTGCTTGTGTACAAGTCTCTCCATGGCCTTGCACCAGAATACATTAGTGACATGCTGGTGTCATATGAACCGGCCCGGACTCTGAGGAGCACAGGGACTGGCCTCCTGCTGGTGCCCAGAGTGAGAACCAAACATGGGGAGGCTGCGTTTCAGATCCATGCAGCTAAGATCTGGAACAATCTCCCTGAAAATGTGAGGGAGGCGTCTACTCTGTCAATGTTCAAATCCAGGTTAAAGACTGTTCTGTTTGCCTGTGCATACAACTGAAGGATTTTATCTCCATTTCTAATGCACTGCTGTCATTTTTTTTTTTTTTTTAAATTTCTTGTGTAATTTTGAAAGTTTTAATGGTTTTATTCTTTTGTGTGATTTTGGTGTTTTAATTGTGTTTTAATCTTTTGTGTGATTTTAATGCTTTAATTGTGATTCTGGTGTTTGTTTTATGTGATGATTTGTGATGTGGACTGTGAAGCGCTTTGTGTTGCCCTGTGTATGAAAGGCGCTCTACAAATAAACTTTGATTGATTGATTGATTGATATGTTCTGAAATACATGAATACACACACATAATAAGAAAGACAATTGCATCTACCCGTTTAACGCTCACACAAAGACATATTTGATTGTTTACCTCCATGACAGATCCCTCCGAGCTGTAGAGAGCAGCAAGGACAGATTGCTGCAACAGAAAAACAAACCAACGAGGACACAAAGCGTTATTGTACACACACAGTAATGACTTAAGACAGTAGCGGTGCAGGAGAGCTGGATATGTACACAAGTATTACAGTATGTCTCTGCTCAGGAGGAGATCCACAGCAGCACGCTACGCAAACACCTCTTACAGTATCTGCACGGTTTGACCAGGACATGAGAAAAGAATCATTAATAAAGAAATGCTTGGATTACAAATGTGAATCTTCTCCACTTCATTAAGTTGTATTTACTCCAGAGGCAGGATGAAACGTGGGGAGGCAGCTTTTCAGATCTATGCAGCCAGGATATGGACACGCCTCTACCCTGACCATGCTCAAAACTAGGCTGAAACCACATTTTTAGCAGTGCATAAAACAGATTATATTTTGTAGAACTGTATTTATTGCGTTTATGTCCCTTTTTAAACCCACATTTCAATGAGTTTTAAACCCTCAATGACCCTCAATGTGTGTCTTTCATGGTGGCAAATTTGTTTTTTTTTTTTAAAGTATCACTGGTCCAAAGGGAAATCTACCACGCACAGTGATAAAATTCATCAAAAATAGTTTCCAGTTTCAAACCCATACTTTTTTATACATTTTTAAATTGCTCTTGTGATGCACTTTGAATTGCCTTTTTACACAAGTTGTGCTATACATATAAATGATTGATATCTTTATCATGCTAAAGATAGAGATTTTATACTGCTTATTTTCATACTAGAGTTAGAGATTTTTTTTTTCAGTATAGACTAAATATTCATTCATCTTGTGCTGTGTGCTCCCCATTCCTACTGTCTGGAACATGTGATGCAACACTGTGTTTATTGTTTATTTTTTTGTTGTTGCTAAAATCTAGTCAAATACAATATAATATTTCATAGGGCTGTTCTGCAGTTTAAACTATGCTGGACAAATACAATTTATTCTATGGTCCAATAAAAACTACCGTTGATTAATATTGTTTAAAGCTCATTTTAAATTCCAGGTTCCATATCACGCCGTCTGAGAAACAGATTGAGCACAAACCTGTAACTTACAGTTGGCATCAGAAAGAGTTAGGGTAAGGTCTGATATTCTTATGACATGTATTTGCGAGACATACCAAATATTTTTATTGTTTTGTAAAAAATATGACTTAAATATAGACCTCTGCGTTTTCTTTTTGGTCATGGCAACGGTTGCTAGGGAGCTTTTGCTTAGTTCTGGCAAATAAAGTAGTCTCTTTTCTCAGATTATATTTTTGAATGGGTGGAAGGCGGTTGGGAAAAAAATAATTGTCGGCTTCCTCCAACCCCTTTTTCAAACCTATATTAGTGACAATAAATGTGAAATTGTGTTTTGCAGGTTCGAAATAAAATTGAACTAACTATGTAACCACCAAGTATTGTTCTAATAAGTTGTGAGAGTGTTTTGACCAAGTAATGAAGCCTAATTATACAACATTCGCACATACAACCAGACTTTACCCAATCTGAATTACAATTAGACAAACGTTTTCTTAACATAGGCATTCTTACAGAGGCGACTTGAAAAGAGTTGTTGGTGCCGCGGTGGTCCAGGTCATGGCACAAACAGGACACAAAGAGAGCCATTATCTCTATGTCCCTAAGGTCAGAAAAAAACAAGTTTGAGTCACACTTTTGGATAACAAACACGACATTTAAAATAGAGATAAAAGATAGATCCTGCATGTCTGGTACTCACTCGAGGTAGTTGGACAGCCTCAGGTTTTTGTACATAAGGTAGCAGAAGTGTGAGACTGAGAAGGCGTGCATCCAGTTGTGGTAAGGAGGGTCTCGGTAACCTTTCTTTACCATCAAACAGAATCTGGAATCAGAAAACCACAAACCGTCATTCACTGCATTCAAATGGGCAGAGAATGTGGACTATGCTTTTCCCACAAGTGACCCGCCTACTCATGTCCAAATACAAATACATATCTAATGTTAGCCTGCGCTCCTATTGCATCTGCTCATCTTGTCTCAGTACTATTCGATTGACAATACTACTTATTATTCCACTGGGTGTTGCTGGTATTAACGGCTTATTAGGTCTGTCCATTAAGGCCAAGGTCTGATATTTCTCTGTTCAGACCAAGCAAGCGAGGTTAATAAATGTTTTATTATTACTATTATTACAACTATTTTTAATTTATGCAAATATCGATCTCCGACTTGGTTTTCCTAATTGTGTTTTTAGCTTTCTGGTCTGCGATGAAGTTGTCAATCTCATCTTGTCTGTTAGTAATTTTTTCTTCGTTATTTTCTGTAATTTCTTCCTCTGGCTCGTCAAACTTGTCCGATAATAGAATTCACTGAGAATGCTCCCAGTTGTCGCCCATTAGGAAACTCAGGAAAGAAATCAATTGTGATACGCACTGTTCGGACCAATTGTCATGGTAACGGTCTGAGATGGGAAAATATCAGACCGGTGATCAGCCAATCAGACTATGCGTACGGTCCAAGTCATATAATAAAAGTACGTATATACAGTATGCATAGTAGTAGGAGGAACAAAAAATAAACAAAGGAATGGGAATATTGTAAAGTAATTATACATTTAACCATTTCTTCTTGAATTAATTAATAACATACAGTATTTATAACAAACAATGTGGCTATATGAGAACATAAATTCCCACATATCCCTGATCATGTGGATAGTTGATTATGTATAAAGAAGTTTAAAGCTTTTGGGAAGATTGGATTCTGTTTTGGATTTACAAATGAGAAGTGATATCCATCTTCAATGCCAAACGTAATTGAAATCGCGAGTGGACATCACAAGTGGTAATCAAAAAGTTCAATGAGAGGCACTGCACTTAGTTTGTGGTTGTTAATGCTTTGTTTTTATGTGTCTTTCAAAGTGGCAACATTGATTTTTAAAAAGAAACGGTGGTCCAAAGGGAAATCTACCACGCACGGTAATAAAAATCATCAAAAATAGTTTCCACGGACCTTGCGAGAGTGTGCATGTCCATCTTGTACGTGTTGATGAAGCCCATATCCTCAAACATACTGAGGACACACTGCGGAAAACATCAGAAGCACATTTACTATAGACGCACACGCAAATGATGTGTTTGTGATGTGTTGTGCGTGCTGCTGTCGTACCATAGGCGTGGTGTCGTCATGGAGAGAGCGAGGCGTGTACGTGAACTCGGCGTAGCACGGATGGATCTCTGCGACCGGTTCGATACCAGTGACCAACAGCTTGGTCACCTCTTCCTCCGAAACCTGCAAGTGTTGACACGAGGGTGAGATCAAGAGAAAATACAGTGTTTTATCTCAAAAAGGAATTTAAATAGGAATTTGAAATGGCTGCGTCAGATTATTGTTGAAATAAATATTAGACTCCCAATTTGTCCTTTTCTATATTGGCAAATAGCTGTGTTTATTTATTTAATTGCGCAGACAAGTTCTGCTCAAAAAGAGTAACGGCACAAAGTATGGGAACCTTCTTTTTTCTTCTTCTTCTTGAGCAAATAATGGCGAAAACTTCACTCTTCAAGGTCAACAATAATGATAAAGACGATGTATCATATTGGGATGAGAATGTTTACACAAATGCCATAGAGAGACTAGAGAGAGACCAGAGAGAGAGAGAGAGAAGATGGAGACCAGAGAGATGACAAAGAGAGAGAAGAGAGACTAGAGAGAGACCAGAGAGAGAGAAGATGGAGACCAGAGAGATGACAAAGAGAGAGAAGAGAGACTAGAGAGAGACCAGAGAGAGAGAAGATGGAGACCAGAGAGATAACAAAGAGAGAGAGCAGAGAGACTAGAGAATAATCAGAGACACCTGAGAGAGACCAGATACAGTAGATACCAGAGAGATCAGAGAGAGCAGAGAGACTAGAGAGAGACCAGAGTGACACCTGAGAGAGACCAGAGAGAGACCAGAGAGAACAGAGAGAGCAGAGAGAGCAGAGAGACTAGACAGAGACCAGAGAGAGACCAGAGAGAGACCAGAGAGAGATCAGAGAGAGACCAGAGAGAGACCAGAGAGATACCAGAGAGATACCAGAGAGATACCAGAGAGAGACCAGAGAGATACCAGAGAGAGACCAGAGAGAGACCAGAGAGAGACCAGAGAGAGACCAGAGAGAGACCAGAGAGAGACCAGAGAGAGACCAGAGAGAGACCAGAGAGAGACCAGAGAGAGACCAGAGAGAGACCAGAGAGAGACCAGAGAGAGACCAGAGAGAGACCAGAGAAAGACCCGAGAGAGACCAGAGAGAGACCAGAGAGAGACCAGAGAGAGACCAGAGAGAGACCAGAGAGAGACCAGAGAGAGACCAGAGAGAGACCAGAGAGAGACCAGAGAGAGACCAGAGAGATACCAGAGAGAGACCAGAGAAAGACCAAAGAGAGACCAGAGAGAGACCAGAGAGAAAGGTCTTTTATTTTCTTTCCTGTTTGTTGTAGTAATGTATACATTTTTCTTTCATAGCCACTTTTATCATATTTCATTTTGACTTTTGTATTTATTTATTTGGCAGATGTGTGAGTGAAGTTTATTGGTGATTTGAAAACAACCTATAAAATATACATATCAGCTACGACAGGACATGTATGTTTGCACGTTTACCTTCATATGGTACATCATCATCTCATTGGCCAGATGAGATCTGAACTGGGCTTCATGGACTCTCTTGTAGAGAAGAGACTAAAACAATACAAAAACATTATTAATCAAATGCATTTTAGATGATTCAAATATACTACGCTGACACATTTTCAAATAATAATTGATGTGCAGCAGAGGGGGATTACTTTCCTTGTCGTGCATTGTCAAATTTTCACAAGTCGTTCCTCAAAGATCAACTAATAAGAGTCTAATGAGAGCGCTTGGAGAATCACAGCCGGCCTTTGGGTCCCTGTCCGCCGCTCTTCAGCCCACACTAAACTTCTCTAAATGTCCCTCGAGAGCTGCCCACTGAAGCTCTGCTCAAGGCTCTGACAGTGAGCATGGGAAAGGACAATGACTACTACTACTACTACTACTCCTACTGCTGCTGCTGCTGGATTAAGATTCCCTTCATCCCACAAGTTACAGAACAGTAGGAATGAGGAGCACACAGACACAAACTAAGACACATGAATATTAAAGATATATAGAAGGATTTTCTTGTTCCGGGCGGATCATCTAGACTAATTGTCAATCAATTGTCCATGTTTGTCAAGTGTTTTTGGGAGAAGGGGCGGTTCTTTCCTAAAATTCAGGAAAATCCTTAGAGTTTACATTTAATAGCACAACTATATACTTAAAAACATTCAAATAATATCTCTCTCTTAAAGGAGCAATATGTAAAAAATCTGGCCAAAAGCGGTACTGAAATCTCTTCCGCTCTTCCTGACTCAAGTTGCCAGATATGCAGACAAATCTAGCTGGGACCATATTAGCCAAATAGACATTTTGCCAACAACAAATCCTTTTTCACAAAGGCCACGTTAGAAATCCTTGTTTTTTTCCTTGTTTTGAAATGAATGATTTGAGAATCATAAAGAGACCTTTTATAGTTCTGCGGCCTGACATGTTTCTTTAGCAGTGAAATTAGCTCGACACGGTGAGATCTGGCAACCCAGATCTTGTTCTTTCTGATTGGTAAAATGGTGGAGGGGATTTAGGGGCTGTAAAACTAATTTTGAAATTTGACTATCTCGGCTGAACTACTGTAAACAGTTAAAGAAGTCTTCACAAGAGCATGTTTTATTAATGCCTTTTGACAGGTTGGGGGCATTTAATGATGACTTGACATGAAAATCTTACATATTGCTACTTTAAGCTTCATAAAGAATGTATAAAAAGAGCTTTGTTTACTTTGCATTCTGTATTTGTTGTTTGTGTGTGCACTTTTTATTGAACTGTATTTTAATATGTATATGATTGTCTTGTCAAGGACTACAGATGGAAAGTAGCATGGTGCTAAATCGAGAGCAGCTATATTTTTATGTGACTAGCTGCACATTGTCCTTAACAAATTCAACTTTAAACAAATAAATACAAATATATAAATAACGCAGAACTACACTACAAGTCTGGCTAGAGTCAGTCTGGCCTGTTTGTCTTTTTTGTTTGAAAAATCTGTTCCAAGGCTGTGCTAGCAACAAATAATCCTGCAGTCAAGTGTTAGTGAAAGTGAGAAACAGATTTCAATAGATTGGAATAGCTTCTTCCTCCTTTCACAGAGTTTACTTTCAGATGGTATATCAGGTCCCCCAGCTTTAACACAAACTCTGAACTTGCTTCCTCTGTATAAAACTCTTTGCTATAACAGTACCACTTTTTTTTTTTTTTACTGCCATTTAACTTTGGTGCTGAGAATGAAAAATAGCAATAAAGGAAACGTACATGTGCAATACTGATACCGCAGTAAATGGAAAACGCCGTTGCCAGGTCCTCATCAAAGCGATTGAACCAGGGTCCATTCATTTTATTTACCAGCTCAGCCACACCGATCACTTCTATAGAGAAAGAAGAAGGGATACGTATGATAGTGAGAGACCTTAAAACAGGATGAAATATGTACTCATGCTAAAAATGTAGAGATGATCTTTAGAAGTGAAAAACATGAGGAGGACTGCGAAAGGGCACTTCAACAAAAGGTCTCCAGGAACTCCAACTCTTAAAGGGCGGCGTGAATATGAACCCAAACGGAAAACATACGCCTCTGGTACAGCTGCGCGCCAATCACAATCAAATTGAAATCTTTGCACCATTCTTTGCCCTGGGACTAAAATGAGCAACGATTTGTCGATGGAACAAGCAAGTTTCCTTTGTCTTGTTGTTGGGAGGAAGAATTATATTTCAACTCTAATAACAGATACATTTTTGGTTGCTATAATCAATATAATTGGTTGCTTTGTGTCCGACTGATCGGACACAAAGCAACCAATTTATAAACGTTTTAACCATTTATAAATTGGTTAAATATATGTCATGGAACCTAATTATTCTCACCAAAACCTGGATGGCACAGCATTCCCAATCTTTCCCACACACCAGACTCATATTAGATGATGTGGGCAAAGTGTCTTGCCAAAGGACACAACAGCAGTTTGTTACTTAGCCTCAGTCAAACCAATGTGGCAGCTGATGGAACCACAGGTCTCCCATCACAGTACTAACAAAGCCCTGCCCTGCTTAGTTTCTGAGGTCTGACAGGATCAGGCTTTCACATGTTCCTTATTTGGTTTGGTCCAGCGCCCAGCCAACGTAAATAGTTAATTCTGACCAATATATATTTGTCAATACAACAACATCCAATTTCAGCTTAACCAACTAAAGGGGTAAAACCAATGTGTTCCAGATATAATGTTTAACCTTTTTCAGAATTATATTATCAGAATTTAACGTAAAAGAATGAGCAATGTTTTGTAAATGTTGTGAGACAAATAAAAATATCTAGTTCAAGCATCTTCTATACTTAACATTTTTGCAAAAGATCAGAAGAAACAGGTGGCAGTGGAATAGAGGTTTTTCAAATGGAACTGTCGTGGAGTTATTTTAACTTAAACTAAATTAGACGTTTAAACCGTGATTGTATGGTTTGTCTCGCTGTGCGGGAGCAGGTGTGGCGCACCGTCGTTCTCGTCTTTGATGGGGAAGCAGAGGATGTTTCTGGTCCTGAAGCCCGTGCTGTCGTCCACGCCGCGATAGAACAGCGGGTGTGAATATGCGTCCTTAATATTCAGAATCTGACCAGTGGTCGCCACATGACCCGCGATGCCCTGGTCTGCTGGGATCCGGAACTCTTTCTGAAAATGAAAGGTTTACGTTTTTAGGAATGATTGTAGTCTAACACACACAGACAAGTTTGACAGACTTCAGAGACTTGACTTGTCTTTTGTAGTTTGAGTTTTCTGAACTTGGGAGACTGCGTTTAATATGTAAGAAACACATCAAAAAGCAAAATAAGAACATGAAATGCCAAAGATAAATAGATATAAAAACCCACATTAAAGGAGTTTGTTTGTTTGATCATCACTTGAATAATTGATCAAATGATGATGATCAAATAGACATGTGCTCCTCTCTGGTCAAGAGGTTTTGTAATTATGTGAAGGGATGAGAGATGTGAACCGTGATCAAAATCAAACATTATTTTGTTTGATTTTGATTTCCCAAGGCTCACCTAAAAACACTAAGGCCCTGTTTAGACGAAGACGCTGCGCAGACGCTGCAAAGTAATTAACAAAGACGACCAGGCTCCTGAAAGCCATGCAGTTCCAGCGTCCGGCCAGTAGTGGGCAGAGGAACTTTACAACACCCCCCGCCCTCCCAGCAGTACATTCACTTCCTCAACAACATCCTCCTCAGGCGCCGCAAAGACGCGAAAGAATGCACCAACATCATTCTGCATTTCACAGCAGCAGCAAATATGGAAACTGAAACTACAGCTTAGCGGGGTTTCGTTTGAACACGTTGGCATTAGTTTATCCGCTGCCATTGTTGTTTTTGCAGCAGAGAATTCACACCTGTCATTAAGGATGAAACATGGAGTGCGTTCCACATATTGTATTATCGGCCACAATTTCATACCGTTCCATTCCGACTCTGACATAAGTAAGTGTCACTGATCTTCTGTCCATGATATAATGTTTCTTACCTCTTCATCGCTGACCACACCTCCATCGAACACCTTTGCCACCAGCTCATGGGTGAAGCGGTCCAGAAGGAACACTGAACAACTGCAACACACCAACAATGTAACACCTCTATTAGACCACTACAAGTATATACCACAATATGCACTAAATTACATACGGTCTCTTTCATTAATAATCAGTTTAAATTGTTCTCGTACAGATTTTCATGCTTCATTTTAACGTCTGGCCTAGAACTGTGTGTGTTTGCGTTGTTTTATCTTTAATGACAGTTGAAAATACATTTAAGCCGAGTTTGTCTATGGTTTAGAAAGACCCGAGTGGCAGCAGGGTTTCATTCCAACCAAGCAGGAGCACAAAGTCTCGGTTCAGACTGGAGTCACTTGAAAAAATGGGTGTAGTCTGGTGTGCTCCTGTTTGGTTGGAATGAAAACCTGCAGCCACGTAAGACCTTTGAGGACCGATTTGACACCGGAGATATCATTCATTCGTTGTGTTTTGGGTTTTAATAGTTAGTTTTTGCAGCTTCCTGGGAGTTCCCTTTTTACAAAACACCAACCAACACTACATTGTAAAAGTGTATAACCAATATGGCTACGAGTTTTGTAAATAAAAAGAATTGAAAAGTTGAAACTTGGAAAAATTAGAGTATTGATCAAAAGTTCATTCATTTCTGTAATTCAACTTAAAATGTGAAACTACTGCATGATTTAGACTCATAACCTGCAGAGTGAGTTAAGCCTTTGTTTGTTGTTACTTGAATGATTGTGGCTGACAATTACTTTCAAAACATGTAAAATATTCTAATTTTCAGAAATATTTTGTTATTATTTTTCACAGCTGGACATGTTTGATAGACTGTATGTGGTGGTGGTGGTGTGATGGACCCCTGATGTATAAGCTTCTGCTTCTGGGAGTTCCATTTTCACAATGTAGCACATGTACTTTTAGGGACTGTGTGAATTGTGAATAAACTAAACTAAACTAAACAGCTGTGAACCATAATTATCAACATTATGACAAAAAAAGGCTTGTCATATCTAATTTTGCTCATACTAAGTCATACTAAGAAATTGATATTTGAACAATATTCTAATTTTACACCTGTGGAAAAAATTTGCACTTTTTCTCAAGAGAAACACGTTCGTAACCGTCATCCATGAGGCAAACTCGTAATGAAAAACGCCTTCACGGATTGACATAACTCCACCTTCTATAATAATACAGACTTTGAAGAGCAATCTCACATCTCTGCTCCACTCAGGTTCCTGGCCTCCACTATAATTTCCTGCAGCAGCACCGAGACATCATCTGCAAGAATCAAAGAGAAGCAGAGAGAAAGGGGAGGAAGTGAACAAACGAATAGACACACAAACCAAAACAGGAAATGAACAAAATAATGGTAGCTTCTGGGGCGCCATACGAGCTTTGCAATCTGACAAGACTCTGAACAGAAGGAGGCAGTTTGCTTTACCACCGCCGACAAATCAGAAAGATAATGTTCTCCGTGGATACAAATTGGAGTGTAATTATGGGATGGAAAGGTGGAGCCATCTTTTTTAATGCCCTTTTGATTTTACACTCATGATCCGATGCGTAATCACCTTTTCAGGCCGGCAATATCTCATTTCATTATGAGCGCCATTAGTGTCACAAGGCAATTACGGACAAATCGACTGTTAACGCTGAGTGTCCTTTTGTGAGGCGGACGGAGGGATAAAAAGAAGTGTACCCAAGTGTGTGAAGAGGTTCTTGGCCACTTGTAGCAGAGCCTGTGTGGGGAGACAATAGACACACAATGAAATCCGGTGCAAAAGTGGAAGTGTTTGGTTTTGGCGAAACGTCTGCGTCAGTCTGTGCGTACCTGGCATTCCACTTTGAGCTTCTGTTCTTTCTGAAAGGCTAAAGTTGACGTGAGGACAGTGGACGTGTAGCAGAAGCAGTGCTGGATGGCGTGCTCGTCAGCCTCTGTGTGTCTGGGAAGCACAAAATGAAAGGATCGTTTTGATGAATGCGGCTTCCCAAAATGTCCATGTTGGCTGTGTATCTTTCAGAACCTGCGACCCGTCTCTATTCTCACGACACTCTCCACATTACGATACGTCTCAGGAATAAATAAAGGGTTTGACCCGTTATCTAATGCTCTGCCCTACAAGACTATTGATGTATTTATATCCAATAGTGTATAAGTCATTTATTGAACACACATTATAAAGTTTTGGATGTCAAAATATATAAAAAAAAATCAATATATATTTATATGATAAAAATAAAATAAAAATAAAACATGTAAATAAAAGAAATCAATATTACTAAATACAAAACCAATATTGTATCTGTTTAAAATAAATAACAATAATAATATTTGTGTGGCACATCCCTAGTTGAAGCTTTGATCATTAGTATTTAAAGCTGTCATTAACCAACTGTGAGAGGAACTCTTTCTGCAACAGATCATGTTCTGAGTGATCTGACGGCTACACTGAAAACGTGTTGTGTGTCTTTGGGTTGTTGAAAACAATCTACAGACTGGGTGTAGTCTGTCTTTCTTTGCCTGCTCAAGATGCTGGTATAGAAAGACAGACTGGGTAAATAAAACCTATCTGCTGTTCTTGGCCTCACCAACAGAGGGCAGTGTTACACAGGTGACCTGCGTTTGGGCTTTTCAGCTCCAGGGCCTTATTGCCCAGAGAATCCCCAAATCCACAGACAAGAAGAAAAATGTATTTTTCCAGCAATCAAACTGCTCTGAAGGATTTAGTCCTGGGGCTGTGGTCTTATCACAGCCTCCAGTGGCCATGATGAGATGAAGTCTGCAGGCTGTGTGCTGGTTCAGGTCATTTGTGGGCTTCAATACGAGAAGGACACAAATACGTTAAAATATTCACAAATGTATAATACAATGGGGCCTAGTTTATTCCAAATTGATCTGAAAAATTCAGAGGCTACACATTTTGTATTTTTGTACCACATGCAAATAGTCAAACTCTGATCCCAAACTGGTATTATGAATTATTTATCATCTGTAATTTTAATCAGACGTCATAGTAATAACCTAATGCTATAACCCCAAATACGAGGTGGTCACAAAAAAATGGATAAAAGTAAAACCCTTTTGTTTAAGCCTCAAACCAAGTTTTAAAAAGTAGTAAAGAAGTGAACAAACTTTTATCATGTCCATCCCCAGAGTCCAAACAGACAATCGACTTCTAGGCCACCATTTTCTATTGTTTGTTCTACAGTGCACACAAAGGCCAAGAAGTTCTAGACCATACTGTAGTAAATTGTTGAATAGAGAATTAGTTTGTATATTTTTGTGAGCTACAATGTTTACCCAATTCAATGTTTATCTAATTCAATGACCACCTGTTGCATGGCACAATAGTGTTTTTTTACTGCTGGGAAAAAGTGTGAAAATAGATTATTATCGTACACGTTTGACCAACACTGAATTTGATTAAAAAATAAATAAGTCAGTAAAGTGATGTTTAGAGATAGAAAAGCAATTCTGACATGAAAAGCTGAAAATACCTGCAACAATTAGGTTTTTACCTCCAAAACTACGCACACGTCAGAATGTTGTTTCCTGATGAAGAAAGCTTAAACAGTCTTTGGCCGGCTGTCGAAAGGCCAACCGGCTGCACCACTCCCACGTCCAATATATCGAAACTTTTGCGAACCTTTTGTGAAGTTTTCATCTCCATATGAAAGCAATGATCAGCTGTATCATTGAGAAATATGGCCTCAGTAAAAACCTGTGTAACTCTGCGTGGAGAGATATATTTATCACATTTATCACACAGTTGCCACTATAATCTGGCTCCGGTTACTATGGAAATGAGGTGCCAGCTATGTGACTGGAGCCCGTGGCAGAGGCAGAAATTATGGGCTCTAATCCGCTCTCATCTATCTTAGCCGTCAGAGGAGGAGCGTGAGTTGTGGCATACGGGATTGTGTGTAAGCCCTTGGATGGCAGAGTCAAAAGGACATGTGATAGGCCCCTGATAGGAGCACTTAGAAACGCACGATTATGAGCGGGTCACCAAACGAAAATATGCATCTGATAAGTGCATTTACATAATAAGAGAAGTTCAGTTTGACAGAGTGGGAAAGACATGAAATTTCAGAGTTATGCCGCTAAATATGGAACAGTCTCTCTCTTTCTCTCTCTCTCCCCACTGCACCCTATAGCTTCTCACTGAGCTGTGCCGTCTGCAGGGTCTAAGGTCTCGGATTTTCTCACTGAAACCACACTGACCGATTCCACTTACACAGAGCTGAAGTCTCCGGGAAGTGTGCTGTCAGTATGCTAGTTGTTATTAGATTCACCTTGACAGATAACTATGCTCAGGTTTCTGAAAGTTGTGAGTAGTACTTATAAACTGTGCTTTTGCTGGTGAATAATTAGGAAACAGGAAAGTATTAGGAAAGTAAGTAATATGGTCATTTATTTTTATGGCAGTGAAAAAGCCGACTATGCATTTAAGTAGCTCAAACTTTAATTGCAGGAGGGGGCTCTGCAATTACACTAAGGAATACAATGTTCCTGTTTTTTTACATCAGCTACAAATGGCCTTTCTCTAAATACACATTTGATCTAATTAATGCACACAAAGGAACAGCCACACAAGTTACTGTATGATGCTTCAGGCCGATCCACTCCACAGGTTCTCTTCAGTGTGTGGAAAAACTACTATGGTAGAGCCGGTGGTCAAGTATTGATGCAAGTGAATAATAGTGATGATTGTGACACTGGATATAAGAATTAGGTTTTCATAACAAGCATCATATTAATGAATGGGTTTCGGCTTCCTGTCTCCCGCAACATAAAAATAAAGATAATACATTACATTTTGGATTTGTAGTTAAACCCGTGGATACAGTAGAGCCTCTTGGAAAACAAACCTGGATGATATGTGGTACAAGCTTTCCTGAAAACCCAAATCTTTGCACCAGTTGGTGGATGTAAGACCTGACAACACCAAAATAAATGATTCGCTTCCAAACAAAGTGAAGTGAGCTGGGCGTGAAGAATGAACGACATATGGTGTAACTCCAGTTTCAGTCTGCCATTTCCTGGCTGTTGAGCTCCAATGTGATGCTCTGAATCGTCCACTGCTTGCAATAAATGTACTGTTTGTGAATGTATTTCACATGTGTATTACTATTTTTCACGTTACTAGATGCAGAGAGTGTAGAGTATTCTTACTTTGTCCCTCCCTGCTTGTTGAAGGCGCAGGCCAGAGCCACCACCTGACCTGTGGCTCTGCTGACCACGGGGACACACAGCATGGATGTGATCTCACAGTCCAGCATGCTGGACAGCTGCCGCCGCTCCTCCTGCTCCGTCATACAGACAAATTAGTCACAATTCAAGACAAGAATACATTTGCAACAAAAAAAGGTCCACGTACGGCACTGATGTCTTGGAGAGAAATGGACTTTTTCTTTTCCACGACTTGACCAAACCTCCCAAACATAAGCTGAAACAGACCAATCAGAAGTACTAAACTAAAAACTTGTTTTCATTGAAGACAGAACAGACGTGCACATATGGTTGTGCTGATTGTGCGATGGGAACTGGGAGGCTTTTGGCTGTAAATTGAAAACTATAGAAAAAACAAGTATTGGCCATATGCTGTGTTTTGTACAGGCAATAAGTAAGCAGCGACTTAACCACTTAACCACCAGAGATCATATCAGACGAGTTAAATAAATCATGTCTCCTTGCATTCTATTTAATTTAACAGCAATAACAGAGCCAGCTAGTGTTTGTTTGTGCGCTAATATCTTTCTACGTTCAGATTTCACACTTAATTTCTCCTCAGCTCTACGCTCTGTTCGCATCATAATAGAAAGCCTGCTTAAAAATGCACTGCTTCCATCGCGAGCCGGGAAGACGCCGGCACCCAGAGGAAGTGATTACCTTTCTCACCCAAATTTCTTAATTACAAAGCCCTGACAGGGATTATGAGCGATTACATGTAGGAGGGCCATAGTGTCAGTCGGAGAAACCAATATATCACCGCAGCAGCTTTAGGAAGCACAGTGCACCTCCCTAACAGGATTTGGTGTACTAGGCCATTCCAGCTCACATGTGCAAATAACACAAGAAATCCTATTAATCTGGGAATGTTTGCAGAAATTAATGAAGGGGACCAAATCAAATACGGAATTAAGGAATTATAACATGAAGCAGAGCAGAGAGGATACTCACTGGGAAGCTGATCTCCTCCTCCAGGACCTTATCCCCAACCACCTAAAATAAAAGGGCAAAAGAAAGGCTGGTAATTCAAAGTTATTAGGGAGATGATGAGAGAAGGCTGATGCTAAATATTGTACGCTGAATACAGAGGTTGATTTTGTGAGCAGAGGGTCAGCGTCAAGACCAGTGGGGCGGCTGCGGCTGTAAAGTGCTGTCATTGTGTCCTTGGGCAAGACACTTTACCCACTTAGCCTAGAATGAGTCTGGTGTGTACGGAAGAGCATTGCTGTCACTCAAAAAAAAAAAAAAAATTGTAAAAAAAAAAAAAAAAAAAAAAAAAAGATCTCATAATTATGAGATAATTATCTCGTAATTATGAGATAATTATCTCGTAATTATGAGATAATTATCTCGTAATTATGAGATGATTATCTCGTAATTATGACATATTATCTCATAATTATGAGATTTAAAAAAATAACAAACAACAGAGACACTGACTCAGTGGTGATGATGGGGCTTTTTGATTTACTGCACTTTTATCATCTAATTGGATTAAAACATAAGGAAATACAGGTTGTTCTTCAAGAAGATGGCTATGACATGAGCTTGTCCACTCTGAGAAGGCGTCTAAGACACTATGGATTGTTTAGGCGCACCGCTTGCACGGACCTCCTTGATGTTGCATTGTTTATACAAGGACAACTGGAACATTACGGCAGGCTTCATGGATACAGGTTAATGCACTTGAAATGTATTCAAGCTGGATTGGTGGTGTCTCAAAGAACAGTGCGCCACCTTATCGGCATTCTTGATCCAGAGGGTGTCGCGCTCAGATCAAGCCAACGTCTCATCAGACGTGTTTATAACAATCCAGGGCCAAATTTCCTATGGCACGTTGACGGCTATGACAAATTGAAACCATACGGGATATGCATCAACGGGGCAGTGGACGGTTTCTCTCGAATGGTAATCTGGTTGCATGCCTTCTCAACCAACAGCGACCCCAAAGTTGTGGCTGGATACTTCATGAATGAAGTGAATCAGATGCAAGGGACCCCTGCGAGAATTAGGACAGACTTGGGTACAGAGAACGGTGTCATGGGCGAGCTGCAGAGATTTTTGCGGAGTAACCATGATGACAATTATTCTGAAAACTGCTACATTACTCAACCTCTCAAGAAATCCCATAGAGTGGTGTCCGTGGTGTCTGGTCCACCCGGTCCTGCTGAAGCCATCGTGTGGATAATGAAGCTAGCAATGACAGCAACTTTGTGACTATGACAATTTTTTGACTAATAAGGAAGAATTTCATAATAGATGGTTAAAATATTTCTTAATATAATCAAATATTTACCTGTACTGTTGGTGAAAGTTGTAGATGAAACAATGAACTGCATGCAGCCTGCCTCATGAGATTTTTTTTTTATTTCATTTTTTATCTCATAATTATGAGATAGTTATCTCATAATTATGAGATAAAAAATGAAAAAAAAAAAATTCTATCTCATAATTATGAGATAACTATCTCATAATTATGAGATCTTTTTTTTTTTTTTTTTTTTTTAACAATCTTTTTTTTTTTTTTAAGTGACAACAATGCTCTTCCGTAGGTGTGTGTGTGAATGGTTGGAGGTGAATTGAATTGAATCCTTTGTAATACCATAAAATAAACAAAAGAAAGATATTGTAAAAAGGGGTAGGACACATACAGTACGTTTTACTTCTACCTACTCCTTTTCGATATGTATAGCCTCGCTTCTGTCAGTGTGCCCCAGGGCAGCTGTGGCTAGGGTAGTATTTCATAACCACAGTGAAGAGAGAGAGAAGTGGAGAGAATTAATAATGCCATCTGAAGTGTCTTTGAGTGTCCAAAAAGTGCTAAATATATAAAACTAATGTATTATTATTATTTTTATTATCAAACCCAACATTTGCAACACATTATTTGCCCCCCCCCAATAACATAATACCGACTGTTGTAACTGTAAATGACTGCAGTAAGTATTTGTCAGCAGCTGTAACATAACTATGCATTCCACTACATAGCTAATTTAAATGTTATTTAATTACAGTAACTCTGTATTTGTAACTACATCCACCCCTCCCTGTAGGACAGAGAGACAGAATCCTCCAGTGTTTAACTCACTTCCACATTAGCAGCGTGCTATGTACACAATTGAATTTGGAGGTGTGTAATTGGCCTCCTGAGGACTACGGAGGGAGGTAATGATCACTGTGGATGCACTGTACCTGGCAGAAGAGCTGGTGGTTGTCCTCCGACACCAGCAGCAGACAGCAGCACTGCGATTTGGTCTGCTCCTGCAACTGTACACAAGCAAAGCAGACAGCCGTTCAGTGCTCATGTAATCTTCTGCACACTCACATCAGGAAGGGATTGTCTAAAGCTACTATTTAAGATTCTCTCAAGGCGCTAAAGACGAGATTAGAGAAAGGACAAAATGAAAAATCACTGAAGCAGAGCAGTGATGAAAAAGTGCATTGTTTGTCACAAGCGTTACAGAACGTGCCGGAGTTTCAGAGTGGGGCAGTGCAACAGTGGACTTGTTTCTTGTGATATTGCATTCATGCATCAAACAAATACAATATGCATATTATTTGTTCCATATTTGGAGATTTATTTTTCTATTTCCTGATGGTCGTCAGTGCCTTTTATTTTGTTTTCTTATACATGTAATTGAAAAAACCCCCCTGCAATGTAGCTAATATTTGTATTCTTATATTTTGAAACATGATGTATCATCGTTGATCTCCAAAGCTGATCGCCAAATACACATTCCTGCTTTCCAGTGTGTTTATGTGAACAGCAGAGAGAGACACAAGGAAAAGCGAGGAAATACACAAGATATGTGGTTATCGCAAGAGCCTACTAAATCAAGTTTTAGTAAAAAAATATTGGAATAAACAAATTCTTCTGCAAGTTTATAATCAGTAGCATTGGGGCAAAACAGATATACTGTACGTTTTACACAATCTTGAGTGTTTCTATCCATGCCAAATGTGACATGTACATTTCTCCTGTGTGAGATTAATAAAGTATATCTTATCTTATACTCTATTGGGGACATATACTGTATAAACATACAAACACCAGGCAGTCGCTGACTACTTCATCATTTTGAGACTGAAGTAGTTGTACCCATACACCGGGAAAAGACCATTCAAGACAAAGTAACCATAATAGGTAAACAAATATTTATCCCAGTCTATCATTGTCACTGACTAAAAGAAGGTATGTCACAACAAATGATGGATGTAGAAGCCCCGTCTCATCTTTAGCAGATGCAGGTTTTGTATAATAAAAAGTGAAGGCAGTTTAAATTATGTTTTGTTATGTTATGTTTGACTCTTGTCTTTGAAAATGTTCTTACATAGTGGAAAAGAGTGAACTTCTGCTAAACTGCTAAATCACATACCACACATGTCCTTGTCAAGTCATTCATTGTAAAGAAAAGTTTAGTCATCGGCAACTATGCAAGTGAAAAAACAGTTTTTCAGAGAGCTTTGCTTTTTGAATTCCCTTTTGTTGAATAAAACCTTGGCTCTGGCACAGCCTCTGCTTTTATGACTGTCTTTTCACTTACTCAACATTTAATTCAGATACCTTTTATGTTTTCAATTTTGAACATAGAAAAGAATCAAGGTTTTTTTCTATTCACGGTACAGCGTGTCTTTACAAACAGGAGAGAGCTGAACAAGTGTATGCGGCGCTGTGCTCTGCTGGAGGTGCAGAGGTGGAGACCAGAGTCCTGCTGCGGCCGGTGATAGGAACGCGTTCTCGTTCATAATAATCACCACTCATTATCTGGCAGCCGCTCGGGCTATGTGCGTCGCATCACGGACACGGATGCATCAGGGACGTTTGAATGTAGGATTTTGTAAAATACATTCGTTTCAATTTTTTTTGTCTCCTCCGCCTGGGAGGAGACAGTGAAGCAAACACCACTGCTCACAGACTCAATACAGGTCATGCCTCACCTGCTCACAACATGTATGTAGATGTATGAAGTATAGTATACAAATAAATGTTCTTTATCTCTTATTTTTTATCTCCAAAGGACAAGAATTTTCATAAATTATAAACTTTACACTTTCCCTTTTATATTTATTTTACCATCAAAGGTCCCATTATCTCTGCAACTTGATTTAATTGCAGGAACAGCTACTCAAGTGACCCTAGAAGATAAAATAACAGAGAAAGCAAGGTCTGTCTTGATTGTTTAGCAGTAGGTTGGGCTTTTTATAACGTGACCTTAGCCATCCGTACACTCCGTTCAATCATCATTTCACTGCACGTAACGTCTGGGTCTGTTCCTGGGTTAGCGAATACAATCACTTGAATTTCAACCGACCAATCAGAGAGTGCGGAAGGCAGGTGTTGTGGGTGACGTCAAGAGTTTGCGTCGAACGGGAAGGTCGTAGTTTGGCAATGCCGAAAATGCGATAGTAAAGTAATCCGGTCTGGTTCTATCAAGAAAATGAAGCCGGAGCAATAGGAATGTTTAGCAAATGTAATTGCTGGAAAAAATTGTGGTGCTACTCCCCACGGGCTCCGTTAGCGGCAAAGGAGATGGCTAAAGCTAGGCTAAATGCTAACAACAGACTCGGGCGCACTACATACGTCACGGTAAACTCAGATCCAATGGTTTCAATCTGCAAAAGGAGTGAACCCCTCCCACCTGTTAACGGAGTCAATGGAGGAAATCCAGACCTTAGTATGAAATGAAATTTGTACTATGGTGTGGTACGACCAGGCTAACTGGCTTCTTATAGAAAAGCACAAACTGTGAAGGGCACCGTAATTCTGAAATGCACTTACCTCCCTGACTAGCAAGTCCAAGTCAAGTCCAAGAGAGACAGAGAGACAGAGAGAGAGAAAGAGAGAGTGAGAGAGAGAGAAAAAGAAAGAGAGATCAATACTATTGACCAGATGCATCGCCGTCATCCAGTCACGTGATTGTGCATGAGCTTACGGCGGAAGTAGAGGAAACTAGCATTAGCATTAGCATTGCGGCGAGAGCAAAACGGACACAACTCTTAAAAACTGAGACTCCTAAATCGAGACGTGGCTTCTTCAAGCACGTGTATGGAAGATTTTTTGTGTCATCAGATTTAGAATTTTTTTTAGCTTGAATTTTTCCATTTGAAATTTTTAACCCTGAAAAATAATTCAATGGTGAAAAATGCACATGACACATCCGGTGTTCTGACGAGTTTTGTGCTCTGTCAGTGGGTCTGTCAGTTGCTCTGTCAGTTGCTCTGTCAGTTGCTCTGTCAGTTGCTCTGTCAGTTGCTCTGTCAGTTGCTCTGTCAGTTGCTCTGTCAGTGGGTCTGTCAGTTGCTCTGTCAGTTGCTCTGTCAGTTGCTCTGTCAGTTGCTCTGTCAGTTGCTCTGTCAGTTGCTCTGTCAGTTGCTCTGTCAGTGGGTCTGTCAGTTGCTCTGTCAGTTGCTCTGTCAGTGGGTCTGTCAGTTGCTCTGTCAGTTGCTCTGTCAGTGGGTCTGTCAGTTGCTCTGTCAGTTGCTCTGTCAGTTGCTCTGTCAGTTGCTCTGTCAGTGGGTCTGTCAGTTGCTCTGTCAGTGGGTCTGTCAGTTGCTCTGTCAGTTGCTCTGTCAGTGGGTCTGTCAGTTGCTCTGTCAGTTGCTCTGTCAGTGGGTCTGTCAGTTGCTCTGTCAGTGGGTCTGTCAGTTGCTCTGTCAGTTGCTCTGTCAGTTGCTCTGTCAGTTGGTCTGTCAGTTGCTCTGTCAGTTGCTCTGTCAGTTGCTCTGTCAGTTGCTCTGTCAGTTGCTCTGTCAGTGGGTCTGTCAGTTGCTCTGTCAGTTGCTCTGTCAGTGGGTCTGTCAGTTGCTCTGTCAGTTGCTCTGTCAGTGGGTCTGTCAGTTGCCTCTGTCAGTTGCTCTGTCAGTTGCTCTGTCAGTTGCTCTGTCAGTGGGTCTGTCAGTTGCTCTGTCAGTGGGTCTGTCAGTTGCTCTGTCAGTTGCTCTGTCAGTGGGTCTGTCAGTTGCTCTGTCAGTTGCTCTGTCAGTGGGTCTGTCAGTTGCTCTGTCAGTGGGTCTGTCAGTTGCTCTGTCAGTTGCTCTGTCAGTTGCTCTGTCAGTTGGTCTGTCAGTTGCTCTGTCAGTTGGTCTGTCAGTTGCTCTGTCAGTTGGTCTGTCAGTTGCTCTGTCAGTGGGTCTGTCAGTTGCTCTGTCAGTTGGTCTGCGCATGCGACATTTTACTGAGGTAAAGACAGGCGCTAGCTTTCAGCAGGTCTATCGGTTGATAACATGAATCTAACAGGTTGATATGGGATTTCTAATGAATGGATTCTAATGAAACCAAGGCGAATAACAAGATGATACTACATTAATTAGTCTTTTTGGGTAAAGGTGCTTGTTTCAAATCATTATAGCTGTATATTCCTGTTTATTTATTTAGGCTGTGTGTGTTTGTTTGTGTTCATGAAAACCATCACATTTGAACATTTATAGCAACAAAGGACAGTGTTATTGTTGGTATTGGTATTTGGGTCTAGTTTCCACAGGGCTCACTTGTGTTACTTGAAAAAGAGTTCCATGTAAAGGAATTAACAAAAAACAGTTATTCCACAGCTGATGATATTTGCGGAGTTGTCTTTGAAATAAAGTAACAACGGTAAGAACACCGTATGGCTGCTTATTTCTTGAGCTGTGAAAAGTTACGTGCTCTTTCGGCTCCACTTGCTCCGTAAACAAAGAAAAATCTCTCTCTCTCTCTCTCTCTCTCTCTCTCTCTCTCTCTCTCTCTCTCTCTCTCTCTCTCTCTCTCGAGATAACGAGAGATTCCAACGTCAGTGAAGAGAAAACAGAGTTCATTATGCGCAGACCAACTGACAGAGCACAGAACTCGTCAGAACACCAGATGTGTCATGTGCATTTTTCACCATTGAATTTTTTTTCGTTGAATTTTGACTGTTGAATTTAACATTATGAAATTGACAATCAGTGACTGAAATTCACAGAAAAACATATTCAAGATGTTAAAAACATTCAAATAGATGAATTCAGGTCCATTTAAAATTCAATTTCTGATGGAACAAATAATCAGTCTTTTTTTTTTTCATTGAAAAAAAAATAATTTGAATATTTTGAGGGTGAATATGTCATTTTGAAATTTTAATCACATTGAAATTCGTAAACTGAATTTTTAGTGACTATATAAATAGTGACAAAATATTCAAACTTTTTCAGGGTTAAAAATTTCAAATGGAACAATTCAAGCTAAAAACAATTCAAAATCTGATGACACAAAAAATCTTCCATACACGTGTTCAATAACGTTATCGGTGACAGTAGGACATCAGGTCAGGGCTCACAAAGAGCGTTATCTGGAGAAGTTAAGGATCGCCGAACTGGAGGCTGACCGTACCTTCTCCCCACAGTCAATTTAATCGATTAAATTAAATGTCTAATTTTGCCCGAGTTCACCCCACATGATCTTTATCATTACGTCGTTAACGTCCCCTCACACTGGAGCAGATTTATATGTACATTTTGCTGGTAACATTAGCGCATTAGCAATAGTTCACTTTTCTGTGGCTTTTCTGTCTGCAGCCAAACATGAAACATATTGACGGAGAGGAAAAGAATGAAAAACGCAACTGACGTCTAAGATAAGAGATCCTTTATTCGTGACACAGTGGGGAAATGTCAATGTTGCAGCGCACAGACAGGACAGTAGTAAGAGACACGTTTGACTTGTGTCATTGTCCTCCAAATGAATGAAAATAAAATAAATGCAAACTTGTGATTGATTTAAGTCCAAATAAAGCAAGTCTGATTTGTTTGAGTCTTACTGCTAATTTACACATCACGCGTTACAGCACGTACGCGTTATACGCGCAGCAGACGCGCGTAACTTTTTTCCATGTTAACCTATGATGATATTTACACTTCTAGCGTTATACGCGTGTATGACGGACGTATGACGCGAAGCTGCGTCATAAAGTCTGGCGTCTGGCCAAACCAGCGCACAGAGACCATGAGGACAAACACATGCATGTGATGTGTGTTGCTCTACATCAGTCTCTGTACTGTCCTCTACACTGCTCCACAGACTACACAGGGAGAGCATCAGAAGGACCTGAGCAAGGCCTGTGTAGATACTCCAAAAAAATGTTACGCGCAGAGAGCGCGCAGTAAACGCGTACGCGCTGTTTACGCCTACTGTGTAAATTCCCTGTTAGAGGGACAAGTCCAAGTCCGAGTCCGCCCCTAGACCCTAGCCTCGCCTCTGCAGGTCCTAATATTCTGGCTGAAGTGTAATCAAAACCAGACACCTGTATGCTTTTAGCACTAGCACAACATATAGCACACCCACGTCTCGCTTAAGCATCCACGTCTCCTTAGCTTGCATTCTTCTCCATAATCTACAGAACTGGAAGAAGAACACAGCGACAGAAATAAACACAAGTTCTCTGCCAAAACATTCGCCCCCAGTCAAACACGCAACTGACTGAACCCAACAAATCCTGCACCCTCTTCTCCCAAATACTGTTAATCCCATAAGAGCTGCCCCAAGCCTTTTCCACACAATTCTTCTCAAGCGGCCAGCCATCACTGCCTCTTCTCCCCATGCCATCACAACGTTAACAATAAACAGGAGAAAAGTCTGATTCAGAACATATTTAACCCTCCTCGAATCTCACTATCTCTCTCTTTTCAGATGGAGAGTTTAGAGCACGAGCTGGGATGAACAGCAGCAACACGGTTTGCATCAAGAAGGAAAATGGAAAGCTCTACTCCAGCGTCATAATAGATACAGGACTTGCTTGACGGTATATAAACTGCACCAGCAACATTTTCAAATCAAGTTCATTCTGTCCGCATATAGGCTGCACTTAAACATAAGCAGCAGGTTTTCATGTTGTAATGTCACGCTTACAACACGGAAACGAAGGGAGACAAAGAAAAGCTGATAGACGACTGTTTTAACTGGACCGGAAACGATTTAATGACGAGGAGTTGTAACGCACTGTTGACTTGTGCTGGAAAAAGCTCAAGGCAAAAAACACAATGAACTCTGGGGATGCAAAAATTAACTCAATTTAGCATGCTCACATTAGCTGTTAAAAATCACGTTGGGGCTCATTCACTTCTGACCATAGCCCTAATCAACATAGAAGCCCGTCCTGCATGTGGATTCTCAACATTTCTCCGTGTCGGCGCTCTCTGCTGTTCACATAAACATTAACCACTGTGGTCTGTGAGCTGCTATTGCTATAAAGGCCACAGGAACTAAACAGCATGAAAAAAAGTATTGGCTTATAGACCGGCAATTACAGTATGTGCATTATCTGAATTTTTGTAAAGAGTTGGCGATGATTTCAAAGTCTTACAAAGGGAGTGGAAAAACCACATGGGAGATGACAAAATGCGTTGTTATGTTAAGCGTTTTGCTGTATAGGCTCTTATATGTTTCAATAAATGTCATGTATGGTTCAATATTTAATGGAATATCTGTGTTCATGTCCAATTAAAGTGAAAGTCGGTTACTTTTCGAAGGGAGATCATTTTCCAAAGCAAGCACTGGTTACAGCTGCCCATTCTCACAGCCACTGCTTCCTAATTGGACGGAATACATTTGCATTTTTTATACATAGATAGTCATTATTTTTGGTTTTTGTTATCATTTATGATATCTAAAAAAAAAAAATCTTGTTTGGTGGCCTATGGGTACCTTTGTTGCTAACCATTTTGTAAATCGTGGTCCAAAGGAAATGAGTTAGACATTATCTGATGAAGGCTATAATGTCTGAAACGAATTGAATGATATTTTGGACATCTAAATTTGTAGTGTGGCTTTTATTGCTTTAGAAATAGTCCTTTTTGTATTTGTATTTTGTTGGCTAATCCTCTAATGTCATCTTGTTTTTCTTGGTTGAAAGTTGAAAAACACACACAAAGGGTGGTGTGAACTCATTTCTGTCTGTGGCTGCTCGACCCTCTGTGCTTGCTCTCTTATCTAACTCCCCTCTCAGCTCCTTCTCCCACAGTGTGAATAATTCTCAGCATCGAGAGCGCAGCCAGGAACCAGTACATCATGTAGTCATCTTGTGATCCATCTCCACCGGCTCTGCCTATTTCTATGCACTCCTATCGAGGCGCATAGAGCTGTGCTGGACAAGGGAGCCATAATTGAGTGATAAAAAGCCTGCAGTGGAAGTAGTGACAGAATAGGGGTAGAAGTGACCACCAAAGAGAGACGGTAGGCCCTCGCTCTTCCACATTCTGTGCGTGTGTGCATGACAGATCCCAGGTACTTACATAATGGATGACTTTGAGCTGGAGAGACGCCGCATCAAGGTCAAAGAGCTCACCTGAAACAAAGGAGAGGAACGGGGAAAGAGGCGGCGATGGATGAGCTGATATCTGCTGCTTCAGGTCATGAAACAGTGGTCTGTATGAGCTGTGAAAGATGTGTGCGATGGAATATTTTTTTTCATTAATGACGCCTTTTATATTTTTACTTTTGAAGTAAACTCACTCGTACGTGTTCTAAGCCAAGGCTAATTAACCACATGAATGAGATTGAGACACAATCTCCAAATCAGGGCCATGGCTAGTGAAAGCATTAGATTGAGTTGATATTAAACTTTATTGAAGTTATTGAAGAGAGACTGACGACAAAAGAAGAACGTGTTGTTGACGATGTGCAGAACACTTCTATGCACTGATCCAGACTGACTGTGATGAGATATTACTATAAATATGTACCTTTGACACATACGCACACAGGTCCAGGGCAGAAAAAGAATAAATCCAAAGACACACTGCTTTACCTTTAAGCAGGAGGTGGGCAATCATTTTCTCCGGGGGGAAATATACATGTCATAGTGTGTTATTTCCTATTTTCTGTGAAAGCTAATTATCAAAGAAGAGGAAATATCAAGTCAAATATAGTTTCTTTGTTGTTGTTATTTTACAGCTCATCTTTAGCATACAGTATGGTGCTATTGTTTAAAGTGATTGTCTGGAGTTTGTCAGAAAAAGAGAAAGAGGTGCTTGATTTGAAAAAAACGACCCAAGCTCCTCCCCCTTCCTTTCTGATTGGTCTACACCTACGTTTCCGTAACACTTTTAATTATTAATCAGAGAACACATTATACATAAACATTATTAATACACATGCACGGAGGTTTTCAGAATGATATGTTAACGTTTTAATGAAAAAAATAATGTTTTAATGCACACAAATAAAAACGGAAGTAGCTATTATCATGAATTGCACATTTTAGGACACATCTGCAGAGGATCTGATTATGGATATAGGCTCAGTATATAAATGATTATGGATATAGGTTCATATATAAATGATTATGGATATAGGTTCAGTATATAAATGATTATGGATATAGGTTCAGTATATAAATGATTATGGATATAGGTTTATATATAAATGATTATGGATATAGGTTCAGTATATAAATGATTATGGATATAGGTTCAGTATATAAATGATTATGGATATAGGTTCAGTATATAAATGATTATGGATATAGGTTCAGTATATAAATGATTATGGATATAGGTTCAGTATATAAATGATTATGGATATAGGTTCAGTATATAAATGATTATGGATATAGGTTCAGTATATAAATGATTATGGATATAGATTCAGTATATAAATGATTATGGATATAGGTTCAGTATATAAATGATTATGGATATAGATTCAGTATATAAATGATTATGGATATAGATTCAGTATATAATGGAGGCTTGATTCTGAGGCTCCGTGAAAACAAACAACTGAGCATGAGCAGCTACGAGCATCAGCGCAGATGATTGACAGCCCTTGGCATGACTCGATTGGTTAACGTGGACGGCATCGTGGATTCTGAGCTATAGCTAAGAGAAGGGAAGGCGGGACTTACCCGTAATATTAGAATTAATAAAATGACTTATTTTATATCAACATTTAAGGCCAGGAGGTCAATTTAATACAATTCTTAAAATTTGTAATTCATTTAGAGTTCCAGACTATCACATTAAACCTTTTTACAGTATATAATAAAGGTATTTTATATATTATAATTTTTTAGCTTTAAGTGCCATATGAACCAACTTGGACTCTTTAGAGCACAGGGACCGGCCTTCTGTCGGTGCCCAGAGTCAGAGTCAGAACTAAAACTTTTTGCAACAGGCTTCCTGAAAATGTGAGACAGGCTTAACCTCTGACAATGTTCAAATCCAGGTTAAAAACAGTTCTATTTATGCTGTCCATACAAGGATTGTTTTCTCACTCTTTTTAGTGCACTGTAATTATTTATGATATGAACTCCTTGTGAGATGATTTTCAACTTGTTTTTACTCACCTCTTTTTCTGGTTTTACTTGAACCAAAACTTGCCCAAAGTATTGTAGACCGATTTACATGTTTTACCACAGATAACCTCTAGTTGGGGGATAAATGTGCTGTCAATGAGCCACCGTTTTCATAAATAACCAAAGAGATGTTGCATCAAGGTCGCATCAGCTGGAAAAAGCAGGGCGCATGAGTAAAGGAAGTGGAGGCTGCAGAATGCTGAGTGTGCGAGCGTTTCGGAGAGCTTTCCACGCCAGGGCAAAAGCAGACGCAGAGGTCAGGCAGAAAGCTGCGCGTGGCAACGGGAGCAATAAGGACTGTTGCTCTGGGAGATGGATGGAGAAAAAGAACAAGATAAAAAAACTGAGTATAGATGGAAGGAAGAGAGCGAAGGAGGACGTGTTTGTGTTTGCTGACAATTACCACACAGTAAACAATGCATGTGAGTCGCAGGAGCATTAGCGGCTACATTATGCATGAGGTTTTAAACAGTCTTCTTTAGCCAAATGTTTTGTTTTCATCAAGCTGGTCACAAACTGAGGCGAGGCCGTCTAAATGCACAGAGATTTGAGTCCAAACGGGCGTCTTCTTAGCATAATTCACCAGTACTGTATTGGCATGTGCTATGTCCACAGTTATGAAAGGAGGAGGGCTAATTATGGGTTGGAAGTCCATATTTATGTTTGTTATGAGAACTGCATTGCAATTACAACCACTATGCAAACACAATGCAGGAAGGCGTCGACGGTTAACGTTTATTTCAAATACTACTTTAACTGTTGCTGTACCTCTAGTGTCAAAGCTACTGCAAAATGACAGACTTCACTGGTCACATTGTTTCACGTGATTACATCTTAAATATTGTAGTAATTGTATTCTATATTTCTAAGTTTGTAAGACAGAGTAATGAAAATAAACGTCAGACCAATGGGGTTTGAATATGGAATGAATGGATGTGGGTGCTTATTCAATCCCATTGACTTTGTGACACATAATAATTCTTATTAGTTCTGGTAATCATGAAAAAACCTACATATAATTCATCATTTATATTTCTAAATAAGCTTTCTAATTTAATTAACTGATATTTTTTCAAGCAACCATTTTTCACTTGAAAACTTTGAAAATGTGTTACTCCTCAGTCTCCCTGGGCGTATGTAGACCAGGTGCACCTGTCCCCTTGTTGTCGGTCCATTGTTTTGTTCCTGGTTTCAGTTTTTTTACCTTTGGATTTATTTTGCTTATGGTATTTATCAGGTTGTATTATTCTGAAGCTCTGCTCTTGGGTCCTTGGGTCGTTGTTTCATCTTGTGACGCCTGATGACCCATACTTGGCCGCTCAGCGATCACATGTTTTTGTCATGATCTTGTTTAGCGGCTGATCTAACAACTGTAGAAATGAAAACTCGAGTGGGTACATGACAAGAAAGTAAGTAGCTCTTAAAAGTCAACTTTTGCAAAGTACAGAATGTCCCCTGCAGTATGTCTTGTTAACTCAAGTGTATTTGTGGCCTTGTGTGTTGTACAGTGGTGCACACGTACCACAGAGCTGCAGGATGTTGCGGTCCAGCTCGCAGTAGTCCTGCTCCGACACGTTGAGATGCAGGAGTGCATTGTGTGACTGTAGCGGCGACGGGCTGAGAGGAGGTCTCTGATAGGACAACTGGATGGCTTGGACACGCCCACAGGCCACTGATGCCTGGTATTTCAGATGAAATTGTTTTATAGTTTCATAAAAGATACATATTTCAGAAAGCAAAGAGAGTAGAGGCTTACATGTTTTTCAAATGTGTTGAGATGCACTTCATCCTGGTCACTCAGAGGACTACAGGCCACCTACAGCAGAGGACAACAGGATGCATATTTTAGGATTTCATTACAGACTTTTGTGGTTTTAAAGAGAACAATGTTGTGTTTTCAGCAGGGTCAGCCACCTGCTGAGAACAGGTGCCGTGCCCAGTTTCACATTCAACTGCATTATATCACATGAAGGTACACGTTTGAAAGATCTTATAATTTTATCAATTTATTTATTGATTATTTATATTTCTTAATGGATACCCTCACCAGAATAAAGTATTTCAATCTGGAGAGACTTAAACAGACAAAGGTGGTTACTAGAATTGTTTGTTTTGGTTGGCGAGTAATCTGGCAGTAATCTGTCCTAAATGCAAGAATGACATTTATTGCATGCTTTAGATGAAATGTGGTTATGATTTGGTGCTTTGACCCTGGCAGAGCACTCCATGACAAATACAGAGAGGGGAATGAAAATAGAGATTATGAGATGAAATCCTTCGAGACCCAAACCCTGGTGGTGGAGGCGGTGATGGGAGGAGGAGGATTGCAGCACGAACGAAAGCTGCTGCATGAACGAAAGCTTTGTGCACGATATGAAAGGTTGATGCCCGGCAGAGCTTTAATGCTGCCAGGTGAGGATTGGGGTCGTGGAGCCACCAGAGTGTGAGATTGACTGATTATTGTTGCGTCACAGAAACAGGGGGAGGATGGGAGCAGTGCACAATCTGCACAGTTTCATGTTTGTTATTTTTCTTGAACAAACAAAAATCACATTTGCACATCACAATGTAATAATACATTCTTTAACACAGTAAATTGAAATGTATTGAACTGATTCTATGTATATGCGTGTGGCAATTTGAAACATTTCTAAAATTAGGCCTGCAATTTATAAAGAAAACAAAGCACTTATTGAAGTCCTTGGAGAAAACAAAATGTTGCATCGGAGGAAAATAAAATATTTTCCAATAGAATAAATCTTGATACTTATTTCAAGCATAGATTTTCATTTTAGTTTCAGGTGAGAAATGGCTTTTGTCTTATTTAAAGTAAAACCAGAAAGGTTGGTTCTATAGAAAAGCTTGACAATGTTCAAATGAATGATGAATACAGTTAAAGAAATCATAGACACAATGGCTGTCAGAAAAAAATGAAGTATGAAATAAGATAGGATTAAAGAGAAATACAATTGAAGTCCTTGTGCTTGTTGGAAAACTGAAAAGCACTGTTTTGCTTCATGGTTCAGCGGGATGTTGAATGCTTATTCAGACCCCGAGAGGCGGATTTAGGTAGAACTGCAGTGGTTAGTTTTATCTTGTCCAGAGTCCTTCACTGACAACCATAGCTCGTTTTCTGCACTGTACACAAAATATGAGTTGTGACTGAAAGCCATCGACAATAGTAGACAGTACCACAAATACCTTTAATACCAGGTTTTATGGTTATGTGCGTGTGCTGAGGAGCATGAAAAATGCATGTATCCGGGATGTGAGCGAGTGATGCAGCCTGTTTGGGATTCACCAGTAAGACAGCGATGGCCTTGTTCCTCTCTGGGTTCAGAAGTGGAATGACAACAGCTGAAAGAAAAAAACAAAAACAAAACAGACATTATAATACATTTTGTATTGATTTAGACCAAACACTCTCCAATCTCCCGCCCTAATGTTCTGTGCATGTCCTTGTCTTGCAACTAATCTTATTTGCGTTTTCCATCTTGTTCCAATATGGACGACAAGCATGCAGAAACAACAAACATGATTGAAAAATAATGTCCCTGGTGCTGCACTGTTTTTTTGCATATTCCCATCACACCACAAGGCTTTTATGTGTGGTATTGTGCTGAATTAACAAACTTCCTGCAGGAGAAAAAGTCACTTATCTTAAAGTGCCTGTGTGCATTAGATCTTCCATTTAAAAAGGAGGTGCAGCGCCAGACAGTGTTGTATAATGAATGCAATGCAAACTGTTATATATTGGATAGTAATTCTTTTCTAAAACAGCAAAAAACGGGAAGAATTATGAAGCTATGCAAGTGCAAACTGATTTTCCTAAGAATGAGAACTCTCACCATATTCAGCAACAATATTATAAACTGCTTGCACCCTCTAAAACAGTCGCCAATGATTAGCATTCAGCGATCAAACACATAATAAAAGGAAACTGCTTTTGATTCGGTGGGATAGATGATTGCCACATTATCTGCATATAATACAGTGCTTGGCCTGGCCCTTGGATTTAATATTTTTATTTTAAAATGTTTTAATAGGATTATAGGATTATTCATCATTTATCATTTAATTTGCTTCATCAAATTCATACTCAGATTTGTCACTAATCATTTGTCGTTTAAGATTGTTGGATGTCTGGTGACTAATGTCTGGCTTCAGGAATATTGACTCATAAGTTTTACACATTTCAAGGAAGAGCATTTCAACTCAATTGCTAGGTTACATTGGCCATTATGATGACAAACCCCCTTTTGTTGCCAGAACATTCCTGCTTTTCTCCTAAACACTGATTACTGATGCAGACCACCAAATATATGGTACAAACTCTGTGTATTACATATTACTACAGTCGCTCATTTTGTCACTTAAACAAAAACAAGATGTACAACCTGACAAAAACTCAAAAAAAGACTCTTACCACTCTCTGGTTGGCAAATCTGCTTAAAACTCTAAACATAGATATTATTGACATCATGTCCGTTGTACTTAGTAGCGCCACCTGCGTGTGAAAGTCAGATTCTGTCAGACTCAGCTAAGCAGGGCAGGGCCTGGTTAGTACTGTGTTGGGATCACCTGGGAGCCACAGTGGGAAGACTGATCTATCTGGCTTTGTGTCCTTATGCAAGACACTTCCCACTTTGCTTAGAATGAGTCTGGTGTAGTGAGTGAATAATGGCATATGAAGCATCTTTGTGTGTCCAAAAAACGCATTGATGCATTATTACGACTTTTAACTACTTTAAATGCTTGTTGACTTTGTAACTTTTGTTTGAAAAGTTTAAATATGTGTTAGTTTACTGCACCCCTCCATTTCACTTCTCCTGAATCCTTCCATCCTTGTTATCCCTCAACCCCAAGCACAGAGTTAGGTGACGCTTCTCAGACCTGATTGTGTTTTGGTTCCAGACTTATGTAAGCTTGCACTCCTGCACCCATTAAAGTATCGCAAATACTGTATAGCTCTGGATGTTGGAACATTCATGAACAGCACACAACACAAACCTCTTCTTTGCGCTGGTAGTGGAGCCGCTAAACATGATCGGTATTTTTCTGGGAGTTCTGGTGGAGGCAGTCCGGCACATTGGAACCTCTTCAACAGGTCTACAATATTCCTATAAAAGACAGAAATATGAGCTATAGGTGAGGCTGCTTTCACAATGCAGGCCCTGACAGATATTTGGACACCGTGGACAATTGGAGTGGGCGGTAGTGTAATTTCACGCTATGACAAAGACCCATTGAACCAAAGCCTTACAAAAACACTATTCATTTTTAAATCATGAGTGATATGAATTCAATAGTGGGCTGGTTTGGAGCCAGACGTCGCAATCGTGGAGCTTTCATAGAACATGACTAGGGCTTCTGCTTATTTTGGAGGTGAATGAGCAAGAATAAGGAAACAGAATACCGCCTGGCGCCTGTCTCCAGTCCAACAAGTGTTTTAGTTATTAAAATGTAAATTAGGACTGGTGTGTTAAAATGATCTGTTATGGAGGGGCATGGATCAAGATGTGTCAAAAGTAATTACAATCTCTAACAACCAAAAGCTAATTTGATGAACGTGCCATTAAAAAAAGAGATGTTATTCCTTTCTGTGCATAAACTGTAGAAGGAGTGGACTGACCGAGTGTCACCCTTATTGTTTGCCTATAATGTGGAAGGAGCCGGTTGGAGCTAAGCCAAACAGGTGCTATGAGCGGGAAATTGGACTAATTTCGTAGGTAACGGCCTGGCAACCAAAGAGCCAGTCACAAGTATTGCCGGTCCGTTCCAGCTTGATAGCTAAAGCCGATGGGAACAGAAAGCATCAAATTGGTTAGATATTAAGGCTCATACCTGGATTTCCAAGATCAT
This sequence comes from Knipowitschia caucasica, assembly GCA_964034765.1. Classification (NCBI taxonomy): domain Eukaryota; kingdom Metazoa; phylum Chordata; class Actinopteri; order Gobiiformes; family Gobiidae; genus Knipowitschia; species Knipowitschia caucasica. The sequence continues at coordinate 3,641,197 of OZ035832.1, forward strand.
CCAGGATCAACCATCAAGTGTTAGCCAACAAGTATTTAGGCAATCATGAGTGTGACACAGACAGACAGAGCGCCTTTTCTTTTAAATATAAGTGAAAGGTAACAAAGAAAGTTGCAGCAAAAACTCCACACGCACTTCTCTTTTGGACTACGTTGAGCGAGTGGCCAACTACAGTAGCTGTCAGTAGCTCACCACACCTTTGCAAGAAGTTCCCCAAAAGATTTTGCAGTTACATTCAATAGTTGATTACTCCACAATGTATGATTGAAATGGCAAATCATCCATTTGTGTCATTTGACTGTGGATGCTAGTAACAGTAAACTAACAAAGGTTCTCATTAAGGAGATGCTTATGAGGTGAAAAAGGTTGGGGAGCACTGGTGCAAACACAAATGGGCACGGTCACATGGTCATTGTTGTATATAGTTCTGTGATTCTGATTACAGTCCACAGATGTACGTGAAAATACAATGAAAAAAAAACCTTTCAGGCCCATCTCCACCGTTCTAACTAATGGGCCAAAAGGGGCTTTCATGGAGTGATTCAAAATGGCCGCGGGGGCTGGAAAATGTGAAAAAACACATCTGTGCATGAGTCAGCTGCAGGACCCCCATTCATTTAAACGAGAGACTTCTAAAGTCCACAGCGACTAAACTAGACTGGTCCAGAACACTCAGCATTGACACACATGTGGAACGGAGCTTTGGGCCAAGAGACAACTTTTGGACCATCCTGTAAAGATGTTTTTGAGAGGTCAGATAATGCTATATGTTAGCATTGGCTAATTCTTATTCCGGGTCCACCCCCACAGGCCCGGGGTGGTATTGCAGCATATCAGCGTACGTCATTTTGGCCACTTTTGAGCCGGGACCCGCCCACACTGGTTCAGTACCACAAAGTACCTTGGTGGAAAAATGTATTAACATGATCTATTATGGAGGGCCGAAGATCAAGTAATGACAAAAGTAATCACAATTTCTAACAACCAAAAGCTTATTTGATGAAGATCAGGAGCTATGAGAGCAGGAAATTGAAGCCAAATGACCAAAGAGCCAATCAGGAGCGATGGTCTTTTTCCACTTGCTGCTAAAGCTAAACTCATGTATGACAGTTCATACTAAACTCACAATTCTTTAGTTCAACTAATAATTGGATGACAGCATTAAACTCTATTTTTCTGAGAATTATCCCAAATTAATTTCTGGGAACGAGTACACCACTTTGTTGCTGTAACAATTTCCGGCGTATTCCTGATAATTGTTCTGTTGTTCTCAAGAGCGCAAAAAAACCTGTATTACGTGTACAATCATGGACAGGTGATAGCTTGTGCATATTACAGCGAGCCCAGGCCTCTCCGAGCGTGACCAAATCTCTGCATGGTACATTGATTTAAAAGTGCACATTTATTTCAGCCCACTGAGAAGTAGTCAGATTCAGTCAAAAAGCATTTTCATCCTGGTTTACTACCGCCACCGATGTGCTTGACCTTTTGCGACGTCTTTGTTCAAACCAATGGCCCCTCAAACATTATGACACCCATTTGGAGCAATGCAGGTCAAAGCGAGCCCAACCACCCATCGATAAGCAAAACACAGGCTTTGTGCTTTTGTGAGAGACATGAAAAGATTGGAAACATCAATGCACAGTAGGAGGGCTGGAAAGAGTGGCAACAGTTGAATCTGTGGGGAACCAAATTGCTAATTGTAGTTGGTATTTCATGACATATTTCTTTGCAGAATGTTGTGTTCCTGGGTTATTTTAAGAAGGATGAATAGTGAAATATCAATCATTAACACAAGAGACGTCTGCTAAATCGCATTGACGGACAACACTTGACGCCTGTGTAAAGCAAATTCCCAGCTACATATGATTATTCTATTGTAATGACTCCTTATAAGACCCTCTGATGTAATAATTCTATCTACACTGTCAGATTGTGTCAGATTGGTCATCGTGATTTTTAGCTGGGAATTATTCTATATCTTGAGCACTGTATTGTAATATGCATGATATGGTCACGTATCCCCTATGCATGCTGTTATATTTTAATTTGCATTTGGTATAAAGTAGGCCAACATCCATGGAAGTGTCAGTGAGTCAATGAACTCCCATTGTGTTTTCCTCAATGCCATAAGGGATGGATAGTGGATGATTATGCAAATTAATACACAGGTATTTATGGACACCAAGAGCTATTTTCTGGTGGGTGGTTGTCGAGTGAATGAAAGCCATATAATAAAAAGTTCTGTATCTAAGCTTGTTTTTTCTCTAATTGTCTAAACCTTGAGCATTTCTCATTTCTACTTTGAGTATTTAGGGTCCTGACAAAGAACACACAACACTGACAGTTTGTGTATTGTTCTCAATGTTGAATTGATGGGGCTGCAAACAGGAGCTCGAACTACAGTAAGTGACCTGTTTATGTCTTCAGCTGCTCAGAGTATGTACGCCTTAAAGTGATTGTCTGGAGTTTGTCAGAAAAAAGAGAGAGAGGAACAGGATTTGAAAAAAAACGACGCAAGCTCCTCCCCCTTCCTTTCTGATTGGTCTACACCTACGTTTCCGTAACACTTTTAAATGTTAATCTGAGAACACATTATACATATACATTATTAATACACATGCACGGAGGTTTTCAGAATTATTTGTGAACGTTTTCATGACAAAAATAATAATGTTTTAATGCACAACAAAAAGCGATCGCGGTAAACCCGGAAGTAGCTATTAACGTTGATTGAACATTATAGGAACATCTGCAGAGGATCTGATTATGGATATAGGTTCAGTATATAAATGATTATGGATATAGGTTCAGTATATAAATGATTATGGATATAGGTTCAGTATATAAATGATTATGGATATAGGTTCATATATAAATGATTATGGATATAGGTTCAGTATATAAATGATTATGGATATAGGTTCATATATAAATGATTATGGATATAGGTTCATATATAAATGATTATGGATATAGGTTCAGTATATAAATGATTATGGATATAGGTTCATATATAAATGATTATGGATATAGGTTCAGTATATAAATGATTATGGATATAGGTTCAGTATATAAATGATTATGGATATAGGTTCAGTATATAAATGATTATGGATATAGGTTTATATATAAATGATTATGGATATAGGTTCATATATAAATGATTATGGATATAGGTTCATATATAAATGATTATGGATATAGGTTTATATATAAATGACTATGGATATAGGTTCAGTATATAAATGATTATGGATATAGGTTCAGTATATAAATGATTATGGATATAGGTTCATATATAAATGATTATGGATATAGGTTCAGTATATAAATGATTATGGATATAGGTTCAGTATATAAATGATTATGGATATAGGTTCATATATAAATGATTATGGATATAGGTTCAGTATATAAATGATTATGGATATAGGTTCAGTATATAAATGATTATGGATATAGGTTCAGTATATAAATGATTATGGATATAGGTTTATATATAAATGATTATGGATATAGGTTCATATATAAATGATTATGGATATAGGTTCATATATAAATGATTATGGATATAGGTTTATATATAAATGACTATGGATATAGGTTCAGTATATAAATGATTATGGATATAGGTTCAGTATATAAATGATTATGGATATAGGTTTATATATAAATGACTATGGATATAGGTTCAGTATATAAATGATTATGGATATAGGTTCATATATAAATGATTATGGATATAGGTTCAGTATATAAATGATTATGGATATAGGTTCAGTATATAAATGATTATGGATATAGGTTCAGTATATAAATGATTATGGATATAGGTTCAGTATATAAATTATTATAGATATAGGTTCATATATAAATGATTATGGATATAGGTTCATATATAAATGATTATGGATATAGATTCAGTATATAATGGAGGATTGATTCGGAGGCTCCATGAAAACAAACAACTGAGCATGAGCAGCTACGAGCATCAGCGCTGTGATTGACAGCCCTTGGCATGACTCGATTGGTTAACGTGGACGGCATCGTGGATTCTGAGCTATAGCTAAGAGAAGGGAAGGCGGGACTTAGTCGTAATATTAGAATTAATAAAATGACTTATTTTATATCAACATTTAAGGCCAGGAGGTCAATTTAACACAATTCTTAAAATTTGTAATTCATTTAGAGTTCCAGACTATCACTTTAAGAACGCAGGGGTAAAAAGTATCATACTTTAAAGTGCACATCTGTGGAAGCCATAGATTTTTTTTCATAGTGAAAATATGTCACTGACTTTTTTTGTAAACAAGATCAATGTTTATTTGTATGTGTTTTGTAAAGCGTCTTTGAGTATCCAAAAAAGCGCTATATAAATTTGATGTATTATTATTATTATTATAATTATTATCAACACAACCATAGTGTAATATTAGACCCAGAATATCTTCTATGTTGGATAAATTATACAAACTGAAGAAATCCATTACATTAAACATCCTTACTATTATGCCTATAAAAATTGGTCTGAGAGCTAGACACAAAAAGAGTCAAATCTGACTCCAGAACCATAGGTTCTAGACCTCTAAATGAGTTTTTATATAAATATGTAAGTCTATTTTCACCACTGTTGTTGTAGTTTGTCATAATAAGTTCAATCATAAAACAGCGTGGGCATGTGGCCACAAACATAACAGTATATTTCTGTGGCTTCCTTGTGCCACTGTTCGTCACTGATCCGAGGTCTGTGTGGACATGAGGTGTTAGGGAGCAGCTTCTTGTCTGACAAACAGACACTTTCATCAATAATGCAATGCCTTTCTGCCGTTATGCCAGCAGCATCAGCATTGTAGCAGCCGCTGCTGGAGCTTTGGAGAGCTTTGGAGAGCACTTAAGAACCGAAGGCAGATCGACCAACTCAGTGAGGGACCTCAGGGCCACAGTTACCCCAGCCCTCTCGAGCAGAAGGGAGCCGCGACGTGGAGTTCAAGAGAACACCTTAGACTCTTAGGGACTAATGGGAACAAAAAGGTGGATCTTGTTTAATGTGTGCATAACCTGGGTGTTCTTATTTCTCCTTTCATTCTGCTTTAACATGAACAACAATAACATTGACTGAGGGACAAGAAAAGGTGATCTTATCTGGACAGGTTTCTGCATTGAGAGTGAGAGTAACTGTTTTTAACATCAGAACATAATGAGCAGCATGTTGTTTTGCAGCAAAGGAAAAAACATCAAGAGCAGACAACCCCAAAAAACACGACAGTACCCAGTCCACAGTCTGTGATAAGTGCAGCCTTCAGCCACAATGAGCTTGTATGCCTTTTACAAGAGACACACTCATCCTCAAATAGATGAGGAGCTCATTCAGAGCTGATGAGGCTGATGTGAAACCATGAGTTTATTTCCAGTATCACGAGGTTATTACAAAGCTATCATAGAAAAAAAAACCTACTTTCTACTTTAACATGCTACTCAGGCTTTCCGAGGTGGGCTAAGAGTGTTGTCCCAGAACACAGCTACACCATTCACCTGCTGACTCTATCTTTATGTTGTATTCATTATGAGGTGATTAAAAGCAAGAAATTATGCTCTAATTTCCCTGTCCAAAGATACAGGGGGCTTTCCATAAACATGTGTATCTTCCAGCTGGAGAAATCGAACAGCCCGTGTGCTCATCTCTGCGATCTGTCAGGTTTGTTTCCTTTTGAAGCACGGAATCATTCACACAACACCTGCTTCTCCCACAGCGAAGCTCTGCTCCAGCTCCTCTGACGTGGGTCTACTCCACACAGCCCAGATCCGTGACTATACACCCTCCACAATAACATAAATAGATACAACAGCAACAAAAAAAACACACACACACACACATAAGAGGATGAAACCAACCTGATCTTGCCCTCCGGTGGTAATTCATGTGGAGGGTTGTCACATAGCAGGCGCACTTCTCCCTCCAGCAAGTAGAGGCAGACACACTCCTGTGAGGAAACAGGTGAAGCTTACAAGGAGAAAATAGTCCTTTCTTTAATCAGCTTTTATTCAAACGAGACATATTATGCTATTTTGAGCTTTAAAAGAAGCTACGACTTTGTTCCCCGGCCAAAGATTTTATAGTTTAACATTTAATGAGGCAATACATAGATACATACTGTAGATACATGTATTAAGATAAAACATAATATTGAGGCATTTTTGTGTCACTAATACAATTACAGAATAAAATCCCTATGTTTGATTTTTATTTTTACATTTAAATGCATAATATGAAACAGCAATATAAGCAATAATGAGAAAGCCAAGTAAGTGATTTACAAAAAAAATGTTACTAGAGAAAAATAAATGTACGACAATAAATATTGAGCCCCAACATACATTCATCCATTGGTGATTGATAAGTTGATTGGCAGTTTAGTTATTGTGAAGGAGTTATTATCCATATAGGTGGTTACTTTGTTTCGGCCGTCTAAAAAGTGCAGTACATTAGTCGAGCAATGGGGGCACTGTGAGGCAGACACCCGCGACTCTGCTCATCGTCCACATATCCCTCCTCGGAGCGCTCTGTCTGCCCGCAGAGTTCACTTTATTCCCCTCTGGTGTCGTGCTGCCGTCCACAGGGAAGTGTCATGTTTGTTGTGGATAGCTTTTGTGTGCTGATATTGAAAGCATTCTCGCTGTGGCGCTTGAGTGAAGTAGAGGAAGGACTCTGAGTGGCAGGATTTTTACTTCCAATCAATACAATAGTACTTCATCATGCGTGGCACCCAGAAGTTTAGTGGCATTTACAGTGACATCTCATAGTTTCTCACGCATTCTTAGTGGCATGTCACTGATAAAAAAGTCCACTCAACTTCTACATGCCACTGAAAACGCCATTGGTAGAAATACAATAGTACCCCATCATGTGTCTGCTGGGTCTAATTGTCTAATCATGCAGCTACAATACATTCATGCAAACAAGACAATGAATATATTTCTACACCATTACATAACCATACAATTTGTGTGTGTGTGTGTGTGTGTGGTACCGTGGAGGGCAGCAGGTCCCGGACACTCTCTTGTACTGCGTTCCGAAGTGAGCGCGCATCCACCGCGGCCGCCAGACGCAGCAAAGCATCCTGGGAAAATAAACAGAATCGCATCAACACTTGCTTATGTGCTCAGATTCACTTGGCAAGACACACACACATGAAGACAGTCAATGAAGATTCTATTGACGCTCACTGAAGTTTAACAATATGTCTTAAGGGACTTGATGATTTGGTGGATTATTTTTAGGCTTAAATATGGAATGGATAGGAGATTAGACCAAATGCATGTTTCTAGTTGCTGCTGTTTTGGAGAGAACTCAGCCTCTAGGGGCCGTTTGAAAAGACGATGGTTATCTTAATTGGATTCACTCTGTGAGAAGCCGGATTCAAATGAACACTTGATCTGCTTTTATCTGGGATGACATGTGTCTTTTAAGATGCCATTGCTGTGCGCCTCGACACAAAAGGACCTACCATCAAGACGTCAAAAAACGCTTCTGTCTTTTTACTTAAGATTAAAAAGAATTATTTATTTCGATATTGAAAAGAGAAAAAATGTTATAATTTGCAGGATGATTTGCCTTTAGTAGACAAGTTGAAAGGATTAAGCTTAAATTGGTCGATTAAGCACAGTAATTGAGATTCAATGGACTCTAGAGATGTGAGGCAAAAAAATATGTTTCTACAAAACAGAGTTTAAATGAAGTAGATACAATTAACTTGCAACACTGCGTAAAACACTGTTACCCATTAAAGAGGCAATGAAAGGGCAATCTATGCCCATTGCTTCTACATTAATGACCACAGTAAATGCTTACCCTAATCTCCCCCTGAACCAAAAACAATTCCATATTTTTTGTGAAAGAGCTCGAGATCTACTGGAACATAATATGTTACTTAGAGATTTATAGGTCTATGTGTTTTTTATCGTTACATTTCCTGTGTTTGAACCGTTTGATCCGTGTTGGCAAATTGAAGTCCACTGAGATAACTACTGTTTGATTAATTTTTTTGTATGGCCTTAAATCAAATTGAATTGAATACAGAATACACTGTTCTGATAACATATATATGGAGCTAATGTCAATTTTCCCTTCAAAGTGAGAATATTGACGTCAAAATTTTGAATAACACAAACTTCAATATTTAACTTGATTTAAATGTGTGAGGCATATGATAATTTAAAGAAGCTATACCCGATTTATTTTCTAATGAGTTCATAAAAATGTGTTTTACTACATACGAGTTGTATTAAAATCCATAATTTAATGTAAAACTTGAGCTCATTGATTCAGCTGTGTATGAATTCAGGCCGTATAAAAGTGCTGAGTAGAGACTTAGCGTGGCGCCCGCTCTCCTCCAATCACAGAACGAGGCTGCGTCCTCTAGCCTCTACAGCGCTGCTAAACACAGTAGCATGTTAGCATAAGTGGCTATAACTCCTCTGGCTGTAACTGCAGACACAGCAAAACAGCCCAAACCACACAACAGTGAGGAAGAGAAGAGGAACTAAAGCCACGACATGATCAAAGAAGAAACCAAGCCCGGGTGAACTTACGTAACCGCTAGCGTTAGCTTTCCGTTAGCTTACATGGCATCCTCTGGAGAGACATGTATTTGTTAGCAGTGCGTTGCTTTTGTACCATTTCATCAGTGATTGTTGTACAGCTTACAAGAAGTTGCGCTAATGCTAATGTTTGCATATGTGTCAGATTAAACTATATGGCTGCGTGGGATAAGAGCGTAGGAGAAATGAGAAGTCTGTGAGCGAGTTGAGGGCGGAAATAAACAATCAAACTGAGACAAACGTATGAGAAACAGGTATAGCTCCTTTAACAAAACAATGAGACAACAACATCTCCCACTGTATAGATCAGATGTGATGAAACAGAAGAATGGGAGAGATCTCCTCGGTAACAAGTACTGGCTGGTGTTTGATGTGATTTTATCCAAACGAACTGTCCTGTTGTTTCATTTCATTTTAAAATAAACAAAACTCATCACACAGTGTGTAGTCCAGTAGACCAAAACAACTAGTAAGAAAAGAAGCCTGCTGCAAAAACTAATGACACAGTCAGCCTATATTACATTATTACGTACATTTGCTACTTTCCACACTGTAAAAACTGTACATTTACTCAAAGATTGTTTTTTAAGACAACATCCTCATTCAAGTCACTGAGGTGTCTGTCTTTATCATTTCCACTTCTGCTTATCTCCTCCCTGCATTATTACTGTCTGCACAGTGTTAAGGAGAACTTCACCTCTGCTTATACAGCAGATTAAAAGTATCTGTTGGATTTAAATTGGACAAAGACCAGAGGGATAATGAGATGGGGTTTTGCCCAAAAATGTCAGTTCTGTTTCCAAATCATTGTGTTCTGTGCTCATGAACCCTCGCTTATTGTTCCTTTCTGATGTCTGCGCAAAAGCCCCTGCAGCTTAAGGCGTTGATCTAATAAAACACGTTTCCTCCCCCTGGCTTTGCACATGAAGTAAACATGAATATTAACTGATTCTGAGTGAGGAATGAGTAAAGAGTCTTCCCGTCGTTCCCAAGCAGCCGACTTGCTTATTACTGACGATTAGACGAGATTAAATATGATTAGCTTTTCATCACTTAATCAAGTTGCCTGGAGTGCTGTTGAGAGCAAAAATGGTAAACCTAAACACCGAAAGTTTTGAATCTCCAAAAACAAACAAAAAACGGCAATTCAAACAGGTAGAGTGAGACTTGTTGAGTGGCCCGCTGGATTGTCAACGCCTCATGGTATTTGTAAACTGCACGTCGCAAGCAATAAGGCATGTCCCGAGGGAAATGTCAGAAGCCCTGTTATGACCTTTCACACTCATTTCTTGACGTCAGGACAAAATCCCAGCACTTGTCTCCCATAATCCCTATTGCATACAGGCCACCTGGTACTGGCAGCTATGAAATATGGACATTTGCACTTTCAATTTCTTCATCATCATGTTTCTTACAGATAGTTTTCAAATTGTGAGGAAGGTGTTGCCCTCATCCAGGGACCAAGGAATTGTTTTCCGTACGAACGTCTTTACAGGTTTCAGCAGGAAACTTGAGGCAACTTGTTTCTGTTTTTCGCAGCAGCTGAAGAGTGACTGACTCTTCACAATTGACCTTAGCGGACGTCAGATTATTTTGGTATCGACTGGGCTCGGCTAGTACCAGGGCCAAGCCATTACCAAAAAAACTACCGGGTAGCGGCTAAAGCGAGCCGGTCGAGTCAAGTCGGGCCTGTGAAAACGGCCCTAACTAAGGTAAAGAATGCTTTGTATACACAGATATCTTTCATGTATTATTAGTAATTATTACTACTGCCCCAAAGGTAAAGTTACCATCAGCGTTTGTTTGTTTGCGTGATCCATTAACCAAAAAGTTAAGGAAGGATTTTTATGAAGGCGCCTCTTGGCAGAGGTCTGCGCTGTACGTGCTTTTCCATAAAAATCAAAATGCAAACTTTGATTTTTCTTTTTTGAAATAAATGAATTTGCCCAGGTCTGGGTTAGACCTTCACAGACACTTCATCTATGCTTCGTAAAATGCATTTAAATCCTTGACAGACAGATAAGCTTATTTAATATGTAATTTTCTTTCATCTGATCAAGTTATAGGGCACAAATAAATTAGTAGAACCAACAGTGAGCCTGTTGGAAGCCTTTCTTTCTGGATACGCACCCATCTAGGGAGACCATAATTAAAATGAAAAAAGTTACAGTGATTTGGCTATTTTTGACAGAAGGTGTTTTTCAGCACAAAAACAGGCAGGTGCAGTCCTCCCTCTGCTTTACAGCTCTGTTCAGGTCGCTGTAATCTACACGAGGCGGTTAATGGCACCATTCCCATCCAGTATAATCCTTGTGTACACATATTAAATTGATGTATAGATTCGGCAACAAAAGGTCAAACTAACATTTAAGTATAATTACACGCAGCTTTCAGTTGGATCGATGTGCTACCTCATCCGGACAGCCCCACTCAGCATTAGTAAGACCCTGCTGCTGCTCAGAATGCACACTTGTCCTGTGTTTAATCTGGGGAGAGAGTGGTTTCTTATGCTAATTAGTTGTGTTAGACCCTGGAGTAACACAAAAATAATGCACGAAATGGTGAGTGTGACACAAACGGTTGCTGAGCTCGAGGAATTCACTTTTCGATGTAGTTCAAGGAGCGAGAGCGAGTTAGAGCAAAACTTTGTCCATGAACATTGGGGGGTAAGCATTGTTTATCTACATACATTACAATATTACATTACATGATCTTTTATAACTGTCATACTTAAAAGTGCATGTTGTGTATTAAAGTAGGTCGCTAAATTATCTTTTGTCAATTCAAGCCACATCAGATGAGGTTTGAAATCGGGCACATAATCACTATATTATTATTATTATTAATCAGTTCTTTATAGCCAACATATGCAGATCAGGACAAAACAGTCAAACCCATCCAACCATACATTTTCTACCCCTTAATCCATTTCTGCACATTTCTACACAGAGCACCAGCCCCTCACTGATCCTCCAGCAGGTGGTGAGTCCACAGGAGGATGCCCGCTCTATGGTATAGCCTTGATCTTTCAGGCAAAGTGGGGTTAAGTGTCTTGCCCAAGGACACAACGACAGCAGTCATCAGTGGGAGTCGGTAGAGAAGGTCTCATGGTGGGATCGAACCCACGCCCTTCAGGCTCAAAGACCAGTGCTTTACCAACTGAGCCACTGCCACCCACAGTCAAACTACACGGCAAAAAGTGATGAAGGAAAAAAATCAAGAAATTGCTGAAATTTGACAAAATGGATCTTGATTTGAGCACATTTCGACTGTGTCTCCTTTGGAATGAGAAAATTAAGGAACAGTTCTCAAATCTATCAGAATGTCCCCAAATTAAGATACAAACCACTTGATTTTAGAATTCAATTATATTTTGTATCATTTTTTGAAGTGTAGTTCCTCCCCTGAATAGATTTCACAGCATTAACAGTATGTACAGTTTTCTCTGTAGTAATTATTGTCACGAGGTGTAAATGAGGAAGACTCAAAATAAAGCTTTTAATAAAACAAAGTCCAAGGCAAAGAACAACTCCAAAAATCCTAAGTGACCAGGACAAAACTAGACAAGACAATGCAGCAGCAACAAGGGGAGAGAAGCACAGGGCACATATAGACACAGACACAGGTGAAACACATCAGGGCGGGGCAGACAATCAAGACAGGGGCAAACAGGACATGGAAGTAAAACTGAAATGAAACCAGATAACTAATGTCAAAATAAAAATAAAACCAAATACAGAAATAAAAAGCCACACCATGACACTTCTGACCCTATTAGCGCGTATCAAACTGCTTCTTTTGCCCTGGTGCAGTGGTATGTAAATGTGATGCTTATCGAGCTGCTGTCAAACACAGCTCTGTCAGGTCTGCTCACAAATGTTCACCGTCCCGGACCTTAAACCCGCTCCTTTCCCAGTCATGTGCCATTTCCCTCGAGCACCACACTCATAAATCTGAGCTAATAGACGAGAGGAAGACCGGGAGTAAGTCTTTTTGCGGACGGCGAGCTGAGCAGATTAATTAAGTCTATGGACACAGCGCTAGAGGGCTAACCGTACATGAGCACCAGGATGATGCCAAGATCACTCCGAACTTACACCAAGTAGGACATAGTCATTCTTTCAAAGATTTTCCTCGGTGTGCATGAAAACGCCCGGAGTTGCATTTATTAGCTATTCTCTTTCCTGCCGAAGCGATTTTGAGATACATACAAAGCGCAGTGTTTGAAGCTGGGTTAAAACACGCTCCGGCTTTCATCTCCGTCTGAACGCTACAGCCGTAATTGCACAAATAGGATTCACAAATGAATGAGAAAATGAATTAGTTTGAGGGATTTCATTTTGATGCTGGGGATGGTTGTCATGGAGATATTTATCGAAATGGATTCATAAGGTCATTACTGTTCCTGAAGAGAAGCGGCTCAAGCTTAATAGGTCAAGGGAAAAGTAAAAGACTTACAAATAACAGCTGGGGTCAATATGTTTTAAGAACAAATTGGAATTGTGACGAGACAATTTTGCATTTTGGTGATAGTTTCGCATTTATTGCAAGCTCACTTTTTTCCCCAATCGTCAAACAACAAAAGAGAGAATGGGGGAGAGAATCTGGTGTACAGTAGTGTCCAATCAGAGCTTAAACTTCATAAACTGCTGCAATGACAATGCTCCAACATTGTTTTCTCAGAGGAGCAGACTGTCAGGCCCATGTCACGTCAGGAGGGAGATTTGGCGGTGCAGTGGTTAATGCATGAGCACTGGGTGAGACTCGGGATTGTACAATACTCAAAATCAAATAACTTGAATCGACTAAAATCCATACTATTTAAAAATACATAAAACATTGAAAATCTCCTCAAAAACTGTCAGTATTTTTTTAATTATAGCTGTAATCACACTCAATATCTGACTAACCCACTGATAATTTCACCTTCATACGCCCAAGCAGAGCCAAATGAGCACACCATGTTAAGAAATGTGACAAGTGACGCTGGCAAATTGAAGAGTGTCTGCATTTAATTGAGTTTTAATTAATAACTTACTGTGGCTCCGCTGACAAAGACAATCATTTGAACAGCAGGAGCCTCCTCCTCTGTGTGCAAACATCACATCTCTCATATAATTGTCCAAATAAAGTTGTGCCTGTCTTTCTTACCCCTATTATTAAAGATGTGTTGCAGATTAGCCTTATCTAAGAACTCTGCAGGTTTGTCACTGCTAAATCATCATCTGAAGTGACACAAACAGGGCTGTAGAAAACGATTTTTATATTTGATTACTTTGCAGATTATTCTTTTTTATAATCGGTTAGTTTAGATTCCAACAGGTTGTTTATTGCGAGGGTTACATTCTGAAGCCTATTCTAACCCGTGATAAACTGTGAAGTAGCAATTGTAAGTTTTAAGGATGTGACACCTCTCACTCACGCTGTAAACACCTTTCTAACCATCGGAACACCTGTTGGTTCTATGGCTGAGCGCTGCTGCAGCTGTCAAAAGCTGTGCATACACAGTAAAATACAGCTGCCGAGGACAATGCACCGTGAGCCGGGTACAGAAAGAACTGAACTAATCACTGCGATGCACAGAAGCCACACAACTTTTCTTCTGACTTTCAATAGAGGTCATTGTCATGTTATACCTGCCGTTATGTCATGTAAGTAGATAGTATAGACGGCGATATTGAGCAAGTGGTGAAAAGGTGGTACTGCACCCTAAAACTCCCCAGAAAAGAGACGGCGCTCTTGAGCAAGTGGTGAAAAAGTGTTACTGCACTTTTTTTTCAAAGAGTTTTAATGAGTTAGCTTCAGTTGACCCTGTGTGTGTGTGATAAAGTAAATGCTTCACAGTTGTCTAAAAAGTGATTTATGGGATCATCTGTGTGAATCAGAAGGTATGAGGATTTACTATAAAACACTTGAATAATCACCGTCTTAAACAGAGATCACAAATTTAATTTAATAGAACCACCCAAGAAGGCCAAAGTACTACCAGAAGTACACAAATCATAGTTTGACAGATGTAAAACAAACTTATTTGCACATACACACATCTAGGGTCGGGGACATGCCTCATGAGGACCTTTTCACACCCCCGCCCCATTCCTTCATGGGGACCAATTCAATGGACTTTCACACACGGTTCAACTCATCAGCAGTCACTCAAAGTGTGTTATGGGGACATTTTGATGGCCATTTCACACACTTCCATTCCTCCTTTACGGGGACCAATTCAATGGACCTTTCACACATGTTTAATAGAAGTCACTCAAAGTGTTTTATGGGGACATCGTGAGGGTTCATTTGAAAGAAACATTTAAGTAAAAAGTCCTTGTCTGCAATGACAAAAAAAGGCTTAAAGTATTCTCCTTCCACTATTCCACTTACTGAATATAGTTTAATGAGTTACACATGACAAATCTTATACAAATGACTTCAAATGTTGAAAAGCTTTCTCAGAACTGACAAAGAACCTCTGGAATTTTGTCATGATTGATACAAATTATCCTACCTGTTTCTGAGGGGCATCATTTGCAAATGACGTATTCATGTGGCACTGAGGCTGGTCAGAATGATCAACAGAACCTGGAGTAGTGCAATCTGCTGTCACGTGGGTCATCTGTGTGAATCAGAAGGTATGAGGATTTACTATAAAACACTTGAATAATCACCGTCTTAAACAGAGATCACAAATTTAATTTAATAGAACCACCCAGGAAGGCCAAATTACTACCAGAAGTACACAAATCATAGTTTGACAGATGTAAAACAAACGTATTTACACATACACACATCTAGGGTCGGGGACATGTCTCATGAGGACCTTTTCACACCCCCGCCCCATTCCTTCATGGGGACCAATTCAATGGACTTTCACACACGGTTCAACTCATCAGCAGTCACTCAAAGTGTGTTATGGGGACATTTTGATGACCATTTCACACACTTCCATTCCTCCTTTACGGGGACCAATTCAATGGACTTTCACACATGTTTAATAGAAGTCACTCAAAGTGTTTTATGGGGACATCGTGAGGGTTCATTTGAAAGAAACATTTATGTAAAAAGTCCTTGTCTGCAATGACAAAAAAAGGCTTAAAGTATTCTCCTTCCACTATTCCACTTACTGAATATAGTTTAATGAGTTACACATGACAAATCTTATACAAATGACTTCAAATGTTGAAAAGCTTTCTCAGAACTGACAAAGAACCTCTGGAATTTTGTCATGATTGATAAAAATTATCCTACCTGTTTCTGAGGGGCATCGTTTGCAAATGACGTATTCATGTGGCACTGAGGCTGGTCAGAATGATCAACAGAACCTGGAGTAGTGCAATCTGCTGTCACGTGGGTCATCTGTGTGAATCAGAAGGTATGAGGATTTACTATAAAACACTTGAATAATCACCGTCTTAAACAGAGATCACAAATTTAATTTAATAGAACCACCCAAGAAGGCCAAAGTACTACCAGAAGTACACAAATCATAGTTTGACAGATGTAAAACAAACGTATTTACACATACACACATCTAGGGTCGGGGACATGTCTCATGAGGACCTTTTCACACCCCCGCCCCATTCCTTCATGGGGACCAATTCAATGGACTTTCACACACGGTTCAACTCATCAGCAGTCACTCAAAGTGTGTTATGGGGACATTTTGATGACCATTTCACACACTTCCATTCCTCCTTTACGGGGACCAATTCAATGGTCTTTCACACATGTTTAATAGAAGTCACTCAAAGTGTTTTATGGGGACATCGTGAGGGTTAATTTGAAAGAAACATTTAAGTAAAAAGTCCTTGTCTGCAAAGACCAAAAAAGGCTTAAAGTATTCTCCTTCCACTATTCCACTTACTGAATATAGTTTAATGAGTGACACAAAACAAATCTAAGATAATTGACTTCAAATGTTATAAAACCTTTTCAGAACTGACAAAGAACCTCTGGTATTTTGTCATGATTGATAAAAATTATCCTACCTGTTTCTGAGGGGCATCGTTTGCAAATGACGTATTCATGTGGCACTGAGGCTGGTCAGAATGATCAACAGAACCTGGAGTAGTGCAATCTGCTGTCACGTGGGTCATCTGTGGGAAACAGAAGGTATGAGGATTTACAATAACACACTATAATAATCACCATCTCAAACAGAGATCACAAATTTAATTTAATATAACCACCCAAGAAGGCCAAAGTACTACCAGCAGTGCACAAATCATAGATTGACAGATGTAAAACAAACTTATTTGCACATACACACATCTATGGTCGGGGACATGCCTCATGAGGACCTTTTCACACCCCCGCCCCATTCCTTCATGGGGACCAATTCAATGGACTTTCACACACGGTTCAACTCATCAGCAGTCACTCAAAGTGTGTTATGGGGACATTTTGATGGTCATTTCACACACTTCCATTCCTCCTTTACGGGGACCAATTCAATGGACTTTCACACATGTTTAATAGAAGTCACTCAAAGTGTATTATGGGGACATCGGGAGAGTTCAATTTAAAGAAACATTTGAGTAAAAAGTTCTCGTCTGCCATGACCAAAAAAAGGTAAAAAATACTTTCCTTCGACAATTCCACTTACTGAATATAGTTTAACGAGTGACACATAACAAATCTAAGATAATTGACTTCAGATGTTATAAAAACATTTCAGAACTGACAAAGAACCTCTGGTATTTTGTCATGATTGATAAATATGATCTTACCTTAATCTGATAGGCATCGTTTCCAAATGACATATTCATGTGGCACTGAGGCTGGTCAGAATGATCAAGAAAACCTGTAGTTGAGCCATCTGCTGTCACATGGGTCATCCGTGGGAGACAGAAGGTATAAGGATTTATAATAAAACACTAAAATAATCATGGTCTAGAACAGAGATCACAAATTTAAATTTAAAGAACCACCCAAGGGGGCCCAAGTATTACCAGCAGTACACAAATCATAGTTTGACAGATGTAAACCCAACTTGTTTGTACACACACACATCTAGAGTCTGGAACACGTCTCATGAGGACCTTTTCACACCCCTCTCAATTCCTTCATGGGGACCAATTCAATGAACTTTCACAAACAATTCCACTCATCATCAGTCACTCCTAGTGCGTTATGGGGACCTTTTTAGGACCATTTCAAACACTTCTATTCCTTCTTTACGGGGACCATTTCAACAGACTTTCACACATGATTAAACTCAACAGAAGTCACTCAATTTATTATGGGGACATTGTGATGGTTCATTTGAAAAAGGCTAAAAATATTCTACTTCCACTTATCTACTTACTGAATATAGTTAAATGAGTTAAACATAACAAATCTTATATAATTGACTTCAAATGTTAAAAAGCTTGCTCAGAACTGACAAAGAATGGTCAGAATGATCAAGAAAGCCTGTTGTAAAGCCATCTGCTGACACGTGGGTCATCTGTGGGAGACAGAAGGTATAAGACTTTACAATAGAACACTATAATAATCTATAAGTCTAAAACAGTGCTCCAATTTTTCCAACCAAGCCCCATGTTATAAAATACTGAAATGTACCACCAGGTCTGGATCACCATGAAACAAGATAAGAGAAACTTAATTGATCTCACAGTGGAGAATCAGGGTTTATAAAGGTCTAAACTAGACTTCCTGAAGTCTACCTAAAGCCTTGTCTATAGCAGAAAACTCCAAGCTCCAAGTCATAACTAA
Organism: Knipowitschia caucasica; assembly: GCA_964034765.1. NCBI lineage: Eukaryota > Metazoa > Chordata > Actinopteri > Gobiiformes > Gobiidae > Knipowitschia > Knipowitschia caucasica. Next base: position 3,659,512 of record OZ035832.1, read on the forward strand.
AACAATCATACAATGTAAAATCACCACCATAGGAGGCCATTTCACACACTTCCATTCATTCTTTATGGGGACCAATGAAACAAACTTTCAAACATAGTTCAAGTCAATAGCAGTAACTGAAAGGGCATTCTTTGTATTAGGTTAGAAATAAGCAATTATTTTAAGCGTGTGTTTGTGACATACTCTTTCTCTCCATGGGCAGTCATCTCCACCATAATCATAAGTAATTTCTTCTCCTTCTTTTTTGTCTCGTAATGCTTCTTTTCATCTTACAATTTGGGTGGATGTGGTCATCATTAACAATACGCCCAAATGTGCCATCTTGTACTGAAGCATCAATGCTGAAAAAAAAGAAATATATATATTGATATATAAAAACTTTTAAACACATATAGTACATACATTATACAGTATAGTGCTACAATCACCAAGCTTACATACTCAAAGCTTACCTATATTTATCAATTCAAATTATATAATACAGAGACAGCTTTTTCAGCTAAATTTTCAAACCCCACAGACAGAGGTTTTTCTGGGCTAATTCGTGGTGCCATTTAAATCATCAAAAACTGAAACAACAGAATGCATAATTATGATTTCACTTGAGTCATTTTTTGAAACAATTCTATTACATTTGTAATTTATTTTATCTGTAGGTTTGGTACAGCTGTTTCTACTATATTACTTCCAAATATCTTCTATATCTAATATATTTTAATACATAATTACAAATCAAACCTTTACTTTCAACATTTAGTCAGGTACTCAATTAATATATTCATCCAGTACTTCAGTAACTTTTCTTTTTCCTTTCTACTTGAAGAAATTAAATATTTCTGCTATTTGACCCACTTAATTCTTAAAATAAAACTAAACTGCAAACTACTTCTTAATAAGTAAAGCCACTATAGGTTACTGCTATTACATAGAAAGCTTTAGTTGTATCATTCAGAGCCTGTATATGTACTGAGAAACCTTTAGTTGCTTCTTGAAAGTACCACACACAAGTTGATTACTATACGAGCTAGTTGCTAATGCTAACAGGTTGTATATTAAAATCACATCTAATCTTGCTTAAAAAGGGAAACCATGCAAAGTAAATCACTGAATCTGTACTTATTACACAGTTTATTCGTTTTGCATGAGCATTGAACAGATACAGTCTTTAGTATAGCTACCAGCAAAGAGTACTCAGATTCTTTAGCCTGTTTACTCTGACACTAGCTTGTTAGCAAAAATCGGTGCTAACTTCCTAGCTAGCTACTTCTAGTACATAAGAAGCTCTACTTATGTAATTTAGTCACCACTCGTTTACTGCGAAGACAACTGTTCGCCATCTGAATGTCCTTTTAGAAGGGAACATTGACCCATGTGCTGTTTGGTAGAATCTGCTGTCCAAGCTAGTTGCTAATGCTAGCTCCAACAAGTTGCCAATGCTAGCTCGAACCAGTTGCATTAGTCTGTACATTAAAACCACAGCAATTCAGGCCACAAAAGTGAATTAGCAATAACTTGGTTGCTATTAAATAACATGCATATATACAATATTTGTTCTAAAATGATTGCAAATTATGCTTACCTGTCTGTTGCATTTGAAAGCAGCTGAAAACAGTTGATTCCAAGATCATCACTCTTGGGGACCAGGATGTGGGCGGTACTTAATTATATATGCAAAGTGTGTGTGGAAACCAATGTGTCTTACCAGTCATTACCACCAGAGGTGCCAATGAGCAACCACAACACACACATTAAACATCACTTACGAGCCTTCTCTAAAACTTTGCCCAGCACCTTCTAAACAGCTCCCCCATTCATCTAAATGGTTTTCCTTATGGGGACCTGGTTTTTGGTCCTCCTAAGGAAATGGGTCCCCATGGCGTGACTGTGTTAACAGATTTCAGTCCCCACAACGTGATGATTACAAGAACACACACACACACACACACACACACACACACACACCTCCTGACGTTACCTCCAGTCTCCTTGACATTTTACGCCCCTCTCTTTTCTATCTCTGTGTGTGTTCTGGGTCACCACAACCGCACTCTGCTTTCCCATGACCTTCCTTCTTCATTTCATTTTCTTCATTTTCATTGTGAAACTCAAACAGGAAACTATTTCTGTAAGTTACGTAAGGGATAACGTATATTACGCAGGTCATTATCGGAAAATAAGTAAGTACGCAAGTAACGTATATGACCTGCGTACTATACGTTATCCCGCTTATTACACGGCTTTATACCAACAGAACACACAGCATAAACTTCAGTTCATTTTCAGGAATGCCGAAAGGTTTTTTTAAAATAAGAAAGAAAATAAAATAGTTCCCAAAGTCTTTCCCGTGGCTATGCTAGCAACAGTTAGGCTAGCAACTTCCAAACTAGAACTCTCTGGAACTGCATGAAAACTGAACACAGAATTCTGAACATCAGCGGTGAGTGACCCAAACATAAACTTAACCTAAATCCATAATTCCATCCTCTGCAAATGTTCCTAAAATGTGCCGGTATCTACTTGCGGGTTTTTCGGGATCGCCTTTTCTCGCATTAAATAAGTGGTCTCGGTCCGCTTCCAAACAAATTCTGGTCCAAGTCGAATTAGGTCTGAATACATCCGGTGTCGATCCGACACAACTCCAAAATATGTGCACATTTTTTGGGCTTAACAAGCCGCAGACAGGAACTGTGAGGAATTAGCCACGCAGCGGCTAACTATGATGCTAACTATGCTGCTAACGTTACACAACACTGAGCCGTGTGCAGACCTGGAGCAGTGAGGAGAAGCCTGTGCAACAGGCTTATGGAGTTAAAACTGTTCACAGTATACAGTTATGTTAATGGCAGCATCTTCAAACCATTTGCATTATTAAAAGCAATATTCCGCATCATGCAGTGAACTGTGTTCTTTGGTTCCTACCTGATCCTCAGCGTCTGTTTGTCCCGTGGTTATTATAGATCTATGGTTTATCCACAATGCTGAACAGGGCCGTTATCATAGATCCATGTGTGGGACAGAGTTATTATCATAGATCCATGTGTGGGACAGAGTTATTATCATAGATCCATGTGTGGGACAGAGTTATTATCATAGATTCATGTGTGGGACAGGGCACGGAGCGCACTGTCTCCTTCGGCTTTCTCCTCACGCATTCTCCGACGCTGTTCCAATATTTAAAACAACGTGTTTGGCCTGTGTCATATGAGCTGCTGTTGATGTTGAAGGTGGTTTTGGTCTAAAAAGAGCAAACAGAGGCAGAGCAGACATGCTGCACATACGAGCCCTCAATGTTTTCCTCTGGTTCCGCGTCTATCCTCCGTGAGCTCTGTCCAATAGGAGCCGATCGTCACACGTGTCAATATGTTTATATAAAAAAGTTCACTTGCAAAAAGGACAGTCTGAATACGAACCGGAGCAAAAGAAAAAAGTTTGGTCCGCTTTTGATTCGGATCAAGCAAGCGGAGCAAAGGACTTTTTAGGTCTGAATACACCCTTAATTGCGTTGATTGATTGGCATTTGCGTTTATTGAGCGGCCGGAACTACTTCCGGGTTTTTCACAATCGCTTTTTGACGCAGAGAAATAGTATTTTTGTCATGAAGACAAGACCAGAAAATTCAGAAAATTTCTCTCCGATTAACATTTAAGTGTGTTGATTGAGCGTGGCTAGCTCAGGAGTGGCCGGAACTACTTGCGGAGTTATCCACGCATTTGAAAGACAAGCAGAGAGTGCGTTGCCAAAGGGCAGCAGTCATTATTGTTTTGAGAGGTCCGTTATAGAAAATAATGACCGGTAGAACGTTTTGAAATTACATTCAAATCAATGGTTCTACTGCTGCTGTGAGGAGCCTGTAATAAACCAATATATATTCACCTATTTCCCTCAAAATATGAATATATTAGATAATATAGATAATATAAAGTAATCTTGCCAAATGTTATGTATTTGGTTATGGGCTCTAATTGTGGGCTGGGGCCTCTTGAATCAATGTTAATGTGCACTAAAAACCATGAATCCCAGGATAACATGTGCCACTCCATCCACAGCTACAGGAGAGTGCTGTAAAACTTAAGAGAAAATAATCCATGAAATGATGAACTCCAGGCTCTTTCCTGGTAAATAGCCTCAGCTCCTAATCTCCATTGGTTTTGTTGGGTGACTCGCTTGTGGTAAATCCCAATATAAAACATCTAGTATAAGTACAAGTGTTGAATGTTCAAATATGCAAAGTTGGCACAGCTTATTAATGTCAGTATCAGTATTCAAGGTGCTTTACAGTATTCTATAAGGCTTCTACATAATGCTCTTGTTAACATGGTAACTACAGTTAAATCATGCATTCCACATAACTCTGAAGTGAGCTTGACAGGTTAGAACCAGTGTGGGCGGGTCCCGGCTCAAAAGTGTCCAAAATGACGTGCGCTGACATGCTGCAGTACCACCCCGGGCCTGTGGGGGTGGACCCGGAATAAGAATTAGCCAATGCTAACATATAGCATTTTCTTACCTCTCGAAAATGTCTTTACAGGATGGTCCAAAAGTGTCTCTTGGCCCAAACCTCCTTTCCACATGTGTGTCAATGCTGAGGGGAGTGTTTTGGACCGGTCTAGTTTAGTCGCTGTGAATTTTTGAAGTCTCTCGTTCAAATGAGACGCAGATGCGTTTTTTCACAATTTTCTTGTGGGCGGGACCACTCGCGGCCATTTTGGATAGCTCCGGTAGAGCACTATTTTTGGCCCATTAGAACGGCGGAGATAGGCATGACTCTGTCCATTATTTTTTAAAGTCTATGGTTAGAACATGTGAGATGTGAGGGACATGAGGTGTGCGCCCTGAGGCTGGCACATGAAACGCTTCAGAAAAAAGACAAATTCATTAAAAAGGACAAGACTACTGTATACGATGCATCTCCACATTCATGGTGTTAATTATTCCAGTGCAATTAAAGTTCACCAAAAGAACCATCGACAAGTAAATATCATAGACTGTATATATTAACGGTCGTAGTCACACCTATCTCCGCCGTTCTAACTAATGGGCCAAAAATTGGGCTCTCATGGAGCATGCGTCATCTGCACGAGCTCCGTTCATTTAAACGAGAGACTTCAAAAATTCACAGCGACTGAACTAGACTGGTCCAGAACACCCCCCTCAGCATTGACACACATGTGGAACGGAGCTTTGGGCCAAGAGCCAACTTTTGGAGCATCCTGTAAAGGTGTTTTCGAGAGGTCAGATAATGCTATATGTTAGCATTGGCTAATTCTTCTTCCGGGTCCACCCCCACAGGCCCGGGGTGGTATTGCAGCCTGTCAGCGCACGTCATTTTGGCCACTTTTGAGCCGGGACCCGCCTCCACTGGTAAATATACAAAGGAAAGCTTGTTTGGCTCCAACCCCTCTCACCATCATTGTATGACACAAAACAGAACACAAACACCCCTCGTAAACACACAAAAACACAAATACAGATCTACACTTGTGAGCATGCATAGACGCTAGCACACATGTACACCAGGGCAAACGCACCAGCACACACAGACGCACACAAGTACACACACACAGGCCCAAAAGACTCACTATACAGCTTCCTCTCATTACTGACTTTGTGCTCAGACCTCCTTCTTCAAAAGTTTCACTAAATCACTTTTTTTTTTCAAGTCTAGTTTTACCGGCACAGCCCTGTTGAAATTCACTACTGTGTTGTTACAATTGGCAGCGAGCATCATTCAGAACCAAAATATCACAACCCGGATACAATAAGCGAATTATGGAACTGTCCCAGGGATTGTCATTACATGCTGGAAATGAGCTAATTTGACTTCAGTTTGCTTATTTGGATGATCAGCAGAAACCCATTGTAACATTCTCAAGAGGAGGGCAAAAAAAAAAGAATCAACTTCCAAGCAGCTGTTCTGTTTTGCAATCATTTACACTCCTTCTCCCAATGTGACTATGAAGCCTGGTTCTGGTCCACTGCCACAGCGCCGCAGACAAGAGGCAGGTGAGAGCGACGTCGCATTGAGCCAAAGCAAGTTTTGATTGATATAGACGTACAGTTTGCCAAGGGTTTAGTGCGTTCACGATCTTTTATCTCGCTGTGTCAGGGATGGGCTATCGGCTCAGCTCTCCGGTCGCAGTCGCTCAACCATTGACCCGGCTGGAGTCGACGCTGCCAGACTTTTGACAAACAATAAAGCTTTAGTTTGAAATACAGAGCTCATCCACATGTTTTCATATCGCTTGTTTTGACGGCCGGGAAAAGGTTCAATATTAAAGAGGCAATGAACAGAACATGCAAAAACAGATCAATGACAAGTAGTTGAAATGCTTACTCTTCGCCAAGTAGTTTTTTTTTTGAAAAGCCAGTTATATTCTATGGCAGTGTCTCCCAAAGTGGGGTCTCCGCCCCCCTGGTGGGCCGCGAGGGTATTGCAGGGGGGCCGCGAGAGGTCATCAAAAAAAAAAAAAGTGTTATATAATTATTGCATGTTATCCATCCATCCATCCATTTGTTTGTAATTATTAAACATTTGTGTTCATTATTAGACTTGAATAATGAAATTTGTAGCAGAGGCTATTTCCCCCAAATAAAATAATGTCTTCTTGGTTATTACTTCAGGGGGCCGCGCAGACCCGTCAGATTTTTAAGGGGGCCCCGGTGTTACTGACTTTGGGAATGGCTGTTCTAGGGCCATACAATTAAAGTTTATTCCCTTCTTGACCAAATTTACGTGTAACCAGGGGAACAAAACTTTTCAAGTCATATTATTTTTGGCCATTAAAAATATAATGATACCTTTTTACTTTCTCATTTCATTTTGGATGTGAAATAATATATTGGGTGTAAAAAACAAGTGTGGCTATTCAGGCGTTCTGCTCTCCCAAAATTCCATCCACTGAGCGGCGCTGTGATCAAAAAATGACACCGTTTGTTGCCCAGTTCACTTCCGAATATGGCTCACGAAAACAACAAACGATTGACAGTGCCTGAATTGCGTGAAAGGTTGAAGCGAAAGGGTATTTGCAGTGTGGGAAAACGAAAGGAGGAATTGTTGTTGCTAGTTCAACGAGCGGATGGTGTTTATGAAGATTTAGAAGAAGATGACAGCGAGCAGAGTGAACGAAAACGGCTGTGTGTGCGAGTGACAGATGGTAACAATGAGAATGAAGTTCAGCTAAGAGGGAAGAATGTGAATTGGACGGATGATTTGCGCGATATGCCACTAGTTAGAGACGGGAATGTATTTGCATACAGAAAATGACGAAAACACTCAACCATTTAGAGAAAATGCGCCGGGCAGAGAGAACCGGAAGTTGCGAAGGCCAGTGTTACCCATAATGCAACGCAAAATTCAGTCGCTCCCCCGCCCATCGGATGGAATTTTGGGAGAGCAGAACGCCCGAATTATCAAGGGTACAAGGGTAAATTCAGCCTGCCTTATGCCAATGCTACCACCAGAGAGACGGATAGAATTGTCTATTTTTTTCATATTTGAAAATAGCCGGCTGCAACCTTAAACTATCTTCATGTATAATGTATAAATAGTTTTACATAACATTAAGAATTTAAAATGTCACATCTGCATGATTTTAGCCAGTTGCTTTTTGTCCTATAGAGACTGTTATTGGGCTGTTTGCAGAGGCAGAAAGTGCAAAGTCAGTTGGACCTTTTGACTTGAATCAGTTAAAGCTTGATCATGCAAATTACCCCGAGGACAGTTTTATATTAACACGACCAAAGGGACAAAAGTCAGTGCTCTGAAGTACTTCAAAGACATAAACTGCATATGAAGTAGCTATTTCTCCATTACATTTAATGTTTGTAGTGTTTGCAATTAGTTTAAAAAAGAAAAAGGAATTGTTCAAGGGTAGCAGAAGATGAAAAGATAACTATTTATAACAAACAAATAAATAAAATTGAAAAAATAAATAATTATAATAATCTTGGACTCCCGCTCACTAGAGACACTTGAGAAACAGCAGCATCTCCTGTTTGTCGTGTGTGTCTTCCACAGACATTAGCAATGAAAGCCTCGTGCTAGTTTAGAATCAGGATTTATCATTGTTATCTGTGTGTTGTGGGTTGTACCTTTTGCAAGACAGAGGGCAATGTACACTCCCAGTCAATAACATCTACATACATAATGAAATAAATCTTCTCCTGACGTTCATTTGAGGTGAACACTTCTGCCACACACTCATTTAACCAAACAGCGACGTGCCTCATTAAGCACCTGTCCGTCACAGCCCATTCTCTCAAATTAAGTTGCCAAAGCTCATCAGCACTTTGTCTTCGCCCCCTCCAGAATGAAAGTGACCGAGCAGGGTCTGAGGAGAGGGACCAAAACTCTCACAAAAAGACTGTTAAAGCACTGAAGATGAGTGACAGGAGAGGAAGGGGCTCTGCTGGACCTATTTCTAATGGGGCTAACAGAGCGCTGACAACAGGGCAGGGCGCACTCCATCAATCCCAGTCCCCCAGGTCACACAGACGCTTTATGAGTATACAGCCACCGCTCCCGGACACACTTCACACTAAAACATTTCCACCAGCCCTCTGCCGGCATGCCAGCGAGCGGACAAAAGGGCTTACAATCACTCAATGAAGCTGTATATCCCGACTCGGGGCAGGGAGGAGAGAGAGCTGGTCGGTTGGAAGGAAGCAGGTGATCATACCCTGGTGTTCGTTTTTCATTGAAATACTACAAAAAGGGAATGACGAGAGAATGCTGTCCCAAAAAGTATTGGATATGCAGTTTTGAAGCCTGTTTATTTCAAAACTACTTTTAAATTCTAGGCAAGGACGGAACGTAAGCAAGTGGGAGCCAATTTGTTTCTATGTGGATTTGTGACTATGAGGTGACCAGTTAAAGGGGGAATGTAGTCTCTTCATTTCTATTCACCCGTTGTCCCATTGTCTGTTTCATGGCGTGATGATGGGGCCCCTGAACCCGGCCCCTTCAGTCTCCACATGCGGACTGCCCTGCCCGACCTGCCTTGTGGGCTGCACCTCCTCCACGCCAGTCCTGCACCGGACCTGTCCTCGTTCTACAACCGCTGCGTGGCCTAGGTCCTCGTTCTGTTAGGTCCTGGATCTAAAGCCCGTCTGTCCGTGTGGAGCGGACCCGTCTCTCAATGAGGTTTCTCACTTTTCTCCCACTGGGTTTTTGAGTTTTTCCTTGCCGATATAGGAGGGTCTGTTAGACAGTGGTCGAACAAAAAGGACTGTGGACAGGACACTCTACAGTAACTAGGGGCATTTATCAACATTCATGGACATTGGTCTCTCCCTATGGACCAATACATACTGTATGTGTTCTATATTTTAGTGTCTTAACTGTTGATTCTCTGATATGTGTTGACGATTTCAAGGGCTTTGTTAAGTCGTCTGAGAGGACTGCTGTTGTGATTTAGGGCTATACAAGAATACATTGAATTGAATTGAATTGAAATATCTACATTATTCTTTTAAACTTGAATTCCCAAAGGGCCTACCTGCTCTGTTGCCTCTATTTGCCATCTCACACACGCATGTGTCCGTGGTATTCTGAGCGATATTATGGGATACATGGGCGGCTCATTCGGACATGCGTCAATACGTTATTTTTATTTTTTTATGCGATTAATGAGAAATGTAATAAACGTGCCTTAACGCGATAATTTTGACAGCCCTAATATACATAAAACATATTATTTGTTTAGGATTTGATTGGAAATTACATGCAAGAACTAATGCATGTTTACAAAAGGGGATGAATCCAGTTCCCTTGACTCCCGCTTCCTCAAGAGCCTCTTGGTGCCATAGTTAGTGCAGCTTCCACAGCCTCATGTATCACAACAGTCCATATTAAACAGAGAGCTGGAGAAGCTCAACAAACTGTAAATCTGGCATTTGAATATCTGGTGCTGACTCCACAGAAAGTGTAAATAGATTCAGTGAAAATGAATGAAATGCCTTCACACTGCACGCCCCAGATGAGGTCCACTTAGCTGATTGAACAGGCAGTGATTGATAGTGCCTTAAGTGAATAGCGCCGTCTTCAGAACATAACACAATTACACATATTCTCACGCACACTGATGCAAACACAAGCAAATGCGCTGCAATAGTCCAAACTAATATTATTATTTTCATATGTGGCCCAAGGCAGTCTTATCAGGGACAAGCAGGAGTCGACTTAGAATTTCAGAATAATTACATTTTCCCATAAAGAGTGTGTGTGCGCCATGGCAACGGTGAAGAAGGATGTTTAAACCAGGCTGAATGTTTCCATGGCCAACAGTCGGTGTTCGTGCAAAGTGCAGTTCATGAATAAGTATTTTCACTGAACCTTTTTGTTTCTTTGCAGTATTTTGAATGAATTACATATTTCAAACATATATTTCTTTTACTACAACATTAAACAGCATGTAGAAAAGTACTACAGTTAGAAAAGGGCTTGGACGAAGCAGACGCTCATCGGGCTCAAACCCCTCTCAGTCATTCATACACACCCTCACTCACACACACATGCAATCACTTTCACACAGACAAACACATGCACACACACACAGGTACGCGCTTATGCACACACTCATGCAAACACACACTCATGCAAACACACACTCATGCAAACACACACACTCACATCTTGTGCGCAGGAACACAAACATGTAGACACAAACAGGCCACAACACTCTCAGACCATACACCTCTCTCTCTCTACTCAGTGTAGATATTGACTTGAACCAACATGTTTTTATTAAATCATCTGATAATCTATTCCAAGTCGAAACTCCCGGGACTGAGACACACAATGATTTTAAACTGTTTGCTGCAGATAGAAAAATGACATTCATTTTGTTAAAGAAAATGACTTTATTCAAACACTGCTTGTGACTTGAAAAACATTTACCCCTGAAAGTATTCATGGTGTTGTTCTCTGTATCATTGTGATTCATTTCCAACTTTCAAAGTGTCTGCGTTGGAATAGATTTGATGGTTTACAAAAGGAGCAGAGTCACAGATTATGGACAGTCGATTAAACTCACACTGCAGTGTTGACAAAGCTATAATCACAGCTCTCTTGTTCACCTGGGTTAGTCCCACTGAGGCGTGCGTGTTTAACCGGGCGCTGAGTAGCTCTTCACAACAAATGTGTTCAAGAGACGCACAGGAGAAATTCTGCATGATACTATAATCACATACAACTTACTTTTAAAGGGGGGACTAAGGACAGTAATGATCACACTTAATGACATTTATTAATATCTAGTGGTCATCCCTATGGACCAATGGCTCCTTTATGTTTGTTATGAATATACGGTAGTTATATTTATGTATATAACATATTATATGTGCCATCGGCCACTTCCGACCACCACCAGCCATTTACACACACACAAAACTCATTCTAGGGAGTGTGGGTGGTGTCTTGCCCAAGGATACAATGACAGTTTGGCGCTTTACAGCCGCAGCTACCCCACTGTGGCAACTGATGTTCCCACAAGTCTCCCATCCCAGTGCTAACCAGGCCCTGCCCTACAGTACAAAGCTTCAGAGGTATGACGGGATCAGACTTTCTCATGCATGTATGGCCACATGAAGGATTATACAAAACCCCAGGAAGGAAAGTTAAAGTTATATAGGAGTTTTCTACCGCCGGGTGGATCATCAAGACTATTGTTCCTCTCAATTTGCCATCCTTCTGGTGATACGTGCTCGTCAAGACCAGAGATTTTTCTTTAAAAAGTGGAGAGAGCGGTTCATTCCTAAAATTCGGAAAAACCCTCTTATATCTTCAACAATATGACTTGAGGCAAGCCAACAGTTCAAAAGTGCAAAGGAGCAAAGTGAACATTATTTCTTTGTATGAAATAGGACATATAATGAGATAATCCAAAGAGTCGCGCCTGAACATGGATGGTCAAGAATGATTGATAAACGTTGGGCTTGGGTCACAGTGGAGGTGTCAGGGGGAGTTAAAGAGACAGATGGGGAGAGATGAAGGTCTGATGAAACGTGGGATTAAAATATATGGCTCGGGTCAGGGGATCGAATGGAGGGGAAAGGTTAGAGAAAGCAGAGAGAAAACTGACAAAGGTACAGGTAATTGTGGGAACACGCCAGTCTCCTCTGGGCTAATGCAAGAACACAGAATAGAGGTTCATTGGAATCACAGTTTCACCCAGAAAGTAGTTGAGGTGGTGTCTGTCAAGTAATGAACTATTATTTAGAGAAAACACATACAATAATGCAATATCTTATTATATTCTCGAACAAGAACCAACTACACAACAAGAAGATTTAAAGTATGCTATTTGTCTGCTGCTCACTGGGGTACTTTTGCACAGGTTTTCCAATGTGGTCTTAACACAAATGATTCTGAAATCTAGTGTAACAACATGGTCACAATGGCAAAGCTGAAGGGCCCTGTTGTAATTTAAGCCATAGAATCCAGAGGAGAGGCCTAAAATGTTTGTGGGTCTGCAGCAGAAGCAGTATATGACCGTGTCTGTCGCTCTACAGGGCCTGCTATACTTACTGTATGTGCACTTCTGTGGGGGTCTCATCGCGGGGCAGATGATGGTCCAGAACCAGACGGTCTTTGCACATGCATGGTCCTATATGGGGGTCTGATCCAGAACACATGCGTTTTCCTATATTCAGCTTATAACTTGGGAATGAGTCGGATTCGAGGAGAGCCAGCGCAGAAATGGGGCATGCTCTTTTACAAGGATGACTTCAAAACAAAAAGTTAAATAACAACTTGTCTCTGGTTTTCTGCTTCAAATACAGCTCTAACTTGATGCCCAGTTCACAGCGTGTGCAGGGACGTTCTCTGATTGAATACTAGAGAGTTAGTTAAAGGTTTGCGTGTCACAGACAGTGTCATTTGTTAGAATACATAGACTGCAGTGTACTCAGCCAAAGTGGACACATGTTAGGAGTACTCGGTGTGATTGGCAGGGCAATCTGAGCTTGCGTTCTTCTAATTGCTAATTCAACAGTGGGCGAAGGTTGGAAGCTGAAAGTGAAGCGGCTCACTGTACAATCAGGCAGATCAATACACACCGGGCCTTTTGTTTACACCTAAGTGAGGGTCAATCAGTCCGACTGCAGATGATGGAGGCTTCATCACCTTTTTGAGCAGAAAGAGAACTATGCAAACAAAGTTCTCTGGTGGAATATGAATCTCTTTTGTTTCTGATGGTTGTGAACAATTGAACATAGCTCTGTTCATGTTGAGCACCATCACATTTAGAAGAAAGTTCAGTTGAAACAAAATAAGTTAAAAAAGCGCCAAAAAAGTGTGGAATTGTTGATGCCATATCACTGGAATTAATTCTGATTATTAGAGATTTTTTGTTTCTTTGGGAATTTGAAAACAAGTGTTGTTGTTTTTTGCTCATGTCTTTGAATTTTTCTCTTGATTGTCATTGTCCTTAGATATTTGTATATAAAAGAAAGTGTCTGGTAGAATAAGAATCTCTTGTATTGTTTCTGATAGTTTTATACAATTACAAGATCATGAAAACATCTCAATGCTACAAAACACTACATCATGAACTTTCTGTTTGATCAAAGAAAAATGCTTTAACACTAAAACTGTGTAATTACTCAATGTAAAATTCTTCAATCTTTGTGACTTTTTCTGTTTTTTTATGAGGTTAATTTCAATGCAGTTATGTGTTTGAATCCTAGACTGATCCTGGACTGGTTCAGACCATCTCAGCTTGGATCAGGTGCTGGTTGCCATAGTAACACACTGTTTCTATGCTGGACCATGACTGTCGCCCCCTGCAGGACACTCTCTCTGCTCTGGAGAGCAGCTTCAGTGACAGACTAATTCACCCTCGATGTGTGAAGGAGAGGTTCCGTATGTCTTTCCTTCCTGCTGCTGTCAGACTGTACAACGAGAATGTGTAACAGGAACTGCTGAGTCTGCACAAGTGTTTCTGATAATTCACTAGTAACTTTGTCACTAGTCACTTTACCTGTTATCAGTACTACTACAGTACTACATATCTGATATTTACTGTTATCAGTACTACTACAGTACTACATATCTGATATTTACTGTTATCAGTACTACTGTATTATTTCATATCTGATAATTCTGCCTTCCACCGTCACTTTACCTGTTGATATCTTACTGTATTATTCATATCCATCTGATAATTCTCCCATTCAAGTCACTTTACCTGTTGATATTATTTCTGATGTTTATTCTGCTCATATTCTCATATTCTCCGCTGCTAATGTATAATATAGACATCTGTAAATACTCCGAACCAAGTGCAATTGTAGCCCAGATTTTCTTATTTATTTTATTTTATCTTAAATTTATTGTCTATTATCTTAAATAATAGACTTTGATGTGTGCGTCTGAGTGCTCTTATTTCCTCTCTCTGCTGTAATGTGCAACGATGACACTGAAATTTCTCCACTGTGAGACTAATAAAGGTTTATCTTATCTTATCTTTACTTGCAGCAGTTACCATTTAGTTTTGCTGTGTTTCAGTTCTACTTACCAGTTTGAGCATATTATAGATGAAGATAAAAACTGTATGATGTAGTGAAAAGCTATAACAAGGGATTTTTTCAAAATTCTGCTAATTCTACTATTTCTAGTAGTTTCAGAATTCTAGCGTGTTTGGATTCTTGTCTGGCCTTAACAAATAAACTTGTCTTATTCTCCGCACTTGAACAGTATTGCATTTAAGGGTCTCGCTGCAAAAGTCAAAGCATTTTATCCCATCCTCTAACAAACTGCACTTTCACAATAATTGCTTCATTTGCATCTCACCAGAAAAGTGTTTCAAATTGGTGTTATTATTAAGTCCAATATCGTTTTTCAGAAGAGAATGATTTGGAGCGTGTGCTTGTCTCCTCCATCCAGCTGGTATGTGGCTGCGCTGCTATGGCAACACGGACAAGCCATCACAGCCAAAATGTCTGAGAGCGGCAAATATGATGGCCCTTCTGTCCACCCCCTTCAAATCTCCGCTTCCTCGCCAGTGTTTGTGCCGAAAAATGAAATCTGACATTTGCCAGAGTCCAAATGCAATCGTTTTGTTCTTAAGCCTGTTTGTGAACACTGCCGTAGGTATTCATACTGTTCCAAAATGTGCGTGGGTGCGTGTGTGTGTGTGTGTGGGGGTGCGTGTGTGTGTGTGTGTGTGTGTGCGTGTGTGTGTGCGTGCGTGCGTGTGCGTGTGTGGGGGTGTGTGTATGTGTGTGTGTGTGTGCGTGCGTGCGTGTGCGTGTGTGCGTGTGTGTGTGTGTGTGTGTGCGTGCGTGTGGAGGTCTTACCTTCAAGATGGATAGAGCATCATGGGAAGGCAGGCAGGGCAGGACATCAGGAGCAAAGAAGAAAAGACAAAAGACGTTAGCCACTTCATCATAACAAATTGAAAAGCCATTGTTATTTAACACTATACCACTTATATACCACTACAAGATTAATAATATGTTTTTGTCTAGATTCACAAAAGTTTGAATCCTTTGAAGTAGTCAGGCAACACATTGGATTAGTGATTGAGAAAAGACTTTTGCTTTTTCAAATATGTCCTGAGTTCTGTGGAACAGAGCAAGAAGTGCAGCTTTAAGAAAAAACTTTTGCAAACAAGACAGTTATCAGGAGTGGATAGGCCGAGTGTTGACGTCACCATAGTGTTCAGATTCAGATTTAGATTCATTTTATTTGACGTTTGCAGTAGAACCACATTGGAGTACATTTCTAAAAGTCCCCAGTACGCACCAGATAAGTGCATGAATGAAACAAACTTCAGAGTGCAGGAAACAATTGAAATGGAACAGCTCCAGCAGTTCCAATACAAGTGCAAGATCATTAAAGTGCTCTGTTCAAACTGATAACAGCTCGCGGAAAGAAGCCTCTCACTGGATGATATCTTCTGCCAGAGGGAAGAAGCTGGAACATGGCTTTTCCAGGGGCCGGAATAGTCATTGTCTAGTGGCGCTGAATGAGGAAGAAGCTGAAGATTTTAAGCTTCACATTTCCTTCTATGGGCATTTGTTCCGTTAGCATGCAATGGTAATTGTAAACTGTCTGTTTTACATTGATGACATGTTTTTGTTAAACATTAACACAAAACTAACTACTTTTCACGTGCATGTATTATGCTGACAGTAAACAGTGGGTTGCTATGGTAACTAGCACTGAACCAGTACCAGTTCAGCACCAGCACCTTGTAGGAAAAGGCTTTTAACTGCATAAACTCCATAAACTGTTGGTTGCCAAGCAACCAAAAATGGCTAAATTTGAAGGTAGAACTACAATAGAACTCCTCACATTTCAAAAAAATAGATAATTTATAATAATAATGAAGTTAAAAAAGTACATGTAGAGACAGAAAACGCCACAAAGTTATGAAGACCAAAAAGGTAGATACGCGAGTAATTACGCTTCCAAAGCGAAAAGCCGTCAAATGGACTGCTCTGAGAGTTCTAGTTTGAGGTGGTTTGGAAGTGAGACACAGGCGTGTATTCACTACTGAACATATCTTTGTCCCTCTCCGGTGTCAGCCGTCGGGAGGTGATGGTTTAAAGGCTGCAGAGCCGCCCAGTCTCAGGGGTCAAGAGTCGATGTGCACACTTCCACGTCAGGAGGCGCTCACTTCCTGCTGACCCCTCTACTCTCGCCTCCAGATTACACACAGCACTAACACACTACATACTCAGATTGTTTAAACACAGCGAGTAATTCATTGCCTGGACGTGTGTGAACTAATTATTGTTATTAGGGAATAAGGAGAGCAGAAGACACTGCCGCTGGATACAAAACTTATCGGGTGCATCTTTTAAAAGCCTTATATTCATGTAGAGCGTGTGGGCGTCGGCTGGGCGGGTTACCTCCAAATACACACTTGTGCCTGATTGTTTACTGTTACACAGTTTCTTTAATACGTCAACGTGGCTCCATGACTCTTTGTTTATGCAACGGACCATTAAGTTCCCCCTGGTCATCAGCAGCCCACAACATCAGTGCCTATTGTAAAACTGTGCAGTCTTTCATGAGATTTGAATTATTATTATGCAAGAGCAAAAAAATATATTTCTTTTTTGTATTTTGTATTATGTATATTTTTCCAAACATTTTGAAATAGTTTATATATTATTTCATACACAAGTCAACAGTGTTGTGCGTGAACGAATTCAAAAGAACGCGTTCATTGAACAGGCTCATTTTTTTGTGAACGTTGAACTGAACGCAACACATTTTTAAATAAAGAACTTGAACGTGAATTAGTTCCCATTATGTGTCATGAACGGCAGACATCACTGTAAATTAACTTTGGATTTTGACATCCGTTTTCTCTTTTGAAACGCAACGAGAGAAAGTTCCTCCCTCCTGTATTCTCTGCACTTTTTCCGCCGAAAACAAAAAATTCCTACGGATTCCACCGTCTGTGAACGCACCCCGACTTCGTTTTGCGGTGCGGCGCTGAATGCAAGTGCTTTTCATGGTTGTTGGACTCACATGTGCCCGAGTCGTGATAAAGGGTGAATTAGCGACACTTATGAGCAGAGATGGAACAACTCAGTTTTGCTCCCATTGAAACCAATGTATATCTGTTTGTTTCCTACTGTGCGGTTTACAGGATATGTTTATAGATATAGTTCATAATTAAAATTGTGAACTTTGAACGTGAACTCTGATTATTTATGAGTTTATGTGTTTTGTTCAGCAGTTTGAGTAATGCATGAACTGTGCTAGACAAATAATCTTCCTTGCCTAACCCTGCCTTGCGGTGTTGATAACTCCAGAACACTTTCTTTACATACATGGCTTCCTACAATGGTTCTTCCGGCTCTTCTATTTATTCTCATTGTTTTTGTTTCCCATGATTAAAAAAATCTGTTGGTAAGTACTTCTTCATGAAATATAGTTTGCCTCATATTTTAGCAAAGTAGTAAAGAGGCGTAATCGAACCTCAAGCCATTTCAGCCCAAGTCCATTAACAAAAACATTATTATGTTCCCACATTGGAGCTTGAAATCCTCTCCAGCCTTAACCGCATGCTCTGAATATGTGCAGCTCCATGTGCCGCTCTGATGATGTGCACACTTGTACATACAGCTCAGTACGGCAGGGTCAGCTACACACAAAACGCTCCATTGAACACAACACCCATGGCTTTCTGCTGCCAAGGACTCTCGGCTTTGACTCTCCTGCCTTTTCTATGGAGCTTTACGTAAACGCCAGGCCCACACACACATAGTTACACACTTGTGGATAAAGGCGGCAGTGGAGGAGGTGTGACTAATCTGTCTTCCTCTGTTCAAAAAGACTGGAGGAGATGAGCTGGGTCTGTAAAATCATTTTGACAGGGAGGATTAAGATACCAGATACACAAATAAACGCACAGAGAGACACAGGTATGCCGCCTTAGTTTACACCTAGTCGGACCTACCACTGCTTCCCCCTTTCTGGTAATGACACTAAAAAGTATGGTATTAAACAAATGAGCTTGAAGTATTTTTCAAATAAAACCTTACATTATTTCAGTGCCTCTCTGAGATGCCTTCTCAGAGTCAGAGAAACGCAGTCTCTAGGAAGGCATCTCAGAGACTGTATATCGATCTATATATGTTTGAAATATTTCCTTTTATGGGCATTTGTTTGAGCGGTACATTTGCATTGTTTCATGGGCAGACGTGTTGCTAAGATGTTTGCTAAAGAAAGCTGTTTCCATTGAGAATGAGGCATCTGATTGGTCAATCCTTGGATTTACAATTTTAAAATACAAGTACCAGGAGTGCGCTGTATATTAATAAATCTGGAATGTTTACATGTATAAATCTTAAAAATCTAAATGAAAAATCGATATTGTATCTTATTTAATAGAATTGTTAGATTAGATCTATTTGATAAATGATATCTTTAGCAAAGACCTAGTGAGATTCACTACACCAACACCGCACATTTTCAAGAGTAGAAAACAAAGACATCTTAGTCCATTCTCACATTGTTCCAAACTCACATATGCTCACTCCCACGCGTGGAAAATCTCGCAGCCCTGACGCAAACATTCTTACAAAAGCCTCCTTTACACCTTGCATTAACAAGCGTAACTTATCCAAATGAAGAATCCGGATTATTTTCATATCTGCGGAAGAAAATCTGACTCAAGCTCTAATAGGTTTTGTCACAGCACCGCCTCTTTCCATTTACAAAAACAACACGAGTAAAGATCCAGAATCATTATATTTTCATGTTTTTTAAATACTCCAAGGCACAATCAGCCGTGCATTTGTCTCAGCTCCTGGTTGAGCTCAAACTAAACAGGGACAAATTACAACATCGTCACAGAGAGTGTTTTCAATTACTTTTCTTAATTCATGCTTGTGTCTTTCCTTTAGTCTTTTCCTGGAGTGATCTGTTTCCAATGTCTTTGTTGAGCAAGAAATATAAGCAATGTTTTATCTTCACAATAAATAGAATCATGCATTATTGTATTGTTACATGTATGTTTTTCATACATATGCTGCAGTCAATTGAACTAATCCGTAAGACGGTCCTGGGTTTGAATCCGGGGGGGGGGAACATGGCCTTTCTGAGTGTAGTTTTTACATTTATCTCCGTGTCTCCATGTGCTCCAGTTTACCCACAGCCAACATGTACAATAGGTTATATATGGACCCAAAAAATCCCTATTGGGAAAATAAAGTATAACTTACATTATTATGCCGTCTTTACTTTAAATGACTTAACGGGCCACAGGGTTAGGGCTTTTTATTTCACTGAGAAAAGTACATTGAGTCTTTCCCAGGAAAACAACGTCACATTTTGGAATCTGAAATCAATCCAATAAAGTCAGAAGAAGGATTGATATGCCGAGATCCAGGGTCCACACATTTCACACAAAATGGTCCCAACAGCAGAACCAACAACATCCTCTGTGGAGGCATATTTTTGGCAAAGGTGAGTGTATAGGTAGTGCCCAGTGGTCCTTTTGTCATGGCTGGTTCCCTGCTCTCCCTGGTCCTTCTTCAGAATGACCTCTCCCAACTCAGATTCAACAGGACTTAATCAGTGAGTAAGTAAACAGACATTTGAACAATATTTCTCCTGTATTTGAATGATTTTGCGCAAGACCTAAACCTGCGGGTGTCTGTATGTATGTGTGTGTGCATGTGTACATGTATGTGTGTTTGTGTAAATAAGATAGTGAGCAAACAAATATTGCAGATCATATCAGTCTTGCAGTGTAAAGATAACCTTTCACTCTGCGGGTGAAATTCCCAGTTCTACTAATCCACTGCTTTTATACATAATCATTTTAACAAAACAAAAACATTGTTTCAAAAGACAATATGCATTTTGATCCAGTCCCAAACTATAAAACATCAGCAGATCATTTCCTGTTTCTAGCCTGAAAGTCAACTCCCAAAACAAAAGAAAACAGCACCGAGCATAAATGCCCATTAGATTCTGTTGACCATAACCCGGCTATACCCTGCTGTTCCTCATTATAGCATTCGATGTGATCTATGCCTCTAATGCAGCGGGTACCAGACTAACGATGTTGAACTTGTTTCAAGACAGCTTGAGCTTGTGCAGTTGACCTGACCGCTGTGTGAGGCTGACCAGAGGAGGCTAAGCTGACAGCGGGCACATGCCACATTAGGCGTACATCTCCTGCCCTGTCTATCCATGTCCAACGAGCAAAACTGCTGCCAAGATACCAGTGTCTCCTCTGATGTTTCTGAGGTGGAAAAGCTAAACTTTGCCACTGCTCCACAGTATTTGATCTCACGGTAACGGAGGTGTTGAACTATCCATTATGCTAACACTTGTCAATACCATTTTCATTCCGTATACTGAATAAACCTGATTGACAGTAGTAACAGTGCTCTCCACTCAGCCACTCTCGCTTCTCAGCAAGAACTTCCTGGGTTTGAACCCCAGTCAGAACTGGGTCTTTCTGGGTGAAGTTTGCATGTTCTCCCAGTGTCTGTGTAAGTTTCCTTCGGTTTCCTCCGGGTGCTCCGGTTTCCCCTACCACTAAAAACATGTACAATAGGTCTGGCATGCGCCTCCTGTATGGTGACCTACCTCCCAACTCTGTGTGGAGTGAGAGACTAATTTCCACAATTGTAAATCTCTTTGCGACTCTGGCCTGTGAAAGGCGCTATAAGTAAAGAATACTTACTTACATACTTTTATATTTGAAATTACTTTGCAGCACGATAGCTGAGTGGGTGCAGCGCTCAGGCCTTACTGGAGCCATCTTCCTTATATAAGCATTTATTACGACAAGGTTAGCTTTGTGAAGTAACATGTAGCTCACACGGTTGCTCGGGCAAATTGGAGTTTCTGATTGGTCCTTAAAGCACATAGCACATTTTATTTTTTTAAGCCCAAAACGGCAGGTGTGACACAAACGGTTACTGAACTAGGAGTTTACTACGAGTTGGGCTTCATTGAGATAAAGAGTAAGCATTGTCCAAACAGTCTTTGGGTACATTTGTGAATAGCCTTTCTCTGTGGAGTTTGAACGTTTCTCCCCTGCAGGAGAATGTGGGTTTCTCTCGGGCGCTCCGGCTTCCTCCACCACCCAAAACATGCACCGGTATGAATCTGGTGAGTGAGTGATTGATAGTGGTTGTCAGAGGCGTTGTATGTGGAGTGAATGCACAGTGACATCAACGTAGCGCTTTGAAAGACTTCATTATTATCCATTTGTTCAAAATGACATTGCTTTCACATATTTCTATTAGTTGTACAGTAAAATGCAGCAATGACGGTTTTGTTCCAGTTTGAAAGCTGAGTTTGGGAGGCATCTGACTTATAAATCAGCACATTTGACTGACTATCTGTAAAGGCCTGGTGTGTAACTCATTTGGATCAATTACTGTGATTATTTTGGAGCAAACTACAGCCAGACGGAGCTTCAAAATAACTATGAAGTGAACGATAGCTCTGCTCAGCACTTGGAACAACGAGACATTTCCCGCTCAGAAGGTGGCTTAACTTTATTGATTTTTCATAGCGTATTTTTTCCTAGCTGTGAGAATATCATTACTTGGTGCATAATTGTTGAGGGCATATGATCCAGTCCCAGTGCGGGCTCCATCTGCTGCAGGAACCCGTGAAGAGATGTGTCAGTGACTGCAGGCTTCACTGGAGGAATCACGCAAAGCAGCCCTCAGCACACGGGGATAAAACCCTTTAGTCAAAGATATGCACATAAATAAACCCACAGAGAAGGCATTATCTCCAACCCCCATTGAAAATCATTTGGATGTTTGAAATAAAGTTAAACAGGACAGAACCAATATATGACATCAAAAACAAAAGAAATGACTTTATCTTTTAATTTTGGGCTACACACAAATACATTGAATGGAATTAAATCAAAAGTGCATGTCTCGATGGACTGGACCCGTAAAGAAGTACTGGTGCCAGTTACATGCAGGAGAATAAAACACATTATAAAACATGAATTTACTCCACAACCAATATTAAAATGGGAAAACAATTATACACCCCCACTTCCAGCTCCTCTCCAAGCATTTAGAATTAGAATTTAGATTAGAATATAGACAATGGTGTGTGAGAGATATTTTCCCCATTTTCATACAGCCTTAAAGCTGTGCATGTAAAAATGGTTTTCTTTCAGACAAAGCTTTAAGTCTTGTTTAAATATAGATGCTTAACTTTTACACCTAGAATACCATGTCTCTGCTTACTACTAGATTTGTTGCTTTTGTGAAACTATTCTGTTTTGTTCGCTCAGAAGGAAACTGTCTTTTGAACGCTGTCAATAGGGGGTCCTGCTCAATCCGCTCCACAGGCTGTTTGGAGACGTTGACTATAAATATGCAGTATTTGGAAGATTGGCTTGTTATGTGAAAGATTTGCATATTGTTGGATAGTGAGTCATGCGAGGTTAGCAGCGATTCAAGGGTCGAGAAGGTTGACTGCACAGTGGGGCAGGAGCTTCTGCTAATAACGGTCCAACAGCCACTGGAGGTGAGCACCAGGGCGAAGGCAGGGACACGGACAAGCCAGGTTCATTTCAAACATTTCTAACATGCAGTAGTTTATTGGAGCTACCTCCGGCAAGAAGGCTATGTTTTCACCAAGGTTTGCATGTGTGTGTATGTGTGTGTGTGTGTCTGTGTGAGAGAGAGTTATAAATTAGCAAAATAACTCCAACGACATTTTCAGTATTCTGAGGAATGGGATCAGGAATACAGAAAAATAAATTGGTGGAGGCCCCTGCTTTAGGGCTGCACGATATATACAAACAAGAATACCGCCATTGCATGTCATTGCATGCCTCTTTGTCACAGATACCATTAAATCAAATGATTTAGCATGTATGAACTTACAATATATACATTTATTACAGGATCCTCACAGCAGCAGCAGAACCATTGATTTGAATGTAATTTCAAAACGTTCTACCGGTCATTATTTTCTATAACGGACCTCTCAAAACAATAGTGACCGCTGCCCTTTGGCAACGCACTCTCTGCTTGTAATTCATGAGTGTAGATTACTCCGCAAGTAGTTCCGGCCACTCCGGAGCTAGCCACGCTCAATAAACAAAAATACCAATCAATCAAGACAATTAAATGTTAATCGGAGAATATATTAGACATATACATTCTTAACACACGTGCACGGAGGATTTTCATGACAAAAAAACTTTTAATGCGAGAAAAAGCGTCCGTTTCGCCCTGTCGGTACTTATTTTCCGATAATGACCTGTGTACGATACATTATCCCTTACGTATTTAACCTTTGATGCAATGAAAGTTTAATAATATTAAAAAGAATATTGTATTTGTTTTATGCAAAGTAAACAAATACAATTCATGAATCTTCTTCCACTGAGTTATGAGAGTTTTTCCTTGTCGACGCAGGAGGGTCTGAGGACAGCGGTGATGATCCAGGACACCCGAAATTCAACGTCATTAATGGACATTTATCAACAATTATGAACATTGGTCATCTTCCCCTAATGGACCAATGGATCTGTGTTTTTTTAATCACTGCATTTCCTGTGTTTGAACCGTTTGATTCTCTGATCTGTGTTGGCGAGTCAAGGCCTTTCGAGATAAATACTGTTGTGATTCAGGGATATATGAAAAGTAATTGAGCTGAAATGAAAATATTGCAATATACATTCATATTACCAGTTCTTGTAAACCTTAGTCCAACACTGTGCCGCTCTATTCTGCTTTCTATGCCTAGAATATTGAGTTATTTTCTAGATACATTATGTGTTAAGTGAGTTTTTTTCTTGAATTAACTGTACAATGACATACTGATACCAATGCCAAAACCCAGAATGAAAAAACCCCTAAACCGTTGCTCTTTTTGTTCGTTTTACACCAAAACTACAGCAGAATGATCATCAACATGCCAGAGCGCAGTTCAACAGAATGCCCGGCCGCATGAATGATTTCTTACTTTGACCCTCCCACAGGAGCGCACTCGTATCCTGAGTCCAACCTGCCGCCATAATCACATCCATCATCCTCTTCTCTCCCTCCATGGTCTCGCTTGTTCCCTAGGTGACAGCCATTTTACATCTCTGTTGGCTGTTACTAAGGTTACAGAGCAATGACTAAATGCAACAGGTGCCTCTTTTCTGTCATGCCGCCCACCCTCCTCCCCCCAGAGCGGGAGGGGCACGGAGCCAGGATTCAAGCCAGGACAAAAAACTCTGATAGAGCTAGCGTCACTTTATTTGTGGCCAACAGGTTATAGAGTAAACAGATACAATCGACTTATATGTGCAGCATTTCTTCCAGTATTGCATTTTATTTATGTGTTTCATGTTGTTGTTTTGAACTTTCCAAGCACTTTAGCATGTTATAAAAGTGCTATATACATACATTACACTCATATACATTATATATAATGTATATGAGACGGGCGGTCTCATCAGACACACCCCCTCCATCAACCACACCCCCCTGTCCTTACCCCCTCCATCAACCACACCCCCCCTGTCCTTACCCCCTCCATCAACCACACCCCCCCTGTCCTCACCCCCTCCATCAACCACACCCCCCCTGTCCTCACCCCCTCCATCAACCACACCCCCCCTGTCCTTACCCCCTCCATCAACCACACCCCCCCTGTCCTCACCCCCTCCATCAACCACACCCCCCTGTCCTTACCCCCTCCATCAACCACACCCCCCCTGTCCTTACCCCCTCCATCAACCACACCCCCCCTGTCCTCACCCCCTCCATCAACCACACCCCCCCTGTCCTCACCCCCTCCATCAACCACACCCCCCCGTCCTCACCCCCTCCATCAACCACACCCCCCCTGTCCTCACCCCCTCTCCATCAAACACACCCCCCCTGTCCTCACCCCCTCCATCAACCACACCCCCCGTCCTCACCCCCTCCATCAACCACACCCCCCCTGTCCTCACCCCCTCCATAAACCACACCCCCCCGTCCTCACCCCCTCCATCAACCACACCCCCCTGTCCTCACCCCCTCCATCAACCCACATCACCCCTGTCCTCACCCCCTCCATCAACCACATCACCCCTGTCCTCACCCCCTCCATCAACCACATCACCCCTGTCCTCACCCCCTCCATCAAACACATCACCCCTGTCCTCACCCCCTCCATCAACCACATCACCCCTGTCCTCTCCCCCTCCATCAACCACACCCCCCCTGTCCTCACCCCCTCCATCAACCACACCCCCCTGTCCTCACCCCCTCCATCAACCACATCACCCCTGTCCTTACCCCCTCCATCAACCACCCCCCCTGTCCTTACCCCCTCCATCAACCACACCCCCCCGTCCTCACCCCCTCCATCAACCACATCACCCCTGTCCTCACCCCCTCCATCAACCACACCCCCCCTGTCCTCTCCCCCTCCATCAACCACATCACCCCTGTCCTCACCCCCTCCATCAACCACACCCCCCTGTCCTCACCCCCTCCATCAACCACACCCCCCCTGTCCTCTCCCCTCCATCAACCACACCCCCCCTGTCCTCACCCCCTCCATCAACCACACCCCCCCTGTCCTCACCCCCTCCATCAACCACACCCCCCCTGTCTTCACCCCCTCCATCAACCCACACCCCCCCTGTCCTCACCCTTCCATCAACCACACCCCCCCTGTCCTCACCCCCTCCATCAACCACACCCCCCCTGTCCTCACCCCCTCCATCAACACACCCCCCCTGTCCTCACCCCCTCCATCAACCACACCCCCCCTGTCCTCTCCCCTCCATCAACCACACCCCCCCTGTCCTCACCCCCTCCATCAACCACACCCCCCCTGTCCTCACCCCCTCCATCAACCACACCCCCCCTGTCCTCACCCCCTCCATCAACCACACCCCCCCTGTCCTCACCCCCTCCATCAACCACACACCCCCTGTCTTCACCCCCTCCATCAACCACACCCCCCCTGTCCTCACCCTTCCATCAACCACACCCCCCTGTCCTCACCCCCTCCATCAACCACACCCCCCTGTCCTCACCCCCTCCATCAACCACACCCCCCCTGTCCTCCCCCCCTCCATCAACCACATCACCCCTGTCCTCACCCCCTCCATCAACCACACCCCCCCTGTCCTCACCCCCTCCATCAACCACACCCCCCCTGTCCTCACCCCCTCCATCAACCACATCACCCCTGTCCTCTCCCCCTCCATCAACCACACCCCCCTGTCCTCACCCCCTCCATCAACCACACCCCCCCTGTCCTCACCCCCTCCATCAACCACACCCCCCTGTCCTCACCCCCTCCATCAACCACACCCCCCCTGTCCTCACCCCCTCCATCAACCACACCCCCCCTGTCCTCACCCCCTCCATCAACCACACCCCCCCTGTCCTCACCCCCTCCATCAACCACACCCCCCCTGTCCTCACCCCCTCCATCAACCACACCCCCCCTGTCCTCACCCCCTCCATCAACCACACCCCCCCTGTCCTCACCCCCTCCATCAACAACATCACCCCTGTCCTCACCCCCTCCATCAACCACACCCCCCTGTCCTCACCCCCTCCATCAACCACACCCCCCCTGTCCTCACCCCCTCCATCAACCACACCCCCCCTGTCCTCACCCCCTCCATCAACCACACCCCCCCTGTCCTCACCCTTCCATCAACCACACCCCCCCTGTCCTCACCCCCTCCATCAACCACACCCCCCCTGTCCTCACCCCCTCCATCAACCACACCCCCCCTGTCCTCACCCCCTCCATCAACCACATCACCCCCTGTCCTCTCCCCCTCCATCAACCACACCCCCCCCTGTCCTCACCCCCTCCATCAACCACACCCCCCTGTCCTCACCCCCTCCATCAACCACACCCCCCCTGTCCTCACCCCCTCCATCAACCACACCCCCCCTGTCCTCACCCCCTCCATCAACCACACCCCCCCTGTCCTCACCCCCTCCATCAACCACACCCCCCCTGTCCTCACCCCCTCCATCAACCACACCCCCCCTGTCCTCACCCCCTCCATCAACCACACCCCCCCTGTCCTCACCCCCTCCATCAACCACACCCCCCTGTCCTCACCCCCTCCATCAACCACACCCCCCCTGTCCTCACCCCCTCCATCAACAACATCCCCCCTGTCCTCACCCCCTCCATCAACCACACCCCCCCTGTCCTCACCCCTCCATCAACCACACCCCCCTGTCCTCACCCCCTCCATCAACCACACCCCCCCTGTCCTCACCCCCTCCATCAACCACACCCCCCTGTCCTCACCCCCTCCATCAATCACACCCCCCCTGTCCTCACCCCCCCCCTCCAACAACCACACCCCCCCTGTCCTCACCCCCTCCATCAACCACACCCCCCCTGTCCTCACCCCCTCCATCAACCACACCCCCCCTGTCCTCTCCCCCTCCATCAACCACACCCCCCCTGTCCTCACCCCCTCCATCAACCACACCCCCCCTGTCCTCACCCCCCTCCATCAACCACACCCCCCCTGTCCTCTCCCCCTCCATCAACCACACCCCCCCTGTCCTCACCCCCTCCATCAACCACACCCCCCCTGTCCTCACCCCCTCCATCAACCACACCCCCCTGTCCTCTCCCCCTCCATCAACCACACCCCCCCTGTCCTCACCCCCTCCATCAACCACACCCCCCCTGTCCTCACCCCCTCCATCAACCACATCACCCCTGTCCTCACCCCCTCCATCACACACCCCCCCTGTCTTAACCCCCTCCATCAACCACATCACCCCTGTCCTCACCCCCTCCATCAACCACACCCCCCCTGTCCTCACCCCCTCCATCAACCACACCCCCCTGTCCTCACCCCCTCCATCAACCACACCCCCCCTGTCCTCACCCCCTCCATCAACCACACCCCCCTGTCCTCACCCCCTCCATCAACCACACCCCCCTGTCCTCACCCCCTCCATCAACCACATCACCCTGTCCTCACCCCCTCCATCAACCACACCCCCCTGTCCTCACCCCCTCCATCAACCACATCACCCCTGTCCTCACCCCCTCCATCAACCACATCACCCCTGTCCTCACCCCCTCCATCAACCACACCCCCCCTGTCCTCACCCCCTCCATCAACCACACCCCCCTGTCCTCACCCCCTCCATCTACCACATCACCCCTGTCCTCACCCTCTCCATCAACCACATCACCCCTGTCCTCACCCCCTCCATCAACCACATCACTCCTGTCCTCCAACAGCTCCTCTGCCTCCCCCTCTCTCCCCCATCACTCACAGTATCCAATACAAAATCCTGCTCCTCACATTCAAAGCCATCCACAACCTTGCTCCTCCATAACCTGACTGACCTCCTCCAGATCTCCACACCTGCCCGCTCCCTCCTCTCTCCTCCTGGTCCCTCCTCCTCCTCGTCACCATGGGGAGTAGAACCTTCAGCCGTTCTCCTCCCCAGCTCTGGAACACTCTCCCCCCTGACCTCCGTGACACCGACTCACTCACATTCTTCAAATCCACCTCAAAACTCATCTGTTCAGACAAGCCCACTAACATAACCACACTCTCCTCTGTCCATGATGCTTTTAACTTTGTATTTTAATTGTTTTTAAAATGCACTTTTTACTTGTATGTAAGGCGACCTTGAGTGTCAAGAAAGGCTCCTAAGAAATAAAATGTATTATTATTATTATTGCTTATATCTAACCCAAAGGCCTTGGTGTGACATGTTTGAGAGAAAAAAAGGAGAAGTTAAGAATTAAGCAAACGCTAAGGAAAAAAACAAGAAAGAAAAGAACGCTTCCCCAAATGACACAAAGTCAATCTTGAAGACGAAAAAATGTAGTTGAAAAAAGCCATGAACTTATAAAAAAAGATCTCATCGTTGCTTTTTGCTGGACTCATCACAAACTATTGCACCACACATGAAACTGCTCTAAAAACCAACTGGGAACTGAATCACCATTTATACATGTTATGTCAAGCAGAAAAGTGCTTTTTCATCAAATTAAAAAGCATAACAAAGAATTCCCGGAGCTTATTATTACAGATGCTTTCACCTACTTCTATCTGGGGATCGGACAATAATATTATCTTTTAAATATTGGCAATTGACAAACTCCTTCTTATCCAGCCGATACATGTACCATGGCATGCTTTACCTGACACACATATCTATACTCTAAACCATAATTCCAAAATGTTTAATATTAGATAAATCAGTCAGTAAACCAATCGACGACACTCTTCAGCTGCAGTTCTGTTTCAATCGAAGAATAGCAGTATTTGTTCTGAAAAAAGTTACCAAACAAGAATATCCAAACCCACATTCAATAAAAGTAATAGTTCAAAACACCTTTTAGAATAAGACAAGACAAGAGAACCTTTATTCGATCCTCAGTGGGGACTTTTCCATGTTGGAAATATCTTCCTCCACTTCCCTTCTTTAAAATAAAACTATTTCCATCAATATCCACAAAGGCCTTATGAAACGACAAATGTCCTAATTGCTAAGTATCAGGCATGGATAAAACTCATGTTATCTATGCATGATACTTTATGTTCAATGAAAGCCCATCAGGTCAAAACACTGGAAGAATCAACAAAAAAGGATAACAGCAGATTTTGGGTTGGCTAGGGCCTAGTTTAATCTCCCCAACCCCTGCACACCCACGGCCTGCCCCTGATTCTCCATCTGTAGAGACCCTCCACCCAAAGTTTGTTTCCATTTCTATCTCCCTGTTTTCCTTCCATCAAACACCTCCAGCATGTTCTGCGCCTCTCCACTCCCTTCGCTATCCTGCACTCAGGCGCCCACTCAACGCCTCTCCTTCTGATGGACTCGCCAAAATACTCCGATCAAGTGAAATGAAACATGGTAAGTGGATGGGGTGCGGAGATAATAGGTTGGATGTGAGATATTTTAAACAATTTGCACAGCTGTGGGAAACTGGCAAAAGCTGATATATTCTTTCAATGATTGATTGGTCCCAATAGTAATGAGTAACCCATTCACATCTTTTGCTCTAAGGGTTTTCTAGGCAATGAACTTCACAACTGATTTAGTTGAGAAACGTTCCAGTTCTCAGGTCTCTGCACTGGCTTCCTGTGGCTCAGAGAATAGACTTTAAAACAGCTCTGCTTGTTACAAGTCTCTCCATGGCCTCGCACCAAAATATATTAGAGACATGTTAGTACCATATGAACCAGCCCAGACTCTGAGGAGCACAGGGACTGGACCCCTGCTGGGACTCTGAGGAGCACAGGGACTGGACTCCTGCTGGGACTCTGAGGAGCACAGGGACTGGACTCCTGCTGGGACTCTGAGGAGCACAGGGACTGGACTCCTGCTGGGACTCTGAGGAGCACAGGGACTGGACTCCTGCTGGGACTCTGAGGAGCACAGGGACAGGACTCCTGCTGGGACTCCGAGGAGCACAGGGACTGGACTCCTGCTGGGACTCTGAGGAGCACAGGGACTGGACTCATGCTGGGACTCTGAGGAGCACAGGGACTGGATTCCTTCTGGGACTCTGAGGAGCACAGGGACTGGACTCCTTCTGGGACTCTGAGGAGCACAGGGACTGGACTCCTGCTGGGACTCTGAGGAGCACAGGGACTGGACTCCTGCTGGGACTCTGAGGAGCACAGGGACTGGCCTCCTGCTGGGACTCTGAGGAGCACAGGGACTGGCCTCCTGCTGATGTCTAGTGTCAAAACTAAACATAGAGAGGCTGCATTTGAGATTCATCCATCCATTTTCTTCCCCTTAATCCATTTCTGGGTCGGGGGGTGGCAGTCAGAGCTGCACCCAATTCACAGAGCACCAGCACCAGATTTTTTGATAAATCTGGAACAATCTTCCTGAATATATGAGACAGGCTTATTCTCTGACAACGTTTAAATCTAGGTTTAAAACAGTTCTGTTTTAGCTGTGTATACAACCAAGGGATGTGTGAATTGTGCTCCATCCATGCTAATACTTAGTTTTGCCGATTTCTCAAGTGAAGGTATGTCTTTATAATTACATTTATTGTTTTTTAATACTTGTTCCACCATAGATTTTCATCTGAAGATATTGTTTCACGTCATGAAATGACAAAGTAAATAGTCTAGAATATCCATAAATCATGCATAATAATTCTTCTTTAAAAGGTACACCTTTTTATGTGAAAAATAACTTACTAAGTTTAATTTTTGCATGTCTGACCTTGTAGTGGTCTGTAGGACTCTGAAGAATCCATTGATTGGATGGTTGTCTCTGCTGAGGAACTCATGCATCAGAAAATCCACCAACAATTGATCCTGGAAGACTGTGGACACAATCCTGATTTTACTACATTAAAAGTTACTTAATGCACTTTTAAAAATCTCTTCTCCAGCACTTGCTTGTCTGCACACAGGTGTTGTAACTCCCCGCAGCCCGCCTCCAGTAAAGCACACGGTTCATTGTCGAATTGCTGCGTCTTGACCTTACCCCTTACCATACAAACTCTTTCATTCCAGCTCTGTTGTGTTGCCACAGGTAAATAACAGTTATTCTAAAACCTAACCTTTGGCACTGTTTGTCTTTTCTGAAAGTCCTTGTTCATGAAAAACATAACTTCAAGAACTTTCTAGGGCCTTTAGCGCAGAATCTTAGACACAGTTTGTATTGTGTATGTCTAAAGGTTTCACTGTTGCTGCTCCAAAAGACACTCCTAAAAGTGATCCATCGCACATCTGTTCTCTTATAATACTAAGAGGTGTATTCATCAAGAATGCGCGTGAGTACAGGAGTGATAAGCCCCTTTTAACATTAGAGAAAACCAATTTATTATGCTCATCCTTGGAGAAATAAACCACTAAAACTGCACACAATACTTTGCACACGCAATTTAGCATCTGGACCACTCCCATTCTTTGATCCCAGCACTGGCTTTTAGTAATAATTTCAATGTTTTATTATTATTGCCACCGTCTTACTTATATGACCTCATCCAGACTGAAGACCAGAGGAGACAAGGCCTTCTCCATGATTCTTGGGTTTCATTAAACTGGTCAGTAGGGGGCGAATGGGCAGAGGTGGGACAACTCAGTTTTGCTCCCGTTGAAAACCATGTAAAGTCTGTTTTGGAGTCAAAGGCTCTCCTCCTGTGCGGCGTACGGTTGTTGGAACAGTCTTAATCGGGGACACTCAATTCTAAGGGAGTACTAACAAGTATTTCTCAGAAGAGTCTTGATTTCGGGCATTTTTGGAAAAAAAAAAAAGAAACAGAAGAATTGCTGCGTTTCATTGGGGTGGCCTGCAGGGGGCGCTTATCTGGGAAAGCCTTGATCCACCTCGCCCGCCTCATTCCAGTGATTCTTTTAAAGTGTCTCCTTTATATGAGTATAAACCACTTCTTCTTCTACTATATCTCCGTGTATAAACCCGGCAGACTGCACCGCCAGGGTACGTCACGTCCTGTCCCATGTTTGTTTTTCGCGCCACTGCCCTGACGTCAGATGAAACCCAAGAATAGGACCAGACTGAAGACCAGAGGAGACAGGGCCTTCTCTGTGATAGAACTCTTCATCTTTGCACATTAGAACCACTGTTGTGGGAGTTTCTATCCAAAGTAAGGAAGAAGCTCGAAAGGTATTGAATAGTGTTATGGCAAGTTGGATTAGCCTCAAGGACGCCAACTCACCCCCCGCTGTTCTATTCAATTAACCTGCAGGAAGGAACCGGTCTCCCCCCCGCACCGACAGACATGACGCAAATTACTATCTCACCTTTGCCCCTTTTGCATTTTGCATCTCTATCGGTCCGTATGTCTGCATCTCTATTGTCCCTTTTACATTCTGCATGTCTATTGTCCCTTCTGTTGCATCTCTCACCAGGCAAGGCGCCTCGCCATCTGGATGCCCGTCTCAAACTGTGACCCCTCCCATCTTTTGTGGGCGTGACTGTCTTTCATGTGTTGTCTATGTAAACGGGGACCTGTGTCTGGCCCCGCCAGAACTGATGTACGCTGCTTTGTGTATGTGAGTTCTCCGCACGTGTGTTACAATAAACTTACGCTCCTGATTAAGACAAATACCTTTCGAGCTTCTTCCTTACTTTGGATAGAAACTCCCACAACAATTTGGCGTTGCTGACATGTCTTGGCCTGGGTTTTTTTCGGCGGGGACGAGCGGGTGCGTTCGGCCGACCTGGAACAAAACCAGCCTCTGCTCTATTTGGAGACGAAAGGAGGGCGCGCTCGTCCGGCGCATGAAAAGGATCTTTGGCCACACAAGACCAAAAAGAACCTGATTTGGTGAGTTTTGTCTTTTCATTTGCGTAACAAGCCCAGGGCAGCGCTTAAGTGTACACGGGTATTTGATTTATTTACGTATTTTTGGGGTATTTCATTCATTGCCACAGCATAGACTGTGTGCGGGATTTTTGGGGTATTTCATTCATTGCCACAGCGTAGACTGTGTGCGGGTAATCCTAGCGGCTGCGCGTTAGTATTGCTCTGTAAGCAACCCTGAGAACTCTTTGTGCCTTCAGCCAGGCCCGGTCCGTTTCAAAAACGCGCGCCCGTTAGGTGTATTGAACTAACGGGGGGGGAACGGATCGCTCCAAAGTGAGGAAGAGCAGGGAGAGACTAAGCGAGGCTAGGCCCATTGTTCTGTACGTGAAAATGGGGAAAAATCAATCTAGAGATGCCACACCGAGGGGAATGTTAACGTCCCCCGTAACAATGGCAATGGAAAAACGGTTCGGATCTAAAGCAATGGAGTGCCTGCCTATATGGTGCAGTTCATTCGGCTTTCCCGATGGAGGCTCTATGTCTTTGAATCAATTACGCATCTTGCGTGAAAATTTAGAAGAAGAAAGGGAAAAAATACTTGGTTTTAAGAAAATTACAGCAGAAGACGTTAGGGCCATACTGAAACACCAGACCTGTCTTGCCATGTGGGAGGATTTAGCTACAGAACGGGACCGCAAAAAGACGAATAAAGCCATAGCTGCTCCGCCTTCCACGGAGGGGGGGGACACACAGGGGAACACAGGCGGACACACACACACACACACATCCCACACACCCCCCACCCTACCGCCCTTTCTCACCTACTAACCCTTTCACAGAAGGAGCAGAAGTCCATGCTAAGTACGCGCCCAAGCAAAGCGCTGTGTTAAAAAATGTGCAGACTACTGTTGTGCCCTCTCTCTCTCTCTACCCAGATTTGTCCACGCTTTCCTCCGTGGCCCCGCTGTATGAAACCGGCCCCTGTCCTACGCCTGAAACACCGCCGCGCCAGAGCCAACCACGTCAGTGCCTCACAAAGCCTCTCGCATCTGCTGACGCCCCACAGGAAGTGGGCCCCGCGCCGGCAGCAGCAGAAGGAGAAGCGCCGGAAGCAGAACCGCGATGGAGCAGGGAAACGAACGGGGAGGAGAAGGACAATCCCGTTTACAACGGTTATTTATGCTCCAGATTTGTCGAAGGACTGTTACCAGAGGTGGCTTTAAAGGTGCGGGACTCGTATGTCGCATTTGATGACGGACCACAGATAAAGGAACTACTTATGCACGCCAAACATGCAATTTTTTGTTTGGAAGCATTGAAAAGTCAGGCTACACTGCTGTCGGTCCAAGCCCCTAATTCCTTAAACCCCAATGACATTTCCAAAAAGGACAAAAAGGGATGGGAGAAAAACAACGGAACGAGGATAGAATGCTGGAACTGTGGAAAAGTTGGCCACAGGGCAAGACAGTGTCGCAGTCCGCGGCAGAGCGGCCAGCAGCAGTGGCAGCCGCGGCAGGGCGGCCAGCAGCAGGGCGGCCAGCAGCAGTGGCAGCCGCAGCAGAGCGGCCAGTGGCAGCCGCGGCAGAGCGGCCAGCAGCAGTGGCAGCAGAATCAGAACGTCCCGCAGGAGTGGCAACAAAACCACAACCGAGAGCCGGATTAGTACCAGCAGCAACACCATTGGCACCAGGCACAACAGAGTCAATACGGACAACAGCACCGCTATGAAGGCTCACAACACGGCAACCACCAGATGCGCCACGAGGCGGACTGACTAGGCGGGGACAGACAGCGGGCTGGCGGTGAACACAGGGGAGCCACGAAGGAAACCGTACGGAAGACTCATCTACCGGGTAACGCACACATACACGTCACCGAAGCGATCACTCATCTTTCACGTAAGTTTGAACCAACTGCAATCGGCACGTACACATTTTTTGAGAAAATTCATGCTAAATTTCCGGAACATACGCTAACAATCTGTGGCGAAAAAGTTACTTTCTAGTTGATTCCGGGGCAACAAATTCTGTGCTAAAAAGTGACAGCCTTTCTGTCTCCCCTAAAATGAGTGGCCGTTTCACATTCTCATTAGCAGCGTCGGGAGAGACGACTAAAGAGCAATTTACGTCACCGCTAACGTGTTTTGATTCTCAGGGCAACCAGCTTAAACATTCTTTTCTATATTCCCCATTGTGCCCGGTTAATCTACTAGGCCGAGACCTTATGTGCAGACTCAATTTAAATCTGCTCTCAACACCAAGCGGCCTACGGGTGGTACACGCTAGTGACCTAGCAAATGCTCCATGTTTCACCGGCATGCACAAGGAGGCACCGGTCCCAAAAGTTAACTACCACTGGAAATTGACACCAAACCCTGAGATTGCTAAGTTATTAGCCACAACAGTGGATAGAGTTAAGCCCGCACAAAATTTGGAGGTCAACCACGCGAACGACCTAAGCTGCTCTCTCCGGTCGTTCCCAGACAATAACTTGGAGTTTGAAAACTCATGGCTTCAGTGTAGCGAAGATAGGCTACAAACGGAGTATGTTTATTGGGATAGGCACTACTCTATGGTATCTGTGTTACTTAATGAGCAACAAGAACATTTTATCGACCCACTATGCCCCGCTTTGCACATAGCTTTGTCCAAACCCACGACTGCAGCGTGGAGTGAGGCCTCTGTCCTTATTGATAAGTGTAGCAATGCTGGGGACTGGACACAGGTCCAAGATGAGGACACGTGGTTCTCTGAAAATGCTAAATTAGAAACAATTAGGACAGTTATGTCTTTAATACAACTGTTGGCCGTTCATCTGAGACATGATTGGTGCAAGTACACACACATAAAACAATGGTCTTTTCTCCACATGAACGTGAAACAAAGGTGAAGTATTAAAGTTTGAGACTAATTTACATTTTTAATGAATCCGACCTGGCTTTACTGAAAAAGAAAAAAGAAGGAAAAAAACATTTTAAAGTAACAAGAGCTCATTAAAGATATAGGGGACACAATCTGTGATAAGCCCGAGTGCAGACCACGTGGTTTAAACACTAGAGTTTGAAATGGATCCTTTTAAGAAAAACCTCTTAAAGCTCTGCATGTTCTGCAGGCTCTGAAAGTTGCAACAATAGAAATAGCTCATGAGACAATTGTAATTGGACATGGAAAATATAACAAAGTTAAAATTACAGGCCTTCTGTGTTGTTTATATGTTTGTGTGTGTTATATGTTTGTGTGTGTTATATGTTTGTGTATGTTATATGTTTGTGCGTCATGTCAAGTACACTACGTTGACCTTAACAAACTCTGGACCAATATACTAACGTGGGGAGGCGGCCTGTGTGAGTGATGCGAGTGTGATGTGAAATGAGGAGTGCTGAACGGAGAATGGAATAACAAATGTTTTCCTGTAATGTTTTAATGTGATCATGGAATAATTATTTTTTGTCAACAGCATACGGTGTAAGTACTAGAGATTCAAAGATAACAAGCTTTATTGAACAGGTGTAAAAGTGAGAGTACTCTGGGATGAGTACTCTGAGAAAAGTACTCTGCGGAAAGTACTCTGAGATGAAATACCTTGCTGAAGGTACTGGGAGTCCCTCCCTCTGCTGTTTGTCCTGACAGTGATTCGGTCCAACCGCAGTGAGCTGTCATTGGGCGGAGGACAACTTTGGTTTGTAACTCACATTTAGGGGAGTATAAAATTAGAAACATACATATTGTTAAGTCTGTATTTGGCTACAGCCTCTGCCCTGATGTCACACGACCGTCTGTCAATGCAGTTATGTTTTACCCCATTGGAAAAAGATTGACAGGCTGCACCATGCGAAGAGAGGGAAGTGGGCATTTGTGTGTTCTACTGTTTCTTTTTCAGATGAGAGATAAACTACCCCTGCTTCAGGGATGACAGTAGTATGGATCATGAGGAAATGAGCCTCTGCTTTGGCACCAAAGCCCACAATATGAATTGAGGACGATCCGGGAGAAAGCAACTGGAGATGAACGGAACAGTAAATCTACACACACACACTACCTCACTCAAGACGTGGATATTTTCTCCTCTCTGTCAGCAATGCAGGCACTGGCTACTCCAGCAGAGACGGTGCTGTGGGAGGGAAATGGGGCTCAACGACGGCATGGTGTGTGGCTGGGACCAGACCTCAAACCGTGCTTACCACGGCATTTCTTCAGACATTTTGCGATTTTAGCACATGGTCGAGACCATGCCTCAAAAGGAGGGATGTGTAACTTAATTACACAAAATTGGTATACGAAGGGGTTTACGGCATTTGCACAGAGATTCGGCCAAACATGCGCTATCTGCCTCGCGCACAACCCGGGTAAGTCCCAAATTATCCAACAGGCTGCCCATCCTCCGCCCCTGCGCCCATTTCAACATGTCCAAAGGGACTTTGTTGAACTCACACCATGCCAAGGTAAGAAATACTGTCTGGTTCTGGTGGATCTCTGGTCCAAATGGACTGAAGTATTTGCATGCAAACACGCCACGAGCAACGCGGTGGTGAAAGCTCTGCTCACAGAAATTGTGCCACGATGGGGTGCCCCGGAAAAAATCTCTAGTGACAATGGCAGTCACTTTGTAGCAAAAGTCATTGAAGTAGGTGAATTTCTGGGCATTGATATACGTAAACACTGCAGTTACGCCCCCTGGAGCGGAGGCGCGTGCGAGCGAGAGAATGGCACTCTGAAAAACAAACTTGTTAAAATCTGCGAACAGACAGACCTGTCTTGGATCAAAGCTCTGCCGCTAGCCCTCATGTACATGCGCATGAGAGCCAGGTCAAGGTCAAACCTAAGCCCATTCGAAATCCTCTTTGCCAGACCGCCCAACTTGGGCGCGGGACCCCCGACCAGAGATTTGCCAAGCACCTCTTTGTGTGATGACGACATGCTGTCCTATTGTAAGGAAATTAATGCACTTTTGTCCTCTATTTCTGCCCAGGTCAGGAGCGCCCTGCCACAGGCTGCGCAGGCGGCTCTGCACAAGATCAAGCCAGGCGACTGGGTCCTGGTGAAGGAAACGAGACGAAAACATTGGCGGTCCAAGCGCTGGCTGGGCCCATTCCTCGTCCTCCTGGTGACGGACACTGCCGTTAAGATCGCGGAGAGGACAACTTGGATCCACGCCAACCACTGTCGTGCGGTGCTGCCACTGAGGGCCATAGACGAGGACACCGAGGGTGGGGACGGACCAGGCCCATCCGCGGCTCCCTACGCTGAAGAGGTCGGCCGGCGTGCGACCACCGTCGGTGAAGCAGGCCAACAACAACACCCAGAGAATCCCAGCGTTCCCGAGGCGCAACCCCCGGAAGAACACAACGCCCCAACTCCCCTGCCTCCAAATCCCGAGGCGACCCCCCTTTGCCCAACTCCCCAGCCCCCGGACCCCAAGGCCACACCCCAAACCCCGAGCACTCTGCCCAACCGAGTGCTGAGGCCAAGGCTTCAACGCGATTAGAGTCTTGCCGCTCCAAGACCAAACATCGCCATGACCACTAACGCTCCACACACGCTCAGAGGGAGCGGTGCCACTGACTGCAAGACGGCACTACTCGTGAGCATTCCCGCGAAAAAGACTACCGAATGTAGTCCGGCTAAGACCGGCATGGGCCCTTGGACTATTATGCTGGCCACGCTGACAGTACTTTCCGTGCTGACCGTGTTTATTATGTTAGTATTGTCTTCATATATTCCGGCTAATGATGAGGACGGAGGTCTTATCCAACAGGGCATAGCCAATCTGACTAGACTCCGGGACGCCATGCAAGCGGACAATGTCACGGACACTCCTCACGGTCTGGACTGGCTCCTGTCCTCCTGGCGGAGTGTGCTCATTAATCTTGGTTTAGCCCTATTGACTGTTCTAACGTTTTTCTTTCTTGTTTACCTTGTTTTTATTTTTTCCACTTGTTCCGCCTACAATTTAGGGGGAGGGTATCACAGTGAAGAGCTTTGACCACACCCTCGTAATACAAGAGGCTTGGGTGACGGCAGCGTAGCCTGTCCATCAACAACTCTTGTTTTGCTCAGGGACCAAGGTCAAAACTCACCCACCTGAATGTGATTTCTGTAAAACTGGGGTTTCTACATTATCACGGGAGAGGAGTGTTATGGCAAGTTGGATTAGCCTCAAGGACGCCAACTCACCCCCCGCTGTTCTATTCAATTAACCTGCAGGAAGGAACCGGTCTCCCCCCCGCACCGACAGACATGACGCAAATTACTATCTCACCTTTGCCCCTTTTGCATTTTGCATCTCTATCGGTCCGTATGTCTGCATCTCTATTGTCCCTTTTACATTCTGCATGTCTATTGTCCCTTCTGTTGCATCTCTCACCAGGCAAGGCGCCTCGCCATCTGGATGCCCGTCTCAAACTGTGACCCCTCCCATCTTTTGTGGGCGTGACTGTCTTTCATGTGTTGTCTATGTAAACGGGGACCTGTGTCTGGCCCCGCCAGAACTGATGTACGCTGCTTTGTGTATGTGAGTTCTCCGCACGTGTGTTACAATAAACTTACGCTCCTGATTAAGACAAATACCTTTCGAGCTTCTTCCTTACTTTGGATAGAAACTCCCACAACACCACACAATCACTCAAGCACTTTAAATGCCCGGTTAAGACACACCTTTTCTCTGGCTTTCAACACCAGGTAACAAGAGAGCAATTTTTTATTTGTATATATTTTTAATTGTTGCTCACTTGTCTGTACAGCTCTTTGGTAAGCCTGGGCTGTTTTTATGATATACAAATAAATATTGATTGACTGATAATGAACATATTTTTATGAGTTCTCTCAGTGAAACAATGATATTGTACATAAATTGTTGTTTCACTTTTTTATCAAATAGGATCTCATAAAGGTTTTGTATTTTCCATTGCCATACTTTACAAACTAGTAATGAAGGTCATACTTGTGCAGTACTGCTCTCTTTCCCTCTTAGATAGGCAGTAAATAGATTTCAAGCCTTTCAGTTCATCTAGATGCTGACCATATCGTCTTTTCGACTACTTGCTTTGTAGACTTGACCAACCTCAAACTTCCCCACTTTAGTTTTAAACTAAAGAAACTGCGCAGACGGTATGGTCGTGCGCGCTCTGTAGATTCTTCTGGTTCCTTCTTGCACCTGGGAGGAGCCGGCGCATCTTCACGCCCACATGGCTTTTGTTTGAAGAAAAAATAGTGCTGATCCTGTCCTCACAATAAACTGCAGGCTGCACTTTTACTTTCACTTTGATCCGAGTCAGCATGTATCATTACGGCCCAGTGAACAATGGCCCCCGGGTTAAGAATCTGACAAAATAATTACATTGTATTTTCGACTCTCTTTCACATCTACATTCTGTGGAACACTTTGCTTGTCACGCGCTGGTTTGTAAACGTTACGCTATTGACGAACTTAACTCCAATAGCTTTGCTGCGGTTCACTTCTTAAATAGGATGCAGCTCACAGTTGTTTTACAAAAGATTTTTTTTTTTGCCCAGGAGGATTCACACCCACTCAGAGACTGCTGATCCTGGATTCTTCACAGAAAAGTGGCAGCCATCTGAATCGATTTGCTACAGTTTATATGTGTAATATTTTCTCAGCAGTTCTTTACATACATTTATATATACACATTTTTTCACACATATTTTTTGATAGGGAAAGTACACAACTGAAACACGCAAATAGAATTACAATAAATGATCAGCAGAAATCAAAGAACCAAAACAGTATACAATAAATATAAATAATAATATAGCAAAGATACCCAGGCAGAATCAAGGTTATGTCAAAGGTGCACAGAAAGCTTGTCATCACTGTTACAGCCCTAGGCCCTTGTGTGTGAGTGGCAACCCCTCCTGTTTCGAGATCCCTGGCTTGTGATTAGAGAACCACTGGCCCTCCCACCTCCATGAAGTCCGTAACTCAGGTGCTGATTGGAGGAGCAGCGCTGCACCTGGGGTCACTCTCCGACTTAAGGCCACACTCCACACCTGTTCGGGGCTGCCAGCCTGTGTGTGGCTGGTATGGACTGATGGTCTCATGGTCTCATGGTTGGTTTGAGGTCCATGTGTAAATGTCTGTCATGGTCACAAGGTGTGACAATGACTTTATGGACATTGTGCTTTCTTGGTCTGTCTCCTTTTTATTGTCACATTCTGTTTTTGTATTTGTGACACTTTGCTTTTGTTGAGACGGCAGTCAGTTGTTTAGTGTTTAGTTTCTGTGAGGATCAATGTAAAGGTTTAGATTAGGTTTTGTTTGGTAACGTTAAGTTACCCCCTTCTGTCCTGTATTGTGTCCTTTTGACATATGTCTCCTTATGTCTAACAGTAAATATCATTTGAATTACTGTTATTCAAATTCTTGCTTTGCCATTTAACATCTTGGTGTTTTTGTTACCTCCCTCACTCGAGCAGAGCTGGGTCACATATCTCACACCAAGACTGCGGCATGACTTGACTCGATGTATTTTCTTTTTTACTCTGTCTGTGTCACTAGAGAGAAGATGGACAACACAGAGAGACACCAGCTGAAGGGACCTGGATAAACATCTGTATTCCACATTGATAAAGTTCCCAGACACAACTGCTATGTGTCTATTAAAGCTATACAACAATACATTTCATTGCTAAAATAAATTGCTGTGAGCGGTCGTGTTGCCCGCCTCATTGTTATTCTTTTCAGTAGAACTTTGAATTTGAAAAAGTTTCTGTTCAAACAAGTTCATTCCCAAGTTTCTATGTCTTTCTCTTAAGGTTCGTTTAACATCTTTTAGGGAAGCATGGCCCCCTAAAAGCAGATTAATGAACCTTAGCGAACGCCTCAACATTTGTCTTCCTCTGCAGATCCCCGAACAGCTGTGGCACGCTGAGATCCACCCGACAGAGGGGGTGACTGACGCACAAAGTCGTGGATGCCAGAAGGAAAGGAGACAAAGACCAAAATAATCCGTTTTTAAATGTCCATGTGTAAGGGGATCACAAACACATTGTTTTCTTGGGGATGTGGTTTACAGTATAATCGGCATATTTTGTTACTGGTTGCAAAAAATGGAAGTGAAGCATAATGTTTAGCCTGGTCGTACCACACCATAGTACAAATTACATTTCGTACTAAGGTCTGGAGACGCTCCATTGACTCCGTGAACAGGTGGGAGGGGTTAACTCCTTTTGCAGATTGAAACCATTGGATCTGAGTTTACCGTGACGTATGTAATGAGCCCGAGTCTGTTGTTAGCATTTAGCATTTAGCCTAGCTTTAGCCATCTCCTTTGCCGCTAACAGAGCCCGTGGGGAGTAGCACCACAATTTTTTCTAGCGATTACATTTGATAAACATTCCTCTTACTCCGGCTTTAATTTCTTGATAGAACCAGACCGGATTACTTTACTATCGCATTCTTTGCCATTACCAAACTACAACCTTCCCGTTCGACGCAAACTCTTGACGTCACCCACAACTACAACACCCGCCTTCCGCGCTCTCTGATTGGTCGGTCGAAATTCAACCGATTGTAATTTGCTAACATAAGGACTAGACCCTGACGTTACATGCAGTGAAATGATGAATGAACGGAGTGTACGATGGATAAGGCCCGGCTACATAATGTTAAGTGTTCCTGGGAAAAACGCATCTTCATAATTGAAAAGGGACTACAAAGATGGCTGTAAAAAAGGGGGTGTTTAAATAGAATTGTCCTTTCATTACATATATACTGTATAATGTTTTTCCTCAATATTTGACTCAGGAAATTATCGTTGTAAAATAAAATAAATAAAAACTTC
Organism: Knipowitschia caucasica; assembly: GCA_964034765.1. Taxonomy (NCBI): domain Eukaryota; kingdom Metazoa; phylum Chordata; class Actinopteri; order Gobiiformes; family Gobiidae; genus Knipowitschia; species Knipowitschia caucasica. Next base: position 3,703,020 of record OZ035832.1, read on the forward strand.
AAAGAAATGAATTGTCCCTGCAGGAAAAAGGAATGAGATCAAAGGGATCAGTGTCAAATCAGCAGCACAGATTACATTTCCGGGGCAAATATGAAGAGATTTGTGTGCTTAAAGCAGGTTGTAAGCTTTTATCAATGACCATAAAGATACAACATACATTCGTCAGTCTCTCTCTGCCCTGAATCCAAAACTGTAATTCATTAAACATGAACTACATACATGCTGGCATAGCTTCTGAAGGAGGAACATCCATCACATAATAATATCAGGTCAAATTATTGGCACAAAGTTGTCAAACAGAATTCCACGTCAGTAATGCAATGTTAAGATTCCGCACTTTCATTTAAATTTACACTTTACATGTGAATATACGCCTTAGATGCCAGAGCAGCACTTAGCCCATCGTTTCTGGTTCAAACTGACAATTTGGCTCTTGTGATTTCCATGGAAACGGAGGAGAGGAGCGTGTCGACAAGACTAAATATACTCTTGCACATGTTCCATCAGCGGACACATGGCAATGGCGGCAATTGGCCATTCCTAAACGCTCTCCATCTATTTAACTATTATATCAACGTGTGATAAGAGGGAGAACATGGAATTTTGGACATGGTTTTGAGGCCTCGTTTCTGAAAGCAGAGCAGCATATTTGCCGTAAAACTGTGGGAATGACTTTTCTTGACATTTTGTATTTGGAAAGGTCTACAGCATGCACCATCCATCTGTGTGACAGTACAGCGGACACCCTTCAATTGATATTCAGATTCAGTTTATTGCCATTTGCAGTGAAACCACATTGGAATACATATAAAACGTACCCCTGTGTGCACCAGACAAGTACATAAATAAAACAAGCTAAAAAGTCAAAGAAACAAACTGACAACAGCTTGTAGAAAGAAGCTGTTAGCATATAGAGATGTCCTGCATCTCACCAAACGACATCTTCTGCCAGAGGGAAGAAGCTGGAACATGGGTTTTCCAGGGGCCAGAATAATCATTGAAGTTTCTATTGTTATTATAAATATTTATTATGTGTGTCGACCTCAGCTGACAGAGAATCTACATATCATAAAGATAGGATTTTGTGGGAATTTTAATGTTCCTTGACGTCCGGAACCCTTTTTCCTTTTAAATCATTCAGTTTTCTTTATATCCACACCAAGCCCCGGCGATCCAAGATGGCGCCCTATTCAAATGAATGGTTGTGCTCAGTGGCGCTTTGTGACGGCATGGGGGCTGAAAGATTAGCGGAAGTTGCCTGAAACTCTCAAAGATCTATGGGAAACTCTCAAAGATCTATGGGAAACTCTCAAAGATCTATGGGAAACTCTCAAAGATCTATGAAACTCTCAAAGATCTCTGGGAAACTCTCAAAGATCTATGGGAAACTCTCAAAGATCTCTGGGAAACTCTCAAAGATCTCTGGGAAACTCTCAAAGATCTATGGGAAACTCTCAAAGATCTATGAAACTCTCAAAGATCTCTGGGAAACTCTCAAAGATCTCTGGGAAACTCTCAAAGATCTATGGGAAACTCTCAAAGATCTATGGGAAACTCTCAAAGATCTATGAAACTCTCAAAGATCTCTGGGAAACTCTCAAAGATCTCTGGGAAACTCTCAAAGATCTATGGGAAACTCTCAAAGATCTATGGGAAACTCTCAAAGATCTATGGGAAACTCTCAAAGATCTATGGGAAACTCTCAAAGATCTATGGGAAACTCTCAAAGATCTATGGGAAACTCTCAAAGATCTATGGGAAACTCTCAAAGATCTATGGGAAACTCGCCTGTATTTGGGCATCGTCTGGTCCTCCCGGTTCTGTGCAGTGGATGATCTCCCATAATGCATTGCGCCAAACACGCGTGTGTGGGTCTCACACCGGGTCTCACGCACGTGCACAGAGGGTCTCACGCACGTGCACAGAGGGTCTCACGCACGTGCACAGAGGGGCTCGGCCGCGCTCTGACCAATCAGAGCAGTTCATCAGAGCGGGAGTTAGAGCGGGAGCCAGACGAGCAGAGTTTGTGGTAGTAAAGTGTGGATTTAAACAAAACCGAAGGATTTAAGAAGAAAAAAAGTTCAGGACGACAAGGGACACTAAAATCCCCACAAAATCTGACCTTTATTAAAGCTGTAGGTTCTCTGTCAGGTTCTCTGTCAGCTGAGCTTGAGCTGTTTTAATATGCATTGAGTTCTATGGGGAAAATTTCTGGGTGGCCCACGTGAATTTAGTCTGGTTCAGTCTGCAGTACCGCGAGAATCCCCCGAGCACATGAGTTATTCAGCTACAAGCTAGTAATACCCTATCCAGTTAATATAATACATCCATAATCCACACTTTAATGCAACAAACTCTGCTCGTTTCCTTCCCGCTCTGGTTCCGCTCTAGCAGCTGTGATTGGTCAGAGCGTTGCCGAGCCCCTCTGTGCACGCGCATGAGAACCACACACGCACGTTTGGCGCAAAGCATCTTGGTGCTCGTCCACTGTGCAGAACCGGGAGGACCAGACGATGCCCAAATATGGGCGAGATCCGCCAATCTCTCAGTTCCCATATCTGTCCCATGCTCTACTGAGCACAAGCCATTCATTTGAATAGGGCGCTATCTTGGATCACCGGAGCCAGAGTTGGGAAAAAAACGTCCATGAGCACTTCCCTCTTGGGCTTCATTGAGTGAGAGGGTTAGCATCGTCCATCTATATTCAGTGAATGACCTAACCCATTTGAAAATATGCATTCTTTGTGCTTTTGTGGCATCTAACATCAGATAATCAAGCTCAACCCTAACCCTAAACTCTAAGGTTAAAGAATTAGTTTATTATGTTGATAATCAGCAGAGCAAAATAACTCAAAAGGTTGGTATTGGCTTTTAAAAACCCAAATGGGTTGCTCCCTATTGTTGAAAGCACATTAAATAAAAGTGTGATTAAATACATGACTCGTGAGAATTTTTGGGAAAGGAAATTGCCCTCCTCTGAGATTAGCAGTGTTCTTCTTAAACCAAGAAGAAACCAATCATGATTTCTTGCCAGTTGAATTTTTCTGATTCTCACTGCATTACATTACCAACACAAAATGTACAAGGAGACCAATCATTTACTGAAAGGTGCTGTGATGAAGAGCGCATTTAGATTTATTCACCTGTCAATCATAAATGTGCAGACCTGATCCATGTTACATTTTAAATAATAATACATTTTATTTGTTAATCTAAGGAAACCTGAAAGTGCTACTAACTTCAAAACAACAAGCATTCAGCATCACTTCAGCACTGAGCGAGATACAAAGCTGCAAGGGTTAATTATAGTTTTCAACTCGGTTCAATTCTCCATTCAGTGTAAAAGAAACAATGTATCTGTTTGAGCTTCATTAAACAGCTTTGGACGCCTCAGCATCTGTCTGAAACTAATAAATGTATCAAGTAAAAGACCCAAGAAGTCAAGTGCATGGGCTTTAAAGACCTCTTTTTATCCCCTGGTTCATAACACTGCGTGAGCAAACTTAAACTCAATAACTTAAAGTTAGGGTCTCTAACTTTATATTTCTTCATATACATTCTTGTTTGTCAAAACGGTCGCTCCAGAGGTGGACAGTGAAATGACTTGAGACGAATTGGCAATTGTCTGATTTATTTCAATATATAAAAAAGTCATTTGGTAAGTGATCTTTAGGTTGCATGGCACCATGATTTTAGAAAAATATGAGACTTAGACTTGACTGCGAGCGAGTCCAGAGACTGTTCAGTGGCCTCAATGACAGTGGTCATCTCGCTCCCATGGACCAAAGGCTCCTATGTCTTTCTTATTATTGCAATTCCTGTTTTTGAACTGTTTAATATCTTTTTTGATTTGCTAACAAATTTGTGATTTGTTGTGATTTTGGCCAACGCCGAAATAAATTGACTTGAATTAAATAGTCTTTCAGAGAATGTAGGTCCTTGATTCAATTCTAGCTTCAGATAGGGCCTTTCTATCAGGAGTTTGCGTATTCTCCCTGTGTCTGTATAGGTTTCCTCCAGGTGCTCTGGTTTCCTCTACCCATAAAAACATGTAAAACAGTTCTGAATATAATGAGGGAGTGGAGGGATGTGATGGTTGGAGGTTTTAATGCATCTGAAGCTTGAAGCCTGAAGTGGGGAGTCTCACTGTGAGAAGACACAAAGGATTGAAACAGGCTTTGTGTGACCTTGGATTGTCAATTGTGCTAAATAAATAATAATACAAAACTTACTTAAAAAACTCAAAAGAGCTTAATAAACAATGTGCTTTCTAACGCCCCATTGTAAATGACATAGACATCGACACACACACACACACACAAGACAGTTTAGCCTAGCACGCGTCGTACAAGGTTTAAAACATAAAAACAAAAACAAAAAGCAAGTTGCCTGATTGGAAAAAAGCACTTATTTCTTTGTGCCAATATTCTGCACTCTGAGCTGTAGAGGAGGGTAAATCAAGCAAAGACGAATCCCCAACCAACCGTGCAGTAATAGCATGTTCTACATTCAGATTGGTCCGTGACAGACGGTGTAAGAATTAAGTTATGCCCCATGTCAAAAAGTAATGACTGGCTGCAAAGCAATTTTCAGCACTTTCATAGCAGACAGCAATGCATAAATCGTACACTAAGGGACCCAGCTCCGTTGTTTCCACATTTATTTCTTACTGACAGTGAGAGGGAAAAAAAACTAAAGAAAACGTCTTGGTTGAAAATAATTGGAAAGTTAAGATACTGGATTTGTGCAATTTCAGTATCTAATTGTGGAACCACTTTGTTTTGATTGTGTGAAAATCACTTGAAAGCTCTCCGCTAAAGCCAAAGAAGAACGGCGCAGGGTAAACTTAAGCTAGCGAATGTCTGTGAGGAATTGGTTTGCCGTAAGATTTGTGCCTTTGATTTGTCTTGATTTCCATAACTCTACATGGCCACATCCTTCAGTTGAGTTTTTGCATGGATTTGTATGACAGGCAACAGCTGCGAAGTCTGTCTGGTTTCCTGTGATTAAATCCTAAATAACTACTCCCTTGAAAGACACAGAACGTGAGAGAAGGATGCGTCTAATTGTGAGCCGTGGGGGTATCACGAGATTTCTCAACACAGGTTTTTGAGATAAAGATATGAATGAAAAGCCTTAATATACTGCACAATCTAAACACAAAGATAATGAACCAAGATCTTTTAGTGCAAAGTCGCAAGGGCAAGAGAGGCAATTCACACAACCTCTACATCCACCCCAAAATAAGTCTGAACTCCAATCAGTCAAGCCCCCTCCCAAAAAGACCAGAAACATGCAACATTCCAAAGGTCGTGAGATAATCTTTACTCTAGACAACTTCACTTCAACTCCGTATCAATCTAGCAATATATCTTTTACAATGAATGTGTATATTCTCGCAAAGTTAGCTGAGGAATTGAAAGATATTCTAATCATATAATTCAATCCAACACAATTCTAAGGGGGAAAATAAAGTCTCGTTTCTTGTTAGTTGCAAAACACAAAACAAACTAGATCATTGCTTGTGGTGCACTGCTGGTGGCTAAATGCTAATAACTTTCCCATTTTGCAGAACACAATTATCAAGTAAACATCCCGAGGTCGAAAAAACAAAACATACGGACCAAGGTATTTTTGTGTGTTTTTGCTTCCCTCATCGAGCAACGCACTCTTTTGGCTTATTATCGATTTGATGATCACAATGGTTAGAGAAGAATGGATGAATGGGAGTGTTGAAGGTTACTTTTGTTGTATTGGGGAATTTTAAAACCTCAGAGAACACTTTTCGCGCTGGTACCTACAATACAGTTCCTCTACACTGAATAAAGCCGCCTGGAATGAAAGTGCTGTCAGACGAGCTGCTTCTTCCATCGCTGACATTGGTTCAAATGCTCGCTCTGACTTTAATGTGTTGCTTGTCTCGTCTCTTCGTGCTTGCACTAAAGACACCAGGGGTCTTCGCACCTCACTGTTGTATCCATTACAGAGTACAGGGAGCAGGGATCCAAGGTCTGCCAATTTACGACTCTATCCCTTTCCCTGCCTGATGTTCAAAATTCAAGATTCAAAATTCAACTTATTGTCATTGTCTCAGAGAGCAATAACATTAAGAGCATCCACAACAAGGGGCGACAGTAGCTCAGTTGGTAGAGCATTGGCCTTAAGGCCAGAAGGTCGTGGGTTCAATTCCCACCTCTGCACCTTCTCCACCGACTCCCACTGATGACTGCTGTCGTTGTGTCCTTGGGCAAGACACTTAACTCCACTTTGCCCAAAAGCCCCCACTGAAAGATCAAGGCTATGCTCACACTCAGAGAGCAGCCGTCCTCCTGTGAACTCACCACCTGCAGAGGGTCAGTGAGGGGCTGGTGCTATGAGACTTGGGTGGCATCTCTGACTGCCACCCCCCTGACCCAGAAATGGATTAAAGGGTAGAAAATGGATGGATGGCATCCACAACACTACAGGATTGATCTCAGAAATAAATCACCCAGAGTAAACATTTAACCAATCTTGGCATCAGTGCAACAGTAACAGAAACATGACCAGAGAGAAACTAGAGAGAGACCAGAGAGAGGCCAGAGAGAGACCAGAGAGAAACTAGAGAGAGACCAGAGAGAGATCTTAGAGAGTGACCAGAGAGAGACCAGAGAGAGGCCAGAGAGAGGCCAGAGAGAGACCAGAGAGAGACCAGAGAGAGATCTTAGAGAGTGACCAGAGAGAGACCAGAGAGAGGCCAGAGAGAGGCCAGAGAGAGACCAGAGAGAGACCAGAGAGAAACCATAAAGAGAGCAAAGAGAAACTAGAGAGAGACCAGAGAGAGACCAGAGAGAGACCAGAAAGAGACCATAAAGAGAGCAGAGAGAAACTAAAGAGAGAAACTAAAGAGAGACCAGAGAGAGACCATAAAGAGAGCAGAGAGCAAGACTATAGAGAGACCAGGCAGAGAACCGCTACGTGGAGATGGCAACAGAATGAACGCAGATGCAAAGACTAGAGAGAGACCAGAGAGAGACCAGAGAGAGACCAGAGAAACAGTCTAGAGCGAGACCACGAAAATTGAATGCAATGATGCCAGTGAAGTCCAGTTCAGAGAAAATATGCTTCCCCAGGACAGATACCGGACAGATCCCCTGCCATGGTCTCCCCCAGGAATGTAAAATGGCTGACCCTATCCATCACCTCAGAGCCAATGGAGAGAGGTCTTTGGTTTGTGAGACAGTTCTTGTGCAAGTCCACAATATTTTCCTTGGTGTACAGATCAACGCCTCCATATTTGTGCCTCCTGGAGCATGTTTCTATCTTTTCTCTCAATGCTTATTTTATCTGAGCTTTTCAAGTGTCTGTAATAACTAAAATCAGCACAATTAACTACTTCAAAAGAATGTAGTGGCCTATGCTGCTGCTGTGATTCGAGCACTTTGTGACTTGCCCATCTAGAGATCCTTTATTCGTCCCACAGTGGGGAAATGTTTAATGTAAACATACATAAATGACAGTTTGTCTAATGCGATTTTTGTCTGCTTATATTTATATATATTGTCATGTTTCAGAAAGCACCAGAGTGTGGTGACGTGGAAGGTGCCGCCTAACAGCTGATCTTCCTGTAAGTGGACGATCTTTCTGGAAGTGAGACCACGCCCTCCACCAACTAGTCATGTCTCAGGTGTGTGGAAGCATGAAGCCATGAAAGATAACTCAACACCTTTCTCATCATATAAAACACAACTGAGAGCGACGCAAGCATGTAATGAACTCAGCATCAACATTAAAAGCTACATTAGTGACTCCAGAAATTCACATCAGTCAGATCAGTCAGCTATGCATCCGTGGTCATGTAAGCACAGTGACTGGGACCATAGAAAGATGAACTGACTTCTTTTTATTATCAGAAGAGCAGAGAAATAAAAACCTAAAAAGATAACAGGGAGTCAGGGTGATTAGTGATTCTGCCTTCTGGCAAGGAGATAGTGACACTTTGTCATATTTTCATCATCATAACTGGCTGGTTAATTGCTGCGTCCATAAAATGAAAGTTTATTGCTGAATTATTTCCTTCTATTAAACCCAAAGTCTGCCTATGGAACCATACGGAAACCACACATTTACGTACATTGTGCAAAAAGACATGAATTCTCTTTTTCTCACTCTCTGATGTTTGGACCACAGACTCCATTTATGAAGTCACAATGTGGCAGAGTTGTTTCACCTCATTACTTCTCATTCTCGTTAAATGTACCACACACTATTTGGAAAGTATAATGTTATTTTCATCCTACATGTTTCTATACGTCTCAAAATGTTCCTAAAATTCTCCCTTTGCCTGTGGGGCTCAAAGAAAAGAGAATGTGGATGCAAATGACCAGTCAAGTCATTCCCACCTTTGCATTCTCTTGTGGAACGTGACCATTATCTCCCACCAACACAAATGTGATATGTTTTATCAGAGCAATGGCCATAAGGGAGCTGAGCTATCATCAACAGACTAACGGAACCAGCGCAAGCTTCGACTCTGTCCAATGGAGACACAGATATTGGATAAATTACAGCAGAAATCACCTGGGAACGGGATGACCCCATATCCATCTCCCCCATAGACATTACACTCTCCCAAAGATACACTTTTTGTGGTGCCTTTGGTTGGCTAGAGGCAGAAGAACAACATTGGAGCCAATGCCCCAGGACTGAATAGTTTTTAGTGCAAGAAAAAAGTCATGTAGGAGAGTTGAATGATATCATAACCGTTTGGGTCACCTCAGGAGCAAACACTGCAAAAGTGTGACTGTGTCAAGTTGGTTAGTTTAGAAGGGAAGTACTCCAAACTGGAATCTTTCACATATTCAATGGGAGAGTTGGAAAACTCAAGATAATCTTTATCAAATAGTGGGGTACGGCTGTAACAAGTTCAGTGATTCTTACCCCAATGAAGACCTAACGGGAGTTCAAAAATGTCCCTGGTTTAATAATGGAATGAGAGCCACCCACAAAAGAGCACCAACTGCTTTGTTCCTGTTTTCCATGTTTTTCTTCCCAAAGCACTCACACTTCATCAAAACTTAATTGATTAATAGCAACAAATTAATTATCGAAATAATTTAGGAACCAATTAAATGTAGTTGTGGTTTAATGACTCAGACAGAGCTGTATGAAACGACCGACTTCGTTTCAACGTGACAGGATGAAGATGTTCTATCTAATGTATTTACAGTAAAATCCCACATTCACACTGTGATCGAAACACTACTACCACTAAAACATGTACAATAGTTCAGTGTGAGAGCGACTGTGGGACTGTGGAAGGATATTAGACATGGCTACAGCCGAGCACTTGCTGTTCTTTAATGTCACTGTTCCATCTTAATAAAGAATAAACTTCATTAATTGACTAAACTAATTGATTGATTATCAAAATGATCTTTGATTACAGTCCTGCGGTGGGGTGAAACTACAAGATATTTTTAGTTCAACTGTTTGTGATTCTATTCACACATGACATTATACTGTCCATGTTTCTATGTTGTGTTTAGAAAAGCCGTAACAAAAAGCTGATTAAATGTTTGCTGTGATGGATTGTGTGTTTTAGGTTCACTGTTTGCCATTCAGCTACTCCATCAATCTCTCCAAACAGTATTTGCCCTTAATGAAATGAAATATGAAATCCCACTTGAGCCTCTTGTTCAAACAAATGACACTAAATATCTCTTTATGCAGTTTTTGGAATCAGGAAAGAAATAATTGTTACTCTTACGTTGTGGATCATTAGGAAGACCGTCTATGTGCTACATTGTTCCACCTCATTAACCTAATGACTGCATCAGTCTATAATATTGTCTAACAAGTGTTTTTTTTTTTTTTAAAGCCTCAGAATAATATCAGGATGCCTTTGTATTGTTTTTGAGTCTTGTCATTTAACAGAACTACAACATACTCTCTCTCTGAAACCTTCTGGACCCCGCTCCCATCTCTGTGTGGAGTGAGAGACAAATGCCCAAAAAAAAAGAACAATTGTAAACCGCTTTGTGACTCTGGTCTGTGAGAGGCGGTATATAAATAAAGCTTACTTACTTACTTACTTCAAACAAGGTCAGAAATCTAGGGGTAATACTGGACTCAGACTTAAATTTTAATAGCCACATCAAATCAGTAACATCAGCAGCTTTTTACCATCTAAAAAACATTGCCAGGATCAAAAACATAGTGTCTAAAGCAGACTTGGAGATTCTTATCCATGCATTTGTCTCCAGTAGGTTAGACTACTGCAATGGCCTGCTCACAGGTCTGTCCAAACAGGCTGTAAAACAGCTGCAGTACATTCAAAATGCAGCAGCTCGAGTCCTGACTAGAACCAGGAAGTACGACCACATTAGTCCAGTCCTCAGGTCTCTGCACTGGCTTCCTGTGGCTCAGAGAATAGACTTTAAAACAGCTCTGCTTGTGTACAAGTCTCTCCATAGCCTCGTACCAAAATATATTAGTGACATGTTAGTCCCATATGAACCAGCCCGGACTCTGAGGAGCTCAGGGACTGGCCTCCTGCTGGGACTCTGAGGAGCACAGGGACTGGCCTCCTGCTGGGACTCTGAGGAGCTCAGGGACTGGCCTCCTGCTGGGACTCTGAGGAGCACAGGGACTGGCCTCCTGCTGGGACTCTGAGGAGCTCAGGGACTGGCCTCCTGCTGGGACTCTGAGGAGCACAGGGACTGGCCTCCTGCTGGGACTCTGAGGAGCACAGGGACTGGACTCCTGCTGGGGCTCTGAGGAGCACAGGGACTGGACTCCTGTTGGGACTCTGAGGAGCACAGGGACTGGACTCCTGTTGGGACTCTGAGGAGCACAGGGACTGGACTCCTGTTAGTGTCCAGAGTCAGAACTAAACATGGGGAGGCTGCTTTTCAGATTCATGCTGCTAAAATCTGGAACAATCTTCCTGAAGATGTGAGACAGGCCTCCTCTCTGACAATGTTTAAAACCAGGTTAAAGACAGTTCTGTTTAGCTGTGCTACAACTGAGGGATTTTATATTTTTATCTTTCTTTTTAATGTACTGTGATTATTTATGATTTTAATGCTATCTTGTTCAGCACTTTGAGTTGCCTTGTGTATGAATTGTGCTATACAAATAAACTTGCCTTGCCTTACTATATGCAGGGTTCGACCAACTAGTGACCAAGGTACAGAGCTTTGGCTATAACAAAATGATTATAGGTTAAAAACTATAAAGTATGTTATTCAGGATTTACACAAATATGTTTAATCTCTTAGTGATGTGAATATTCATGTTACATACTGTACTGCATAAATGGTGTATACAACCTATTTTTAGCTTGGTGTGTGGGCTAGCATGTGTGTAACCCAGAGAATGCTTATGAATACATGGTTTGGATGTTGAATGTGCGGCTGAGTCCCTATAGGCTACAGCAGAAGACAGGGCCACTGGTCACAAAAAGCTATCTTATCTAATCAAATATTGACTGCTGATTTGACATTATACAATTTTAGCCTAAAAATGCTGAGATTCTACACCTCTATCCTCAAATCCAGTCATTTTGAGGGGCTTCTGACTTCTAATCTGGCAATTCAGCACTGATTAGTCGAGCCATCATACTACCTCAGCTAAAGCTCATAAACTCTTACATATTCCCATCTCACTCACTCACTCCCTTGTCAATCCCACTACCTCCATGTTCCTTAGCTTCTCCTCACCAACAGCACACTCTTAAACAAAAACTATAATCTAGCTCTGGATCAATGCTTCATAAAGTGCACCTCATTGGAGCCTCGTCATTCATGGAGCAATGGCCTCAGAAGCTAGAAATATGTGGGACAAAAGCGTACAACAAAACACGGAAAACCTTCACCTGAAATGATACTATCTTGATCTTCTTAGTATTTAGTTTTGGTCCCGAGCGCTCGTCCATGCTGTCTGTTTGACTTGTGGTGTCAGTTCTCTCATCCATATTCAGACTTGGGACCATCTGTGTGCCTCCAATAAGCATGGGCCAGCTTGCGAGACCGTGTGTGCCAAAGTGGAGATACTGGTGTCAGTGAGAGTTAAAAGTACAAGTTTCATTTCATCATGATTGTTACTATATTGATTTTTCGTTGCAAGAATACCCAAATGGGAACGTGGTCTACTACACCGCGTTCATGTGCAAGCAGTGCTAATACAGCCGACTGATTGAACTTTGAAAAGTTTCTCCGGCTCATCACATGGTGCTTATCACGGCAACGTTTACACAGACGGTAATCTGCGTTTGGGAAAATGTGAAGAGCAGAGGAGAAATCAACCACTGAAAGTCTTGTGTGAGTTTGTCAGATCGATCATATCATTTTACATCCTTCTATGATTTACATTGTAGTTTTAATCAGGGATGCATAGATGATAAATACATTTCCAGTGTATTTTCGTGTGAAGAAGCAGCTCTGTGTTTTAATTCTGTAAAACCCCTCACTGCACACTTCATGCACTTTTCTAATCACCTGATCTCCCGACTGCTGAAGTGCGAACGCGGAGATATCAAACCTGTTCGCTGTAGGTCTGCTGCAGCTGTCAAAAAACTGTGAGGACACCGCACCAAGGCACTAAGGCGCAGGGGCAGAAATAACGTACGTATCTCTTACTTTGGATGAAACATTTATGAGAATAGATTCAATGTATAGCTAGGGGTGGGTAAAATATATCGTAGACAATAATATCGTGAAAGTCAATTTGAATTTGCTTTTTTTCAATACATATTACATGTTTACAATTAGAGAAGGACAGATGCCCATTGGGTCTAATGTGTTCCTAAAAAGTCAATCACTGCTTTATTTGTACATTTCAGTAAATATTGAGTTCTTTCTGTGTTACTTGAATTTGATTTTTAATGTTATTATATGTTAGTGCATGTTTTGCAAAGATGTGAAGCACTTTACAAATAAAAAGCTTATATTTTGATCTACTCTGTCTCTATCTATAGATACCCTGGCAAGCAAAACATTACAAATCATTTTGTGTAAAAATTATTGATTTTAAAGATATTGTGACAATATCGTTATCGGGAGTTGGTAAATAAATATTGAGATATTTATTTTTGTCCATATTGCCCACCGCTATGTATAGCCCTAACTCACAACAATAGTAAGTAAGTAAGTAAGTAAGCTTTTATTTATATACCGCCTTTTCACTGCACATCGGAGTCTCAAAGCGGTTTACAATTGTTATTTTTTTGGGAGCGGGGCCAGTACAGGAGGCACATGCCAGACCTATTGTACATATTTTTAGTGGTAGGGGAAACCGGAGCACCCGGAGGAAACCTACGCAGACACGGGGAGAACATGCAAACTCCACTCAGAAAGGCCCTGGTCCAACCGGGATTTGAACCCAGGACCTTCTTGCTGAGAGGCGAGAGTGCTATCCACTCAGCCACCGTGCCCCCCAATAGTTATCTCAGAGGAGTTTACAAAGTATCTATTTGACACCACCAATCCAGAGAATTAAACACAGAAAATGTATTAATAACAAACACATAGGAGCCTTTGGAACGTAAATAAATGTCCATAAATGTCCTTAATATGCTCGATGTCAGTCAGTGAGGTCAATAGGGTCTTGACTAACACATTGCTTCATCTATAATTTCACTTTATATAAGTGGGTAATGCAGGGCTCTCCTCTCCAGCTTTCCTGAAACCTGTTGAATAATGCCTTCGCTCTGATCATGAAAGGATGCTTATCACCTCCAGTCTTGCTTGAGGATATGACACACTTGCCGTATATACAAGACACAACCTAATCTTATTTCATGAATGATGGGAAGCAATATTGCCCATCCACGAGGTTCAATGCAAGCCGCAATTAGAGATACTGATCGACAACAGCAGGCAACCATGCTATCTTAGAAGGCTAAATTAATAGCATTTGCCTTCATCTATCGTAGGCTTAAAGAAAAGAATACCCTGAACAAATCTACACGGATCTTGTTCTTTGAAAAAATGATTACAAAGACACGACCATTCAGACACGTGCAATTCTGTAGATTGAAGCAAATTCTGAAATCCTCCAAACTGTTTAGCCGTCATTTCCAACCCACTGCTTTGTAACTCTTGGAGATGTGGTCTTGTGAGGTGTGTTGTGGCCCCCCAACTACCCTCGCACCTCCCCCCTCCGTGGTCTAATGCCTCCGCGCCAGTTCAACACAAACCCACTCTTCTTCTCGTTATGAAGCCAATTAGAGCGAGGCCCTAACTGAAACGTTTCCATGGCGACGGGGCTGCTAATAATAATGGACACCCCCGCAGCGATGGCGGCTCTGCGTTTGTGCGTTTGTACAGGCGAAACAGACAAAACACGAAGAACGAAGAGGAATCGGAGCAACATTGAAGAAGGGCCCGGACCTCTGTGGCATGGAACAAACACAATCAGGCCTGTGCGGGTATTAGGGCGGACAATTAATTGGAATTAGAATCAAAACGACAATTGCTACACGCCACATTACTATATTAATACCAAAAAATATATATATGTATATGTATGTAGGCCATAAAACATGAAAAAGGGTTTAAGCTTTAAAAAACATGAAATGAAAGAAAAATGATGCATGTTAAATGTATGAGATTAAAAAAGGCTTACACATTCAGACTCATGGCGGGCTCAGGCTGTCACTACAGTCAAATTCACAGTGCGCCGTGTGCGTAGAGATCGATAAAGTCCCAACTTCTCCTTTTTATAAAGATAATAAAACCCAAAGAGAGGGATTAGCTGCCTTTTGGTCCTTCCATGGGGTTGGGGCATTCTGTCAGGAGCAGCTTATTTTAGGAATGTATTTAGTTAAAGATACAACGAATCATAGTTCTACCTAATGCCAATCATGTATCTCATTTACACAGCAAAGTGCATGTTCACAAAATAAATAAAAAGGCTACGACAAAATATCTATTTCATTACCACAAAATGCAACTTACTATTGAGAGAATAAGGACGAAAGCAGAGACAATAGAGCCCAAAGCAGGGTTTAAATAGATCCTTGTGGAGAACATGGGAATCTTTGATGTATTATCTAAACTGGGAAAAGTCAGTTATCACCTTCATGAAAGTAGAGACTGATTTGGTCCACGTCCATCTTTTGTCTACACTTCACGGACATGTCATTGTATTTCATTTCTAGTCCTCTGTCACTTCAAAACGTAACAGACTTCAGATTGTCCATTCTCTAGCTGTGTATCCCTGCACCACTACATGGGTTCATACGGATGATGTAAGCCTGGCCTCGGCTCGAAATCACTGAAGAACAAAACAGTAACTTCACCAGAGTCACATAAGCTATGATTTATGTGAGCATTAGCAAAAACATATGCTGCAACTAGGGGCAAAGGTTGTAGACATATAAAGAAACTACTTGTTCAAGGGCACTACAGTTGTGCCCTTGAACAAGTCACTTCACCCATTTAACCACATACACACACATCACATACCCGCACACCAAAGGATTAGTAGCTCCCCAAAGGATTTAGAATTTGAAAAATTATCTTAAATGAATACATTTTGTCGTTACATATCTATTATGAGTCTAAATGTGGGTTTTTTACAGTACTATGGTTTAGTTACGTGTCCCCTATGTTTTGTAGCAGTAGCTCTCTTTTGGTGCATAAAAGTAGCTCTCCAAATGAAAAATGAGGAACCCGGTCTACAGGATACAATGCGTGATGTGTGAGTGAACAGTGGCTATTTTAAATATCAATTTATATATTTGGATCCCTCATTAGCTTCCACAAGTTCTCGCTCGTCTTCCTGGGGTCCACTCCAGGGTAAATTCACATTACAATTGCATCACAATACAGCAGTTCAAATATACAGTATTAATGTATGTTTGATTGCGATACAAGAGGCCACAAAACTGAATAAACATTTAACAACATAATTCCAAATTCATTCAAACGATTTAAAAGATATATCTATTATCTGTTTGGCTTGATGCCATGTTCTCCTCATACAGCTCGAAAAAAGCTGTTAAAAAAACACTGGCTCCCCTTTGCACCATGAACATGATTATCAGACTAAAAGCAGTATTGTAGAAATCTTATATTGTCAGTCAATCTGCAAGTGTGGTCCCTTGAGCACTTTCCTCTCCTCCTTCCGACTTTACCTGTTTAGCAATATAAGGATTTTGACTGTAGCCTGTTCATTTCTATTCACTTGTTGTCCCATTGTCTGTTTCATTGTGCGACGATGGGACCCCTGAACCCGGCCCCCTCCATCTGCACCTGCGGACTGCCCTGCCCGACCCG
This sequence comes from Knipowitschia caucasica, assembly GCA_964034765.1. Lineage (NCBI taxonomy): Eukaryota > Metazoa > Chordata > Actinopteri > Gobiiformes > Gobiidae > Knipowitschia > Knipowitschia caucasica. The sequence continues at coordinate 3,719,282 of OZ035832.1, forward strand.
CCTTGTGGGCTGCACCTCCTCCCCGTCTAGGAGTTGCTTCAGTTCTGCACCGCACCTGTCCTCGTTCTACAACCGCTGCGTGGCCTTGATCCTCGTTAGGTCCTGGATCTAAAGCCCGTTTGTCCGTGTGGAGCGGATCCGTCTCTCAATGTGGATCTTCCCAAGGTTTCTCACTTTTCTCCCACTGGGTTTTAGAGGTGTTCCTTGCCGGTGCAGGAGGGTCTGTTAGACTGCTAGTGGTCTAACAAGAAGGACTTTGGTGATGACACACGCCATTAAAGGACATTTATCAACGTTCATGGACCAATATCTACGTGTTCTATATTTTTTGTGTTTGAACTGTTTGATTCTCTGATCAGTGTTGCCAATTTCAATGGTTTTGTTAAATACTGATAAGTACTGTTGTGATTTAGGGCTACATCTAATTGAATTGAATTGTAAGTATCCCAAAGGCACAATATTCCTCCTCCTATCCACTTTATTTGTATAGCAAATTATCTAAACAATTTCCAAAGTGCTGCAAATAGATATGGTACATTAAACAATATATCCATTCACACTTGTGCCAGATAAAATTTAAAAATAAATAGATTATTGAATTGAATAATTGGTGGAAATGTAAAGCAATGGAACTGGAGTTGAAACGGCAAAGAGGTGTGGTCTGAAGTGGACACATGAGAGGCCTGAGGCTGAGAGATGAACACCAGAACAAAGCCACGACTCAAAGGAAAGAAAGAGAATTTTAAAAGGAAGGAAGTGTAGTCTATTAGTTGAGAAGTGAAGGTCTGCTTTGAAGCTGAGGATAAATGCCATCACTGACAAACAGCTCCTTTTTAGATTGATTTGACGGGAAAGGGTGCATTTGGAGACCAGACCAAGCAGAGGAGGTCTCAGAGAGAGTGAATGACGCACGAGGATTCACAGTGCCACGGCGGCTAATAGAAAGCACTTTCACCTGGCCTCACCTGGTACAGAGCGTCTTGGAGTGTTATGTAAGATCAAAGGCTACAAATTGGTTAAAGAAAAGCTAAGAGTATAAAAAATAAATATTTGAAAAGGAATAGCACTATGGCCTTTGTGAGTGCTGTACCACCTAAGGAAACTATGCTATTAAAGCTGCACTAACTGACTTTGAGAAATGTTCGAATGTGAGCTCGCCCTTTTTGCTCATCCTTCCCGCACAGAGCTTTCGCTACAACACCACAATGCAGCCGGTGAGTTATAAACTATTTGCTCACTCGTATTCATAGTTTGTGAAGACTTTTAAAATGAATTTGACATTTTCCATAAACAATAAATAATAGATATGTTGTGACTGCTGTAAATTGCACTTATAGCACTTTCAGATATTTCAGAATATTGCCCAAAAAGCACTTTGTGACACTGATTACAATATGGATCTGAATTTGAACCTTGAGCTTTGAAATCTCACAAAATGAAGAAATTATTTTTAAGTATAGAATCATAAAATATAGGAACATAACATTTCTAATTTTGTTTTATATCATATACAAACATTTGTGTTGCATTTGAAAACTAAAGCTTAGCGTACATCGGACTGGCAACTGATTATATCCGTCGCATATGAGTTGCTGCCCCGCACACATCGACAATCTGACGAAAACGGGCAACTCCCAGTATCAGACCAGTCTGGGGAATAACAGCGCGTACATCGACAGCAACTGGCCTCAACTACAGTGTGTTTTCTGACATAAGATCTATGTCTCACTGACTGCAGGAGAGCATGGACCGGTGGACTCACTCCTTCGCTGTATCCAGCGGATCAGTGAGTGGATGCAATGCAATTTTCTCCAGCTAAATGCGGACAAAACCGAAATGATTGTCTTTGGTCCCGAGAAACAAAGAGAGACCGTCATTTGTCACCTTCAGTCTCTCTCCCTAAGGCCTTTAAATAAGGTCAGAAATCTGGGAGTAATAATGGACTCTGACTTAAACTTCAATAGCCACATTGGATCGGTAACATCAGCAGCTTTTTATCATCTGAAAAATATTGCCAAAATTAAAAATATTGTGTCCAGGGCAGACTTGGAGATTCTTATCCATTCTTTTGTTTCCAGTAGGCTGGATTACTGCAATGGCCTGCTCACAGGTATCTCCAAACATGCAGTAAAACAGCTGCAGTATATTCAAAATGCTGCAGCCCGAGTCCTGACTAGAACCAGGAAGTACGACCACATTAGTCCGGTCCTCAGGTCTCTGCACTGGCTTCCCGTGGCCCAGAGGATAGACTTTAAAGCAGCTCTCCTGGTGTACAAGTCTCTCCATGGCCTTGCACCAAAGTACATCCATGATATGCTAGTCCCATATGAACCAGCCCGGACTCTGAGGAGCGCAGGGACGGGACTCCTGTTAGTGCCCAGAGTCAGGACTAGACAGGGGGAGGCTGCTTTTCAGATTTATGCAGCTAAAGTCTGGAACAGTCTTCCTGAGGATGTGAGACTGGCTGCCTCTCTGTCAATGTTCAAATCCATGTTAAAGACTTTTCTTTTTTCCCGTGCATACAACTAGAGAATTTTATCTTTTTAACACACCTTGTTATTTATTGTTGTAACTTTTTGTGTTTTTAACTATTTTATTGTTTTTAATTACTTGTGTGATTCTTATGTTTTTAAATTACTTATGTGATTTTAATGCTTTTTAATTACATATGTGTTTTTTAATTGTATTTTAATGGTGATGATTTGTGCATTGTGTGGTGTGGACTGTGAGGCGCTTTGTGTTGCCCTGTGCAGGAAAAGCGCCCTATAAATAAAGATTGATTGATGATTGATTGATAAATTGTTGCGGGCTCGCAACACACGCACGTTGTCGGAGCATGGATGATCACCATGCTCGCACATCGGGTGATATCTCCGAAACTGAGGACAACTAGTTGCCGAAAAGTAGAACACGGGCAACTGACTGAAACTGGAGACCGACTGTTCATCTCCAGTTGTAAGAGCGCGCACATCGATCGATTTCAGCAACTGATCATCTCCATCATCTCCTCTCAGTTGCCAAAAGCCGCCTTGCAACTAGTTATCCCCAGTTTCTCTGTCGATGTACGCTAGGCTTTAAGGATCCTTCACTGTGCTACTCCCACATTATAATCACATAGATAATCATACACTTTCTTATCTTTCCAATGCATGGTGCATAACACAAGCCTTCAGTACAAAGTGTGCTCCATAACACAGGTTTGTTGGCTACTTAACAAACAAAACACAGGTGACATATTGCTATCTAATACTAATAGATCCATATGGGACTTTTTCAAAACTGGAAACACAAAACTTATATTTATGGGATATGACCTCTTGGATTATTGAGAGGAATCTTGATTTCCCTGAGTGGACTTATACTGGGGATGAAACAAACGACACTTCCACCAGAATAATAGTCGCACAAATTATCTTGAATCCCATTTTAAGGAGGAGTCCCTCGGTGGCTGAGCTGCTGCCGAGCTCCAAGGCAAAACAGAATTACTCAAACAAACAAACCAGCTTCAAGCGCTCACCTGACAATTAGCAGCTTCTTTAGAGTGGATGGATGAGTGCGGTTTAGTTCAGGATGTTGATCAGCAATAAAACACCAAGAAATCTATAAATTCAGGATGAAATCTACATCATTCTATCCATGACTTTGATCAAGCAGTTTATGAAATGCAAAGATGTCCTGGCTAATACACACATGCTGAAGTAATTGAGTATTCAGTGTTAACATAGAAATAACACAGAATTTACCCAAATCAAACGCCATTTGATATGTTTATAGACATTACTTCAGCATACAATCTTGACTTAGTGCTCCATTCCGAACCAATTTGCAGTATACCACAAAGGCAAATAACATATTCAGAATCAGCAGCGTGTTCCATTTTCACACCATGATCCATCTTTTAAACATTAACGACAAGCATTAAGACCAGTTTTCATTTGACGGTAGTAACGGTAGACCCCTGGCTCTCCCGGCTTGAAGAATACTTTTTAGCAGCCGGCTTCTGATAACTTTTTGCAAAGCTTTTAACTCCTGCGGGGTGTTGAACTGGGTGGACAGCTGCCGGACTGCACCATTAACAGGCATAGAAAGTCAAATATAGTCATTTTCAGGCACAATTCACAAACACTTGCACATCCTGCTTAATTCTACTCTCCAATCCTTGACATACATTATTCCATTCAATCTAAGTTGAAATTATGGGTTGCGGAACGGCTTTGGAGGTTTGGTGGAAGGAAGTAAGCATTAGGCAAAGATGCAGCTGGCCACAATGCTGTGCTTTATCTCAGAGAATTACAACCACATAAAAACACATTTAAATACTTAAATACTTGGTCTGCTTTATAAATATTGCTTTTTTATTGTCAGAAACCAATCCAACCCTTATAATTGTTTGAAAAACCTCAAATAAATAATAAACAATAAGTTCTTCTGCCCGAAATTTGATTTTGAGCATCAGTGATTCTGAACTGATCAGTTTGTTATCTGCCACCTGCATGTGTGCTACCTGATCCCCAAGATTGTAGAAGCAAAGCAGGGCAAAGCCTGGTCAGAGCTGTGATGGGAGACGTCAGGGTGCCACAATGGGGTGGCTGCAAGGTGGCAAAGTGTTGTTGTGTCTTAGGCACGACACTTCTTTAGAGTATTTATTTAGATACAACTGCATTTCAAATAACACTGGGTAAAAAAAACATATTTTTAGAAAATAGTCCAGGGGTTTCCAGCTGAATCAGACTAATGTTGATGCTCTGAGTCCGAAAATGACCTTGGTTTTGTTCAATCAGGTCAGGATTTTTTGCTACAGAAATATTTTTTTAAATCGATTTTGCGTAAAAAACTAATTTCTGCGGATCCTCAGCTGAGAAACCCTTGACGTTTTTTCCGTTTTCCTCAAGAAATAAAAGTCAACGTATCCAAAGTCACTCAGTTTTTATTTACTCAAAACTCTTTTTTTATCAAATTTTATCAAATTTGATAAACAGAATTCATAATAACGTAGACGTACATAATCCGTAACACTATGGCTGTATCTCACACAGTTGACCTGATAGAGCAACATGCATGTGATATTCAGACTCAGAACACCAACATTAGTCTGAATCAGTTGAGAAACCCCTGAGCATTTTTTGGCTATCAACTTGTGTTATTATGGTCCTGTCACACAAATGAAAAGAAGCAGAACAAGAAAATAACTGATGTGGCCTGCCCTTTCTAGATGGACTGCCACACTTCTTAAAACTGGTTTATTTTATTTTATTATTTTATTATAGTTTATTAGTAGTTCTTTCTTTGTTTATTTTCCAACATGTGTATGTTTACAGAGCGTTTTATCTCACAGTTTCACTCCGGCGGCTGATATTCTTATGTGAGTCTGATTCTGGCAAAGGAGACAGAGAAGTTAAGTTCCTTCTGCTGTCCTGGTTGGATTTGAGAGAGAAAGTATAAATCTGGTGTGTGCGTGAATGATGACTCCTCACCAATAATTCACACATAAACCCGTCACGGCTCATAAACGTATCCTTGCTTCCATCAGTGTGCTCCAGGGCAGCTGCGGCCACAGTAATCGCTTCCCACTGTGTATGGCGTCGGGACGTTATCGGGCCAAATTTCTGATCTATACAAAATGACTTCCCAGAATGTGTGGGGATTTTTAGGCTAAATTCTACGTCTTGATCTACCTGCAGATCATAGAGCTCACCACCATCCTCGATACAGCCGCTTTGAGAAGTAAACTCTCTGGTGCCAAGCTCATAAAGTAAACTCATAATGTATGCTTACTCAAAAGGAGCCAATAGGTGGGATGAAGGACCCTGTGCACACCTACACACTCCAGAACTGTTTGAATAAGCCGTTGTGCAAACAGCCCAGCACAATACACCATTGATTACTGGATAGACAGGCAGAGGAATCCAGCCTGCACATTATCCACTGCACACTTTAATTATGGAGGTACAGGTTTCATCTTCGCTGCATTAGTTTCATGGTTTCTGTTGGGGCTATATCATGCACTATAAACCTGGAAAGTTTCTGGTCAATACCCTGAAAGATTGCCTGAAGATTAAACAGTGTACAAATTAAAATCTATAACAAACAAACTAAAGATTACCCTAACCCGAACCCGTATATAGATGGACAAGTGCAACAAAACCCATTAGGGAAGTGCTCATGGACAAAGCTTCACTCCCCTTGCTCGGGGCCTATTGACTTACATCGAGAAAGTAAATTCCTCTAACTCAGTAACCATTTACGGCTTAAAAAGAAGTCATTTAGCGCTCTCTGATCTCTGTATTTTTTTTATAATGTCATTGTAAATCCCAATATGAGCCAAATTTACCAATCAGATCCAAGCAAATTGGCTCCTGCTAGCTTATGTTCAAATCGTCTTCTTCCTCAATCGACGGCCACTTTTGTGACGTCCACTCCTACAATACAACCTGAATAACATTATAGACATCATCTTCGTGAAGGACTTGTTTAAACATTATAAAATAAATGCACTAATCCTGTTTGAAAAGATACAAAGTTTTCTCATCAACTGAATACTTGTGTATACATTAGTGTGCCAAGAAAATAGGTCCAAACAGGAAGTCTGACACTGAATAATCCACCACGCAGAGCTTTTTCCATTTCTTTTGCTTTCCATTTAGAGCCATGGTTTTGAATACATTTTCTTATTCAAGCCGATAACAATATCATTTTTGAATGTATAATTAATTTGTGGAGTTGAAAAGCATTTGGAGCGTGTCTAGTCTGTCATGTCCGTCCAGCCTTTTTGTCTGATTTGTTTTATATTAATTCATTACTATGGCAATACTATGGCATGTCATTGTTGATCTGAATTGTCATTGTCATTTGTTGTCATGCCTTAAAATAATGCAAATAAAAACAATTATAAACTGTCTTTATCTCAAGCCTGAATAAGACACATGAGAGAACGCAGTCATTTGCATTGGACGCTTCTTAGACAACGCTGACTTCCCGCTCTCAGCATAACGGAACCGGCGAACGCTCCAAACATTTCTGTTTCCTCTCGCGAATAACATCCCTTCGCCCCCACATCAACACATCTAAGTGACAGTTGCCACGGTGATAAACATGAGCGAGGGAGAACAAGTCAATGGAAGAAACCGTTTCTGTCTCGCTGCCAGTCTTATGAAGCTCTTCGCGAAAGTTCACTGTGGTAGACCCGGCCACTGCTGCCAGATCTACAAGCCTGCTCATCCTCGACTCATTACACCAGCAAAACGCCCACATCTAATCCACCAATAACCACCAGGACAGCAAGTTAAAAGCCGGAGACGCCCACTTTCCCGGCCTTCTGAAGTCTGCAAACTTCTGAAGTCTGCAAGGTGCATGTCGCTAACGCACCTGTTCGCAAATGCATGCGTTGTTCTGGAGGGGTCGCTTCTGCTCACGTGTTGCTCGTGCGCGTGGCCCGGCTGTCCTCAGTCTGGCTGCTCGTGGTCTGCTCCTCTTCCGTGTCCCTGCACCTGCTGTGGTTCGCGTGTCTCCACTGCTTTCCTCCTCTGTGGGCTCTCTCTGCGGGCTCTTCTGCGGGCTCTTCTGCGGGCTGCTCCGCGGGCTCTGTGCTGCTCGTTCCTCGTGGTCTGCTGCTGCGCGCAGACGGTCTGGCGGTGCCGTGCATGTCCCTGCCTCCGATTGGCGGTGCCGCGTTGTCCCGTTGCTTTTCCCAAGTCTCCTGGCATGTGAGTACAGCATGGATGTATTATATTAACTGGATAGGGTATTACTAGCTTGTAGCTGAATAACTCACGTGCTCGGGGGATTCTCGCGGTACTGCAGACTGAACCAGACTAAATTCACGTGGGCCACCCAGAAATTTTCCCCATAGAACTCAATGCATATTAAAACAGCTCAACCTCAGCTGACAGAGAACCTACAGCTTTCATAAAGATCGGATTTTGTGGGGATTTTAGTGTCCCTTGTCATCCTGAACTTTTTTTCTTCTTAAATCCTTTGGTTTTGTTTAAATCCACACTTTAGTGCCACAAACTCTGCTCCTCTGGCTCTCGCTCTAACTCCCGCTTTGAGGAACTGCTCTGATTGGTCAGAGCGCGGCCGAGCCCCTCTGTGCACGTGCGTGAGACCCGGTGTGAGACCCACACACGCGTGTTTGGCGCAACGCATTATGGGAGATCATCCACTGCGCAGAACCGGGAGGACCAGACTATGCCCAAATACAGGCGAGTTTCCCATAGATCTTTGCGAGTTTCAGGCAACTTCCGCTAATCTTTCAGCCCCCATGCCGTCACAAAGCGCCACTGAGCACAACCATTCATTTGAATAGGGCGCCATCTTGGATCGCCGGGGCTTGGAGTACAGTGAGTGTGCCGACCGCGGACGGATTAATCCCTGAGTCTGGGCTGCAAGCGGCTGGTTTTTGCCCTGCGCACTTGACTACAGGCGCCAGTTTTCGCCCCGTGCTTGGTCTGCAGGCTCCGTTTTCACACGTGTTTGAGCTAACTGAGGGGCAATGCATCTTAAATGGCATCAATCTCTATTGTCTGAGGGATATAAGAGGAGCAATGTGCATAATTCAGATTCATGTTCTGCCACTTGCAGTAAAACCACGTTGGAAATATGTGCAAAGACTACCCATCGTGTTCCAGACGGCACACACCAGAACTCTTGCCACGGCGCCATCTTTACAGCATTAATCTCATTACTCGCAGGTCACTATTGTTAAATGAATGTATTTAAATTCGTCTATCTGCAGGAGGAAGGAGGGGCCATGCATTTAAAGAGCTAGGTCACTAGTATTAAATTGGGTAACTAAACTGCAGTTGTTGCATTTTGAAAGTGCAGCAGAAAGAAAAAGGGCCCAATGTGAATCTGCAATGGGTTTGAAGTGGAGCTGGAGCTAATGAACGCGTGGAAAAGTGATCGTTCATGCGTCTCTGCCATAACCAAAGCAGCAAGATGGCTCCAGGGGACATCTGTTATTCGCATGGGAATGTTTCGGATTCGGGTTGATTTATTTCCTCAGGCTCTTAAACAACCATGGGCACGGTTCTCTGACCGCCGCTGCTGCGGTCCCTGCTGCCGTTCCTACTGATGCCTGATCCCGCTGCTGCCTGTTCCCGCTGCTGCCTGTTCCTGCTGCTGCCTGTCCCTGCTGCCTGCTGCTCCTACTACTACATGTGCTGCAAAACAGACCTCCTGACTTCCTGTATCCGGTGAGCGTGTTTCTTGACTGCTATCACTCTGCTCTCTGTTTGCACTAACAAACACATTACAAATCCACGTATTGTACACCAAGCTAACTGTGTAAGCACTCCGAGTCAGCTGTACTGCAGCTGAGGTTTAGGTAGCGGTTGTTTGTCTGGTCTCGGAGTCTGTTGTGCGGGCCCGGATCCGTACTAGCTTAGCCTAGCCTAGCTTAGCCTAGCCTAGCCGCTAACTCGCTACTATGGCGGCTGCTGTCTCTCCCTCAATCCTTTACTGCTCGAGTTGCCATATGGCGAGTCTAAACCCTGGATCCTTCTCTGAGGGTAGTGATAGATGTGTGAAGTGTAGTGTAGTCGTAGCTCTGGAATCCAGGGTCAGTGAGTTAGAGCTGCGTCTCCGAGCACTGGAGTCTCGAGCTAGCGCTAGCATTAGCTACAGCCAGGCCGTATCCTCAGGGACAGCGGAGCGCAGCTTTAGGGAAAGGCAGAGAACTAGCGAGCCTAGCCTCCCAGCCCGTCCTCCGCAGCTGGGACAAGACCAGGATAGTGATGGCTTTGTGACTGTTCGGAGAGGGCGACGTGTTGTTGGTAGTTTCCCCATTGGGCCTCCTCCTGTTAGCATTTACAATCGCTGGGACGCTCTGTCCGGCTGCGCCCCCGCGGCCGGGCGGGGAAGAAGGCCCCACTGAGAGAGCCGCTGAGAGAGCTGCTGAGAGAGCCGATGGAGTCGCTGATGCGCTGGTAATTGGCTCCTCTATTGTTAGAGGTGTTAAGATCCCAGGAGCCACTGTTCGGTGCTTCCCTGGGGCCAGGCTTGGTGATATTGAAGGGAATCTGAGGCTCATGATGACCCACAAGCAGCGTTTCCGTCGAATTGTTATTCACGCGGGTGGTAATGACGTTCGGCGGAAACAGTCCGAGGTGTTGAAGCTGCAAGTCGCCGCCGTGTGCAAGCTGGCTAGCACAATGGCCGACACTGTCATCTTCTCTGGGCCCCTACCTAGCACTAGCAGTGCAGAAGCATTCAGCAGACACTCGGCTTTCAACCGCTGGCTGTCTGGCTGGTGCCCTCCAAGTGGTGTTGTTCATGTTGACAATTGGAGTGCCTTTTGGGGAAAGCCCGGTCTCATCCGCTCGGATGATATCCACCCAACGTTGGCGGGTACATCCCTTTTGGCTAAGAATTTGGCCCTGGCTCTAAACTGTTCTGCTCGGCTCAAATGACGATGCAGAACTGAGGCCCGGGTGCAGAGCTGCTCTGCCACAACCTCTGAGCCCCCATCTGTTCAGTTACTAGCCTCAGAAGCTAGTCAGATTGAAACTGTGTGTGCATGTGTGTGTGTGCCTGTGTGTGCTCAGTTACTAGCCTCAGAAGCTAGTCAGATTGAAACTGTGTGTGCATGTATGTGTATGCCTGTGTGTGCTCAGTTACTAGCCTCAGAACCTAGTCAGATTGAAACTGTGTGTGTTCCCCGCTTGAAGTCTAAAGCACTATATGCGAGGAAATCTGACCTAGGTGTCAGACACAGTAACTTAATAAAAGTTCAGACAGACAGAAATAGTTCTAACAGTAGGGTTGTTAAATGTGGTTTAATGAACGTCAGATCAATCTCGTCTAAATCGCTTCTCATAAACGAACTTATTATAGACAAGGGCTTGGATCTGTTAGCGCTCTCGGAGACTTGGCTCCAACAAGACGAGTACGTTAGATTGAATGAGTGCACTCCTCCGACGCATGTTAACTACCAGAAAGCCAGAGCTACAGGTCGCGGCGGTGGTGTTGCGATTATATCACACACCAACTTGGTTCTTAGTCCCAAAACCAACAACGCTTTTCACTCGTTTGAAAACTTAACACTTTCAATCACCTGTCCTGGGTGGAGAAAACAAAAAGCAGTACTATTTATAGTTTTATACCGACCTCCTGGTCCTTACAGCGAGTTCCTAACAGAATTCTCTGACTTCATTTCAAACCTAGTTTTGGAATGGGAAAACATAGTTATAGCTGGAGACTTCAATATACATGTGGACGACAGCACTGACAGCTTAAACAAAGCTTTCAGCGCCGTACTAGATGGTGTTGGTTTTACTCAGAATGTCGAGGAACCTACTCACATTCATAACCACACCTTGGACCTTGTCCTGACCTACGGCTGTGATGTCTCCAATGTTGACATCCAGCGTCAAAGCTCGTTGCTGTCTGACCATTTCTTGATCACGTTTGATCTCGCTTTGGAGGACTTTCCTGTCCCGCAAGATAAAACCATAATGAAAAGAACCTTAAATGATAAATCTATCACAAGGTTCAAAGAAACTAATACAGCCTATGTTGAATACTGCTGCAGGTGAACCTGTTCACAGCAGCTGCAGTCCCTCAGTCATCGACCAAACGGTGGGCAACACTATGGAGTCTTTAAAATCTGCATTAAATGCAGCAGCTCCTTTAAAACAGAAAACCATTAGGATTAGATCATCGTCGCCCTGGTACAGTGTTCAACTCCACACTTTAAAACAGGACGTCAGAAAATTGGAGAGGCTATATCGCCACTCCCACTCGGAGCCTGTCCACAGGGAGTGGAAAGCAGGTCTCCGAAACTACAAGAAGGCCCTTCGCGGGGCTCGAACTCAATACTATTCAACTTTAATAGAAGCGAATAAAAACAACAGTAGATTTTTGTTTGGTACCGTCGCTAAACTCACAAACTGCCATAGCGCAATCGAGCCTAAAATTCCAACTCACTGAGCAGTGTCGACTTTCTCCACTTCTTTAATAATAAAATTACATCCATCCGTGACAAGCTGGAGGAGGTTGCTCCTGCTGTTAGTGGTGGACAGGTTGAAGCGGCATACGTGACTTCCCACTTAGACTCTTCAGTGGGCCTTAATAAATTCATGGCTGTGAGCCAAGCAGAGGTGATCTCTGTGGTCACATCCTCAAAAGCCTCAACTTGCATGTTAGACGCAGTCCCGACATGGCTCTTCAAAGACATACTTCCTTTGATAATTGAGCCTATCGTAAATATAATAAACGCATCCATACAATGTGGCTATGTCCCACAAGCTTTTAAAACCGCGGTAATCAAACCCCTTCTGAAGAAAACAAACCTGGACCCAGAAATACTTACAAACTACAGACCGATCTCGAACCTCACTTTTATATCTAAAATCCTGGAAAAACTTATAGCTGAGCAGCTCCGCTGCCACCTGCAGGAAAATGATATGTTTGAAGTCTTTCAATCAGGATTCAGAGCTCATCATAGCACTGAAACGGCACTAGTCAAAGTCACAAATGACTTACTACTAGCTGCCGATAATGGACAAGTGTCAGTGCTGGTCCTACTGGACCTTAGTGCTGCATTTGACACAATAGACCACAGCATTCTACTGCAGAGGCTAGAATGTGATATAGGTCTTAGAGGAACAGCCCTTGGCTGGTTTAAATCCTATTTATCAGATCGATATCACTTCGTCAATGTGAATCAGGACTCGTCGCCTTATTCTGGAGTGGAATTCGGTGTGCCGCAGGGTTCGGTACTCGGACCGATTCTTTTTACTCTCTACATGCTGCCACTGGGAAACATTATTAAAAAGCATGGAATTAATTTCCACTGCTATGCAGATGACACACAGCTTTATCTGTCGATGAAGCCTACAGACAGATCAGCTAGAAAAGCTCAGTGCCTGCATAAAGGACCTTAAAATGTGGATGACTCTTAACTTCCTACTTCTCAACCCGGAGAAGACAGAAGTGATCCTACTCGGTCCGAAGCGCCTGCGTGACTCCCTCACTAACCAGATGGTTACTCTCGATAATGTCAGTATAATACCCAGTAACACTGTGAGGAATCTTGGAGTCATTTTTGACCAAGAACTCTCCTTCAAGGCTTATATAAGCCAAGCAACTAAAACGGCGTACTTCCACTTACGGAACATCGCTAAAATTAGGAATTTCCTTCCTAAAAGTGACGCGGAAAAACTCATTCACGCGTTTGTCACCTCAAGGCTTGACTACTGTAACGCTTTACTGGCAGCGTGCCCTAAAGCCTCTTTGAAGAGCTTCCAGCTCGTTCAGAATACAGCAGCTAGGATCTTAACAGGTACCAAAAGGAGGGAGCACATAACTCCGGTGTTAAAATCACTCCACTGGCTCCCTGTGGAGTACAGAATAAAGTTTAAAATCCTACTCTTAACATATAAAGCCATAAATGGCTTGGCTCCTTCTTATCTCCAAGACACGTTAGTGTCGTATCAACCAAGTCGAGCGTTGCGCTCACAAAACGCCAGACGTCTGGTGGTCCCTAAGGTCTCAAAGGTCACTGTTGGTGGCAGAGCATTTAGCTACCAAGCTCCTTTACTGTGGAATCAGCTTCCCATTTATGTTAAGGAAGCAGATACGGTCTCCACATTCAAGGCCAGGCTTAAAGCACTTTACTTTAATTTAGCATATAATTAGGTAATATATAATATGTATGTGTATATATTATATATATATGCTGTATTATGTTATATATTATGTTATATATTATTCAATAATGTATTGTGTTATGTTGTATATTATGTTATATATTATGCTGTATGTTATTCTTTATTCAAGGCTAGGTTTAAAACAGTCCTCTTTAGTTTAGCATATGGCTAGGAAGGTAAGACTCGGAGAAGGTTAAACTCCTCAGAGTGTTAGTCAAGCTGCATAGGGAGTCAGTTTGCTGGGAGAAGTATGGTAACTTGAGCACTATCCTCTCCTCCTTCCTACTTTATCTGTTTAGCATTTTTAGGATTCTGACTGTAGTTTGTTCATTGCTATTCACCCGTTGTCCCATTGTCTGTTTCATGGTACGATGACGGGATCTCTGAGCCTGGCCTCTTCCATCTACACCTGCGGACTGCCCCGCCCGACCCGCCTGGGAGTGCTTCGGTCCTGCACCGGACCTGTCCACGTTCAGCGTCCACTGGTCCACGTCCTGTAGCTAGCTTAGGTCCTAGATCATTAGCCTGTCCGTCCGGAGGAGCGGATCCCTTTCTCATATGGGTCTCCCTCCCTGTGGGTTTCCCTAGTTCTCCTCCAAGGTTTCTCACTTTTTCCCACTGGGTTTTTTAAGAGTTTTTCCTTGTCGATGCAGGAGGGTCTTGTTGGACAGTTAGTGTCCAACAGAAAGGATTGGTGATGATCAGGACACTTTAGCATTCTACAACATGTATGGACATTTTCTTCTGTGTGTGCTTTATACTGTATTCTTCATGTGTTTTAACTGTTGATTCTCTGACCTGTGTTGGTGATTTCAATGGTTTTGTTAAGTCCTCTGAGATGACTTCTGTTGTGACCTAGGGCTATACAAGAATAAATTGTATTGTATTGTATTGTGTATGTGCCGCTGCTGCTGTTCCTGCCGCTGCCGCTCCGCGGGCTCCCAGGCTGCACCTGTCTCTACGGCTTGGCTCTTTCAGACACGTATGTAACCTGGCTCACGGAGACAAGCGGCGCACGCTGGCGTGACACGTCTGCTGTTCGTATGAATCGCATTGTGGTGCTACTGCTCCTGCTAATGCTGCTTCTGCTGCTTCATACTGCTACCGCTACTGCTGCTACTGCTGCTATTGCTGCCGCTGCTGCTTCATACTGCTACTGCTGCCGTGCTGCTGCTGCTTCTTTTACTTTGACACCTCTCTTCACTTCGCATCTCTTTTACTGAAACACTAAACAGCTTCAACAATATTCTACTGCTGTGGCTTTGATACAGGATTTTGCTGTTATTATCTACGGATGCTGCAACCGCTGCTGCTGCTGCTGCTGCTGCTGCTGCTGCTGCTGCTGCTGCTGCTGCTGCTTCATACTGCTGCTACTGCTGCTGCTTCATACTGCTACTGCTGCTCCTGCTAATGCTGCTTCTGCTGCTTCATGCTGCTACCGTTACTGCTGCTACTGCTGCCGCTGCTGCTTCATACTGCATCTGCTGCCGTGCTGCTGCTGCTTCATGTACTTTGACATCTCTCTTCACTTCGCATCTCTTTTACTGAAACACTAAACAGCTACAACAATATTCTACTGCTCTGGCTTTGATACAGGTTTATTGCTGTTATTATCTACGGATGCTGCATCAGCTGCTGCTGCTACTGCTGCTGCTGCTTCATACTGCTACTGCTACTGCTGCTGCTTCATACGGCTACTGCTGCTACTACTGCTGCTGCTGCTTCATTTACTTTGCCATCTCTCTTCACTTGCATCTCTTTTACTGAAACACTGAACAGCTACAACAACATTTTACTGCGGTGGCTTAGATACAGAATTATTACTGTTATTTCTAAGGACGCTGCTGCTGCTGCTGCTACTGCTGCTGCTGCAACCCACTCTCTCAGAAGCTTATCCTGCTTCTAATGGATGCAGCCCGGCTGAGTATGCCGCGCTGCGCCGGACTCGCACCATGCTCCCAGGGTCGCTTCGGCGGTTGTGCTTCATCTCTATACTTAATCTTCTGATCCATCAGATGCAGCTGGCCAAGTAGCTGCGCTGAGCCGTCAATCGGACTCCTAATCAAAGGCATCCATACCTGTGTTCTTCACTCTTCTGATCGCAGGCTCCCCGTCACGCTGCCCATCCTAAGCGTCTCACCATTGCTCGCTCAACCTTCATGCGGTCCGAGACACGGCTTTCCCGACCATCCTACTATCCTGATTATCTACTCTCCAACCCAAGATTCTAAGCGTAAGGTCGCCTGCAACATCAATGGCCCTCTCCGATATGTCTCTGCCCCTACAGGTCTCCGCTTCTACACGGACGCTGCCCCTTCCGTGGGTTTTGGGGGATTCTTCCAGGACCATTGGTTTGCCGAGCGTGGCCGCTACTTTCCACCGGAGCATCTCTTCTGCCCTACACGAGATATTCCCAGTGGTCGTGGCCTGCGCGCTGTGGAATCACACGTGGCAGAGAAAGAGGATCTCTGTCATGTGTGATAATCTCGACGTAGTGGAAGCATTACACAAAGGTCGCTCTTTTTCACCCAACATAATGTCCCCTGACCATTTCAACCTCCGTCTCAAACATTCAAAAATCAAAGGAGCCTGCAATATAGTAATAGCTCGCTCGGACACATCTCTCTGCCCCTACAAATCCTTTATGCGTTACACTCGCCTCCGCTGCAAAAAGGAGATCTTAACGGACCTCTATTTCTCACTCCAGACATTCTTCCCATGACAGCAACCTGGTTCAGAGCTCGACTAAGATCCCTACTGCTCCTCTGTAAATTGTCTCCCCAGCTCTACACAGCCCACTCCTTCAGGATAGGCGCTGCCACGCGCGCGGCCTCGCTGGGGCTCCCCCACACCTCTCTGCAACAGCTGGGGTGCTGTTCCTCTTCGGCCTTCTCCACCTACATCAGGCCAGACGCGCATCAGGCCAGGCACGCACTTCTTCAAAGATAACCCTGTTGCAGCGTCCGGTTGATCGTGATGCGAGCGCTCACGTCCCGGCGCTGAAAGATAACTCTGCTACTGCGTCTGGTATCATCGTGATGCGAGCGCTCACGTCCCAGGCAGCGTCCGGTTGATCGTGATGCGAGCGCTCACGTCCCGGCGCTTAAAGATAACTTCACCGCAGCGTCTGGTATCGATCGTGATGCGAGCGCTCACGTCCCAGGCAGCGTCCGGTTGATCGTGAAGCGAGCGCTCACGTCCCGGCGCTTAAAGATAACTCTGCTACGGCGTCTGGTATCGATCGTGATGCGAGCGCTCACGTCCCAGACAGCGTCCGGTCGATCGTGATGCGAGCGCTCACGTCCCGGCGCTCAAAGATAACTCTGCTACAGCGTCTGGTATCGATCGTGATGCGAGCGCTCACGTCCCAGGCAGCGTCCGGTCGATCGTGATGCGAGCGCTCACGTCCCGGCGCTCAAAGATAACTCTGCTGCAGCGTCTGGTTGATCGTGATGCGAGCGCTCACGTCCCAGGCAGCGTCCGGTTGATCGTGATGCGAGCGCTCACGTCCCGGCGCTTAAAGATAACTCCACTGCAGCGTCTGGTATCGATCGTGATGCGAGCGCTCACGTCCCGGCGCTTAAAGATAACTTCACCGCAGCGTCTGGTACCGATTGTGATGCGAGCGCTCACGTCCCAGGCAGCGTCCGGTTGATCGTGAAGCGAGCGCTCACGTCCCGGCGCGCAAAGATAACTCTGCCCGTTTTTGGGGATTATGCGCGCGAGCAAGCGCCGCACTCATCAGCATCTCTCCCGGGCCTAGGGCGCCAAACATACTCAATCAACAAACTTCTAACTGCATTTTCCCTCTTGGGTCTCTCCAAAGTGAAATGAAGCTCTTCGCGAAAGTTCACTGTGGTAGACCCGGCCACTGCTGCCAGATCTACAAGCCTGCTCATCCTCTACTCATTACACCAGCAAAACGCCCACATCTAATCCACCAATAACCACCAGGACAGCAAGTTAAAAGCCGGAGACGCCCACTTTCCCGGCCTTCTGAAGTTTGCAAAGCCTCCGCCGCCCCACCTCCTCCTTCTCTCATCGAAGCGTGCTTGCCTACTGCCTCTGCCGTCACCAGTGCCTAGGCCCCGGGGGGGGGGGATTATGCGCGCGAGCAAGCGCCGTGCTCAACAGCATCTCTCCCGGGCCTAGGGCGCCAAACATACTCAATCAACAAACTTCTAACTGCATTTTCCCTCTTGGGTCTCTCCAAAGTGAACTGCGTATGCTTTGTATGGCCACAACAAAAACAAATAATTTATTCCGTCAGCCTCAAAAAAGTCAGAGTTATGCTTGTTTCCCATTATTATTTAAACTGATTCACTTGCTTTCACCACAAATATACCTGCATGTGAAAGCCAGATCCCGTCAGACCTCTGAAGCTAAGGAGGTCAGGGCCTGGTTAGTAGTGTGATGGGAGACGTAGGAACACCAGTTGCCACAGTGGGGCGGCTGTAAACTGTTGTGTCTTCAGGCAAGACACTTCACCGACATTGAAATAGTCTGAAGTCTGCGTGATTGGTGCTGCTCTACGTGGTTGCCTCGAGTCTGTCTGTGTGCCCCAGTGTGACAAACACAACCGAATAGCAGTAGCATATGCCCAATGCTGCTCAAATGAATCGCCCCTGGTGGGATGTAGAAAGTCTGAATCTGAATTTTGTTTGGTAAACTTAAACTTGAAATCTTAAATGTTTAGATTTTCAATCACATTTTTGTAAATCATAACAGAAGTTGTCAAGGAGGACTTTACACAGTTATCGACCCACCAACAACAGATCTGAGAATCAAACCGTTCAAAGACTAATATAGAATAATAACAAACACATAGAAGCCATTAGTCCAAAGGGAGCGGGACCAGCACTGTCCACAAATGTTACTACATGTTTAATCATGGTTTTTGAAATAATAATAATAATAATCTTTATTTGTATAGCACTTTTAAAAACAATGTTTGCAAAGCGCTGCACAGTCAACATGATAAACAATAAAAACAGTCATAATACAAGGTCAAAATAATTACATACAGAAACACAAAGCAAAAAACCTCATTAATTACAAAAGTTAATGCATTCTCATTTTCCCCTGGTCAGCCTGCTGTGTAGGGTCTTCTACATCTGTTGGACATATTAACAGGGCTCCATCACTCTTCTCTATGCGTCTATTTTGATCATTTCAGTGGGGTGACTTGAAGGGGCTAAAGGCTAATGAAGTGCCACACACGGCGGTCGCGATCATTAAACTCTTCCACTGGGCCCCTGCCGGATATAGATTTTAGTCATGGGTGTTTCATTGACTCCACCGTGTAAAATCCCACCGTGCAATCTACTACCGTGTGCAAAAAGGAAATTAGTCGAAGCGAATTTAGAAATTAGTAGACAGGCAAGCAGAAAATAAAAACGGGAAAAATTGCGGAACTTTTCTGGAGGTGAAAAATGACATGAAAGGTTCTATGGATGGAACTGTCACTTGTTTTATATGTTCTTTATCTTTTTTTTCTGTCTATAAAATAACTGAGCTCTTACTGAATCCATGGTAAAAAATTATTGAAATAGAAATATTACAGATGATGTTTGGTTATTAACAATCAAAATACGATGATTTACTTTATTTTCATGTCTTAGAATATAAAATAACATCTTCAATAGAACATGCACAATGAAATAAGTATATAGGTTAAAGTTATCAGCCTGCACTATCCCTACGCCACCACTAGGGGGGGTATAGTCACATTTGTATTGTTTTTTTTCAAAATTTGGAAATGGACAGCTTTGGCAAAACTGATTTATGGGCAATACTTGGTTTTAAAAGGAAGAAAGGCAGAGTGTGATGTCATAGTGGTACAGTGACATCATTACTATTACATTTTTGAGCCTTAAAGCAGCCTTGCAGGGTTTTTTTTTATTGTGGATATCAAAATTGCATGACAGTTAATTAATTGTTGTCAATCTGAAATAGATTCTAGCAAAAAAAAAATCCTACATTTATAAAAATAATGCGTTTTTAATGAAGTTAAGTTGTCTATGCTTACAGCCGGTTGAAACGTACCCGCTCTGACGTCACCAAGGGCTGTGAATTTTTTTCGTTGCTAAGGGCGTTGCTATGGGGTTATTTCGATTTGGGGGGGGATCAGACAAAAAAAAAACAACTTATTTTGAAACCTTTTAGTAGTTCTCTTCTAATACAGTATAAAATGGTATTAAAACTGTATTTCTAAATCAATCAAACCCTGCAAAAGGTCTTTAAGTTTCTGATATTAACGTGGATGGAAAAAAACTCCAGGTCTCTTTTTGATGGTGAAAAATGTTGGTTGAAAGATAGTAAAAGCGTGATATGTCACCTTTAATGCTTACATATTGCCCTATCAGAGCTAAAAGACATCCACCTCTAAAACATTTTATCACAGCATCAAGAGATAAAGGAAATATGGCCGCTCAAAGGACAAACAAAAAAGGGGAATAAATGAATAAGGTTCTCATTTTTTTAAAGTACGTCAAAAAGTTTTCCTATAGCAACAATCTTCAACATGTTTGCTATTGTCAGTAAATAGGAAATAATTTGCGCAATTTACACTGGACTAAATCTGGCTTTTTAAAATAATACTGCAAATAGCACATTGTAAGCCTTTCCTATGTTTAGGTTTT
The DNA here is from genome assembly GCA_964034765.1 of Knipowitschia caucasica. Lineage (NCBI taxonomy): Eukaryota > Metazoa > Chordata > Actinopteri > Gobiiformes > Gobiidae > Knipowitschia > Knipowitschia caucasica. Next base: position 3,739,572 of record OZ035832.1, read on the forward strand.
ATATGATTTTTTTGCGAATTCAAAATGATAAAAAACAATCACACCATGAAGCCTGATAATGAGGAAGCGTTCACCTAACCAGTACTGACAAAATGGAGATATTTGAGTGAATGGCAACACAGGGTCCCTCCTGCTCCTCTGGGCCATAGACACTGTTGTGAGTGATTAAATTGGTTACCAGCTGTGACATACGCTTCTGTTCTCATATATCTTCATATTCACAGACATCGCAGAGACGTGTCAGGCAGAGGATCAGGACGCCTTCTGTTCACATCATGAGCCACGTTATCTGACACAATGATGAAGGGAAGGGAGTTTGACCGCACAGGGAAGTTCAGGTTTTTAATGTGACGACAATCTGACAACCCTGTTTGTTCAGAGATGAAGTTAGGTCTTTAAATTATTCAAAAGGATTAGCTATCGCACACCAAACAGCTCTGGATGAGGTGCACACTTCCATAACAAAAAAAAAGTGTATACGCAAAAGTTTCATGATAATATCTTGGTTATTAGAGATAATTTCTGATAATTTTAGTAAGTTTTAGGTCTGGTCTTGGTCTGTTTTTTTGTTCGGGTCTGGTTTTGCACTTGGTCTAGTATTGGTTGGGTCTTGGGTCTGGCTTTGGTTTTGGTCAGGGTCTTGTCTTTGTCTGGGTCCAATCTTGGTCTGTTCTTGGGTCTCTCAAAGAACAAAAACATTCTCAGAAATTAGTCTCATGGGTGGAATAAATAACCTAATGCTTAATTTGTTTTTGCTTCAGTATTTAGGTCACTTCTAATACTTTTTTGAGAACACGCAATTGTCAAAGCTATAATTGCCCCATGCATGGTACAATAGTCTCCATAGCAAAACACCGCTCCGGGAAGAGAAAAGACTAGAAATAGCTGATTCTTTTTTCTAATTGCGTAACTTCCTGTAGCAATATAATATATGTAGCAAAGTAGACAGATGTCACACGCTTCCATCAAAAACTGTATAATCAGTAGCAGCCACAAAAGCAAAGAAAATGAACCATAAAGCCTCACAGCGAGTATTAAAGCCATGTTTGAAATTGAAATTCTGTGTGAAACCCAAAACATAACTTCATACCATCTCACAGAAGCATAGTGCCGACAAAAAAACAGGCTAAAGCTAATAAGACAGTGCCTCCACATTATCACAAGGTCCAGCTCATTTCAACAATACTTTGATGAATGTCTGCATGTGGCTGCGCTGTTAAAGTCATAAGCCCCAAAAAGTGACTGAGACAGAGAAAGGCAGCAGATGGTTTTGGCAAAGTCCTGGGAAAATAATTATATACAAAAAAAAAAAACAAAGCCGATGAATAACAGCAGTGTTAGTTGACAGTGTTAGTGAGCGTGACAAATTAAGTTTATGCAAGGTGCACGGAGATGGGATCCAAACGCCACACAACAGATCAGGAAGTGATCCGACACAGAGGGGGAGATGGACAGAATGTAAAAACAAGAGCAGTGGAGAGATGAGGGAAGGGATAGAAGCTCTGATAGATGAGTGATGTCAGCTTCATTTCCTGAGAAGCAGAACAAGACAAAGCCAATTTAATGACTGTCACATGGGCAAGCAATCCGGTCGCTAGGTGCGCTGATATGAGCGCAGATCTGAGCCGACCCCAACAGATAACATGTCATCTCATTCTCTTTGGATTCAATGGAACGCCTGTTTAAGTGGCTGCCAAACACACGCACACACGCACACACACACGCACATACACACGCACGCACACACACACACGCACACATGCAAACACACACACACACACACACATACACACGCACACACGCACACACACACACACACATACACACGCACACACATACACACGCACACACACACACACACACACGCACACCCGCACGCACACACACAAACACACGCACACACACGCACACACACACATACACACATACACACGCACACACACACACATACACACACACGCACACCCGCACGCACACACACACACACAAACACACGCACACACACGCATACACACGCACACACGCACACGCACACCCGCACGCACACACACGCACGCACACGCAAACACACACACACACACACACACACACACACACACACGCACACACACACATACACACACACCCGCATGCACACACACACACACAAACACACGCACACACACACATACACACATGCACACGCACGCACGCACACACATACACACGCACACACATACACACGCACACACACACACACACTGCTTATTTCATTAACTGTTGCTTTATTTTCTCATTATAAGGGAGACATTTCTAGCCTTTTTTAAAAACAAGATAATTTTGCTTGTTTTAAATTCAGATGCATTTTTTGATTATTTTTCATCAATTTTTGCAGTGCATGCACGCACACACACATGCACAAACCTACGCACACACATGCGCAGACACACAAAAACACACTATACCTGGCACCGCACATTCTGCTCAGTGTGTCATGGATATGTCTGACGACCAGCGCAGGTGCCGACTACTATAAATACATCCCGGCCTCCGACTGAAATGTGGTTTGGTAAGAAAATAGCGCAATAAAATGATGTAATTTGATTTTTATTATTATATTACCGGACATTTGCGTTTTCCTCAACTGTTTGCTGTCTTGTATATTATGATCTATGCTCGCAGCTGCTGCCAGTCGTTGTTTATGTCTTAGCATCTCATTGGGTTGTCCGTAACTATCATTCCATCCAAGTCCCCAATGGAGCTATAGAATTTGTTGTGAGATCAATAGCCATCTGTCCGCTATAGTCTAATCAATGCAGGGGTAAACATTAAGATTAGCTTGTTAGAAGTCACCACTATACCTGAATGGACAGACTTGTCAGCGTCAAGGGTAGAGTTAGGAATCAAAAGGGAGATGAGGAAACACCAGCCAGGGGAATACAAAGCATTGAGGTCTTCGACTCCAGGGCCGGAGGGCTAGGAAGCATCACACGCTGACCTTTGGCTAATTAGCTCATTAGTTAATTCACTGAGCTTAACACCACTGAATAATGTCTCACTAATCACCTGGGATACCGTCCAATCAGCTGCAGAATTAAGTTGTGCAACAATGTGCAACTAAGAGCTCAAACATGTAGATCTGTGTAAATAACAAATTAACATAAGTAAATGGTGAGGGGACTAAAGTAGCTGCAGTGTTGTTGCTTATGGGTGTTACCCATAATTCTCTTTAATTTTTGTAATCAGTAATATTTGCTGTAGGAGAAGAGTTAGACCAATGGGGAGGGGCTCAGCGGTTATCAAGCTGTACCCACAGCTTTAACTTGCGTTCAACAAATATCTCTCCATTAATCTATTTCAAATTCTTGTCATTATTAATTTATGAATCTTTTACTAATATTTTTCATTTGATAAAAACACTATTTTGGAACGTGTTTCACACAAGTTATGTGCCATAAGATTTAAAAGCAGCTATAGCCTGCCAGTTGAATTTCACGCTTGTAATTTTTGCTTGGTCTGAAAGTGAATAAAATTGGTTTAAACACAGCTAACATGAACATAGAAACAAGTCTACAGCACAGGTTCAATAAACAGCCCGCGGCATTAGGATAGGAGGCAGGAATTTGACTGTCACTCAATAATCCCATCCAAATGTAATGAGAAGAAGATCACAGATTCCACTCGTGTTCCGTGGTCATGAAAGTGTAAGCAGGCCGTAAACCTGCTCGGCACACTCCACCTCCGGGCTGGATGGGGAAGAAGTTATTGACACCACAGAATCTGTTTAAATAAAAGACCGAGGTCTGGTCTTGGTCCAGATCTAAATCTTGAATTGGGTCTGGTTGTTTTTTTGGGTTTTTTTGGGCCAGTTTTTGGTCTTGGTCTAGAATTGGTATGGTCTTGGGTCTGGCTTTGGTCAGGGTCCAAACTTGTTTGGATCTTGGTCTAGTTTTAGTTCAGGTCTGGGTAAATGCTTGGGCTGGTCTCGAGTCTGTTGTTGGTCTGGGTCTGTTTTTTGTTTGGGTTTGGTTTTTCATCTTGGTCATGTATTATTTAGGCCTTGGGTCTGGTCTGGTTTTATCCTGGATCAGGTCTTAGTAAAATTAGGTAAACAAAAACCTTTATTGAATCCTTGAGTGTCAGTAAGCAGTAAGTAAATATGTTTGCTTTCAGTCATGGACAGTGTGATTTCTCAATTTGTGTCCAATGTTGCAACACACATTCTCACACATGTCAACACACTCCAACACAATCCCAATGTTTTGTTGCTGTGCGTCGTCACAGGACACAAGTCCAACATGCTGACAGACTATTGACTCTGTTTTCTGACCTCAACCCTGAGCGACCTGCGTTTCATGAACCTTAACTCAATCATGCAGATGCCGTGTCGATGTACTATCGATTCACCAATGATTTTTTTTGGTAACACCTCTGCTTTGACATCTTTGACTTCTAATAGTGCATTTAGTGCATTTGTATTCAGGTCGGGCACCAGACAAAAGGACACAATACTACGGTCTCTTAAAGGGCCGTGTAAAGTCAAAGTTAAACAGAATAAATATGTAGCACTTACATTATTCTGGTATCTTCCTTTCAAAGATTTTTAGATGTAAGGATTTAACATATCAGCGATGACAGTTCACACACACTATGAAATTATTGTTGGATACTCGCTTATCTGTATTCCACGTTGTATGTTCTAAAGTGTATGTCCAAAGACGTCTATAAAGCAATACTGCAAATCCATATCCTGTCACAAGACAAATGTCATCTCTCTCTGTCGCTGATGGGGTTGAACAAGGATTGGGATGATTTTACGGGTTTACATTGTTGATTTGAGAATTCCAATATAATCTGAAGGCATTATTTAAAAAAAAAAAACATTGAATTTTAACATTGAGCGGCAACAGCTTTCACAACATTTAGAAGCCAGGTTCAGTTATATTCTCGACAATAAAACAATTATTTTTCGGTATAGCACTTGCAACAAACCAGACCAACCAAATCCCTCCACCACATTCACAGAACATGCAAACTCTACACAGAAATGCCCAGCGCCTCCTTAGGGTCAAACCCGGGACAATCCTGCTGCGAGGATCGGGCTCTAACTGCTGCGCCGCTGTGTCTCCCACACTGCAGAACAGGTACATGGTTTTTAATTGGACAATCACAATAAACACATTTTGAAAAAAAAGCACATTTATGCTTGTTGTTATTGAAAACTTTTTAAAAAGGCAAATAGGACAAATACAAAAGTATGCAGAGTGAGAGTGCAGTTTTGTAGCAACAACACAAAATCAGTCTGGCTTCAGAGAGAGGTTTGCAGCTGTTCATAAATCTACCTGCAGATGGATAGATTTAAGGACATTTATGAAAATTGATAATCTTTTTTAGCATTAAATTTACTGTGTTTGAACTGTTGGATTCTCTGATCTGTGTTGGTAAATCAACTACTTTGTAAAGTCTTCTGAGATAACTACGGTTAGGGGCTTTACATATATATATATTTAGAGCTTAACAAAAATAAATAGGATTGAAGTGAAATGAGATGAGGCAGTATTTAAACCTGGGACCAAATGGTGTGTCAACATGGAACATTTGTGTGAATGCTCTGTAGTAGTCTGTACTTTCGACCAGTAGTTTAAAACCTAGTCCCATTGACAAATACCAGAGCAATTCACATTTTAAGGGGCTTTGTGATGTGGCGCCACACGCAAATGCATATGAGAAATGCTCAATGTGCAGAGGTGAGGCCCCTGACATGCACACACGGTTGGACTTGTGCTCTTCCTCCTGCACTTTGCAACATTACTACTACATCCCATAGGTTGTAAATCCCAGCGATTAACCTACCGCAGAGTGCAGCAAAGATTCTGTGACATACATACAACATTTGTATTAAAGATATTTTACAGCAGCTTAGAGTTAGAATATGAACATGTCCTGTGTGCCAGCTTCACCCACACAGCGGCATTCATTCATATGCGTTCACAGCTCCAACTGTCAGTCCAGAAACACACTTCAAAGACAGATTAAGCAGAGATCTGTAAGTGGTTATCAATTTGCCCCTGACGATCAAACCAGGACAAAACCATGACGGAAAGACAATTTTGAATGATTCCTTTTATATATGTATCATGCTCATGGGGGGCGACAGTGGCTCAGTTGGTAGAGCATTGGCCTTTGGGCATGAAGGTTGTGGGTTCAAGCCCACCATAAGACCTACTTCACGACTCCCACTGATGTCTGCTGTCGGTGTATCCTTGGGCAAGACACTTAACCCCACTTTGCCTGAGGCCCCCACTGAAAGATCAAGGCTCCTGTGGACTCACCACCTGCAGGAGGATCAGTGAGGGGCCGGTTCTCTGTGACTTGGGTGCAGCTCTGACTTCCCCCCCGACCCGGAAATGGATTAAAGCTGCACTAACTGATTGAGACATTTTCAAACGCGAGCGATGGCCTCGCCCTCCCCGAACCCATGGAACTTTCGCCCCCCACTACCCCCCTCCCCCGCAGCCTTGTTAGCTTCGGAGCTAGCGTCTCACAATATGGAACAATAGGGCACTTTTGCACGTGGATGGCGTGACCGTAGAATGACAGAACCGGGAAGCGCAGAGAGGACGAGACTTTCTTTTGGATGTTTCGCTGTGTAAGCAGTAACGAAGACACAGGAAGTTTCAGGTTAGCCTCCACCGCTTGTTGTGCTAACTCAGCTGACAATTGTATACTCAAATTACGATAAATGTACACGCCATTTTGTTTGTCGAGATGAGAGAAAGGACCAATGGATGATCAGTGGTCATCTAACATCCAAACTCCACTATGTGTGTGTGTGTGTGTGTGTGTGCGTGTATTTGTGGGTTTATGCGTCTTTGTCCGTGTGTGTGTGTGTGAATATACGCAAGTTTTTGAGTGTGTGTGCCAATGTTTGTGTTAACCTTTTAGAATAAGGCAGGAAATACTTGTTATTTAATTAAATATGCATTGCACTTTTTAGTAGATTTCTATTCTTGCTTAGATTGAACCAAAGCTGGAATAAGGCTAAAGAAGTATTGTGGACACATTAATGTTTTTGATGAAGAATTATGAGGTATGACCTGCCATCGAGCACTCATGAATCTGCAAACTTTCATTGGGTATTGATTCCCATTTATTTAAAATTGGGGAGACAGTATACAGTTTGCAGATGGGAAAAGATTCGAGGGCCACATAGAAACGCGTATCTGGCCATAGGTGTGCCCCGGGTCTGCTATGGATCAGGAAATACAGTGTTAACCAATGCGGGTGAGCCATTGGACGAGACTAATAGTTGTTCTTGGATGCTCTTTAAGCAGCGGATTGAAGGTAAAGCCGACTGGCCCTTTGCAATGCCAGTGCGGGAGCCATTTCCAAACCAAAGGCCATCTGGAAAAGGCTACACTTAATACAGCGTGTTGGAAACTGTGTGTTCAGAGCTATTTACTTGTGCTGTGGTTCAGGTATCATTACACAAATGGCCCCGCTGATGACACGGACTGCACAAAGATTACATGTCACTGGATGTTCGTCCGTGAAGGCAGCTTCTTCAAGGAACGCCCTCTGTGGCTAATGTTGCACGGAGAATGACGGCAGAGGTGTAGGAGGTCTGTTCTGAGGGCTGGAACAGCAATCAGAGGCTGTGGTTGTGGACACATAATAGTCTTCTCCTCCGGAGTGATTAGTGTTTTAACAATTTATCAAAAACATCATCACTTTTCTACAAAATGCAATTGTTTTTTAATGTTTTTGACTTATGAGCTCAACAGGCATGTGAATTATCCCTCAAAGTGTTGTCCTTCAAAATCTTTTGCCGACAAAATAGCAGATTGCTTCATTAAGCTATGCTACGCTACAGGGTTCCTACAGGGTCTTAAAAAGTCTTAAAAGCATCGAATTTATTAATTTGTACACTGTAAAAAGACATGAAAATGTCTTGAGTTTGAATGAATTTGATTCAAGACATTGCTCTTCACAGCGACCTGGTAACCGTGTTTTCCCTGTCATTCTTGTATTACACCTTTTCTATGTTTCACATTCATTTCTGAACAAACTGTCTATAAATGCTTGAACAACCAACAAGGGAGAACCTTTTTCTTGTTGTAAGATCACTCACACAGAACATAGTGTACCTAGGACAGGGGTCACCAACGCGGTGCCCGCGGGCACCAGGTCGCCCGCAAGGACCAGATGAGTCGCCCGCTGGCCTGTTCTAAAAATAGCTCAAATGGCAGCACTTACCAGTGCTATTCTTGTTTAAATCATGCTTACATGCAACTTACAAATGGCATATAAACTAGAGCCGGGACTTTAACAAGTTAATAAAGATTAATTAATTACACACAAAAAAGCGCGTTAAAAAAATTACGCATTTTAATCGTATGTATTTTTGCACCGCGGAACGTTCCTCACTGAATAAGTTTCAGACGGACCAATTGAACTGACGCACCAACCGGAGCTCCGTGACTTTTCTTGTTCAAAAGTACATTATTACAAGCAGAGACCAACTTTAAAGCTGCACTAACTGACTTTATTTTTGTATTCATTACAAAAATGCTATCCATGTCCATGTAGTGCATTGGGATATACGTCCTTTTGACGAAAAAGTAGCGCAGATTTGTGCTGGCGTGACATTATATTTAAGATCGAGTTTTGATGAAACAAGGAAGAGAATGTGTTTCGGGTCGCAGATTGTGACCAATAGCAACGGACCACTAGCCCCCACTTTCGTGAGAAATCTACAGGTCTCTGTTAGCATAGACGGCTGAGTTAGCACAACAAGCGGCGGAGCTAACCTGAAACTTTGTGTGTCTTCGTCACCGGTTACTGCTTACACAGCGAGACAGCCATCCAAAAGAAAGTCTCGTTCCTCCGCGCTTCCCGGTTCTATCGTTCTATGGTCACGCCATCCACGTGCAAATCCATATCCATGTATTATCCATATTGGGAGACACTAGCTCCGTCAACAACAGTGGGTGTGTGTGGGGGGCGATAGCTTCGTGGGTGCGGGGAGGTGGAGCAGAAAGAGAGAGGCCAGCGAGTCCCCGGCTTCAAAATCCCAAAGTCAGTTAGTGCAGCTTTAAATTCGAGTAAATTAGACGGGAATGAGCGCTGTGTATGGAGCGATGCACTCTGTATGTGAGGAGGAGGAGCAGTGACTCCTGTGTGAGCGGAGGAGAAGGAGAAGGAGGAGCGAGACACAGGTGTGTGAGCTGCTAATGCTGATGTTTACTCCGAATGCACACATCAAAAACGTATTATAAAAGCTTTAGCAAACAGCGCATGCCCAGCTTTAGTGCTCACAGCGTGTGCAGTGGATTTTGGGCTTAAAAAGAGTATGTTGTCGTCAGTGTGAGGAGGAGGAGGAGGAGCATATGTTGTCGTCAGAGTGAGGAGGAGGAGGAGGAGCATATGTTGTCGTCAGAGTGAGGAGGAGGAGGAGGAGCATATGTTGTCGTCAGAGTGAGGAGGAGGAGGAGGAGCATATGTTGTCGTCAGAGTGAGGAGGAGGAGGAGGAGCATATGTTGTCGTCAGAGTGAGGAGGAGGAGGAGGAGCATATGTTGTCGTCAGAGTGAGGAGGAGGAGGAGGAGGAGGAGCATATGTTGTCGTCAGAGTGTGGAGGAGGAGGAGCATATGTTGTCGTCAGAGTGTGGAGGAGGAGGAGGAGGAGGAGCATATGTTGTCGTCAGAGTGTGGAGGAGGAGGAGGAGCATATGTTGTCGTCAGAGTGTGGAGGAGGAGGAGGAGCATATGTTGTCGTCAGAGTGTGGAGGAGGAGGAGGAGGAGGAGCATATGTTGTCGTCAGAGTGTGGAGGAGGAGGAGGAGCATATGTTGTCGTCAGAGTGTGGAGGAGGAGGAGGAGGAGGAGCATATGTTGTCGTCAGAGTGTGGAGGAGGAGGAGGAGCATATGTTGTCGTCAGAGTGTGGAGGAGGAGGAGGAGCATATGTTGTCGTCAGAGTGAGGAGGAGGAGGAGGAGCATATGTTGTCGTCAGAGTGTGGAGGAGGAGGAGGAGCATATGTTGTCGTCAGTGTGAGGAGGAGGAGCATATGTTGTCGTCAGTGTGAGGAGGAGGAGGAGGAGCATATGTTGTCGTCAGAGTGTGGAGGAGGAGGAGGAGCATATGTTGTCGTCAGAGTGTGGAGGAGGAGGAGGAGCATATGTTGTCGTCAGAGTGAGGAGGAGGAGGAGGAGCATATGTTGTCGTCAGAGTGTGGAGGAGGAGGAGGAGCATATGTTGTCGTCAGAGTGTGGAGGAGGAGGAGGAGCATATGTTCTCGTCAGAGTGTGGAGGAGGAGGAGGAGGAGGTGGAGGCAATGACAGAAACGTTATTTGATGTTTAGAAGTTATCCCTTAAACTCCATATGAACATGTGTTGCTTAAGCCTCATGTATTCAGTCATTATTCAATGGTAAACTAAAAATCCATGTGAAAAAAATTACTTCTCACTGTTCTCAGGTCAAATATTTATATGCGATTAAAATGTGATTAATTGCGATTAAATGGGACTGTCTTAGAAGTGATCATTTGTTAAATTTGAAAAATGTGCACTTAGAGAAAATATAAATGTTTTTCCACAAAATAAATATCATTAATTATTAGTAAAAACATAGAATTAAAGGTAAATTGAGCAAGTTGGCCATATCTGGCAATTTATTTAAGTGTGTAACAAACTGGTAGCCCTTTGCATTAATCAGTACCCAAGAAGTAGCTCTTGGTTTCAAAAAGGTTGGTGACCCCTGACCTAGGATAATACTTTTGCATTATTCTTGGGTAGATGTAAGTATAAAAGACAATTCTATATGGAAAAGCGAGGAAAAAGACAGGACTGAAGGAAAGATGAAAGAAAGTGACAGTGGTGCAAATATTCAAAGGGAGGAGATGGACACATTTGACATACGTTACAATGCGCTCTTGTCAAACTGTTGTCGTACTTTGAAGAGGATTACCTCTTAAAACCTCACATAGTAAGAGACAACTGAAGAGCCCACACCGGTATAAAAGCTTACAGATATAGTTGTCAGTGACGCGCAGTGAAGAAACCAGCTGGAACAAGACAAGCGAGGTAGAGACACTGAGCAGTGATCCAAGAGGCCGCTGACAACAACTACGCACTAAGGCACTTTCATCTCTTTTTTAAGTCTTTTTTGTGACAACCTGTTACTTACAATGGCAATAAAATAATTCTGATTCTGGAAAAGTACACCAGACTATATTCTGCTAAAGTGAAAGTTGGCTACTTTCCAAATTGTGAAAAGACAGAGACAACTTTTACAACTTGTGAAAGTTGTAAAACTTTTACAATATTTCATTTTAATAATGAAACATTATTGAATTCATCCTAATGGTATAGCTGAGGTGTTGGCTAAATTGGTAGACTTACTTAAAGTGGACAATAAATACATGATACAGCCAAAACTTTACATATTTGAGATCAGTAGAGCACTGGGATATTGATGATACTGACACCAAGATCTGCAGGAATGTCATGAATCTAAGTAAAACAGTGGAAGTTCAAGAAATGCCAAAGCATGTGTGACTGTTTTTAGGGTGGCCAGTGCTCTCTCTGTGAAGCCTATCAGGGAAGTTCCTGTGGGCAGAATTATGCCTTTACATTAAAAAATAAACTTATCTTTCTCTGTAACCGCTCGTGCATTCACCATTTTGGCCTTAATAATATGTGGTTCATCGTACTACATAATGCTGGTGTTTTTGTTTTTATACCGTCTTAATGAATCCAAACCTGAAATTTAACAACTGACCGATCAGGGGCCTTCTCACAGGGAAGAAAGTGGCCGTTCTACTGTATCTGCGAATTTGGATCCCCTGCTTGAGCTAGCTCTAATCGGCTTGTTCTGCAATAAAGCATCTACAGTCGTCGGTGTGACCCAATTTATAAATGCCTATTCCATACATTATTGTATCCTTGCCTTATGTAAATAATACATATTTCATAACCACGGCCTTTTGCAGAGAGACTAAGTCACTTGAAATCTTTCTGAAAGGGATGTAAAATGCAAACTAACATTATCAAATCATACAAGCCTCTTTGGGACATCATGTTCTTGTTTGAAGCAGTCTTGATTACAACTCTAAAAGAAACACTATTTTCCAGCTCTCGACATGGCAATTATAAACCAATCTCATCTTTTTAAATTATAGTCCAAATCAGGGAATATGTTTGCTTTTTTAAATACTATAATATTAGAGGAAACCATGTGCGAGACTGCACAGTGGGGAGATAACTTGTCATGAGTTCAATATATAATGTGTTTATTCATATATGCCCCAAAGAAGGCCCTACGCGGCTGAAGACATGTCTTGCTATTGTTTATTCATTTAGTAGAACAGCCTCGTGCTTGCACTGCTGATCCTGAAGAGAACGGCCTTCTGAAGTGATCAACTTTCTTAATAATAAAGAAAAACATACTTGGTTGTATTATCATCCATTGACTTGACCATTTCTAGACACTTGTGGCGCCACCTGCATGTGCAAACCAGATCCTGTCAGACCATTGGGGCATAGCCAGACAGGACCAGACAAACTGCCTTTGAGTCCTTAGGCAAGACACTTCCCCCAAATTACCTAGTATGAGTCTGGTGTTTGCATGAATGGTTGGTGGTGGTCAGAGGGAACAATTGTACATAATACTGGTTGGCTCGCCTCTGTCAGTGTGCCCCAGGGCGGTTGTGGCTACAGCAGTAATTGAACACCACCATCTATATGAAATAATAATGTCATGTGAAGAGTCTTTGAGTGTCCAAACAGCGCTATATAAAACCAATACAATATAAAACTCCTGTTTCCTCTTACATACAGCATATTTTATGTAAAGATTGGTTAAATCAGTATAATTCAGTAGGAGTCAATGACCTGGCTTTAAATTGATTGATCAGTTACTTTCATTAGAAACCAAATGTTTTTATGACGTTCCATTTTAATGCACTGGAAAACAGCTGCAAGTCCTGAGTAGCTCTGAAACAGTTCTAGTTTTGTGCTTTACAATTTTTATTTTTATTGCTTTTTTCTGCCTGGGATGTTGCTGCAGTGCAGTGTTAGTGGTTTTGTACTGGTCCAGACCAGAGCAGAGAGGATTCATGGTCCAAACCAAGTGGATCAGGTGAAAATCCACTGAAGGAATGCTAACTTTTTGAAGAATGCTAATGAAGCATTTAGCATTTTACTTTGGACTAGAGCAGAGAAACTGGTCCAAACCAAGAGGCTACTCCACCTCTGCTGCTGTGACCCGTCCTGCTCCACCCAGACTACTCCACCTCTGCTGCTGTGACCTGTCCTGCTCCACCCAGAGGCTACTCCACCTCTGCTGCTGTGACCCGTCCTGCTCCACCCAGAGGCTACTCCACCTCTGCTGCTGTGACCCGTCCTGCTCCACCCAGAGGCTACTCCACCTCTGCTGCTGTGACCTGTCCTGCTCCACCCAGAGGCTACTCCACCTCTGCTGCTGTGACCCGTCCTGCTCCACCCAGAGGCTACTCCACCTCTGCTGCTGTGACCTGGAGGGCTGTTGCTGATTATTACTATTGTTAGCTTTTCAGAATTATCAATTATATTTTTTTTTTTTTGCTGCTACTGTGGGAAAGTGAACTTTTAACAAGGACTTTTAACTGCTTTTATTTGTGTGATGTGTTTTGTGTTTTTATATTTTTAATGCATGGATTTTAATCACAGTTCCTTGGACACTTCCCCTAATCACCCACACCTGCTTTTAATCAAGACCTTTTAATTGGGGGCGGGCACTGCAGGACAAGGAAGAGCACAGGACAGAGAGAGAGAACACGGAGGACCAGAGGAGGAGGACGCGGGACCGGGCCAAGGACGAGGACGAGCACCGCCAGCCAGAGACCACGGTGCACTGAGGCCAGCGGGGGGAGCGGCACCGGTAAGGGGGGCGCGCATTGACAGTAGTGATGGGTTGATGAAGCTTCATGAAGTGTTGAACCTTTTCATCCATTGGTTCGAGAAAAGGTTCATTTCTTGATGCTTCATATGCTCACAAACCTCCTGTTGGTCAAAATCTGTATTGACAATTGAACTGTTTGTGAGGCTCTTGGTGCATAGGAATTAATACTGGTAACAGAAATAAAAATGTAATTTGATTGTGTATGACCCATTAATTCATCTGTTTCATTATGATCAATATCAGTAGTGAAAATGAATATATTTTAAATGACAATAAAATATAATGTACTGGTAACTGGTACAGTTGTCTGCTCTAATACACACACACATACATATATGTAGATATATATTTATATACATATTTAATGATGAATGATTATAGCTTTTCAAGTCAAAATCAATGTTATAAATCCATCCATCCATCCATCCATTGTCTTCCCTTTAATCCATTTCTGGGTCAGGGGGGTGGCAGTCAGAGATGCCACCCAAGTCTCATAGCACCAGCCCTTCACTGACCCTCTGCAGGTGGTGAGTCCACAGGAGGACGGCTGCTCTCTGAGTGTGAGCATAGCCTTGATCTTTCAGTGGGGGCTTTGGGCAAAGTTGGGTTAAGTGTCTTGCCCAAGGACACAACGACAGCAGTTATAAATCCAATGGGACAAAAAACATGTTGAAAGTGTAACAAATGGGGATATCATTTGGGATTGTGACCCCATCAGTTGTTTAAAACCAAAACATTTCTGACAAAAACGCACTACCGGTGAGATTCGAACCCCGGTCTCCCAGGTCCAAGCCCTGCTTCCCTATCAATTGAGCCAACCAGCTGATACTACAGCCCTCTCCATCACTGACTACATTAATCACCAAGACAAACACACAGTTTGAGCGGATCTTCCGCAGTACTTCATGAATCGCTCCATTTACTGTGCTCCCGAGGCTTCAAACGTCATTAGTGACGTCACTCATCTAAAACAACTCAGGCTTCGGCCCGCGCTTCGATAAAAACTTCAGGGATTTCTCGGCTCACGCCCCGAAGCGCCGACGCGGCACGACCCATCACTAATTGACAGCGCATTAAGGCGCGTGCGCGCCCGGGCTAGGCCCAACGATGACCGGGATGTGCCGGCTCTCCCCCGCGGGTGCCCGGTGCCGACCCGTGGTTGGCTAGTGGCTGGCGGAACTGCGGCCCGGTCCCGGGTGAGAAGAGCGGAGGACAGTGGGGACGGACTCTGGGCTTTTAATCATCTTTTATGGATCCCTTTTGTAAATATTTTATTAAATTTTATCCCCTTTTTATCCAGTTTCCCTTTTTATGATCACACCCCCTCAACAGACTCTTTTAAACCTGTGACACTACTGGACACCTGAATCTCTCCTACGGGGATTAATAAAGTATCTATCTATCTATCTACATTGCACACCCTTCCAAGGCTCGAGACCTAAACAAACTTTGGAAGCAGAGATCATCAAACCAAACAGAAGTGACACTGAAGTGTTGGTCGAGGCGAATACACAAATGCTCTGTGGAGTTCCAGCAGCTCACATTTCTCTGTCAGATTGTCCGCAGGGATATCTAAAAGCCACTCACATGTCTCCATGCTTCTCTCCGGGTACTGCCGAGCTTTTAGAGTAAAAGGTACAGGGGCCTATGGGAAGCAGATCTTTGAGCCTATGGAAAATATCTAGTGTAAGTGTGAGTGCTCAGTGACGTGTGCATGTATGTTTTTTATGTGCATTGAACGGGTACAAGTCGATCTTCATTATTGACGTGAACTGGATCAATATGCCGGCCGGAAAAGAATATGAACATGGTAGAAAGTGGCTTCCCACATTCACAAATGTTAGTCCACAAAATGCCTTTAACCTGGACTGCATTTATGGCTTTGTTGAATTTGAAATTGAATTAACCACGCATTGAATAAAGAGCCACATGGTCATAGATTTTAACATTATAGAGAACAGAATTGGGTTATTACCAGTGGCACTAAAAATGGGGATATTATGTTTTCAATGCAAGAAAATAAAGAATACTCAAATGTGTATGAATAACTATACATACAATGAGGTGGGAGGAACAAATTGCAGGCATGTTGTCTTTAGGCATTTTCTTTCCATGCATTTCAATACTGTGCACCTCGAGAAAGTTACATAAGCAGTGAATCCTATGTCCAGTCTGACCCAAATGTGCCCCGCCTCTCTTCTTTTAGGCCAATACCCAGAGGAAATCACGGACAGGCACCTCTTCCAATAATGTTCTTTTTTACACCTCGTCTAATCTCCATTCTCTTTTATTTTTTTCCCCAACCTTTAGTCTCCTATTCAAGTCCCCACTCGGTAATGCTCTATTACCACAATGGAAGGACCACAAATTGAAAGGGACAGATGGAGAAAAGTGAACTAGAACACAAAAACAACTCTTACAAACACTGCATTAAGCGTCCAATCCCCTCCTGGGTTCTTCCACAAAAGTTATGTCCAATAAACAAGACACATTTTCTTTCTTATATTTGTCTCTCTCTTTTTTTTGCAGACAATTTGTACCCATCTATCTATTACTCATTCCGCCGGTGCACTCTGGTCCTTATGCGAGGTGCCCTTGCTGCCAGTGGGTTGAGTTGCCGCGGCGATGAAGCCGGATGAAGAGAAATCTATCGATTTTTTTCTGCAAAAGGATCGTAGGCAGACCTCCCACGCTAACGTTCAGAAAGACACACTTTATATATTGGCCGAGAAAACAAGCAAAAGATTGTTCCAACTGTGTTTTTTTTCCACAAGGGCAGAAACAGAAGGTTGTTTTTTTCTAGAACACATATTTAAAGATACAATTATTCACATATTCAGTTGGCTTGGATACTCCTTTGAGATGTACCTTGGTAGTGTAGTCTCTGTATTTTAATTATATCGAGCAGTGCTTCTCAAAGTGGGGGGTGCGTGCCTGTTCGGTGGGCTGTTAGAAAGATAAAGGGACGAGGGATGGGTAATGATATAGCCAAATGTTTTCTTTTCAAAGACACATGAACATCAGAAAAGCAAGAAAGATTTTGTTAAGATGCTTCTATTCACATCTGTGTCATAGAATTTACATTGTTGTCGTAAATATGGACACATTACATACGTTCAGACTGCAGCTTCACGCCAGACTTTGATGAGAGTTGGGTCAGTCATGAAAACCATAAAGCTATTTCCCACTGACCTAGGAGTGTGGGTCTATTATTGCCGGTCTGATAATTAAATAGGTGTTCTCTTGTTGTTCTCGAGAACCGGCTCGCCTTTGGGGAAAAACCGCACCACTGTGACCGAAGTTAGGCCCCTTTTATACGGAGACAATGCGGCAGTAAAATGCTATAGTTGGATGTTGGTTGCTACCGTTCATACGGAGACTGTGTTTCAGGGGGGTGAAAACCTGTTCAGAAAAGTGTTCAGATCCAGCCTCAGAGTGGGACAGCTCAGAAACGCTGCACAGTGGGGGCTCTTTCACATCCGCTGAAGAAAAAGGTGTGAATTCTCTGCTGCTGATCTGACCCCCACCTCCCCGCTGCTCTCCTCGCGTACATTTGGACATGCGCAGTATCCAAGAACAAACGTAAACAACAATGGCGGCGGGTACACTCACTAGCTACATGTGCATCGAGCGCTACACGGAGGAGGATTCTACTTAGTTCGTCCAAAGGAAACCACGCGAAGCTCTCGTTTCAGTTTCCATTTTCGCAGCTGCTGTTAAAATGCAGAATGGTGTTGGTGCATCTTTCACGTCTTGCAGAGGAAGTGAGTATACTGCGGGGGAGGGACGCTGGGGCTCGCGTGCGTCATGTTGTAAAGTTCCTCTGCCCACTACTGTCCGGGCGCTAGAACTACATCATATGAACGCTGTGAAATTTGCATTAGGAGCCTGGTCGTTTCTGTTAATAGCCTGGAAACGTCTGCGCAGCGTCTCAGTATAAACAGGGCCTTAGTGTAAAATATAAAACACATTTAACTGTGTCAACGTACATCCAGCACTGTTAAGGTCAATGGATGCCAGACACACACCACTCACTTTGGATTGTATTTTCCGTACCCCAGGGCTCATTAAGGTATTAACAACTTGTTTTTCTGTTCTTCAAGGCATCTTTTTTTTTTCATGGAAAGTTTAGTTTTCAGTTGATCTTTTGCAACTGATTGTTAATTAACTGCTGAGCCAGGGGGTTAGCCTATATCTATATACAGTCTATGGTACAAATGCACACAATTTTATTTCAACTAGAACCAAATGTGTCATTAGACCCAAGTCATGCATCATGGATTTGCAACATAGACAAAAATGTAAAGATTGACAGTGAAAGTTTCCACTTATATTTGCCTGGAGTCTCGACATTCTGTGACATTTTTAGAGCCCTCACCTCGTGTTGATATCTCATTATTGCATGGCATCTTGAAGCAGCAGGTTTATGTAAGCTCCTTTTTCCGAGCAGATGAATCACGTAGCACAAAAGTTCTCCATCGTCCTCCTCCCTCCACCAGGTGACTCACTGGTCCATGCGCCTATCACTGGCACCTTGTATTTTCATGGACATTTGAGTCTGCCAAGGCCAAAAATAAAAGATCTACTTTGGATGTCATTATGTTATCTACGTGTTATCCACAGGTGAAAGACGTATTGAATCACATTTCTTTGCAAATACAAAAAAACAATACTATAAATTTGAAGTCAGACATTTGAGTAATTTTACTTTGTGCCATTCAGATGATTTTACTAAAATGATGAAGGTTATGTCGCTTAAAGAGCGACTAAACACCTGTGCCCAGCCTGACTCCGCCCACATGAACATTTGAAAATGTTGTCTTAAAAGGGCGTTGCCTGAAGGACCAACGGACAAGAAGGGGGGCTTGGAGTTGGGCGTGGTCTGGGCTGTGATTGACAGCTCACTTGTCACACACAAAAAAAAAAACAGACAGTTGTCATTGCTGCTTAAAGCAATAGTTTACAGACCAGAAAGTCTCATTCCACCTTGTTTACACACTAAGATAATTGTAGAGCTACACACCTGAACCTAATCCACAGAATTATCTCAGCAGCAGTGGCTTCAACTCATGTAATTTCATTTTAATCCACTAGATGTCGCCAGAATACTCCAACCTGCTGCTGGGGCGTGTGTGAGAGTTGGATGGGTTTATATCACTGACGCAGACAGACGCACGTCACACACACCAACTGACACACACACCAACTGACACACACACACCAACTGACGTCACACACACCAACTGATGTCACACACACCAACTGACACACACACCAACTGACACACACACACCAACTGACGTCACACACACCAACTGATGTCACACACACCAACTGACACACACACCAACTGACACACACACCAACTGACGTCACACACACCAACTGACACACACACACCAACTGACACACACACCAACTGACACACACTCACCAACTGACGTCACACACACCAACTGACGTCACACACACCAACTGACGTCACACACACCAACTGACGTCACACACACCAACTGACACACACTCACCAACTGACGTCACACACACCAACTGACGTCACACACACCAACTGACACACACACCAACTGACACACACACACCAACTGACGTCACACACACCAACTGACGTCACACACACCAACTGACGTCATACACAACAACTGACGTCACACACACCAACTGACGTCACACACAACAACTGACGTCACACACAACAACTGACTTCACACACACCAACTGATTTGGTGTTTAGCCACTCTTTAAACCTGATATACACTTGCCCAAAGAAAACGGCACCGCTTCTCTGAAAAGAAATCATTATAGTCGAGAATGTATTACAAGATGATGAGATTTATGCTTCAGCCAATCATTGTGTGACATTTAAAGCAATATTGACAGTTTAGTTTAGTCAATAATCTTAATTACTTATGCTTTATTGTTCATTACACAACTCTATAAATACCACTGAAGGAAATATTGACTGCAGACACCATAAAGCCAAGACTAAACTGCCAATGTGTGTCTCTTTCCTTTTCCAAACAATCCTAGTCAATAAACAGAAGAGTTCGCTGTTTTATGCCAACTCCTCTCTGCACTGTCAAGTCGGCAGTGGCCCTGTGCACCTTCAGAAAAAAACACCACCACAGCAGCTCATTTGCCGCATTTGCTGTGGACAGGAGGCAGGTAGAGTAGCGACACGGAGCCTGGAGCATTCCCACTTAGCGCACGGAGCTAGCTGGGTCTTATTAACCTGCAGGGAGACACTCCAGATAACATTCAGCACCCTGGAATAATGCAGTCCATTTATCACGGAAAAAACAAAGGCCCTGACACACGCAGTCATTGTAAACGCACTGAGCTGGAGTGAAGGTGCCCTTGTGTTGTATTGTAAATCGGAATATTTGATTCAAAGTGCCACGCCACTGGGTGTGGAAAATTGGGGCCACTATTCTCATTGGGTGTAAATTTAACCTCACTGATCCGAGCCCCGGAGTATATCACCTTAAAATATAGCAACTTGCCCTCTCTAGTGGGTATTTAGAGCAGGACAAGTTTAAAAGTGTAAAAACAAAAAAACCTATGGTCAGTCTCAAAATGTGAAGCACCAGCAGAGGGCACTCGATGGTGCTGGCTGACTTCAAATTCAATTATTGATGATCTGGCTATGTTTTTATGTTCTGTTTTTGCACCGACTGAAGCAACAGATGTCTTCAACACTTCAACACAGAGTAGCATGTCATTCACAGTTTGCCCTGAGTTTACAGGGGTGCCAAAGCTGTATTCAACCAAGATCTAAGTTTCAAGCTACAATGCAGTGAGCAAAGATCTACCTCTTCAGAAATTCAGAAATGTCACGATTTTGTTTTTTTCGCAAGATGCATTGCAATTCATTGATCTTGTCTTTGTCTTTAATCCCATTTTGTCTAATTTGAAACTTGCTTGTATGAGTACGCACACAAATGGCACACAGACAGCCTGTTTTCTCCCCTGAAAAAGAGATGCTGAAGTCTAAATAAAGTTAAATTCAATTCAATTCAAGTTCAGAGGACCCAACAAAACTGTTGAAATCACCAACACAGATCAGACAATCAAACCGTTTTTTCAAATGTTATAACTGCTTTTGTGTAATTATTAGCTCTTCCTACTTGTATCTAGATAATTTAGGGTTTACAATGCCAATTTCAAAGCACAAATAGACAAATAGTTTTAGAGCCTGGATGAGTTCACACATGAAATAACTGCCTCAGGACTTCTTCTTGTGGCGGTAACTGATCAAATGCAACATTAAACACTGCGTCTGGTCTTGTCTGAGAGTGCATAAGTTTTGTGTTTTTTTGTTTATGAGTTACGTTGTGTAAACGGGCATGAAATAAGTTTAAAAAATAAACGCTTCTGTGAAAACACAATAAGTAAACGGCGCTTTCCTCTCACCAACTACAGCAATCAATTCTACTTGTCAACTTGAAGCACACCCAGGAGCTTTTGGTGGCTTCTACAGTACCTATGCGTGTCACACCCTCCATATTCTTCTCCAAATCCCAGGAGGACCTCTAATCGTAAAATGGTGTTGGGAATTGTAGGCCGCTATAGATTCCACATGTTTCATTCTAGCTTCACATGATCAATGGAGTAATCCAACATGGAAGAACGCTCGGCAAACTTATGTTGCAAACTAAAGACAAGGTGACCTGGATGATGCCTGTTTGAGATATAAAACCCTTACCCTTATATACAACTTATTTTAGGTACATGTGTTTTATGTCTACAAGCAGGAATACAATACATGCTACAATTGTAAGTCTAATTCTGTCTGTATGGAATGTTATTTAACATGCTATGGAAAGGTTTAGCTTAAAATGTGAGATAAGCTTCTACTCTGACATGGTTTGAATCCAGGTTAAAAACAGTTTTGTTTAGCTGTGCATACAACTGGAATTTATCTCCACTCTTTTTAATGAACTGTGATTATCTATGATATTAATGCCTTGTATATGAATTGTGCAATATAAATAAAGTTGCCTCGCCTGCTTTTTGTTGTTTATCCCAGGACTGAGATTCTAAAATCTCAATGCTATTTTTTGCCGCCCATTAGTTTTTGACTTCATGGTCTTCTTGTTTATGGAAAATACCCGTCTGGATTGTGTAAAATTAGAATATAGTGAGCTTTTCCATAATCACATTTGCCTCCACACAAAGTCACAACATTGATCCCCTATTGCCTACTAGTGGACAAAGCAAAGCCTTCTAAGTTCTTTCCATATGGGGCAGAAGTCCTGCCTTCACAAACAAAACATTGGGCGCCTTTGAGTTCCCAACATTTAATGAACAGGGGAAAAAAAGGGCACATGTTTTATTGTGTGGCACAGCCTGCACCAGCGTTTCCCTGACGGCTTAATCCCCACATCTGTTCAGGCGGAGACTGAGACGAGATTAACCTGCTGCTTTTACATCTGCAGAGAGGACGGGACATGTCAGAGCCACATATGACCCACGTGTACCACATGCAGTATGCAGTTAGAGCATTAAAAGATCTTATGAAGTATAAAGAAAATCCTCTGTAATGAAACTTTGTTGTAAATCTGGCAAAGGACTGTGAAAATATAGCTGTTAAAGAATGTAAAAGGCAACTGCTCTCTGCAAGGACCTCC
Source organism: Knipowitschia caucasica (assembly GCA_964034765.1). NCBI lineage: Eukaryota > Metazoa > Chordata > Actinopteri > Gobiiformes > Gobiidae > Knipowitschia > Knipowitschia caucasica. Next base: position 3,762,143 of record OZ035832.1, read on the forward strand.
ACAAGCAATTAGTCAATCTGGCCTTATCTTCTTGCATATTTCAGATGATGCACAATATTATCAAATCCTGCATACGCCAGGGGAGCTGTGGTAGTTATGTTTGAATGCAAAGGTCATGCCTCACTCCAAACGCACACAGAGAACTGCAGAGGCCGTAACAATTCTAAGGCCTTGACTCCACTAGTTGCGTAAAAAAGACTATGTTTACATCAAAAGCTCTCAGTTTCAGATCAGTTTCATTTAGCAGCGTGGAGAGTGGATAGAAGCATCCCCACTGTGCGCGCCATGCGTTGGGCGTGCGTATTAGGAGCTGTTCGTCCACGGAGAGGAACGTGCACACAGATGGACACAATAGAATCCCATCCTATTTTTGAGGGATGCCGGCGTGTATAGGGCCCCTTTTCCATTAAATGCACAAAGACAGGAGCATTTGAGCAGTTTCCACCACCACATGACGTGCATGAGGCATGTTCAGTGTATGGAGAGATACACGCCAGATAATTCCCACTGTAGAGCTGTTGTAGAGAGCCAAACGCACACACTCCAGTTGGAAAGGCTTCTGCAGGGATGAACGTACAGCTTCTTAGCCATCCTCCCGTTTTTTTAGAGCGGTCAGGAGCATGCACACATAATCAAGGATGTGGCCAGAAGAATCCAGCCTTTGAAACTGTATCAGTAATGTAGAAAACGCCTGTGAAGCACTGTGGAGGAGAAGGCGAAGGTGCCGCTTTCTTTTCACATGGTTAGTTATCGCCTGGACTGGTGAGATCGCTAATGATTTCAGAAGTGCTCTCGTCATGTGTGCGGTCAACAACAAGAATATGATTTCAAAACCAGTCGACAATTGATCCAGCACTGAGCAAAGACTAAAGGACTCGCTGACTGACGGCATTGTGTTTATCAACTCCTTAGATTTTTTGCTTTTTACAATACTGAATAAGCCACGCACTAAAAGCATGTGCACATAAACAAAGCGAGCATGAGAGAAGAATGCAGGCTGACTGGTTCTGGCAACGTCACCTGGCATATCTAAAGTACTCCATGTCAACAAAAGCATACTGCAGTGGAGTGGAGTGAAGCAATGCATATACACTGTAATATTTGAACATAAAAAACCAACCTCTAACAAAGTCTTTTTCATCCAAACTCTCGTAACCCACGTGGCACTGTTGTTTAGAAGCAACATGACATGGGTTCTTCTTCACTTTCTCGCATGTTTTTCCCCCCCACAACTTACAAAGCAATTCATTGAAGTTACAAGGGGAAGGCTGTGGGTGATGATTTATCCACGTTCCAACTCAGAAAACAATATCGACACAGTGCTTTCCCCTCCACTTCATACATGAATGCTTTAACACGCATCCAATCGCAATGTGCACAGCTGACACTTCTCCAACAAGTGTTCAGGGTAATAAGATCTGAACTCAACATGTCGACTCTGGCAGCCAATCACAGATGCTTTTTTTTCTTTTCATATTGCTGCCAACAATAAAATCCCATTGCAGCGAAGAGAGATGGAACATGAAAAGAGGACAATAACGTGTTCAAAGCGTGGTAGGAATTGCGAGTAAATGTTTTAGATTTTACTTGTCGATCTTTAATCGTTTAATTTGGGAGTTTACAGATGCAAGCAGGCATCGTTTTTGTCCTTCAATTACAAGTACATCATATTCAGATCATTACTGTCAATTTGATGTTCTCTTTTCATGCAGGTTTTCATGCAAAAAGCAGGTTTTACTACAATTGCAAAAAGGTGTAGAAAACTTACCTCTGATAAAATGCAAATCAAAATACTGAACCCTGGATGTCAAAAGCCCATCTAGTGTGTGAATTTGCTTTGGCTGTAAGCACCATGAGGCATGCATTAGAAAGTCAGTGTGTTACTTATATCTACCCCTACTAAAAATCATCATAATTAAATCTAATAATTAAATGGAAATGACTTTTTCCCCCAAAAAGTATTTTTCCAAATGTACTGTATCCCCAACCTGAGCTGGGGCCATTGTAGGTAAAAAGCTGTGCATAATTCATTGGAGTTCTTTTCTATGTTTAGATTCTCTCGCCCTCTTATGTGTACATGTGCACAAGCATTGTAGTCTCATTGTTGACAATGGAACATGTCTATATAAAGCTGTAGCACAGGAACACATGGGGTAAAGTGTGAGGAGGTCAAAGGGGCGTGCAGCATCCTGTTTGGCTCTATGACAGGAAGAGGACTTTACCTGGAGTTGGTCTGACGGCACAGCGGAGAGCCTGGCGGGGGCGGAACCCTCCTCTGGACGCAGGAAAACTTGCTGACCGCGTCTACACAAAAAGCAACAAAAAAAAAGCCTCAATTACCACATGTGAGAAGTTGGCCAGACACTTCAGCGGAATGTGACTTATGCAAAGGAATGCGGCGGCCGAGGGGATGCTCTGCTTACAGGTCCTTGCCCTTCTTCCTCTCCAGTGCAGTCATGTCATCTCCACCTGTCGGGATGCCTGGGGTCTGGCACGCATGCACACGCGCTGGGGCTGCCTCCTCACAGTGCGCAGCCGGCACACTCTGTCACACTCTGAGGCTGCGATGAGCGACCAGCCCGGGCTCCAGAGCAAGCGCCTCCCCTCCCGGCGTCCCCTCCTCCTCCACTGAAGCAGCAGTGGCAGAAGGCAGGCAGGCAGCAGGCTCGCTCACTGTCTCCTCCACGTACATGCTCCACCTCCTCCCCGCCCCCTGCTCCCTCCCTCCCCCCAGCGATCCCTTTGCTGCTGCTACTGCTGTCAATGTGGTACATCCGTGATCCAGAGGAAGAGATATAGGGACTACTGAAGTTCTTGTTTTTGTATGTACTGTATGTGACACATTTGTTTGAGCACGTTACACAATCTGGAACTGTTTAATCGCAAGATCAAATAACGTTTGCACCAATATTTATTTGTGTTAAATGGTTTCCTAGTTCTGTTTACTACTGCTTTTCTCTTCCTCTTTTCATTGTCTCTGTCTCTCTCGTTGGCAACACATTATCGATGCAATATTCTGGTTTGCAACCTTGGAAATGGGCTATATAAAGAAACATTACTAACTTACTTATGTTTTTTTATGTTTTGTTTGATGAAAGTTGCTTGCTTGTTCTATTGACAAATAATAAAAAATATTTTAACATACTTTTATTCCTTTATTTTATAACTTGTTATTGATAATTGTCGTCTTATCAATTTGCTAATTTGTGACCACAAACGTTTTGATTCAATCTTGATGAATCGTGTCCTTATACACCCATATGATTGTTTAGTGCTATGACTAAATAATCCATCAAAAATAACAACATTGTGTTTTTCAGGCTGGCATTTTCTGCCTTTATGTAGCTTCAGAAATCCAGTTTCCTGTTTAATTTATCAAAGGCTTGAAACAATGAGCATGAGATGAAACATTTTGGCAACACGTGAATACATTAATCAGTCAAAAGAACAAGTTAATATCACCTCTTCCCCTCTGCCAAGAGAGTTCACAACACTCGAATCGCCCAAGGTTTAAAGGAAAATTATAAAATGTATGTGTATTTTTGACCATATGACCAAAGGGTAAGTATCATGTACTTAAAAGAAACAAAAATAAAGCAACATTTACAGTACAGTCCCTGTCCATGGCATAACCACCCCCAGTAAGAATAGTCAGACCAAGGGCCTCACCTGTGGATCAAAGATGTATAATAATTTCAGCCAATCAGGAAGCAGTGGGGGGGAGAATGGGCGGTGCTTGCTTTGGAAAAACATTTCTCTCTCTCTCTCTCTTCACAATTCAAAAAGTAACCAAAATTCACTTAAACAGAATCAACGCCTAAAACCATTGACAAGCTTTCCTGCGTTTTCCTACAGCATCCCGGCTGCACACAAGCCACCAGCTACTGTATATGCACCACACATATTCATAATTGACCAGATTGCTTTAAAAGATTCATAGAAGATCCTTGAAGCGACACCTCCAAACATTGAATCCTTTCTTATAGTGCCGCTCTGTCCCAGACCGGTCCGTCCCGTGTGATGTCCCCACAGCTGTGAGAGGTGACATTGTCAGGATGTTCGGAGGGGTCCAACAGGTCGACTACAGGGACGTGCTAATGTAGTCCATCAATCTAACGGCAACCAAAGTCATTTACTCAAATCAAGCCTGTCAGAATGTGCCGGCTCAATGCAGAGGTCCACAGTTGTTCTGCAGTTTCATCCCCTTAATGGCAGGCTTCGATTGTCAGTGTGCGAATGAAAATTACTTCAATGGATGAATCAATGGCACAATCAGAGAGAGCTTGCCCATAACTGTCCTGCAAAAATACAACTGTGGTAAATCCAAAATGGGAGGGCGAGATCCAAAAAATATCATGGTGGCGAGTATGGATGTTAGTGTTTGAAATGTATTGTGTGTTGTATTCAGTTCTTAATATTAATTAAATATACATAGTCATACATAAATAACATTAACAAAGCTGACACATTTACCAAATATAGCTCACATCTGGAGACGGGTCGTTGGCTCCATAGCGGACGCCCACTACTCCTGACAGCTGGCCCCAAAACACCAGTACAACATGGATCAAATGTGGAGGTCAAGGCTTCCCTGCCGTGGGGACCAGTAATGTTACAGCTTCTCTGCTTATCTGCAACTATATTTAGTTTAACACAGTGTGGACCAGCCTATGACTTAAAGCACATATGACAGGTGTTTATCTATTTATTCGACAGGGGCAGTGTAAAGTTAATGAACATTTCTGTACATGCACCAGATTCGTTGTTCCTTCCAAAGGAGGAGGTGGTGGACGGTGATGATTAGGGACATTTATGGACATCTCACTCTCTTTGGACCAATGGCTCCTACGTGTTTGTTATTAGTGCCTTTCCTGTGTTCGAACCGTCTGATTCTCTGATCTGTTGTAGAGGAATCAACCTTTTTATTTCAAGTTCTACAAGGCTACTGCGCTCGTAATTTAGGGTATTAGACAAATAAAATGAATTGAATGAATGTACAAAACTAGCATTATCTATCATCGTACCCAAAGTAATAGAATAATACATTCAAATGTGCATCCTGCCGATTCCCCAGGAACCGCTGCCCCATACCAGATTATGGAGCACCTTGTTTTATGACCAGTATTAGGCCTGCAATAACTCAAGTAATCAGATGATTATCGAATACAACGTGAAAAAGGTCAAAATCGTGACATTAAGTCAGTATAAGAATAAGTTCCGCCTCTGTTGTTCGGGGCCACAGCAGTTCACAAAGAGCAGCATGTTTATATTTTAGATGCCAGTGGCAGTGCATCAACTTATTTATTGAACTTTAGCATAAAATCAGTGGCCTTCAGTGGATTTTGTTAAAATAGTTTTAAAATCATACTTGTCCAAATGGTGTAAAAAATTCTGCCCATTCTCGACCAAAAACCCCTGAATATGGTGCTTTAAATCCATGTCTCTGTATCCATGGACAGATTAGTGCAAAGAGCAGAAAAGTGTGATGTATTAATCCCTGGTTCATGCAGTGGAGCTGATGGCTGTGGGCTTGTTTCTCTGTAAAACTTTGTAATATGCACCAAACCCTGCAGATGGCTGTTTTTGTCAACGCGGTGAAAGGTTATTCAAGGGTAGCGCAATCTCTGTCTGTATTGACCAATGTTGGCTAATAGCAAAAGACACACAATAAGACCTTCGGCACAGAACACTGGGCATTGTTCAGTCTGCGTGTACATGAAGAGTCTCTCTGGTATACAGCACCATCGGCTGAAGAAGACGAGTTGAAAGGAAATGCGTCTCAAAGCCTCTCTGTCACTCCCCATTGGCCCTGCTGCTCTCATGTGGATTAGTTCTATCGCACTTAGCAATCACACACCTGCAGCTTCATTGATCCTGATTTGTAATTAAGAAAGATTCTGTTTGTGGTATGTCAGAATGTCTTTATTCCTGACATGCATTCTTATTGCAATGTACTGTAAAATTTGAGAACATTAATATTGTGTTATTTGTTGATGTTTTTTCATAGGATTCTAAATTATAACCATAGTTTGCTCAATGTTGGGATGAATTTTCTTGATCCATCTTGGTCCATCTCCACTGAGCCCTGACCAATCAAGTGTGACATATGGGTGACATCACGGCTGATGTATTTGGGGGTGTCTCTCACTGTGGGGGTGTCTGTTCCCCTCCACCATGTGTCCTTGTGTGTATGTTTGGTTAATTCCTCTGTAGGTATCTTGCAAGTGTTTAATGTCCTATTTCATATCTATTTGGTTTGTGCATAATATATTGCGCAACAAATACATTTCTGTTCTCAATGAAATTTCATCTGGATGTGTCTTTGGTCCATTGGACTCTTTTAGCATGCATGTCATACCACAGAGCATACAGTGGGTCAGAAAGAGCAGTGTACACGCAGCGTGACCTTGGTGTGCTCTTTGATGGTTTCAAAGTAGGTTCTGTGAGAGCACTGATTGAGAGTGCGAAACATGTGGGTACTCATTACATTGTGGGGAAAGGGATGTCTATGTGAGGGAACAAAATTGCATGACTCAATGTAAAGCTATGATGCTCAGATCACAACACACTGCCTTTAGTTTGTTTTCCAAGTAAAAACTAGCGATGGAACCAAACTGTTTAGAGAGCAAGGGAAGGTTTCAAAGTCCTACAGCTTTAATATAATGTATGTAACAGTCAGGAGAATGAATTTCCAGGAAAAGCTATGTCACCACATAGCATAGACATTGTGTGTGCGAATGCGTGTGCATGTGTGCACATGTGTGTAACTCCCATAAAGCAGCCCTGGTGATTGAAGGCTCTAAATACAGAAGGCTCTAAATACAGAAGGCTCTAAATGCAGAAGGCACACTCAAGGGAATAGGGCTACTCTACATAATGGTGAGGCTGTATTAAAGCCATCCTGATGCACACACATCTGCGTATCAATTGCGCTGACGTCCTTGTCAATCCCTTTCACAGGACCTCCAAGTAAAGCCAATAAATGGACTACAGAGCAAAGAAGTTCAAGTCTAAGAGGACAATGTTCTCCAGATAAGCTTTTTGATCATGTGGGTCCATTGTCATACTCCACCATTCTAACAATCCATTCTGAAAGTGATATGAGCCACGATCTTGACCTTTATACACAGGTGAGTCAGATGTGCAAGGATCATAGATGGAAAGCTTCTAAACACTGTTATGCCGCGTTCAGACCGGATCCTGTGTTGCTGCCACTTTCAATGCAAAGTCAATGGTGACGCACGTTTGAGAATGGAACTGCATGTGTGTCTCGGGATGCACGCACGAGACGCACGGTAGAGACGCTCGGACTGCGTGGCAAAGGCGCACAATCTTGAGTTATTCTATCCATGCCAGATGTGACATGTAAATTTCTCCTGTGTGAGATCAATAAAGTCTAAAACTTATCATATCACAATTGCATATTGTTCTGATGTCTGTATGCTTTTTCCCCAAATCTATTTACGTGGAGCACATAATGAAGCATTTGAAAAAGAGTCTTCTCATAGCAACATTCATGAACTTTTAACCCTCGATGAGCTTTGCCCGCCTTAGATCCTCGGGCAGGTCTGTGTTGGCCAAGGGCAAGCCTCCGAACGAAGGGTGACCGGGCTCCTTGGCTCTGGAGTGACCTGCACAAGGAGATAAGGCGAGTACCATCAGTGCTTTCTTTTAAATCACGTCTTAAAACTCACTTTTATCGAATGGCTATCTCACAACTGTCTGCTTTAATCACCTGCATTTCTTATTGATATGTTATATTAATATGACTGTTATGTTTTTATTGTTTTATGGTGAGTGTGCACCATGTGTTATATAAAAATATTATTAATATTATTATAGAACATGGTCTTACAGCTTGTAATTTGTATTTTTAAGAACCTCAAAAATTGTGTCCAAGCTCAAAAAAGTTTAGTTTCGCTCTTCGAAAAATCCTCTCTTGAACCCAGTCCCCTATAGCGCACACCTGTGACACAGTACCAGCAAGGCGGCTCCTTCCCCTCACAGATCTCTGCAGCACACAACAGTAGCAGCTCCCTTTGGACCTGCGCTTGATGAGCTGTGGGCATGCGGGAGATGCTTGCTGTCGAATGTCATATGGAGAATACAAGGTGATGGGAGGTAATGAACCGACTGAGAAATATTGATACAAAGACACAGATTTGTCCTGTCATAGTTATTTGTATGCTGCCATTAAACCCTTTTAATCTCACATCTTCTACAAACGTTAATCTAACTCATTTGTTATACTGATTAATACTGCTTTTCACATATATTGTGATCACATTATCTTCTATATGCAGGAATTCTAATAGTGTCTACCCATATCTAGAACTTTGTAACATAATACCTCTGGTCATTTATTGATATTCTGAAACTGTATACTCGGGGTGGGAATTTTGTGGCACCTCACAAGTTAAACTCATTTCCATTATGTTTTAATACCTTTATGAAAATATCCATCAGAATGAAAATGCATGAACATTTGAACTATAGTGTACCGCTCAAGGGGCGACAGTAGCTCAGTTGGTAGAGCACTGGTCGTTGGACATATTGGTCGTGGGTTTGAGCCCACTACAACCCATGTCATCTGCTCCCACCGATGTCTGCTGTTGTGTCCCTGGGCAAGACACTTAACCCCACATTGCCCGAAGCCCCCGCTGACAGACCAAGGCCATGTCTTTGATGACAGAGAAGCCATCATCCCGTGGACTCACCACCTGCAGGAGGATCAGTGAGGGACTGGTGCAATGAGACTTGGATGGCAGCTCTGATTGCCACGCCCCCCAGACCCAGAAATGGAATAATAGTGGGGTAAAAAATGACATGCACCGCTCAAGGTTCTTTTTGCTGCTTTTAGTGTTTCATACGTTGGTTACAAAAGTGCTCTCAGGCTAAAATAAACCATCCATCCAACCATTTTCTACCCCTTAATCCATTTCTGGGTCAGGGGGGTGGCAGAGCTGCACCCAAGTCACACAGCACCAGCCCCTCACTGATCCTCCTGCAGGTGCTGAGTCCACAGGAGGACGGCTGCTCTGTCAGTGTGAGCATAGCTTTGATCTTTCAGCGGGGGCTTCAGGCAAAGTGGGGTTAAGCGTCTTACCCAAGGACACAAAAACAGCAGACATCCGTGGGAGTCGGAGAAGGACTTGTGGTAGGCTCGAACCCACAACCTTCAGGCTCAAAGGCCAATGCTCTACCAACTGAGCCGCTGTCGCCCCTAAAATGAACTACCACTTCAATAACAGCTAAAAAAATATTTCCACAATGCCTGACTTAATTTGCTTGGCCTTTTGCGATGTGTGTGGCAGCCAACCAAAAGCGTCCTCAATTGTTCTCTGGCTGTTAGGCTGCGGTCACAAGCACAACCGAAGGGCACAGTCAGACTCAGTCAGAAGGGCCTAACTTAAGCAAATTCCTCTGGGTCTGTGTTTAGTGTGTGTTTTTCATTCTGTTTACACTAGACTACTGTACACCGACCAGATCGCGTTCTTTGCAATCAATTGAGAGTCAATGTGAACAAGTGTGAGATGTGTCTTTGTTGCTGTGTGCAGCAGCTTCGTGGGTAACGTGGTGTGTGTGTGTGTGTGTGTGTGTGTGTGTGTGTGTCACGCCTCAGTGTGAGCGCAGAGAGAGAGCGTGTGTATGAAAAGCGTGGCGTAGGAGGCGACCGGAGCAGGTCGGATCTCACGGCAAGGTGGGTTGGATAGCTCAGCCATGCTTCTTGTTTTGTTTTTTTTCTGGATGGGTGTGCTGTGGATGCACGCTCTCGGTACGTTCCCTTTAGCGTTTTGCAGACCACGCTTAGAAGACACCTCTTCTGTGTACAGTAACTAACATTACTGTCAGTGTTAGCTAAACATGTTATCTAATTCCAACTGTAATCTCTAGGAAAGGTGCACAATGCTTTCAAAACTTACAGTTTAAAAGTTTAACACAAACTTCTTTGGTAGTATTGAAAGGTGTAATGCATTACTCATTTTCCACCATGTTTGGCCGATGGAACCTTTTAACTATTACTATACTAACTGTAATCCATACTTATTATCACATCTCCCGCAAAAAATATCTATTTGACGGCTCCAATTTTATTTGACAGCTTCAAACGGGCAGAAATCTCACACAAACCCTTGTGCTAGACTCTGCGACTAGACATGTTCAGCTTTTGCATAATTTAGAAGTAAATATTTGTGCCAAGTCATTCATACAAGATTTCATACGCTATTTAATAGCACTTCTCAAAGGGAGAACAAATTATAAGACAACAAATATTCTGGGTTATTCAGAGACATTCAAAGCCCAAAACCAAGTCATTCAAAAAACTTGTTGAATAATTGGTTTAATCAAAGTTCAATGAATGCAGATTTATATTTAATAAAGTAAAAAAGTGTGTATGAATAATTTACCATAACTTATTTTTGGTTTATTTGCTTGTTTAACTCTAGAACTCCCAGAGCGGTCAATTTGTCTGCTCAGATCAATGGACTTCCATTGAAATGCAAATGTAAGTAAGTAAGAAATCTTTATTTATTTATCTTTATTTTGCCAGTGACTGTGTAATAAAAACAAGGGACTGCTCGTCACAGAAATGTCAAGAAATGAATACTTGTTTCCTATACCTTAACAACTCAACGCCAGAACAGCAGAGACCATGGTGGGAGCAGGGGCTTGTTTTGATTAAACGTTGGGCTAATGCATGGTCATAAACGTTTAGCCTAATTTGTCTGAAGTGTTTTTTATTTCTTAAAATTTAAATGTGTCGCATCAACTTCTCTACCAGCCTGATTCACCCCACAGAGAATTCACCCCAAGTCGATGATCCACTTTAAATTATACATGTCAGTATATGTAGCGGAAATGTGAATAAACTGACCGTTCCATTTATTATTTATAAAGCATTATGGAGTTCATGTGTTTTTAAGAGCACTGCCGAGCACAGCCGGAGTAACAGAGCCAAGTCCTGGGTGGATATTTTTTACATACTCACTAAAGACTAAAATCATTTGGAGAGGTTTATAGTGAATATTACGTGAACTTATTGTTGTTGTAACTAATTTCCAAGCACAAAGTCAGTGCTTGGACAACAGCAGGAAAGCCACACCCTGCTGTGTAAAGTCACGCAGCGACTGAGATGCAGCACAATGTTTGTATTGATAACCTAGTTCAACAGACGCATGTGTTAAACTGGACACGACCACGAAACACGGATCTAAGTACCGCCACCTGAGGAGATTTTATCATTATACATGACTTCGGAGAGATAGACAATGTACACAGAACAGATAAAGCTATCTTACACACACAATAGGAACAATTGTGTGTGCATAAGATAGCCACGGATCACCAAGAGACTAATCCTAATAATGTTAATGATCTTTATACAGTGGGGCAAAAAGAGGATTCAGACAACCCTCAGACACCCTTTTGTCTCCTATCTGTATTCACTGTAAAAACCTATCTACTGTAATTACGTATGTGTATGGGGTCTTTGAGCCTGAAGGTCGTGGGTTCGAGCCTTTCTCCACCGACTCCCACTGATATCTGCTGTCGTTGTGTCCTTGGCAAGACACCTAATCTCTGGGAACACCAGGTGCCACAGCGGGGCGGCTGTGGCTGTAAAGTGCCAAACTGCCGTTGTGTCCTTAGGCAAGACACTTCACCCCCATTGCCTAGAATGAGTCTGGTGTGTGTGTGAATGGTTGGTGGTGGTGGGAGGGGCTGATGGCACAGACTGGTTGCCTCGCTTCTGTCAGTGTGCCCCAGGGCAGCTGTGGCTACAGTAGATAAGCTAAGATAAACCTTTATTAGTCTCACAGTGGAGAAATGTCAGTGTCATCGTTGCACATTACAGCAGAGAAAGGAAATAAGAGCACTCAGATTGCACACATCAAAGTCTATTATTTAAGATAATAGACAATAAATTTAAGATAAAATAAAATAAAATAAAATAAGAAACTCTGGGCTATAATTGCACTTGGTTCGGAGTTTTTACAGATGTCTATATTATACATTAGCAATTAGTAGTTTATCACCACAGTGTATGGAGAGAGAGAATAATGACCTGTGAAGAGTCTTTGAGTGTCCAGAAAAGCACTGTATAAAACCAATGCATTATTATTATTATTATTATATCACAATAAAATTCCACCCGAGACAAAGTACGTATGCATGTCTGGTGTATGCCCTTTTTTGCTAATAAAAGTAAATACGTAGATACATTTTCCAAAAAACAAGTGTAAAGTAGGAATGTTCAGCGTAATGATTTCAAAAGTTCTTTTACTTACAGGTCATGGTCATGGTGTGTTTCTGAGCAAAAATAATGATGTCCAAACATGACAATAACTCCGTAATGATTCACCCCACACATTTATTTCACAAGAATTCTGTCAACGTTCTTGCTGTAATGGCAATTCACATCTATTCAACTTGTGCAATAAAAGCTCTTTGAGAATGTACTGCTATTTTTCAAGGTAGCCGTGTGGGCGATTTTCAGATTGAGCAAGGGGTCAAAGTCAAGCGCCTTGCTTAATTAAATATATAAAAAAAATTGTATTGAAAATGTTCAGCAGCACCATTCTCCTTTTCATCCTGGAGTCACTACGGCACACTCTCGCACACGCTGACACACTGAATGGCTGGTAAGCGCGGTTGCTATGCGCGTTTAGGACATTGGCAACCCAAAGACTTTGTAAACCCGTTTCCATACCAACACATGCTCATGCTAACTATAGTGTGGCCTTAACGAGAAGTTGGAGGATGGGCGGATGAAAAGATGCCAAAGTAAAATACGGCATTATTCACCGATGTTTGGAGGCCGCCTGCTGAGAAGCGCGATGATGTTGCAACAAACGCAAACATTAAGTGAAATGCAGTCTTATGGAACATTGCGTGGGGTTGGTTTATGTAAAAAAACAGCAGTAGAAAAAAAATTGTTCTCCTTAATGGTTGATTGATGGTTCAACACAGACAATGTTTAGTAGAGGAATTGGAGCTGCCCCAGGACAATGTTTTTCACTGATATCAAGCATCTGTAACGCAACGTTGAGTTTGTTAAACTGTGTATTTTTACATAAAGGCCCTATTATTTAAACATAAGTGAATGCTTTGAATGCGGGCAAGACACTAATTCTATGATTTTGTCTATGTTTGAGAGCATTGATCGAGCTGTTTTCAAATACAGTATTTAGTCAGCAACCAACCAACAGCAAACAAGTATTGAAATGGAATTTGGTTATTGACTAAACATTTATTTTCCACCATAATTTGTGACTTTCTTTTTTTTAATATTCGTATTATAATTATTTATTTATTATTCTTATTCATAATTTCTTTTTTTTCTTTTTTTTTTACCTCATTACACCCACCTCATTTTAGCTTCTGCACAAAAGTTGGGCCTACCCAAGAGCAGAGTAAGACCCCTCGGCAACGTCATGAGGTGCAACCGCAGCATAATCAATCATTATTTATTTTTGCTGTTGTTGTTTGCTGTTTCCAGTGGTGACAGCTTGGCCAATGCTGCTGGATTTGAAAAATGGTGCTCTAGCTTTGGCCAATCACGGCCAGGTTAACCTCAAGTCCCACCCAGGAGCTGTTCAGGGCCGAACAGAACACTTAGCATAGTAAAAGTTCCTGTAAATGGCCCTGTGGGGGAGGATCATGCAGCGGAGACATCAATGGGGCTGGCCCGGTAAAATCACCCCGAAGTTCCTGCGGTAGAGTAGCTTTTGTGCAAATATGCGCCAAGCTGTTTTCTAAACATTTTTGAAATCCATCACCATAAAAAAAACAAATGTTTATGTTTTGGTCCTTAAAAGCTACCGTCCTGTATTAAGTTTATATTTTCATTATAGTGTAATTACATGCTACGTAAAACCTGCTTCTTTTCTCATGTGTTCTGCTCCTTATGCGCCCTTTCTTCAAAAAAGTCTGTTTAGATCTATCAATCATTTGGCTATTCAACGACATCCGAGCAAGATGGTTGCGTGGAACTGTCAATGTTGCTACCCCTAAACCAGCTCCAAGGCAAGAGACTTGTGTACAAACACAAGTCTCTAGACTTTTATAACACAACTGTTATAAAAAAATACTGCACTGATCGCCTCAACCATGGTCTCATTGTTTAGCCAAGAAGAAGAAGAACACGAGCATAGGATTTGTTAAGGCCAAATCCATTACAGTTTTAGCAATGTGAGAAGGAGCCACTTATAATGTCTTTGAAGACGTTTGTTTTTTTGCTAAAGAAAAACACACATTTCTGGATTATGTCTCCATACTGTGGGTGACAGTGGCTCAGTTGGTCGAGCATTGGCCTTAGGCCCACCACAAGGCCTTCTCCACCGACACCCACTGATGCTGCAGTCGTTGTGTCCTTAGGCAAGACACTTAACCCAAATTTGTCTGAAGCCCCCCCCGCTGAAAAATCAAGGCAGCTCAGACTGCAGCCGTCCTCCTGAGGACTCCCCCCACCTGCAGGAGGATCAGTGAGGGGCTGGTGTTTAGTGTACTGGGTGCAGCTCTGACTGCCACCCGCCGACCCCGAGTTGGATTAAGAATTGGATGGATGAATGGATGGATCTCCAGACTGGAAATAATTTGGAAATCCCAAGTAGATATTGATTTCTCATGGACATTTATGGAATGAATGAGCCACACAGCAAGCATGGATTACTTCAGCATTACAAGTCCAAAGGTAAGAAAAGCTATGAGAATTCTTTGTTTTTTGGCAATGTTACGCTTATTATTTCTTTAGTGTAAAGTATGGTATTGCTTGCACTTGTATATTAATGTAGATGGGGAAATAAGCTTTAAAATGATTTACAGCTTGTGGGGTTTGAAGACCAAAATAAATGTGCTTTGACAAACTGAACTCCAGCACTGCCCGCCAGCCGGTGGGTGTTTTTGTCTCTCATAGTTGACGTAAACCTGTGTTGAAAATTACAAACATCTTTCATCTTTTTAAGTGGGAGGACTTGTACAATTTGTGTCTAACTAAATACTTTTGCGTCTCACTGTATATGTGTTTTCTGTCTGAAACATCAACAGGGATCCTAAAGCGTTTGAGTCTCACAGACCTGTAACTTCTTCTTTAAGAAGCTCTTCTGTCCTCCTCTTGTTACCTGTATAAAAGACACCTGTCCACAGCCTCAAACAGTCAGACTCCAAACTCCACTATGGCCAAGACCAAAGAGCTGTCCAAGGACACCAGGAAAAGAATTGTAGACCTGCACCAGACTGGGAAGAGTGAATCTACAATGAGCAAGCAGCTTGGTGTGAACAAATCAACTGTGGGAGCAATTATCAGAAAATGGAAGACATATAAGACCACTGATAATCTCCCTCGATCGCAAGATCTCATCCCGTGGGGTCAAAATGATCATGAGAACGGTGATCAAAAATCCCAGAACCACACGGGGGGACCTGGTGAATGACCTGCAGAGAGCTGGGACCAAAGTAACAAAGGTTACCATCAGTAACACACTACGACGACAGGGAATCAAATCCTGCATTGCCAGACGTGTGCCCCTGCTGAAGCCAGTGCATGTCCAGGCCCGTCTGAAGTTTACCAGAGAGCACATGGATGATACAGCAGAGGATTGGGAGAATGTCATGTGGTCAGATGAAACCAAAGTACAACTGTTTGTTATAAACTCAACTGGTCGTGTTTGGAGGAAGAAGAATACTGAGTTGCATCCCAAGAACACCATACCTACTGTGAAGCATGGGGGTGGAAACGTCATGCTTTGGGGCTGTTTTTTGTTAAGGGGACAGGACGACTGATCCGTGTTAAGGAAAGAATGAATGGGCCATGTCTCGTGAGATTCTGATCCAAAACCTCCTTCCATCAGTGAGAGCTTTGAAAATGAAACGTGGCTGGGTCTTCCAGCATGACAATGATCCCAAATACACCGCCCGGGCAACGGATGTGAATTCCTGGATTTTGAACCTATGATGAAAATTACAGACCTCTGTCATTATTATAAGTGGGAAAACTTGCACAATTGGTGGCTGACTAAATACTTTTTTGCCCCGCTGTACATGTCTGTGAGTGTGCGTCTGTGTCTGACAGTGCCTCTCAAAATCACTTTTATTGAACAAGTGTTGAGAACAAGTTTTAATGTAAAAAATCCTGTATTTGTATTTTTCTATAATTTATTAATTGTTCTGACTGCTCAGGTCCCTTTCAAACAACAACAAAAAAGCCAACATTCAGCAGATACTACATAGTATACATGTGTATATTTTTGTCTTGGTCCATGGCCACGTTTTTGAAATAAGGGGTGAAAATTAAAAACTTTAAAAAAAATCCAATTCATCAATTAATCAAAGAAATAATCAACAGTTATTAAAATAATCGTTAACTGCAGCCCTGCAACTAAAACCACATATTTCTAAATGCTCTATTAGTAATGCCATCTGTGTAACTGTAACATAAATACAATGAATACCAAAAGACAAATACACAGCAGTTTTGTATGTCAATAAAAAAATACAATATCTATTTTTTTGTTAACTAAAAGTTTATGTATTTTTTTTCATTCTATGTCTGGTAATGAATGGTGAGGTGTAATTTTCTTACTTTTCATCTAAAACTTCCCACTTGAAGATTGTGCTAGGGCTAAATCTGCATATAGCCCATCAAAGTCACCCAATGTAGTGTAGTGTGATGAGAAAACAATATTTTATGGAAATTACTTTTCAACCCCTTCTTTCTACTTCTCTAAAAAGGACAAATATCTGGATGAATAAATCGGAGAAGTCGTCCCAAACCAGATTAGCCTGTCGACCTGCTATTCCTCTGAGTCAGTCGCTACGATCCATCTACTCCCTGCTCACTAACCAGCATTGATCCTATAATGAGCTATTGCTACGGCACGCTCGTCCAACGTCCTCCTGTGGAAAAAGGTGAAATGGTCCTTCTTTGAAAGTACTTTTGGAGAATATTTGATCTTGGCTAATTGATGTCTGTTAGAAGCAAAATACCTGTTCTCATGCAACTTTGTTTGAAACTGGCTTGTCTCCTAACTGTTAACTGCTTCCTTCCTCTGCAAGAGTTCACGTTTATCCTTCCTGCAAAGTTACTGCCGAATATGTCAAAGGTGAACAGCAAAAGGAAATATTGTTAAAATTGGCGGTGATGGAAACTCTGAGATGGAAGGAAAACATCAAATCTCCCGGTTCTGCCTTTCAGCACTGAAGTGTATTCTCAACACAGGCCTAGTTTATGGAGAAGCAAAACTTGCTCGTAAAAATGAAAAAAATGTTTCACATTGTTAAGATAAGACAAAAATATATTTCTTCTCACTAATAGAGAAATTTACTTTTTACATTTGGCTTCAATAAGATCACTCAGGGTGTACAAATAGACAAGAAATGTGCAAACACTTAAAAAGTAAAAGATATCTTTTGTACAATAGAGGTATCAAAGGTTTAAGACATTTTACAATTCATTTTATCCTAATATTAATCTTACCAAGTTTGAACAAGAAAGACCATTGATTTACAATGCCTTTATCAAAACAGTCCTGGTTACAAACAGGAAAAGTGTTTTAGTGGCTATCGCTAATCGGAGTTCTGTGTTTCCGTGACCCGCCTTGTATGGTCATTGTTGTTAGGAGAAAAAAAATCCTTGCGTCACAAATTTGAGCAATGCCTTTGATGTGACTCTTTTCATTCAGTGTTTGGCCCGTTAGTGCGCCAAGAAAAGTTGTTTGGTGTGCCTTTGGATCCAATATATCCTAAATTGGTTAGAAAAATGTGAAAATAAAAATGAAAGAAGATTAGAAAGACCTTTTTTGCTCTTGTTTTATTTTCTATAAATCACTTGTTAAAGGACAACTCACCCTCAAATCCAATCTTTTTTTGCTGATAAATGGTATAAATGAGTGTCCAATAGTGTTGTCTACATATCCTGGTCATAATTGTATCACTTTAGTGCAAATTAGTTGAAAGATCAACTTTCTGCCTAAAACCGTCTGTGAGGCGCCATCTGCTGGCGACCTGTATTACTACATTGGAATTTTGAATCTGGCGCCAACACTGGCGCAGCAGTGATGGCTGACGTCTGCAGTGGCTCAGTTGCCCCGCCGCCCAGAGGTATATGAACGGCCCAGTCTCGTTCACGCCCCCAAAGCGAGTTGGAGAAGGAATAGCAGAGAGTATTTTCATCGATTGTCAAGTTTGCGATTAGTTATAGCATTTAGGTAGATTTTTTATTAGCATAGCTGTTTGTATTATTGATAATTGTGCAATGTTAATAGCGTTGTTGTTGAATATTGTAGTTTTAGGCTTTAGTTGCTTTTATTGTTAAATTATTTAGCTGAATTTAGCTTTAGACTTGTGTTGGTATTACTTGTTAGTGTTCTATATCGTGTGAAATTTCATTGTATATTGTTTATTGTACTTGTGTACAATAAAATACTACTTTATGTTTGAGCGTGTGTTAAATTACTGTCTTTTGTGCACATTGGGGCATCTTTTCTATCCATGCTTGCAGACCTGTGACAAGCAGTTCATACTTTTTATTCCACTCTAATCTATATCATTCAGAAACAGGCCTCATTCTGTGGCAGTCTGCTGCCTCCGCTGCCTCTGCAGTTATTATAGATCCATGGGTCCATCCCGCTAGCTCACGAGCCGAGCCGCTAGCTCTACTAGCGGCGCTAGCTCGCGAGCTAATGGTCAGCACTAGATCATATATCGGGACGGAAGCGGAAGTAAATATAACAAAATACCTATTCATGCCTAAACTTAACCATCCTTTCCCATAAAATAACCCCAACCCACCTTAACCCTAACCTTAACCATCTTACTCAGACCACCTTAACCCTAACCTTAACCATCTTACTCAGACCACCTTAACCCTAACCTTAACCATCTTACTCAGACCACCTTAACCCTAACCTTAACCATCTTACTCAGACCACCTTAACCCTAACCTTAACCATCTTACTCAGACCACCTTAACCCTAACCTTAACCATCTTAATCAGACCCACCTTAACCCTAACCTTAACCATCTTACTCAGACCACCTTAACCCTAACCTTAACCATCTTACTCAGACCACCTTAACCCTAACCTTAACCATCTTACTCAGACCACCTTAACCCTAACCTTAACCATCTTACTCAGACCACCTTAACCCTAACCTTAATCATCTTACTCAGACCACCTTAACCCTAACCATAACCATCTTACTCAGACCACCTTAACCCTAACCTTAACCATCTTACTCAGACCACCTTAACCCTAACCTTAATCATCTTACTCAGACCACCTTAACCCTAACCATAACCATCTTACTCAGACCACCTTAACCCTAACCCTAACCATCTTACTCAGACCACCTTAACCCTAACCTTAACCATCTTACTCAGACCACCTTAACCCTAACCCTAACCATCTTACTCAGACACCTAAAACTTAACTAGTCACAACTTAAGGACTTTTTAGTCTAAAACTAATTCGAAAGTAGGATTGTTACTTCCGGTTTTGTCCCGATTCCGTTTATGATCTAGTGCCGACCGCGAGCTAATGGCTCAAATTGATAGGGCTGAGGGCCGCTGTCTACCTCCTCTCTCTCAACTTCCGGTGAGGACGGTGGAGAGAAGTCCTCCATCTGAGACGCACAGAAGCAATAGAGCTGGTGTCTGTGTTAACTGTCCATCTTTGTCACAGCCAATGTTGATGTTAAGTGTCAATCACAGCTTAGACCCGCCCAACATTCACCCCCCGCCTGTCCCCTTTAGTCCTCCAGGCTACGCCCATTTGGAGGGAGATTTGAAAAGAAAATGTGAGTGACGTAAGCTTCCAGGAGGAGGATGAGAAGTTCTTTAAAGGAGATGAGAGTGCTGAGATTAATTTCAGGTTTGTTTCACTTTCAGCTGGTTGTGTGCCATGTGACTGTTTTCATAGATATTTTATTGATCCATAGAAATTCAGGTGTTTAGAAGAAGAGACATCTAGCCTTACAAACAAATAAATGCATAATTCTAGTTAACAAGCAATAGTAATACAGTGCAACATAAAAAGGTACCATTTGAGCTACAGTAAATAGTGTGGCAAAGCTCAAAAAAGGTTGGGGAACACTGCACTAACAAAAAGGGGCTGGAAACAAAGCCATAGACTCTTTTATAACCTCACCTTAGTTCCATATCGAGATTTCACACTAGCACAAAATGATACGCTGCTGTCTGTCCTCTCTTGGATTCTGTGGACCTTTAGTAATACATCAGACCAAAGACTTTTTGTAGTCTATCAATAAAACTTGCTAGCTCTCGATTAGACCTTGTTTATAATATTGGTGAGAAGTTGAAATGTCAGTTTTCTCAGTATATGACATAGAGATGATATGATGGCGTAAAGATGGCGCCGTGGCAAGAGCTCTGGTGTGTGTCGTTTCGTGCACACTGGGGTAGTCTTGCACAGTTTTTCCAATGTGGTTTTACTGCAAATGGCAAATAAATGAATCTGAATCTGAATACAAACTAAAGACCTGAAATGTATTGAAGGAGTATGTGGGGGTCAGAATGTCCTTCTGTGTTGCTACTCGGGCGGTCACCGATGACATATAAATGAATTAACTGCAACATTGGATTGTCTTTTGAGTGGGAGTGCTTGGTGAAATTGAAGACATTAAAATAATGTATTTTTATATAGCTCTGCAGGTCTCAAATGAAGCAATCCAATCAATATTGTTAAACGTCAGCATTAAGCTGTTATATTTAGGGCTGTCAAACGATTATTTTTTTTTAATCAAGTTAATTACAGCTTAAAAATGAATTAATCGTAATTAATCACATTTCAAACTATTGGCAAAATTATGCCATATTTTTCTGTAAATTGTTGTTTGAATCGAAAGATAAATGACAGCTTAGTGAACATATGTACTGTATTTGTTTGTTATAACAATAAATCCATATAAAATGGAATTAACATTATTAACATTCTGTCTTTCTGTTTAGACTCAGACCAAAACCATTGTTTGTTACAGATGAGGGACATTTCAAAACAGTCTGAAGCAGAATGTCATTAAATCTGTTTGATTTGCTCACAACATTACTTTTTATGGCACAACTAACATGAACTGATGGTCGAAAGGAAAATTAGGTACCTCAGCTTTAATTTAGCGAGTGCGCTTCGGGAGAAGACACGGAGGAGACTGAGGCTCCTCCAGCTTCAGCGCTGTACATATTGTGTGCATCGGTTACGCAAAGACACGTACGCACACTAGAGAATAGTTCTGTAATAGTTCTGTGCGTGGTCTTGGATATGATCCCATTACGCAGCGCCGTTCGCCGTCATCACAGCCGCTGGAAGTGGGAACGGTCCAGAGCGCTGTGGCGCCCGCAGCTCATCATGCAGAGTTCATACAGGAAACTACAAGTGCCCCGCGGTCACGCGTGTATTCTTTCAAACCTTGAATTCCCAGAGACCTGCTCTGTCCCATCTTACACACACATGTGTCCGCGGCATTCTGAGTGTTATTATGGGACGCATGGGCATGCGTCAAATGCGTTCATTTTTTTTACGCGATTAACGAAATAAATTAATTAACGTGCATTAACGCGATAATTTTGACAGCCCTAGTTATATTTAAAGATGAGAAGACACACAATGAAAGGACAAAACAGCCTACAGATGAGCAGGAGTGGACTCTTTAAATTGGCTCCCGAATAAATCTAAAAATTCTGGTGTTGACTTTCAGGGCTCTTCATGGTCAGACGGCTGAATACATCCGAGGCCTGATCCACACATATGTTTCCAACAGGAGTGTGAGGTCCTCCACCTGTTGATGGTCCCCTGCACTCGCTTTAAACCTTCCAGGCTGTCGCTCCTCGCCTTTGGAATGAGCTTCTCTAGTCTCTGTGCATTTTAGAGTCTGTGAAGAACTTAAGACCTATTTGTTTAGGCAGGCTTTCCTGCCTCATCTTATATAGGCCTGAAGTGTGTTCACTATTCTGTATGTTTTTAATTGTGAAGCGCTTTGTGATGGTCTGTGAAAGGCACTATATAAATAAAGTTTACTTACGTCCTTACTAAGTAGTGAGAGGGAAGGCGAAGGGAGCTGTGACTGAGGGCATCGACACAGCAGCAAACGGCAACAGCTGTGAAGCAATGCAACATAATGGCTGCAGAAGTCACACTGGAGCAGTGAGAAGTTCAACCAAAAACAACAAAACGGACAAACTTTATCTGACCTCTTAACCAACGTCATCCTCTCTGCTTTTTAAGATCTAATCTTTCCTTAAACTTCTAATAAGCTGTAACCATGCAGCAGTCTCACTATCTTGTCGTGATGTTTGCAAACGTGCAGTAAAGGCAGTGTTTGTAAAGTTCTAGCCATTTACCACATTTAATAGATTTGTATTGGAAAAGGATTAGGTTGTGGTCTTTACATTGACGGTCAGGGACACTGATATGAAGTCTGTACTGATTATGTGTAATAATTCTGGCCCCCGTTAAGGCCATGAGAGCAGACAGCCTCCGTGCTTAGGGCCACTCACATCACTGTGAGGGGAGTCTGCCTCTGCATTTAGGGGAAACTGTAGGAGTGGACAGAGCGCTGAGCCTGGATATCCAAGATGAAGCTTTGAATTAGTATCATTCTCTGCACGCACCACAACAAGTGCGGCAGCAGCATCTTGATCAGATTCATTTACAGGTTGTCTGATGTCGAATGCCTTAACGCACTGTTAATCTTTATGTTTAATGTTGATGAAGAGTCACTGATAAAAAACATAACATGCCTTCACACTCTGTGGGGATGGAAAGCAGCCACCCTCCTACAACCACCACCACGGCACGGTGGCTGAGTGGATAGCACTCTCGCCTCTCAGCAAGAAGGTCCTTGGTTCGAATCCCGGGCGGACAAGGGCGTTTCTGAGTGGAGTTTGCATGTTCTCCCCGTGTCTGCGTAGGTTTCCTCTGGGTACTCCGGTTTCCCCTACCACTAAAAATATGTACAATAGGTCTGGCATGCGCCTCCTGTTCGACGACTCCGCTCCCATCTCTGTGTGGAGTGAGAGGACAAGTGCCCAAAAATAACAATTGTAAACCGCTTTGTGACTCTGGTCTGTGAAAGGCGGTATATAAATAAAACTTACTTACTTACTTACCACCATCCACTCAAAACATACAAAAAGTTGCATGTTTTGGATGAGACACAGAGAGAAACTACATACAGGATCGAACCCAAACCCTTCTTGCTGTAATAGGAATATTGTTTCAAAAAAATGGTTTGAACTTTCTCACTCACATTATATTACTTCTTCATTTCTAAACTTCATTTTTATTTCCTTCCCATTTAGTTTGAACAAATGCAAGTGGTAATGATTGTGTGAGCAAGTGTGTGAAACAACGACAGAGCTGATTAGTTGCTATGGTGCTAAAATCCAAAAACCTATTGCCACAATTTCCCGCTGATAACGAAGCTGTGAATGTTGTGACCCTGACAACCGCACACAGAACATTCACTGCAAAGAAATGTTCTGCTGATGAATGTGAGAGTCGACCCACGACACACAAAGCCAAGCACATCACAAATAAAGCAGTTACACAAGATGTGCGCCAAGGACAGTAACCTCGACAAACGTCTCAGAAGTCGAGCTTTTACATTTATATAAGAGACCATGAAAACTGTGAAAAGAAGATTAATATTAAAAGAAATATTGAGGGCAGGGAGAAAGGAGGCTTATCAGTGTGAAAGACATTTGTTGAATTGGTAAGAGCATAATACAAATTTCTCTTTTGTAATAAAAACAACAATGGCACTACAACAAAAGAGTGGGTTTATGTTTTTGACTCCCATGTGTTGAATCCCGGAGTATGTGTGTTAAGCATTTGGAAAATAGTAAGGTTTGAAAATAGTAGCTAAGAAAGTTATTATAAGTAATGAAAATAGACTAAGACACCTTTTGCATGATTTTGGGAAGTCTATGATCCAAAACTCCTCAAAAAGCATGAACATTTTAATCTACCATAATAAGGCTTTCGATGGTTGGTTGGTTGCACTACCCTGGTTCACCACACAACCCACAGTTTAAACATAAAATCAATCACAGCGTACAAAACCTGTGCGTGCCCAGGCGAGTCATAAAATGAGAAAATCTGCGTAATCCAAAAAATCTTTAATAATGAAACATTTTAGCAATTGTTTAACAGGCAACAATAAAAGCCACTGTTATATTTTCCTCAAACAAATACTATGTTTGAGTTGGTTGTTTTTGTATTCAGGTGCTAGCAAATGTGCTGCACAAGTTTCCAGATGTTATCGGTATCCGTTGGCGGGATTGGGTCATGGAGCTTTCGCGAAAGTTCACTGTGGTAGACCCGGCTGCTGCTGCCCAGGCCACAGGCTGCTCTTCCTCGACTCATCAATACCAGCAACGCCCACATCCAGTCAACCAATAACCACCAGGACAGCAAGTTAAAAGCCGGAGACTCCCACTTTCCCGGCCTTCTGAAGTCTGCAAACTTCTGAAGTCTGCAAGGTGCATGTCGCTAACGCACCTGTTCGCAAATGCATGCGTTGTTCTGGAGGGGTCGCTTTCTGCTCACGTGTTGCTCGTGCGCGTGGCCCGGCTGTCCTCAGTCTGGCTGCTCGTGGTCTGCTCCTCTTCCGTGTCCCTGCACCTGCTGTGGTTCGCGTGTCTCCACTGCTTTCCTCCTCTGTGGGCTCTCTCTGCGGGCTCTTCTGCGGGCTGCTCCGCGGGTCCTGTGCTGCTCGTTCCTCGTGGTCTGCTGGTGCCGTGCGTGTCCCTGCCTCCGACTGGCGGTGCCGCGTTGTCCCGTTGCTTTTCCCACGTCTCCTGGCATGTGAGTACAGTGAGTGTGCTGACCTGCGGACGGATTAATCCCTGAGTCTGGGCTGCAAGCGGCTGGTTTTGCCCTACGCACTTGACTACAGGCGCCAGTTTTCGCCCCGTGCTTGGTCTGCAGGCTCCGTTTTCACATGTGTTTGAGCTAACTGAGGGGCAATGCATCTTAAATGGCATCAAATCTCTATTGTCTGAGGGATATAAAAGGAGCAGTGTGCATTAATTCAGATTCATGTTCTGCCACTTGCAGTAAAACCACGTTGGAAAACATGTGCAAAGACTACCCCATCGTGCTCCAGACGGCACACACCAGAGCTCTTGCCACGGCGCCATCTTTACGGCATTAATCTCATTACTCGCAGGTCACTATTGTTAAATGAATGTATTTAAATCCGTCTATCTGCAGGAGGAAAGAGGGGCCATGCATTTAAAGAGCTAGGTCACTAGTATTAAATTGGTAACTAAACTGCAGTTGTTGCATTTTGAAAGTGCAGCAAAAAAAAAAAAAAAAAAAAAAAAAGGGCCAATGTGATCTGCAATGGGTGTGAATTGGTGTTGGAGCTAATGAACGCGTGGATAAGTGATCGTTCATGCGTCTCTGCCATAACCAAAGCAGAAGATGGCTCCGGGGGACATCTGTTATTCGCATGGGAATGTTTCGGATTCGGGTTGATTTATTTCCTCAGGCTCTTAAACAACCATGGGCATGGTTCTCTGACCGCCGCTGCTGCGGTCCCTGCTGCCGTTCCTACTGATGCCTGATCCCGCTGATGCCTGTTCCCACTGCCGCTCCTGCTGCTGCCTGCTCCTGCTGCCGCTCCTGCTGCTGTCTGTCCCTGCTGCCTGCTCCTGCTGCTCCTACTACATGTGCCGCTGCTGCTGTTCCTGCCGCTGCCGCTCCGCGGGCTCCCAGGCTGCACCTGTCTCTACGGCTCGGCTCTTTCAGACACGTATGTAACCTGGCTCACGGAGACAAGCGGGGCACGCATGAATCGCATTGTGGTGCTGCTGCTCCTGCTAATGCTGCTTCTGCTGCTTCATACTGCTACTGCTGCCGTGCTGCTGCTGCTTCATGTACTTTGACATCTCTCTTCACTTCTGTTATGGAAATTCTATTGCCTCAAATGAATGAAACCGAGAGGAAACAAACTTGTCCTTTGGTGCAGTTTTATTCACAGAAGTGATGAGTACAAAATGACATTTCTGCGCAGAAAGGAGTCAAACAGAAGCGGCACCTGGAGCGATGCCGTGTCTGTCTGTCCCCCCAACAAACATGTCTTATGATCTTATACTGGAGGTGTGTCAGACAGAACAATGGACATTCGTCACAAGAGAGATGAGTCATACGTGTTTAATGCTTCCACTACATCGAGATGATCACGCATGACAGAGATCCTCTTTCTCTGCCACGTGTGATTCCGCAGCGCGCAGGCCACGACCACTGGGAATGTCTCGTGTAGGGCAGGGAAATGCTCCGGGGAAAAGTAGCGGGCCACGGCCCGGCGAACCACTGGTCCTGGAAGAACCCCCCAAAACCCCTATGAAAGGACTGAGACAGGAGTTTTTAGATTTTGTCTTCCTCCCTCTCTTTTTTGAGTTTCAATGATGAGCAGTATTTTCATAATTAATTGTAAATGGATGATTTGCTATAAAAGGTCTGATAATTAATGTTTGATGTACATCTACCCGATACCCGATACCAGTATCGGTATTGGTGCATCCCTAGTGAAATGCGCTGTATAAATAATGCTGACTTACCAGTACTTACATTTCTCATATTTCGAGTCAAATGATCTAACTTTTCACATACATTAAACTACACTTTAGTGCGGGATCTCTTGTTATAGAGTGGTTATTGCTTTTCTTAAAAAATGTCATAATAGGGAATTACACATCCAGCCATTTTTCATTTAGCGGCCCTAGTAATAGTGTTAGTATTGCATCGAAGTGGACACTGATTTCAATAAACTGCTTTTGCTCCAGACTGCTTTTGCCACTTTAAATTGTACATAATATGTCCTGCATATATTTTAATCATGTTGCACACTTCATGTCGTTATGCACAATCTGAGTGATTCTATCTATGCCAAATGTACATTTCTCCATCATGGATCAATGAAGTTTATCTTATCTTTGTTTGGGAAGCAATAAAAACATCTCATTTCACAGGTTAAGCTAATACAAGTGGAAATCAGAAAATATGGGCTGCAAGAAGGTCCTGTTGAAGCACGAAAGGTGGCTGACTTCCACGCATTATTAATTGTCCTCAAAACTAAATCACATCCAGTGAAATGATTCTGATGTTATTTTTGCAGCTTTGATCAGATCGGCCATTGTTCTACACGCCTGACCCTTTGCACTCATCCCCGGCTCGCTTTTAACAACCTCATCCTTCCATTTTCCTCCAGCCTCTTTCATTTTGACATCTCACTCACTTGTCCTCTGCTCAAGTCTCTTCTGCCTGTGTGCCATGTCAAAGTCATCAGTGCTGCTGTCAGAGTGCCCCCAAGTGTACGCAACAGTACACTGCAGCTCATTAGGAGACAATTATCAATACAAGCTAACACAGTTCTCGTTTTTGACAATATCTGGTTATGTACTGGAGCTGCTATATTTGGCATCACTACTATAACTAACACTGCTGAGGGCAATACAGGTGAAATTTGGAAAGTTAGACTATGTCATCTTCTTCAGGTGGTGGAAGGATGCGGGCCTTGTCTGTAACATCTACAGAACAGAAGACTTTTTTTTTTTACACAAAAATGTGTTTTTTTTTTCAAGCCAAAACTGAAAAACCTCAAGAGAAACCATGCATCTGGATCAGCACACTTGGACTATCTGCACAGCCCCTGATTCCAGTCAGGCTGTGAGCTGCTGAGACATGGACAACACCATTGTCCTCTTTTGCATGGACATGATTTGGAACAATTGGATTAAACAATTTGGACATAATTTGGACTGAATTGAATTGCTGAATCTGGACACTAAAGCTGAAACGTGTGATTTGAAAGACACGTCACAGAAGAATTCATGGCTCGACACAAATGCAGCCTGAAGAAATCAACACGGAGAAGTGGGAGAGACTGTTTTCAAAGCAATATCTGGAACCACCATCGACTGATGAAGTTTGGTATTTTACTGAAGATTGTTGACAAGTTTTATGAAAGATCTGAACATGTTTTATGAGTTTTATGAGTTTTTAAAGTATTCCGAGTTATGAGTTTTTTGAGGTACCGAGTGAAGTACCAAGTTTATGAGTTTTTGAAGTATTGAGTTATGATGTTATGTTGCTGTTTATCGATCCTGATGGTCACACGTGAATGTATGACCAGAGGGGGGAATGTGAGATTTCATAACACTTTTAAGCAACTTTTGTTAAAGTTAAACTCATCAATCTATCAATGTGCAGAAGCCAGTACTTTTCCCTTGTTTTGTCTATCTGAAGGCCAAGCTACATGGCACTGTGGCAGCTGCTGATTGGAGGTCTCCATGCCTCCGCTCTGTATAATACACTTGCATTCTATTGTATCTGTAGATCGTGTGTTCGTGCTGTCTCTACCATCGACAATAAAACATGTCTTCTGTCTGAATTAAAGACGCAATCCCAGACTTTGTCATCTTCTTCAGTATCGCCAGGCACTTAGCAGCCTAAAAAGTGAAGCCAATTTTGCCAAACACTTTACTTGTCATTCCCAGGGGTAAGAGGCGATAGAGCTGTCATTTTTAGGCAGCGAGCGAACAGACGACTTTTCCTCTTCATTGGCACACTTCAATTAGGTGTGTGTTCTGTCTCCCTCTCCACTCACCTCTCCCCCATCTGACTTCAAAGTGCCCTCTCTCCTGTGCACACTCATAGTTACACACGTCTATAAGGAATACCAATGAGATTATTGTTTCCATTTCAAAGGCAAGAGGCTGGGGATTAAAAGGCATCCCTGTTCACAAATAAGTATTGCAAGAAGACACAAAGGCGTCATAATCATAAAACAAGCAAACAAAGCAATGGCATGAAATGGGAATGGTCTGTTTAGTTTAAATTATAGTGGAGGTGAGAAAGCACTCTTGGGCCTGGTCTCTGTATTTTGTAGCATGGGCTGAAACGAATAATCAAGTTAAACAAATTAGGATTAAAAAAAAAAATACTTTGATTACAGTTTCATGAGTTACTTTATACAAATGCTTGAATCAGGCATGTCCACTGGAAAGTGCAAATGTGGCATGTGTCATGTTATGTGGCCCTCAGCTGCTAACACTACGTCATGGTATCTTTGAGGTACTTTTAAAGTGTCGACCTGGAAATATCGTACCCCATTTTAAAGCTCAGAAATCCAGTCGCTACATGGTTGAAATCTATGTTGTCGACCTTTGGACCAGGCTGGGGAACTAAAGTTGGCCTTGTACTAAAGGGTTAGGAGATTCTTGGCTTAAAATGATGTAAAACTGTTTTCAGCTAGGGAACACATTTCTACACTTTCACTAAAACACATTTATGTATTGTGCCAACACAGCAAACAATATCAATCTATCTATTTTCTTCCGCTCTTTCCAGTGCCAGGTCACAGGGGGGCAGCAGTCTAATCATAAACGCCCAGACTTCCCTATCTGCACACACTTCCTCAAACTCTTCCAACGAAATCCTGAGGAGTTCTCATGCCAGCTGAGAGACATAGTCCCTCCAGCTTGTCCTGAGCCTTCCCCTGGTCTCTTCCCGGTTGTATGTGCCCAGAACCACTTCCCAAGGAGGCACCTATCTCCAAGGAAGCACCCAGCCATGCTCATGATCATAGGTGAGGGAGGGGATGTAGATTGGCCGGTAAATCGAGAGCGTTGCCTTTCGACTCAGCTCCCTCTTCACCACAACAGTCTGATACAATGACAGCATCACTGCCCACGCTTCATAGACCCTAGTATTTAAGGATTACTTTGTATTTTCAATGAATCATACTCATCCTAAAATATAAAAAAACATATTGTATATAATATTTTATCAATCAAAGGTAAAAATCCAAAGAAAACTAAAATAATAGTTTTAGTCCAAGACCACCAAGGACCAGGATGTCTGTGCGATATCCAGTGTACCCAGACCAATTACTGGTCACTCTCAAGACATGAGCGGGTGAAGGTCCCAAATCCCAGAGAGGCTAACAGCTTTAACAGCCTAAGTTCACAGTACTGATATTACCCCATTGTACTGGTGCATGGTTGGCCCAGGTGCAAACTACTTCTGCAGAATTCCTGTATTTGTAAAGCTTAAACAAAACTTGTTCATTTAAATTGAAACTAATCCATATACAACTATTCAACACAAGAGCCGTGTTGTCTTTCCCAGTCTCATCATAAAGGATCATCTACAGTATGTGCCGTGAATGTCCAAGCCATTTTTCCCAAGGCTGATAATAATTGAATTTGACACAGTCCTTTATACGTAAGACGGCATTGAGTGTCTTTAATATTCTCTCTCTCTCTCACACACACACAAACACTTACATGCACGCACACACTCAGACTCACGGTGAGCTGTGCGCCTGTCTTCTCGGTCTGAAATCATTTTTCTCACCTGTCATCTCCTTCTGTGCTCCCTTTGTCCTCATCCTCAAAGACGGGCATAGGGGCCAATTCTCTTTCCCATGAATGTGGTTTCTACTAGAATGCTGTCTTTTGACCCTCTCTGACACACTTTCCTGCAATCTCAACGCCCATTTTCACACCTATACTCAAAAGCATACAACACAAACAGTTGAGATGGCATACCAGAGCTCACATCCGGACAACACATAATAATCACTCCATACCCATAGGTCTGGTCACATAGGGAGCGCTGCCATTATCAGCCTCTTGAACCTATATTTTGCACGACAGGGATTATGCACTACAAGGAGGCAGCGAGGCAAACAATATCAATTTGCAACACACATCAATATTCCACAAAGGTCAAAGCACCCACGTACCACCCAGCGGCGCACGTGTGGAAGAGTCACACACACATGGAAGGGTATAAAAACAACAACTTCTTTATCTGGACATCACACACTAACATGCTAATACCTTCATCCCCTTGCCTGGCCTGCCAGACACTCCTCCTTTCTGTTCAAAAGAAGAACCGTCTGGACACCTCTTCCTAGCCTATCATTTCACGATTTTACCCACATCGGTCCAATCACGCACCGAGAGGCGGGACTTCCTTTCACCTTTGAGTTGCTAATAACTCCTCGTATCTTTAAGTTTTTGTTACAAAATCGACAGCAGTCGTTTACATTTGCACTAGCTGACATGTCGCCATCCCTTGTTTTGTGTTTACTGAAACGGCTTGGGTGCCGCTAGTTGCTGCGTCATATCCTGTGTGCATCTAATTGGTTGATGCAGTCTGTCAACCACGCCCACCGGGAATTCGCTGAGATCAAGCTCGTTCCCAGACTATATGTCTTTGAAAAAGCATATCGTTTGGCAGGCCAGGCAATTCATCCCCATTATCACAATCTCTCATCAAAAAGGCATGAAAAAAGGCACTGTGGAAAACATGCCGTCGTCGTGGCAACGTGGTCAAAACAACCCAGTGAAATGCAGGCCCGTCCAATCTTCTGTTTCATCCCGAGCGCTGGAGTGGGCACATGGGTCTCTCAAAAACACAGCTATTAAGCCTTAATGGGTAAGATCTATATATATTTGGCTTGGATTTGAGGGTTTATTTATCCATATCATTAAAGCTGGAGTACTTCACGTTAAAATATATTTTGTTTGTCCCAACATTTTTGAGCAAATCAGAGCTGTATTTATCTCATAAAACACAGATTGGCTGAGTCAGGCCTGGTACTCTCTTTTTCATTGAAAAATCTGTGACAGGAAAATAAATGCATGCCTGTGAAAACAAGTGATAAATAGTAAACTAGCAAAGAAATGAAGACATATTTTAAAAACAAATCTAATATGAACACTAAAAATAGAAAATGTAAAGCTATTGAATTTTAAATACAAAGACCAAAAGAATGTCCATATGACAGAACCGACCCGGTTGAAGAGGGAGACACAAGAATATAGTTAATTCAAATAGACCAGCTTTAACGAGCAGCAGAATACTGATCCAGTCTCTTACACTTACATAATGCAATTATTATTCATTTTAGTAAGGGTTTTGCTCAATCTTTACATGACAGAGAAATGCCGGCAGTAATTGGTAAATTTTAATTTACTCTTTAGCCTGAAAACAATGTGTTAAAGGTTATATAGTTATGTTTTTAAGAGTTGCTAAAACACTGCTTTTTTTACTCATTAACTTCAGTTGTTATTATTTTCTATACATATAACAATATGTTGTGTTAACAGCTGCCAAGAAAAACATCAAGATTAATATATATACTGTATATATATATATATATATACAGTATATATATATATATATATATATATATATATATATATATATATATATATATACTGTATATACAGTATATTTTTTCAATATCTGAAAGTGGTTTTATGTCATGACAGGACAAAACACAGATGTGAGACATACTTTATACTCTTTACTTCTACATTACACGGTCAGAAGTGTCGTGGAGGAACTGAGACTATCGCTCCAAAAAACTAAAGTTTTGATTTGCCAAAAAGGATTCAGCTGCCAACATGTGAGGATGTGCTTCTACCTAAGGGACTGGCGCCCTGCTGCTCACTCAAATCAAGCAAGTTCCAAACAAACCGAGTTATGCTCAAAAACTTTATCACAGATCAGGCAACAAAAGCTCTGAAGTCCCCTTACAGCAGGGGTGTCCAACCTTTTCCAATCGGAGATCTACTTTTATACAACAGAAGAGGCAGAGAGCTACTCCTTTTTGCAATAATAAAAATGTATGTAATAATAACGACAAGAGAGGACACACCTGTAAAATATACTGTTATTACTGTATAACTTATAATAGATATGTAATGACTCACAATGTATTCATTAAAGATAATTTGTTAAATTGTACATCCTTTGGCGAGCTACCAGAAGCTCCCGAGACCCCTGCCTTACAGTTTGTCACATTGATGACATTTCTCACCCACTATCTCCTGCCTAACGCTGAGTATTAACATTTTCAAAGACAAAAAGCTAAATCTGAATGGTGGTGTCTTATTTAGAGAAACTATGTGTTGAAGAAAGCTTTGAAAGGAAGTTTTGAAACGTTGGCGACTGAGAATGTTTGAGAAACTGCAGGATTCTTAGCAAAGAGAAATGTCAACGTTTGTCGGCATGTTCACGGAGCATTGAGGGTCGCGGGCTAAAAACTTTGGAAACTACTGCACTAGATGAAGTCAGTTGCCAGGTGCTTCTTGAAATTCACCCAGATTGTTTATTCGTGCTCCGAGGACCATCCCAGTAACTGCCTACCCCTTCAATAATGTGCAACTTTGGATGCTTGTTAACTGACCAGAGGGGGCTGAGCAGAGGTGTCAGAGGTGGACTGACCGAGTGTGAGATCACTATAGTGTTAGCCTGAATGCGGAAGTTGCCAATTTGAACATAAGCTAGCTGGAGCAAATTCCCTCACATGGGCATTTGTTCTACATTGTTAGCTTCGTACTGTAACAGGGGTAGACATGTTTTTAAGACGGTACCTGAGGCAAGCTGGAGT
Organism: Knipowitschia caucasica; assembly: GCA_964034765.1. NCBI lineage: Eukaryota > Metazoa > Chordata > Actinopteri > Gobiiformes > Gobiidae > Knipowitschia > Knipowitschia caucasica. Next base: position 3,795,571 of record OZ035832.1, read on the forward strand.
TTCCCCCAAGGATGAAGGCATCGGACTGGTCGATCCGTGTATGGCTCATATCTGGATTTTGAAAAACAATATCAAGTTCAATTATATTAAATCATAAACAATGGGATGACAGAGGGCGCTAAACCACGGATGTGTTACACCCAAAATGGTGAGTGTGACACATATGTTTATTGAACTGGAGCAGTTTACTTTAGAGCCAGAGCCATTAGTACTTCCCTATTGTGCTTCAGGGATAGCATTGTGCATCTATACAGTCAATGGTGGGCTTAAGTAAGTAAGCAAGTAAGTAAAGTTTATTTGTATAGCGTATTTCACAGACCAGGGTCACAAAGCGCTTCACAGATTAAAACACATAAAATACACTTACAAGTCAGATTAAAAACAAAAACCCAGTTTACACAATTCACAGAGGCCTATGAACAGTGGGGCGAGAAAGCCTGTCTAAACAAATGCGTGTTAAGTTGGGACTAAAAATCATCGACAGTCTCTAAGATGCGGAGAGACTGAGGAAGCTCATTCCAGAGGCGAGGAGCAGCTGCCTGGAAGGATCTGTCTCCTCTGGTTTTAACAGGTTCTGAGTGGGGGACCATCAACAGGTTCTGAGTGGGGGACCATCAACAGGTTCTGAGTGGAGGACCTCAGACTCCTGTTGGAGACATAGGGGTGGATCAGGCCCTGGATGTATTCAGGCGCCTGACCATGAAGAGTGTAAGGACTTCAAGATAGGAGTAATGTGGGCTCTCCTGTGGGTGCTCTCTCCTGTGGGTGCTCTCTCCTGTGGGTGCTCTCTCCTGTGGGTGCTCTCTCCTGTGGGTGCGGGTCAAAAGCCTTGCAGCAGAATTTAGAACGACTTGTAAACGAGCCAGGTCTTTCTTATTAAGACATGTAAGCAGCTGTTACAATAATCAAAGTCAAATATATGTGGTTATTTTTTACAGTGTACAATGTTTGAATTAGTCCAAATCCATAAAAAAATGATATAGGTATGGACAATCTGAGAAATTATTTGCAGAAAAATTATATATTCACAGTTAGTGTGTAAAAATGTATGTTTAATATTCTTATATAAAGATAGATAGATAAAACAATAACAGAGATAGACAAAAATGTTTGTTAATTAATGTTAATGAAAGCTAGCTACAATAACATGATGTGAATATTTAATTACTTCATATAATTGTACTACACTATATCACAATAATATCATATTGACAAATCACTGGTAAAAATACAGCAAATTTGGTATTCAAAGTAATTAGCATGACAATTAGCATTAGCATAATTTTAGCAACGAGTCACACACCATGATGAACAAAACAATTCCTAACAATTTATTCTCTAATTATCTCAAAATCTAATCTCTATGGCTCAGAAGTTGCAAGTTCATAACATCACTATTTATGTAGAATGTGTTCCTCACCTTTGGCCTGAACAAGTGGACACTCGTGCAGGATCCATGCGCTGGATCCATGGGCAGGATCCATGCGCTGGATCCATGTGCTGGATCCATGGGCAGGATCCATGCGCTGGATCCATGTGCTGGATCCATGGGCAGGATCCATGTGCTGGATCCATGGGCAGGATCCATGCGCTGGATCCATGTGCTGGATCCATGGGCAGGATCCATGCGCTGGATCCATGTGCTGGATCCATGGGCAGGATCCATGCGCTGGATCCATGCGCTGGATCCATGTGCTGGATCCATGTGCTGGATCCATGGGCAGGATCCATGCGCTGGATCCATGCGCTGGATCCATGGGCAGGATCCATGCGCTGGATCCATGGGCAGGATCCATGCGCTGGATCCATGTGCTGGATCCATGGGCAGGATCCATGCGCTGGATCCATGTGCTGGATCCATGGGCAGGATCCATGCGCTGGATCCATGGGCAGGATCCATGCGCTGGATCCATGTGCTGGATCCATGGGCAGGATCCATGCGCTGGATCCATGCGCTGGATCCATGCGCTGGATCCATGTGCTGGATCCATGGGCAGGATCCATGCGCTGGATCCATGTGCTGGATCCATGGGCAGGATCCATGCGCTGGATCCATGTGCTGGATCCATGGGCAGGATCCATGCGCTGGATCCATGGGCAGGATCCATGCGCTGGATCCATGTGCTGGATCCATGGGCAGGATCCATGCGCTGGATCCATGGGCAGGATCCATGCGCTGGATCCATGGGCAGGATCCATGCGCTGGATCCATGTGCTGGATCCATGGGCAGGATCCATGCGCTGGATCCATGGGCAGGATCCATGCGCTGGATCCATGGGCAGGATCCATGCGCTGGATCCATGTGCTGGATCCATGGGCAGGATCCATGCGCTGGATCCATGGGCAGGATCCATGCGCTGGATCCATGGGCAGGATCCATGCGCTGGATCCATGTGCTGGATCCATGGGCAGGATCCATGCGCTGGATCCATGTGCTGGATCCATGGGCAGGATCCATGCGCTGGATCCATGGGCAGGATCCATGCGCTGGATCCATGTGCTGGATCCATGGGCAGGATCCATGCGCTGGATCCATGCGCTGGATCCATGCGCTGGATCCATGTGCTGGATCCATGGGCAGGATCCATGCGCTGGATCCATGTGCTGGATCCATGGGCAGGATCCATGCGCTGGATCCATGTGCTGGATCCATGGGCAGGATCCATGCGCTGGATCCATGTGCTGGATCCATGGGCAGGATCCATGCGCTGGATCCATGGGCAGGATCCATGCGCTGGATCCATGGGCAGGATCCATGCGCTGGATCCATGTGCTGGATCCATGGGCAGGATCCATGCGCTGGATCCATGTGCTGGATCCATGGGCAGGATCCATGCGCTGGATCCATGGGCAGGATCCATGCGCTGGATCCATGCGCTGGATCCATGCGCTGGATCCATGTGCTGGATCCATGGGCAGGATCCATGCGCTGGATCCATGTGCTGGATCCATGGGCAGGATCCATGCGCTGGATCCATGGGCAGGATCCATGCGCTGGATCCATGTGCTGGATCCATGGGCAGGATCCATGCGCTGGATCCATGTGCTGGATCCATGGGCAGGATCCATGCGCTGGATCCATGCGCTGGATCCATGTGCAGTGACCCACAAATGCGGCTCCGACATGTGAAAGACACTATACTAACAGCACCATCTACAGGGCACATGTGGTACTACTCTGTTACAAATCAAACCCCTTGAGTAGATGATTATAACCCCACCTCTGGCTGTCTCCTGGACCATTTACTCCCCCATTACCAAAGAATGATGTCATCTGCCATTTGGAGCCTCGAATAAGACCAACACCCTCCTTCTATAGCCATCTTACCCACATTTAGCAGCAGCCAAAGTACTGACTGGTTACCTAATTGAAATGGTTGGCACCAGTTCTTGTTGGCTTAAATTGTGAAAACTCAGAACAAAGTGTTTTTGGTCTCCTCTTGGGAAGAGTCTTCAGAGAAAGCAAGCCAAAGGGGAAATTATTTAGCTGTCACCTTTTTTTGGACGAAGTTGTGAACAGCGAGTGAAATTAGTTTGGGAATGGTTAAATGGAATGGGGATGTTTCTCAGACACATGTTCTCATGTTATACGCCTGACAACATGTGAAATGAAGACACAGCTGAAGTCACAACAGCTCCTTATCTTTTCATTTTGAAGAACATCGACCTTATAAAGCATTTAGGATAATTACTCATTCATAAAACATGCATTTTCTGCCACTTTATCCATTGCTGGGTCTGTCCAAACAAGCTGCAAAACAGCTGCATTATATTTAAAATGCATCAGCTCGAGTCCTGACTAGAACCAGGAAGTACGACCACATTAGTCCAGTTCTCAGGTCTCTGCACTGGCTTCCTGTGGCTCAGAGAATACACTTTAAATTGTAGGGCGACAGTGGTTCAGTTGGTAGAGCAATGGCCTTTGAGCCTGGAGCTTGAGGATTTGAGCCCACCATATGACCTTCTTCACCACTCCCACTTCTGTTTTTGCGTCCTTGGGCAAAAACAGCTCCCGCTGAAAAATCAAGGCCCCTTTGGACTCAGCACCTGCAGGAGGATCAGTGAGGGGCTATTTCTCTGTGTACTGGGTGCAGCCCTAACCTCCGACCCCCCCCTCGTTTTGAGCTTAAAAGCTCAAAACGAGGCTACCATTCTATGTGTTGCATGTAGTATGATGGTAACTTAACATTTTGTCATAGCCTTTTCTTTTGATTAAAGGAAACATAAAACATCAATAAAACACTTTTACATTTAATAAAGACAAATAACAACAAACAACAAAATGGAACATACTGTTATCACTTCCTCAAGTATAACTGTGTTTAATCCATAGTCCATCAATGCACATACTTTGACGTCACAGTTGGAAAGTCTGCATAAGATAGGTCACATGGCCCAACCCCACACCCCAGGGCCTGTTTTTACAGGTCAATATGTGACAATGACTCTACAGAGTTAAAGTGGGGATGAATGGGTTACATAAAGCCTCTGGATACTGTATACTTTCGACTAAGAAATGTAAATGAACTCAGTACCCACATGATATCCGGAAAGTGTCAAAAACATCAAAGACCTCTTTTTGTTCTTGCTGGAAGCTCTTATTAATATAGATTCACACATTAACCATGACCTTCAGACAATTTCATGCATGACCTGGTTACATATGCTGTTACAACTGAATACTAACAGTTCAACTGTTATACCATCTGCTTTCTGGACACTCTATACTTTCGATGGTAAGCTATAGCTATTGCTGTATAGCCACAGCTGCCTTGGTACCCCAAGACTGACAAGCAATGATGCATCAGCAGCCTGCACAATGACTGATTGTTTATTAGAGCTGCAGCTGCATCACTGTGGCACCTACTGTAAAGTCATCCCAGGAGAGACAAATATCAGGCTTTGAAAACCAGAGATGGACAAAAGTTGTCATGTTGACAACTGGTTTGGTTTGTGCACTTATATCAAAAAGACTCAGTCAAAATAAAAAAAAACCTTAATAGTTGTATAAAGTTTATTCTCCTCATTTTTGACGGACAAACTGGAGCTCGAACAAATCATTTGTATAATCAAAACACAGACACACTTCACTGGAGAAAGATATAGGATTGGATGGAAGACAAAACATGACATGACATTAATCTATTATAAATACATTCTAAAATAGCAATGGACCCTATTAAAACCTTACTACCACTGCAATGTACAGTATGTGTGTTTGTTAAACGATGTTTGATTAACAATATGTTTTTCCAACATGACCCTAATGTAAATAGAAAATCAAATGTATTGATGTCTCAAATGTACAACAGATCTAAGTCTATAACCATACAAGCCAGTAATAGGTATTGAGTTCACCAGACTCATCCAGCGTCAAACCACACAGATTATGCTTTTTGTTTGCATTCAGGCAATGCCCATATAGATTCACGCTTGACAGAGTTGAAGTTGGCTCAATGAGAAAAGTCTCCCTTCTTACTAACATCATTACCTCCATACACAGACTTTGTGGCTCGATCAAAAATGAACATGGTTACAGTAAAACAAAGTCACGCTGAGCTTCACTACAAGGTGTAGAATTCCTCTAATGGCGAAGATGAAGTTAGCTGGATGATCACTGATTATGATTCCGTTTTAATTCCACATCTATTCAATTGAATGACACAGAGAACAGAATTTGGACATGCTGTTACTAAAGTGATCGATCCTATCCGAGGCTGAAGACGAGTGTAAATAAAACCCGACATACAACATACTGTATGTTTCTCACAGGACGTGTAGTTAATCATGTGTTCCTCCTCCCGTTAGACTGAACGACCCTAGAGAGGAAAGCCAAGGTGTATGTGCGTACGTGTGTATAAACAGTGCTAGTGTTCTGCGTGATAAGGTTTCAGCGCCTCTGTTAGTTCAGTTCCTGTGAGCGGCTGCTGATAAGGGACCAAAGCCTGTCACAGCACTGACCCACGTAAACCCAAACACACACACACACACACGCCATAAGACCCGCCAAACCAATATATGCACGTGTCCAGGGAGCAGGAACAGGCGGGCTCTGATGTGGTCATTGTGCGGCTTAACCTGACATGGCGTAACCTCAAAGCTCCAGTTAAATTGTGTTTGGAGAAAAGTTGAAGTAAACAAGTGAGGCATACTTCAAGGAAAAGGCTGCATTATGCAAAAATCAGCTTACATAAACATGCTATCATTACTTTGCCTCATGTTGTACAATTATATTATCATGGTAGTGACTAGTTTTCCTGATTAAACATGATGGAAGGAAAGAATAAGTATAGTTCGACAGCTATTCAATTCATTTCAATTCAACTCGTTCTTGTGTAACCCAAAATCACAACAGTAGTTATCTCGGAAGACTTTGCAAAACCGTTGAATTCGCCAACACAGACCAGAGAATAAAACAGTTCAAACACAAGATGCCGCCCGATGCAGGACTGAGGCTGTAGAACAAGGACCAAGGCCACGCGATGCAGGACTGAGGCTGTAGAACGAGGACCAAGGCCACGCGATGCAGGACTGAGGCTGTAGAACGAGGACCAAGGCCACGCGATGCAGGACTGAGGCTGTAGAACGAGGACCAAGGCCACGCGATGCAGGACTGAGGCTGTAGAACGAGGACCAAGGCCACGCGATGCAGGACTGAGGCTGTAGAACGAGGACCAAGGCCACGCGATGCAGGACTGAGGCTGTAGAACGAGGACCAAGGCCACGCGATGCAGGACTGAGGCTGTAGAACGAGGACCAAGGCCACGCGATGCAGGACTGAGGCTGTAGAACGAGGACCAAGGCCACGCGATGCAGGACTGAGGCCGTAGAACGAGGACCAAGGCCACGCGATGCAGGACTGAGGCTGTAGAACGAGGACCAAGGCCACGCGATGCAGGACTGAGGCTGTAGAACGAGGACCAAGGCCACGCGGTGCAGGACTGAGGCTGTAGAACGAGGACCAAGGCCACGCGATGCAGGACTGAGGCTGTAGAACGAGGACCAAGGCCACGCGATGCAGGACTGAGGCTGTAGAACGAGGACCAAGGCCACGCGATGCAGGACTGAGGCTGTAGAACGAGGACCAAGGCCACGCGATGCAGGACTGAGGCTGTAGAACGAGGACCAAGGCCACGCGATGCAGGACTGAGGCTGTAGAACGAGGACCAAGGCCACGCGATGCAGGACTGAGGCTGTAGAACGAGGACCAAGGCCACGCGATGCAGGACTGAGGCTGTAGAACGAGGACCAAGGCCACGCGATGCAGGACTGAGGCTGTAGAACGAGGACCAAGGCCACGCGATGCAGGACTGAGGCCGTAGAACGAGGACCAAGGCCACGCGATGCAGGACTGAGGCCGTAGAACGAGGACCAAGGCCACGCGATGCAGGACTGAGGCCGTAGAACGAGGACCAAGGCCACGCGATGCAGGACTGAGGCTGTAGAACGAGGACCAAGGCCACGCGATGCCGGACTGAGGCTGTAGAACGAGGACCAAGGCCACGCGATGCAGGACTGAGGCTGTAGAACGAGGACCAAGGCCACGCGATGCAGGACTGAGGCTGTAGAACGAGGACCAAGGCCACGCGATGCAGGACTGAGGCTGTAGAACGAGGACCAAGGCCACGCGATGCAGGACTGAGGCTGTAGAACGAGGACCAAGGCCACGCGATGCAGGACTGAGGCTGTAGAACGAGGACCAAGGCCACGCGATGCAGGACTGAGGCTGTAGAACGAGGACCAAGGCCACGCGATGCAGGACTGAGGCTGTAGAACGAGGACCAAGGCCACGCGATGCAGGACTGAGGCTGTAGAACGAGGACCAAGGCCACGCGATGCAGGACTGAGGCTGTAGAACGAGGACCAAGGCCACGTGATGCAGGACTGAGGCTGTAGAACGAGGACCAAGGCCACGCGATGCAGGACTGAGGCCGTAGAACGAGGACCAAGGCCACGCGATGCAGGACTGAGGCTGTAGAACGAGGACCAAGGCCACGCGATGCAGGACTGAGGCTGTAGAACGAGGACCAAGGCCACGCGATGCAGGACTGAGGCTGTAGAACGAGGACCAAGGCCACGCGATGCAGGACTGAGGCTGTAGAACGAGGACCAAGGCCACGCGATGCAGGACTGAGGCTGTAGAACGAGGACCAAGGCCACGCGATGCAGGACTGAGGCTGTAGAACGAGGACCAAGGCCACGTGATGCAGGACTGAGGCTGTAGAACGAGGACCAAGGCCACGCGATGCAGGACTGAGGCCGTAGAACGAGGACCAAGGCCACGCGATGCAGGACTGAGGCTGTAGAACGAGGACCAAGGCCACGCGATGCAGGACTGAGGCTGTAGAACGAGGACCAAGGCCACGCGATGCAGGACTGAGGCTGTAGAACGAGGACCAAGGCCACGCGATGCAGGACTGAGGCTGTAGAACGAGGACCAAGGCCACGCGATGCAGGACTGAGGCTGTAGAACGAGGACCAAGGCCACGCGATGCAGGACTGAGGCTGTAGAACGAGGACCAAGGCCACGCGATGCAGGACTGAGGCTGTAGAACGAGGACCAAGGCCACGCGATGCAGGACTGAGGCTGTAGAACGAGGACCAAGGCCACGCGATGCAGGACCGAGGCTGTAGAACAAGGACCAAGGCCACGCGATGCAGGACTGAGGCTGTAGAACAAGGACCAAGGCCACGCGATGCAGGACTGAGGCCGTAGAACGAGGACCAAGGCCACGCGATGCAGGACTGAGGCTGTAGAACGAGGACCAAGGCCACGCGGTGCCGGACTGAGGCTGTAGAACGAGGACCAAGGCCACGCGATGCAGGACTGAGGCTGTAGAACGAGGACCAAGGCCACGCGATGCAGGACTGAGGCCGTAGAACGAGGACCAAGGCCACGCGATGCAGGACTGAGGCTGTAGAACGAGGACCAAGGCCACGCGATGCAGGACTGAGGCTGTAGAACGAGGACCAAGGCCACGCGATGCAGGCTGAGGCCGTAGAACGAGGACCAAGGCCACGCGATGCAGGACTGAGGCTGTAGAACGAGGACCAAGGCCACGCGCTGCAGGACTGAGGCCGTAGAACGAGGACCAAGGCCACGCGATGCAGGACTCAGGCTGTAGAACGAGGACCAAGGCCACGCGATGCAGGACTGAGGTTGTAGAACGAGGACCAAGGCCACGCGATGCAGGACTGAGGCTGTAGAACGAGGACCAAGGCCACGCGATGCAGGACTGAGGCTGTAGAACGAGGACCAAGGCCACGCGATGCAGGACTGAGGCGGTAGAACGAGGACCAAGGCCACGCGATGCAGGACTGAGGCTGTAGAACGAGGACCAAGGCCACGCGATGCAGGACTGAGGCTGTAGAACGAGGACCAAGGCCACGCGATGCAGGACTGAGGCTGTAGAACGAGGACCAAGGCCACGCGATGCAGGACTGAGGCTGTAGAACGAGGACCAAGGCCACGCGATGCAGGACTGAGGCTGTAGAACGAGGACCAAGGCCACGCGATGCAGGACTGAGGCTGTAGAACGAGGACCAAGGCCACGCGATGCAGGACTGAGGCTGTAGAACGAGGACCAAGGCCACGCGATGCAGGACTGAGGCTGTAGAACGAGGACCAAGGCCACGCGATGCAGGACTGAGGCTGTAGAACGAGGACCAAGGCCACGCGATGCAGGACTGAGGCTGTAGAACGAGGACCAAGGCCACGCGATGCAGGACTGAGGCTGTAGAACGAGGACCAAGGCCACGCGATGCAGGACTGAGGCTGTAGAACGAGGACCAAGGCCACGCGATGCAGGACTGAGGCTGTAGAACGAGGACCAAGGCCACGCGATGCAGGACTGAGGCTGTAGAACGAGGACCAAGGCCACGCGATGCAGGACTGAGGCTGTAGAACGAGGACCAAGGCCACGCGATGCAGGACTGAGGCTGTAGAACAAGGACCAAGGCCACGCGATGCAGGACTGAGGCCGTAGAACGAGGACCAAGGCCACGCGATGCAGGACTGAGGCTGTAGAACGAGGACCAAGGCCACGCGGTGCCGGACTGAGGCTGTAGAACGAGGACCAAGGCCACGCGATGCAGGACTGAGGCTGTGGAACAAGGACCAAGGCCACGCGATGCAGGACTGAGGCTGTAGAACGAGGACCAAGGCCACGCGATGCAGGACTGAGGCTGTAGAACGAGGACCAAGGCCACGCGATGCAGGACTGAGGCTGTAGAACGAGGACCAAGGCCACGCGATGCAGGACTGAGGCTGTAGAACGAGGACCAAGGCCACGCGATGCAGGACTGAGGCTGTAGAACGAGGACCAAGGCCACGCGATGCAGGACTGAGGCTGTAGAACGTGGACCAAGGCCACGCGATGCAGGACTGAGGCTGTAGAACGAGGACCAAGGCCACGCAATGCAGGACTGAGGCTGTAGAACGAGGACCAAGGCCACGCGATGCAGGACTGAGGCCGTAGAACGAGGACCAAGGCCACGCGATGCAGGACTGAGGCTGTAGAACGAGGACCAAGGCCACGCGATGCAGGACTGAGGCTGTAGAACGAGGACCAAGGCCACGCGATGCAGGATGAGGCGTTGAGGCGAGAACGAGGACCAAGGCCACGCGATGCAGGACTGAGGCTGTAGAACGAGGACCAAGGCCACGCGATGCAGGACTGAGGCCGTAGAACGAGGACCAAGGCCACGCGATGCAGGACTCAGGCTGTAGAACGAGGACCAAGGCCACGCGATGCAGGACTGAGGCTGTAGAACGAGGACCAAGGCCACGCGATGCAGGACTGAGGCTGTAGAACGAGGACCAAGGCCACGCGATGCAGGACTGAGGCTGTAGAACGAGAGCCAAGGCCACGCGATGCAGGACTGAGGCGGTAGAACGAGGACCAAGGCCACGCGATGCAGGACTGAGGCTGTAGAACGAGGACCAAGGCCACGCGATGCAGGACTGAGGCTGTAGAACGAGGACCAAGGCCACGCGATGCAGGACTGAGGCTGTAGAACGAGGACCAAGGCCACGCGATGCAGGACTGAGGCTGTAGAACGAGGACCAAGGCCACGCGATGCAGGACTGAGGCTGTAGAACAAGGACCAAGGCCACGCGATGCAGGACTGAGGCTGTAGAACAAGGACCAAGGCCACGCGATGCAGGACTGAGGCGGTAGAACGAGGACCAAGGCCACGCGATGCAGGACTGAGGCTGTAGAACGAGGACCAAGGCCACGCGATGCAGGACTGAGGCTGTAGAACGAGGACCAAGGCCACGCGATGCAGGACTGAGGCTGTAGAACGAGGACCAAGGCCACGCGATGCAGGACTGAGGCTGTAGAACGAGGACCAAGGCCACGCGATGCAGGACTGAGGCTGTAGAACAAGGACCAAGGCCACGCGATGCAGGACTGAGGCTGTAGAACGAGGACCAAGGCCACGCGATGCAGGACTGAGGCCGTAGAACGAGGACCAAGGCCACGCGATGCAGGACTGAGGCTGTAGAACGAGGACCAAGGCCACGCGATGCCGGACTGAGGCTGTAGAACGAGGACCAAGGCCACGCGATGCAGGACTGAGGCTGTAGAACGAGGACCAAGGCCACGCGATGCAGGACTGAGGCTGTAGAACGAGGACCAAGGCCACGCGATGCAGGACTGAGGCTGTAGAACGAGGACCAAGGCCACGCGATGCAGGACTGAGGCTGTAGAACGAGGACCAAGGCCACGCGATGCAGGACTGAGGCTGTAGAACGAGGACCAAGGCCACGCGATGCAGGACTGAGGCTGTAGAACGAGGACCAAGGCCACGCGATGCAGGACTGAGGCTGTAGAACGAGGACCAAGGCCACGCGATGCAGGACTGAGGCTGTAGAACGAGGACCAAGGCCACGCGATGCAGGACTGAGGCTGTAGAACGAGGACCAAGGCCACGCGATGCAGGACTGAGGCTGTAGAACGAGGACCAAGGCCACGCGATGCAGGACTGAGGCTGTAGAACGAGGACCAAGGCCACGCGATGCAGGACTGAGGCTGTAGAACGAGGACCAAGGCCACGCGATGCAGGACTGAGGCTGTAGAACGAGGACCAAGGTCACGCGATGCAGGACTGAGGCTGTAGAACGAGGACCAAGGCCACGCGATGCAGGACTGAGGCCGTAGAACGAGGACCAAGGCCACGCGATGCAGGACTGAGGCCGTAGAACGAGGACCAAGGCCACGCGATGCAGGACTGAGGCTGTAGAACGAGGACCAAGGCCACGCGATGCCGGACTGAGGCTGTAGAACGAGGACCAAGGCCACGCGATGCAGGACTGAGGCTGTAGAAAGAGGACCAAGGCCACGCGATGCAGGACTGAGGCTGTAGAACGAGGACCAAGGCCACGCGATGCAGGACTGAGGCTGTAGAACGAGGACCAAGGCCACGCGATGCAGGACTGAGGCTGTAGAACGAGGACCAAGGCCACGCGATGCAGGACTGAGGCTGTAGAACGAGGACCAAGGCCACGCGATGCAGGACTGAGGCTGTAGAACGAGGACCAAGGCCACGCGATGCAGGACTGAGGCTGTAGAACGAGGACCAAGGCCACGCGATGCAGGACTGAGGCTGTAGAACGAGGACCAAGGCCACGCGATGCAGGACTGAGGCTGTAGAACGAGGACCAAGGCCACGCGATGCAGGACTGAGGCCGTAGAACGAGGACCAAGGCCACGCGATGCAGGACTGAGGCTGTAGAACGAGGACCAAGGCCACGCGATGCAGGACTGAGGCTGTAGAACGAGGACCAAGGCCACGCGATGCAGGACTGAGGCCGTAGAACGAGGACCAAGGCCACGCGATGCAGGACTGAGGCTGTAGAACGAGGACCAAGGCCACGCGATGCAGGACTGAGGCCGTAGAACGAGGACCAAGGCCACGCGATGCAGGACTCAGGCTGTAGAACGAGGACCAAGGCCACGCGATGCAGGACTGAGGCTGTAGAACGAGGACCAAGGCCACGCGATGCAGGACTGAGGCTGTAGAACGAGGACCAAGGCCACGCGATGCAGGACTGAGGCTGTAGAACGAGGACCAAGGCCACGCGATGCAGGACTGAGGCGGTAGAACGAGGACCAAGGCCACGCGATGCAGGACTGAGGCTGTAGAACGAGGACCAAGGCCACGCGATGCAGGACTGAGGCTGTAGAACGAGGACCAAGGCCACGCGATGCAGGACTGAGGCTGTAGAACGAGGACCAAGGCCACGCGATGCAGGACTGAGGCTGTAGAACGAGGACCAAGGCCACGCGATGCAGGACTGAGGCTGTAGAACGAGGACCAAGGCCACGCGATGCAGGACTGAGGCTGTAGAACGAGGACCAAGGCCACGCGATGCAGGACTGAGGCTGTAGAACGAGGACCAAGGCCACGCGATGCAGGACTGAGGCTGTAGAACGAGGACCAAGGCCACGCGATGCAGGACTGAGGCTGTAGAACGAGGACCAAGGCCACGCGATGCAGGACTGAGGCTGTAGAACGAGGACCAAGGCCACGCGATGCAGGACTGAGGCTGTAGAACGAGGACCAAGGCCACGCGATGCAGGACTGAGGCTGTAGAACGAGGACCAAGGCCACGCGATGCAGGACTGAGGCTGTAGAACGAGGACCAAGGCCACGCGATGCAGGACTGAGGCGGTAGAACAAGGACCAAGGCCACGCGATGCAGGACTGAGGCTGTAGAACAAGGACCAAGGCCACGCGATGCAGGACTGAGGCTGTAGAACGAGGACCAAGGCCACGCGATGCAGGACTGAGGCTGTAGAACGAGGACCAAGGCCACGCGATGCAGGACTGAGGCTGTAGAACGAGGACCAAGGCCACGCGATGCAGGACTGAGGCTGTAGAACGAGGACCAAGGCCACGCGATGCAGGACTGAGGCTGTAGAACGAGGACCAAGGCCACGCGATGCAGGACTGAGGCTGTAGAACGTGGACCAAGGCCACGCGATGCAGGACTGAGGCTGTAGAACGAGGACCAAGGCCACGCAATGCAGGACTGAGGCTGTAGAACGAGGACCAAGGCCACGCGGTGCAGGACTGAGGCCGTAGAACGAGGACCAAGGCCACGCAATGCAGGACTGAGGCTGTAGAACGAGGACCAAGGCCACGCGATGCAGGACTGAGGCTGTAGAACGAGGACCAAGGCCACGCGATGCAGGATTGAGGCCGTAGAACGAGGACCAAGGCCACGCGATGCAGGACTGAGGCTGTAGAACGAGGACCAAGGCCACGCGATGCAGGACTGAGGCCGTAGAACGAGGACCAAGGCCACGCGATGCAGGACTCAGGCTGTAGAACGAGGACCAAGGCCACGCGATGCAGGACTGAGGCTGTAGAACGAGGACCAAGGCCACGCGATGCAGGACTGAGGCTGTAGAACGAGGACCAAGGCCACGCGATGCAGGACTGAGGCTGTAGAACGAGAGCCAAGGCCACGCGATGCAGGACTGAGGCGGTAGAACGAGGACCAAGGCCACGCGATGCAGGACTGAGGCTGTAGAACGAGGACCAAGGCCACGCGATGCAGGACTGAGGCTGTAGAACGAGGACCAAGGCCACGCGATGCAGGACTGAGGCTGTAGAACGAGGACCAAGGCCACGCGATGCAGGACTGAGGCTGTAGAACGAGGACCAAGGCCACGCGATGCAGGACTGAGGCTGTAGAACAAGGACCAAGGCCACGCGATGCAGGACTGAGGCTGTAGAACAAGGACCAAGGCCACGCGATGCAGGACTGAGGCGGTAGAACGAGGACCAAGGCCACGCGATGCAGGACTGAGGCTGTAGAACGAGGACCAAGGCCACGCGATGCAGGACTGAGGCTGTAGAACGAGGACCAAGGCCACGCGATGCAGGACTGAGGCTGTAGAACGAGGACCAAGGCCACGCGATGCAGGACTGAGGCTGTAGAACGAGGACCAAGGCCACGCGATGCAGGACTGAGGCTGTAGAACAAGGACCAAGGCCACGCGATGCAGGACTGAGGCTGTAGAACGAGGACCAAGGCCACGCGATGCAGGACTGAGGCTGTAGAACGAGGACCAAGGCCACGCGATGCAGGACTGAGGCTGTAGAACGAGGACCAAGGCCACGCGATGCAGGACTGAGGCTGTAGAACGAGAACCAAGGCCACGCGATGCAGGACTGAGGCTGTAGAACGAGGACCAAGGCCACGCGATGCAGGACTGAGGCCGTAGAACCAGGACCAAGGCCACGCGATGCAGGACTGAGGCCGTAGAACGAGGACCAAGGCCACGCGATGCAGGACTGAGGCCGTAGAACGAGGACCAAGGCCACGCGATGCAGGACTGAGGCTGTAGAACGAGGACCAAGGCCACGCGATGCAGGACTGAGGCTGTAGAACGAGGACCAAGGCCACGCGATGCAGGACTGAGGCTGTAGAACGAGGACCAAGGCCACGCCATGCAGGACTGAGGCTGTAGAACGAGGACCAAGGCCACGCCATGCAGGACTGTGCAGCATATTCCAATTACACCTTGAGATGGAGCTCTTGCAAGCGCTGACTTTATTTATTTACTTAATTGCGCAATCTACTTCCTGCTCAAAGGGAGAGGGCTGCAGCAAAAGGTGTATAAGGCCCTCCAGTATAAGTGCATACAATAAAATGCTCAGTCTCAATAGCACAAAGGGAAAACAGCGCACGAGGGACCAGACCAGCAAGGGATTAACTGCACACACTGAATGACGTGTCAACTGCACTTTCTTAGATGAACATTTTTGAACAGGCTGCTCAGGAAACAGTTCAAATAACAAAACCAATAGTAGAATCCGGTGCTCTTTGAGGATCAGTGGGAAAAGAGAGAGGCGCTCTGGTTTAAAGACTTACTTACTTACTTAGGGACATGGCAATACGTCTCGACCCCTCTCGGATCTTCATCAGGGCAAATGACAGTCACATGAATTCAAAACTACTACAACAAATGACTACTGTTGTGTAGGGTGTGTAAAAGTGTGGGGTTAGAGAGTGTTTTGGCTCGTGTGTTGTCGGAGTGTGTGTGTGTGTGTGTGAGCTATGCTTTGTCTGTCTTATATCATCTGTGTGTTGTAATACTGTATGTACTGCCCATATTTGTGTTTTTGAATTCTACTGCACGATGCTGTTATAGCATTGTACTGTGTGGCATGTGTGATAGGGGCTGGAATCAAGTAAACATTTGCCTCATCCAACCCCTTTTAAAACTATGTACTTGTCATTTGTTTGTTTATCAATGCATGTGAAATAATCAAAATATGTGTATAGTAAGTAAATAAGTAAGTAATGTTTATTTATATAGCACATTTTACAGACCAGGGTCACCCAAAGCGCTTTACAATGTTCAGAGTTCACAGTATACAGTAAGAAAAGCGAAAATCAGGAGCACATATATCGATACACGGCCAAAACACAAACAAAACACCAGCAAGACGGTGTAATGGGGGTTCCTTGTCGACCACCAGCAGTTCAGAAAAAAAACAATCACAAAGTCTCAGGCAGGGAGGGGCACTGACCACGGCTTTAATCAAGACACTGTGGATGATAAAGAGGGCCCTTACCACGCACAAATCGAACACACTCACACGCATATATTGGTATGGTGAATTATACGACCGCCGGGAGAGAGCAAAGGACATAAACCGCAATGCTGCTGGAATTGATGGAGTAGAGTTGAGTCACACACCAGCGTCACACACGCACACAGCAACACATTCTGATTGCCGACTCACTGACATTTAATCCCGTGCCCCTCGCCGTGCCGACATGATTTTCCGTGGCAAGGTAATTAGGCAAGTTGGAAACCTGTAGACTTTTCTCTTTTTTTTCCCAACGCGCAAACATACACACTCACACACTAGAGAATTTGAATTAATATGGCCGGTTTATGGCTTTATCTTGAGAACGCTTTTCATTAACAGTGATGAAAAGACCAGAGCTGACCCCGGGCACTGAGTGTTAAATCAACAGTAGTTATGCAGCCAATTAAAGCTTTTGTCTGGAGAAAAGTCTGGCTCTCGCTGTTATGGCCTCACTAGTGCGACACATGGACTTGTTCTTGTCCATGTTTGTGTAGAAAGAACATGGAGTACTTGATTCTTGGGGGAACAAATTAAATAACAATAAAAGAATTCTGAATGTTGGTCGTGGTTAACATACAAGATATTTCAATTGTAAATTATGGAATATTTTTCAGGATTTTTTTTGCCGACATTTTATGATGTACGAAAAAAATGTCCTTAATATTGTTCGAGAGAATACATATGGAGTTAGCAGATGGCATCACCTCACTGTCTCACCACCAATGGACCAGCGGGATGTTTTTGGCATAGTACACAGAATGATCTTTGTATTGTTTCTTTTGCTCAATGTTTAAACATAAAAATTATTACTGTATTCCAAATGTTTAGAACAGTTGAATTTACAAGTTTGTGTAAGCTCTCAGTTGTACAGAATAATTCAACCTTTCTTTGAGTTGAATTTACAGTTTCAGGATTTTTTATTTCAGCAGATTTTCTATCAGTTCGTCACTTGACAAGGTAATGTTTCTTAAAAAATCATTGCTCTTTAAAAAAAAACTTTAAAGTAATGTAATGAAGGATTGTAGGATTCTAAATACTTATCTGTTTTTGTGTAAAGGCCATTGATTGAGTATTAGACGTGGACTGAGCAGGTGCTGATGTCACCATAGTTTTAATGTGGAAAAGGCTGAACATACATTAGCAGGAGCAATTTCATTATGTGGCCATTTGTTCCGACACCGTGAGCTTTGCGGCGTCAAGGGGGCGAAATGTTGCAAAGACAATTGCCAAGGCCAGCTGGAGTTTCCCCCACAAATTGATTGTTCAAACCTTACGTCTTATATAAGATAAGATATCAAATATATTTACAAAGAAAATGTCAAATCCAAATACAAACGCCAGGACCAGAGAACGGATTTTTTTAAGCACAAACAGGTGAGAGTGACACAAACGATTACTGAGCACTGTAGTAATAATTGTCCATCTACACACAGTCTATGGTACAGGCCCAGAATCAGGGCTACAGAAACTTGTTGAACATCAGGCATTAGACAAACTTGAAACAATGGAACAAAGATGAATATCCCAAACATGAGAGAAAGCCTCAACATTACACTACTCTATGTTTTGGAGTAATTGCTGTTCAGTTTTCTAACCCACATATTTCCTGCTACAATCATCTCCTTCTATAACCCACCTGGAACAGTCAGCATACAAAAAATGACATGCCGTTGATCAGCCACTTTCATTAAGACTGAGTATGCATTTCTTTACCCTCAAACGTCTCGTCAACCTTTCCACACATCACTTTGATATGTGACGACATTTGACGAAAGCGGAAAAACTCAAACGACTGGAAAATAATGCAGGTCAATGAAGGTTAACAGCAGCCGACAATGGCTTCAATAACATTCATGGCCTAGACGCACACAAACGCACACAAACGCACACACACGCACACAAACGCACACATGGTACATTGACGATACACAACCATGACATTTCAGGGGTTAATCGTGTGTTCAAATGCCATATGCTTCCAGTCATTGGTCAACATTAGAGATCTTAAAGGGACAGTTGGTTGTGATTTGCATGAGACTGGCATTTGACACACTCAGAGGCATTCATTATTAATGGCTGCCATGGAATTTATCGCAGGGCAGCCTGGGTGGGGCAGGAGGGCCTGAACAGTGGGAAGAGGTCACAGGAGCTGCCATTAATAAATGTGCACTGACAAGAAGGGGAGGGGCCAGCATCAATGGTCTTACTGTATTGAGTAAATAATTAAGATTAGTAATTAAGATTACTGTAATGTAACTTGGTATTACACCTTAAACCAGTAATTTACACATTGTTCATATCCTGATAAATATATTCATATGGTATCCCTCAAATTGTGACTTGGGACTGTTGCTATGTTGGGAACCGTTTGTTGAACTGTATAATAATATGTATGTTAGTAACTTTTGCACACTGTCCTTAATAAATTAATTAAACTTAAACTCAAACACACAGAGGGTTCGTTGCAATGTTCTGGGGAAATATAAAAGTGTCTGTTATTGACTTATGATACAGCTAATGCTCCTTTTGTGAAAAGAGACTGAACCTTTTTAAAGACAAGCACTGTTAGCCCCGCCCATGCTCACCCACGCAGCTCCCTGATTGGTCAAAATTAATTAAAATCCTTGAGGGGCCTTTGGTTTAATTATTCTCCTCCATCTAATATTTTTGGTCTTAATTAAGGCCAAGGGGAGAAACTATTGTGGATAAACTATTGTGGATAAAAGTCGTATGAACAAGAATATACATTATTATAAAACAGAAGTTGCTGATATCACCTCTAATGGATGTCCAAACAATAAAATATAAGACGATCGTACCAAGGTTTTGTCTATTTCTATAATCCACCTTAAAATGTGAAACCAATCAATGAAATATTCATTTAATGCAAAGTGACATATGCCATTTATGAATGTCTTTGTTTTTTAAGCTGAGAGCCAATTATCACACCTGTAGTTAGGGTTAGAAAACTCAATTTGGATTATTTAAATACCGGTAACACAGCACAATGGTATTATTCATTTGATTTTTTTTGCAGCATTGATACTCAAATTAGCATCAAGTGTCTAATTTTGGATTCTGCAAAAGCTCTATAGCTCCTCCTTGTAGTTTGTCTAATATCACTAGTTAATTGGAACAAGATAAATGTATGGATTGAATGTTTAAAGGTATGAATGTAAATGAGAGAGTGAATGGATGTGGACGATCTGACGCCCCAGTGTTTTCGGCAACTCGCTTCCATCATCACCGGGTGTGAAGTGGTTGGAACAATATCTGAACTCTGAACATTGAAAAGCCTTAGTCTGGAAAAATGCGCTATAATAATAAAACATTACTTACTTATTATCGAAATATACATTCTTTACAGCTGTCTAAAAAGTGTCCTTAGATCACTCACTCAAGTTTTAATGTTTGTCGTGCATGACTAACTACGGTCTAATCTCAAGTTTTATTGATTGCCGCGGCTTTTATTAGCACATCAATAGTTCATGGAATTTGCCCGGCTGTCTTGTTCACATTACATTTTTGATTCAATAAATGGAACACAGTGCAAAGCACTAGAGTTTTCTCATGAATATGAAAGATAAACACGCATGGTTTACTGATTACAGCTCATGTTGAGACTATCCAGACTCCTCAAGCAGTCAGCTACTTAACTTAACGGGCGGCACAGTGGCTGAGTGGATAGCACTCTCGCCTCTCAGCAAGAAGGTCCTGGGTTCGAATCCCGGTCGGACCAGGGCCTTTCTGAGTGGAGTTTGCATGTTCTCCCCGTGTCTGCGTAGGTTTCCTCCGGGTACTCCGGTTTCCCCTACCACTAAAAACATGTCCAATAGTTCTAGCATGCGCCTCCTGTACTGGCGACCCCGCTCCCATCTCTGTGTGGAGTGAGAGACAAATGCCCAAAAATTAACAATTGTAAACCGCTTTGAGACTCAGATCTGCAGTGAAAAGGCGGTATATAAATAAAAACTTACTTACTTACTTACTTACTTAACTAGAGTGAAGGAAAAGGTCTTGTAAAATATAATATAAAAGTTTATTGGTATTCTTACATGAAGTGATATTGCTTACTCTGTTTTTTGATGATCCAACAAATCTAAGAATCTAAACATTGGTCATCCTGCTCCCTTTGGACCAATGGCTCCTGTGTGTTTGTTAATGTTGCATTTCCTGTGTACAGACGGTTTTATTCTTCGGTCTGCTGTTGACGAATCGATAACTTTGTACTTTGTAATTTTGTAGTCCTCCGAGATGACTGCAGTTGGGAATTAGGGCAATACAAACAAACACATTTTCAAGTTATTTCTTTTATGGATTGTGAGGATTTGATAGCTACTTGGCCTACGTGCCGGACAACTGCAAGACTCTACAAGGACTGACTGTGTAATGAAGCTGAATGCGCAGGTTCAGACTGAAAGACCGAGTGCCTGCCAGCCTCGAGCCTCAGCCAATCAAACAGCTCTGCCAGCCTCGAGCCTCAGCCAATCAAACAGCTCTGCCAGCCTCGAGCCTCAGCCAATCACACAGCCAGGCCAGCCTCCTGCCAACCCTCTCACAGCAAAGCGGGCAGTTTAAAAGGCAGCCACTTCCTGACAAGCAACGCTTCCTGAGGCTCTTAAACACCCACCACCTCCCCAACACCCCCTCTGGCTCTTGGCTCCCGCTCTGGCTCCCGCTCTGGCTCCCGCTCTAGGCTCCGGTTCCTGCTCCGCCTACGCCCCATTCACACCATACTCTAGCCACCACCAGTGATTGACCCCGGGGGATCTGAGATCATCTTCAGCTGCAATCGATCTCATTGCTGCAAGTGTCACTGCCGGGGTCAATGCGCCAAACAAATACATTATTTTATTGTATTAATCGTGTCTTTGGTCTCTTCAGATTGAATCCATGTTATGACTATGATGTGACTGTCTCTGTGTGACACGTACGTCTTTCCATGTGTGACGTGACAATGACTATATAAACTGTGTACTGCCTTTATTCTGTCTGAGAGAAAGAAACAATGGAAACCAATGGAACTTGAGAGAAACTTATATAAACTTCCAGAGTTTGGCGCACCACGATCCGTCTCTGTCTGCCTCATCCCTGACAGATTTGGTGGAGGATGTGCGGCTCAGTGTGCGCCATTCTCTGAATTGTTTTGAGGGACTTTCTTTTGTTTCTTTTTTTCAGCGTGTGGGAGCAACAGCAGTTATCTGGAAGCAGATGCTGAGAGAGGTTGCTTTTGGTTAGCTGTCTTGCTCCTTCACTTTCTCCGTTTTGCGTTTACATTTAATTTTTCCACGTTCTTCTTGGGGCTGGACTTGGAAAAAGCTGAAAAGATGTTGGGAGACCTCTCAAACAGTCCAGACAAAGACATTAAGGTAAGCAGACACCTGTTTTTTAATATGTAAAGTCTGCATAATTAGATACTAGCTAAATTTTGAGCTGTTCCAGCGGTTTCTGATGTTTCTTTCTCTCAGACCAAAATGGATTCAGTACAGTTATATATATAGTCATTGTCACGTCATACATTGAAAGACATACGTGTCACACAGAGACAGAGCAGATCATAGTCAAAACATGGATACACCATCAATCAATCAATCAATCAACTTTATTTGTATGGCGCCTTTCCAACACAAGGCCACTCAAAGCGCCTCACAACCCACATAATATCACACAAATCAGAGACATCAATAAATACATTAAAAACAGAATAAAATCACAAATAATGAAAAAAAAAAAAAAAAAAAAAACAACTTAAAATATTAAAAGCACACACGGGATTAAAATAATAAATAACCACAATGCATTAAAAAAAAAGAGTATGTATCAATAAAATCCTTCAGCCGTATGCACAGCTAAAAAGAACAGTTTTTAGCCCTGATTTAAAAATTGCCAGAGTAGATGCTAGCCTCACATCTTCAGGAAGATTGTTCCAGATTTTAGCTCCATAAATCTCAAACGCTGCCTCCCCATGTTTAGTTCTGACTCTTGGAACCAGTAAGAGGCTACCTCCTGTGCTCCTCAGAGTCCGGGCCGGTTCATATGGGACTAACAAGTCGCTTAAGTACCCTGGTGCGAGGCCATGGAGAGACTTGTAACAAGCAGTGCTGCTTTGAAGTCTATTCTCTGAGCCACAGGAAGCCAGTGCAGAGACCTGAGAACTGGACTAATGTGGTCATATTTCCTGGTCCTGGTCAGGACTCGAGCTGCAGCATTTTGGACATACTGCAGTTGTTTTACAGCCTGTTTGGAGAGACCTGTGAGCAGGCCATTGCAGTAGTCTAACCTACTGGAGACAAATGCATGGATGAGAATCTCCAGATCTGATTTAGACACTATGTTTCTAATTTTGGCAATGTTTTTCAGATGGTAAAATGCTGCTGATGTTACTGATTTGATATGACTGTTAAAATTTAAGTCTGAGTCCATTATAACTCCTAGGTTTCTGACCTTGCCTACAGGTTCCAGGGAGAGAGACTGGAGGTGACGAATAACGCTCTCTCTTTGTTTCTGAGGACCAAAGACAATCAATTCTGTTTTGTCTGCGTTTAGCTGAAGGAAGTTATTTTGCATCCAATCACTAATCTGTTGAGTACAGTGAAGGAGTGATTCCACTGGTCCATGTTCTCCTGCAGTAAGTGAGACATAAATTTGAGTGTCATCAGCGTAATTGTGGTAGGATACATTGTTGGAGCGTATTAACTGACCTAACGGCAGCATGTAAATATTGAACAGAAGAGGCCCCAGAATTGATCCCTGTGGCACTCCGCAGGTCAGAGCCATATGATCTGAGACACAGTTTCCTATCTGAACCAAGTATTTCCTGTCTTCTAGGTAAGACCTAAACCAACTTAGGGCAGTCCCAGTGACACCCACCCAGTGCTCTAGTCTCTGCATGAGGATCTCGTGGTCGACTGTGTCGAACGCAGCACTCAGATCCAACATTACTAAAACTGTGACTTTTCCTGTGTCGGTGTTAAGTCGGATGTCATTTGTAACCTTCACTAGTGCAGTCTCAGTGCTGTGATTGGCTCTAAAGCCGGACTGGAGCGCATCAAACGAACTATTAGTTACTAAGAATTCTGTAAGTTGTTGGTAAGCAACTTTTTCCAGAATTTTTCCCATAAACGGCAGATTTGAAATGGGGCGATAATTCTTAAGAACTGTGGCATCTAGACTCCTCTTTTTTAGGAGGGGTCTGATGACTGCCGTTTTCAGGGCCATTGGAAATGTTCCAGATGAGAAAGACATGTTCACTATTTGTGTGAGCAAAGGTAAAAGACTGCTCAAAACAGACTTAAAAAATTTAGTGGGTAGTACATCCAGGCTACATGTGGAGGAACTAAGGCTAGAGACAACATCTTGGACAGTTTCATTATCTGTTGGTGCAAAGTGCGATAGCTCAAACAGCCTCACCGGCTGTTGTAATGTTATTTCTGCCTTGGAGGTGATGGCGTTTTTGATGCTCTGAACCTTGTCATTGAAAAATTGTGCAAACTCATTACATTTAGATTCTGAAGCAAATTCGAATGGCAGCTGAACAGGGGGGTTTGTTAATCCGTTAACTGTTGAAAACATAAGTCGTAGATTATTATTGCAGCCATCAATGGTTTTAGAAAAATAAATTTCTCTTGTTCTACGTAGCACCCTGTTAAACTTGCACAACTCATTTTTGAAGATATCATGATCAACCTGGAGATTGGATTTTCGCCACTTCCGCTCGGCCCTACGGCACTCTCTCTTCTGTACCATGACTGAGTCCATTTTAGTCCAGGGGGCCTTTGGCTTATTTGTAATCATTTTAACCTTCACAGGAGCGATGATGTCCAGAACATTTATAACATTGGCGGTGACAGAGTTAAACAATTCGTCAACAGTAGAACACAATGTGTTCTCAAAGTTTATCAGAGTCCTTGTATAGTCTTGCAGTTGTCCTGCACGTAGGCCAAATAGCTATCTAGTCCTCACAGGATCATTATTCATTACATATTATTTTCAAACAATTATTCAGGCTCCTCACTAAAAATGTGCTCCCCATCTTTGTAGTTTTTAACAAACATAAATGTATATTTCGCTGCTTAATTTATTGTGAATTATTGAGGGGAATACCTACTTCATCTTTCATGCTTTGAAGTTAAGGCATTTTGACGTTATATATATATATACAGACGTCACTATGATCACAAAATGCTACATATACAAAACCACAAATAATATTTTTTCAGGACCACGCTCACAAAGCCCGCTCTCAGCCCAAAGCGTCAAATAGTGACTCACAAGTATGCAAAAGATAACATGTTTTGACGATTCAGACTTTCACAAGACTCTTCCAGCAGGAAAGAGTCTTAAGAAAAAATAAAGTACCCCAGCTTTATTAGCAGGCAGTAATGAAACCGCCACAGGGCTGTGTATTACTTGTATATTTTTAAAAAGACGTGTGACAGCTCTCTCTCTGTTATCGCTCGATTAACTTTGCTTCTCTGTGCTCTCTAATGGTCCTCATATCCTTCCTGATGGCACCTGCACCTTAAATCTGCTTTTACAAGACCTGCATTGCAACTATCCATGCTATACGCAGGTAAGGACATCGCACACACGCGCACGCACATTTGCAGGAAACAATTTGGCAGCTCAGTGGGCATATTGCTTCGCTTATGTGACAATATAGTGTAATAGCCATCTAACGCTCTCATCAAAAGCTGTAAACATAAGCCATATCCTTCCATATCCTCTCCAGTGGTTAAAGCCGCCATTGAAATTCATTACAGGGTTGAACTGAGGCAGAGCACAGACAAGATTCTTCTATAAAACTGGGTGTTGCAAAAGGGATAAGGCCTCGGTCAGGGTCTGATGCCAAGAGCTATTACTTGCGCTTAAAGATCCTATAATACGCTTTTTGACTTTTCTATGCTTTAAACATCAGTGCAGTGATATTTGACCTTCATGCAAATGCCCAAAGTATTTTTTCAATTATTCCCTTAAGCTTTAGTTAGAAAGCGATCTGCCTTTTTAGGTAGAACTACATTGTTTTCAGTTGCAGTGTAGACGCTTTGCACTTCAAATCCAGAGCGGGGTCGTTTTTGCGAATTGCTTGAGTGCGTCTCCGTAAAAAAAACGGGGCCTTAGGGTCCGATTCTGGATCGAGGACATAGGGCTCTCTGTGACAGATCGCCATATATTGTGAAAGGTTTATTCTCAGGTCTGTAATTACTGTGTACTGACGAAAGCAAAACAGTTAGCTTTCACATTGACTCGTTTACCAAATACAGCGTGAGGCTACGTCACCCTGCTGGTGGGGGAGGGGGTCAATTGTGGCACTATCAGCCTGCCCTATCCCCATGCTACCACCGGAAGGATGAGTAAAATGTGTTTTATTTGTTTTCTAAATAAGAAAATTACTGACTGTAACCACCGCCATACAATTGTAGAGAAGATCATTCAACCTGAGAAACAAGATGTCATAGTGGTACCATGATATTGTGGTAAACAGTGACCTATGTACTGCACAGGTGGACAAATGCAAGACAAAATAGTATTAATAACCTGGCCTTGTGGAGGTCTCAAGGACCACAGAGACTTTCGTTGCTATTTGGTGCCGAAGGTTTGGCCTTTTCTATGATGACGTAGATTTCCATATATAATGTATCTGTGTCTTTTGTTCTGCCTGAAATTAACGACCATTTTGTTTAATAAACCAGCCAGGAGTCTTTGTCGTAAAAAGATCCCGTTTTGCCTGAGTCTGATTCCTATGAATATCACGCTATTACATGGAGTTAAAATCAACTCCAGGTCTGTTGTAACATGGTTAAAAGCTCGAAAAAGGTATAACTAGCAGCAAATGGTTGATGTCAGCGTCATTATATTTTCATTTTTATAGCGATTAATCACACTAATATCATAGTTAACTCACAATAATCGCACATTTTTTTCTATTCCAAATGTCCCTTGATTTGGGCTGGTACCTGGAGATAGTGAACACGACTGCTTTTGTTTTCTCCAACGCCTGCTGTACCTTATGTCTTATGTATTCTCTCTGCTGAACCTAAAAAATAGATAAAAATGAACAGTGTTTTATCCTCTTTTTATCCTCTTATAAAACATTGGTCTATATCTGGGTCAAAGAAGACAAACCCCTGGAGGAGCCTTTGGTCTTGTGATGGGCTTTAACATTGAACAACACAGGTCAACAGGAAACCTCAGCACCACGGGGCTACAGCGTTCCCCCTAAAGCTACGAACACAGCATCAAAACTTAATGTCCACACCTAAACATCCAGGGAAACATGTCAGCTCGCTCCAACAACCTCAAAAAAAGACTTGTTAGACTTGTTTGTACAGTTCTTTTCTTCAGACAGACTTCAAACGAGCATGTAAGAGTCGAAAAGGGACAAGGGTAGAAGGAAAGCTGTCTCGGGAGAGAGCGGGGACTGGAAATGTCACGTATGCAGCTGAGAATATGGGATGGAGCTTTGGGCCACGTGCAAGTCGATGTTCATTAGTGGGAGCTTAGAGTGATAAAGGTGGATCAGCTGTGACACGCATATAGCCTGAGTCCTATGGTGAGAATTGAATAAATAAAGAAAAATACTCATGTAAAATGTATTGAAAACTGTAGTAAAGGGTAGTAAAAAAAAGTATGAATGTAAGAGGTTACTTTTGCAGAAGTGCCAAAAGTATGTGTGTGATACTAGCTTCATAGAGAAATATCACTGTTTAATTAAGAAATATTAGACAATAAATTAAATAATAACAGAAAAAAATATTTTCAGTAGAATAAAAATGGTGCAAGATTCCGATTCAGAAAAAACTAAAACTAAAAACTAATGGGCCAAACATTGTGCTCTACTGGAGCTATCCAAAATGGCCGCAAGTGGTCCCGCCCACAAGAAAATTGTGAAAAAACGCATCTGTGCATGCGTCAGCCGGAGCAGCTCCATTCATTTAAACGAGAGACTTCAAAAACTCACAGCGAGTAAACTAGAGTGGACCAAAACACCCCTCAGCGTTGACACACATGTGGAACGGAGCTTTGGGCCAAGAGCCAACTTTTGGTCCATCCTGTAAAGACGTTTTTGAGAGGTCTGCCAATGCTATATGTTAGCATTGGCTAATTCTTCTTCTGGGTCCAAACCCATCGGCCCGGGGTGGTATTGCAGCATGCCCCCACTGTATAGTACCCAGTGTGGCCCAGACAGAGCAAAAAGGCCACCAGAAGGAGGAGACAAATATGTTTTTGTAAATTTAAAATTACCAGCTGCAAACCCATTTATGGCCAATACTATGGCCAGAAAACTTCTCTGTGTGACTTATTGCAAAAAAACATCCGAGTTGCCGATGCGAACTGAGAGAACTATGTTGTAACATGGTTTTTCGTCTCAAAAAAGTGGA
This sequence comes from Knipowitschia caucasica, assembly GCA_964034765.1. Taxonomy (NCBI): domain Eukaryota; kingdom Metazoa; phylum Chordata; class Actinopteri; order Gobiiformes; family Gobiidae; genus Knipowitschia; species Knipowitschia caucasica. The sequence continues at coordinate 3,823,570 of OZ035832.1, forward strand.
TTTTGCATAATATGTCTCCTGTAAAGAGTTGCCAAATGTGTTTTCATGTTAATTCACAGGTGTTTTATGATGTCTTTGTTACTATTTCCCAAATGAAAGCTGTGACTGGGGGGCTGTTTATCCAATCACAAAGTGTAAACAAAACCCTGATGTGCAATCAAAGCCATTCAAATGTTTTGGTGGATGTTACACCTGTCTGACCAGCAGGGGGCAGACCTCCCACTGTAGGTCATCACTTCCAAAAGTTACAGATGAAACATTTACTGACACATGCTGCATTTTATTCAAATACTCTGATTATTACAAATTTTGCCTCTTCCCACTGGAGAGAATAAGAATGTGCTGTTCCTGTCATGCTGTGGATTGGTACTATTTGTTACTGTTTTATTTTGACATCAGTTCTCCCATGGCTTCATTTTATGCTTTATTTCGTGTCCCATTCCCCTGTCTGTCTGCCCCGCCCTAATGTGATAACCTATGTCTCTGTGTCTACATACCCTGGTCCATTGTCTATGCCTCCATCTGTGTTTTTTGCCCAGATTCCTGTGTTTTCACCTCATGGCACTTCCCATTTTGTTCAAACAGGACAATAAACAATGGGGCCGTATCCGTCTCTGTATCATTACTGTGCAAATGTGTCTGCAGTTATACATAAACGTAATTGCCCTCAAGACTAATTATCTAATCTAAAGTGTGTAAATGGGTTTAAATTTGTGTAGTGTAGCCACTGGAGTGGATTGGCAACGATCACCAGTCCACACAAGTTTCATTTTCTCTCACTTTCAACCTACTTCTATAAATAAAAATGTGAATTGAGTCAATTTTCAGGTTTCTCATTCTTTTCAAAGGATGTAAGCTGCTTGCAAGACTGTGCAACACCACTCACGTACCATAGTGCAGTGATTATGAAGTCACTCTCAGAGGTGGTGGAAACTGGGGAGTTGTTTTGTACATATGTGGAAACAAGCGACTGAGGAGAGAGGAGAGGGGAGAGAGGGGAGAGGGGAGAGAGGGGAGAGGAGAGGGGAGAGAGGAGAGGGGAGAGGGGAGAGGGGAGAGGAGAGGGGAGAGAGGAGAGAGGAGAGGGGAGAGGGGAGAGGGGAGATGAGAGGGGAGAGAGGAGAGGAGAGGGGAGAGGGGAGAGGGGAGAGAGGAGAGAGGAGAGGAGAGGGAGAAGGGAGAGAGGAGAGAGGAGAGAGGAGAGGAGAGGGGAGAGAAGGGAGAGAGGAGAGAGGAGAGGGGAGAGGGGAGAGGGGAGAGGAGAGGGGAGAGAGGAGAGGAGAGGGGAGAGGGGAGAGGAGAGGGGAGAGGGGAGAGGGGAGAGAGGAGAGAGGAGAGGAGAGGGGAGAAGGGAGAGAGGAGAGAGGAAAGGAGAGGGGAGAAGGGAGAGAGGAGAGAGGAGAGGGGAGAGGGGAGAGGGGAGAGGAGAGGAGAGAGAGGAGAGGAGAGGGGAGAGGAGAGGAGAGAGGGGAGAGAGGAGAGAGGAGAGGAGAGGGGAGAAGGGAGAGAGGAGAGGGAAGAGAGGAGAAGGGAGAGAGGAGAGAGGAGAGGGGAGAGGGGAGAGGAGAGGGGAGAGAGGAGAGAGGAGAGGGGAGAGGGGAGAGGGGAGAGGAGAGGGGAGAGAGGAGAGGAGAGGGGAGAGGAGAGGGGAGAGAGGAGAGAGGAGAGAGGAGAGGAGAGGGGAGAAGGGAGAGAGGAGAGAGGAGAGGGGAGAGGGGAGAGGGGAGAGGAGAGGGGAGAGAGGAGAGAGGAGAGGAGAGGTGAGAAGGGAGAGAGGAGAGGGGAGAGGGGAGAGAGGAGAGAGGAGAGAGGAGAGGGAGAGGGGAGAGGGGAGAGGGGAGAGGGGAGAGGGGAGAGGAGGAGAGGGGAGAGGGGAGAGGGGAGAGGGGAGAGAGGAGAGGAGAGGGGAGAAGGGAGAGAGGAGAGAGAGGAGAGGGGAGAGAGGGGAGAGGAGAGGGGAGAAGGGAGAGAGGAGAGAGAGGAGAGGGGAGAGAGGAGAGGGGGGAGAGGGGAGAGAGAGGAGAGGGGAGAGAGAGGAGAGGGGAGAGAGGAGAGAGGAGAGAGGAGAGGGGAGAGGGGAGAAGGGAGAGAGGAGAGGGAAGAGAGGAGAAGGGAGAAAGGAGAGAGGAGAGAGGAGAAGGGAGAAGGGAGAGAGGAGAGAGGAGAGGGAAGAGAGGAGAGGGGAGGGGGAGAGAGGAGAGGGGAGAAGGGAGAGAGGAGAGAGAGGAGAGAGAGGAGAGGGGAGAGAGGGGAGAGGAGAGGAGAGGGGAGAAGGGAGAGAGGAGAGGGAAAGAGAGGAGAAGGGAGAAGGGAGAGTGGAGAGAGGAGAGGGAAGAGAGGAGAAAGGAGAGAGGAGAGAGGAGAGAGGAGAAGGGAGAAGGGAGAGAGGAGAGAGGAGAGGGAAGAGAGGAGAGGGGAGGGGAGAGAGGAGAGGGGAGAAGGGAGAGAGGAGAGAGAGGAGAGGGGAGAGAGGGGAGAGGAGAGAGGAGAGGAGAGGGGAGAGAGGAGAGAGGAGAGAGGAGAGAGGAGAGGAGAGGGGAGAAGGGAGAGAGGAGAGAGGAGAGGGGAGAAGGGAGAGAGGAGAGGAGAGGGGAGAAGGGAGAGAGGAGAGGGAAGAGAGGAGAAGGGAGAAGGGAGAGTGGAGAGAGGAGAGGGAAGAGAGGAGAAAGGAGAGAGGAGAGAGGAGAGAGGAGAAGGGAGAAGGGAGAGAGGAGAGAGGAGAGGGAAGAGAGGAGAGGGGAGGGGAGAGAGGAGAGGGGAGAAGGGAGAGAGGAGAGAGAGGAGAGGGGAGAGAGGGGAGAGGAGAGAGGAGAGGAGAGGGGAGAGAGGAGAGAGGAGAGAGGAGAGGAGAGGGGAGAAGGGAGAGAGGAGAGAGGAGAGAGAGGAGGGAGAAGGGAGAGAGGAGAGAGGAGAGGAGAGGGGAGGGGAGAGAGGAGAGGAGAGGGGAGAGGGGCGAGGGGAGAGGAGAGGGGGGGAGAGAGGAGAGGAGAGGGGAGAGGAGAGGGGAGAGAGGAGAGAGGAGAGAGGAGAGGAGAGGGGAGAAGGGAGAAGGAGAGAGGAGAGAGGAGAGGGGAGAGGGGAGAGGGGAGAGGAGAGGGGAGAGAGGAGAGAGGAGAGGAGAGGGGAGAAGGGAGAGAGGAGAGGGGAGAGGGGAGAGAGGAGAGAGGAGAGAGGAGAGGAGAGGGGAGAGAGGAGAGAGGAGAGGAGAGGGGAGAAGGGGAGAGAGGAGAGAGGAGAGAGGAGAAGGGAGAAGGGAGAGAGGAGAGAGGAGAGGAGAGGGGAGGGGAGAGAGGAGAGGAGAGGGGAGAGGGGAGAGGGGAGAGGAGAGGGGGAGAGGAGAGGAGAGGAGAGGGGAGAGGAGAGGGGAGAGAGGAGAGAGGAGAGAGGAGAGGAGAGGGGAGAAGAGAGAGGAGAGAGAGAGGAGAGGGGAGAGGGGAGAGGGGAGAGGAGAGGGGAGAGAGGAGAGAGGAGAGGAGAGGGGAGAAGGGAGAGAGGAGAGGGGAGAGGGGAGAGAGGGAGAGAGGAGAGAGGAGAGGGGGAGGGGGGAGAGGGGAGAGGGGAGAGAGGGGAGAGGGGAGAGGGGAGAGGGAGAGAGGAGAGGGGAGAGGGGAGAGGGGAGAGAGGAGAGGAGAGGGGAGAAGGGAGAGAGGAGAGAGAGGAGAGGGGAGAGAGGGGAGAGGAGAGGGGAGAAGGGGAGAGAGAGGAGAGGGGGAGAGGAGGGAGAGGGGAGAGGGGAGAGAGAGGAGAGGGGAGAGAGGAGAGGGGAGAGGGGAGAGAGGAGAGAGGAGAGAGGAGAGGGGAGAGGGGAGAAGGGAGAGAGGAGAGGGAAGAGAGGAGAAGGGAGAAAGGAGAGAGGAGAGAGGAGAAGGGAGAGAGGAGAGAGGAGAGGGAAGAGAGGAGAGGGGAGGGGAGAGAGGAGAGGGGAGAAGGGAGAGAGGAGAGGGAAGAGAGGAGAGAGGAGAGGGGAGGGGAGAGAGGAGAGGGGAGAAGGGAGAGAGGAGAGAGAGGAGAGGGGAGAGAGGAGAGAGGAGAGGAGAGGGGAGAGAGGAGAGAGGAGAGGAGAGGGGAGAAGGGAGAGAGGAGAGGGAAGAGAGGAGAAGGGAGAAGGGAGAGTGGAGAGAGGAGAGGGAAGAGAGGAGAAAGGAGAGAGGAGAGAGGAGAAGGGAGAAGGGAGAGAGGAGAGGGAAGAGAGGAGAGGGGAGGGGAGAGAGGAGAGGGGAGAAGGGAGAGAGGAGAGAGAGGAGAGGGGAGAGAGGGGAGAGGAGAGAGGAGAGGAGAGGGGAGAGAGGAGAGAGAGGAGAGGGGAGAGAGGAGAGAGGAGAGGAGAGGGGAGAAGGGAGAGAGGAGAGAGGAGAGAGGAGAGAGGAGAGAGGCGGTGAAGAGAAACAAATGGGAGAAGCTCACTTGGACTTAATGCATTATGTATCAGACTGGGCCAGGCAGCAGGAAAGAGCCTATGACTGTATTCTCACATGATAATAATGACTGTATATTAATATAGTCATATATATAATAATGCAGTCTGTTTGTGGACTGTGCAGTGACAGACAGCCTCACTGTGCATCACATTTACAAGTCACAGTAGAAACTTGTTATCTAACAAATGACCAGGTCTGTATTCTCTTTTTGTGTTTGAAATGATAGATATGAGTATTAGAAGAGTATTTAAGGGCCTTCTAAGGGTAACCAGAAAGGCACTCGTAGAACGCAAACCTCCACCAAAAGGCAATGAACCAGATCACCTTCAAAAACGTTGTTCTTTGTCCCGTTCCTTTTCCAATCATAATGCTGCCTGGTGCAGTGGTTAGCACTATAACCTCTCTGCAAGAAGGTCCTGAGTCTGATAACGATTCCACCCCTGGATGGGCATTTCAGAGTGGAGTTTGCATGTTCTCCCCAGGTCTGCATAGGTTTCCTCAAAGTGCTCCGGTTTGAGGAAACTTCCCTTTCTCTGGGACCAGGACACCCCTGAACAAGAGATTCTGTGATTTAAGAAAGACCTTTGTGGTTAAATGAAGAATGAAGATAAATAAATAAATAAATAAAAATCCTTCCATGACTTGGATTTATATCAGACATGAATTAGTCTTCTGCTGCTGGACACCTGAACTTCTCCTACAGGGATCAATATCTATCTATCTATTATGCTAACAGACAAACCCTGGTGAAAACAGTACCCCCTGATTCAAATGTAGCATGAAATAAAAGCATCTTCTGATCAATAATCGCCACGCATGTTTTGATATCATCAGCTCCATGAACATTGACTAAATTGTCGATTTGCCTGGATTTCTACCAGAGTTTTTCAAACACGATGGGTTTAAATTAAAATGAGAAATGTGTTGAAGCTATTTATGAAAACTAAATTGTATTCGTTTGTATGTTTTACCCAATGTTTAATTTTCACAATACTGTATGCCTTTTAAGGATAAACAAAAAGATAGGAAAGAGATTAGGTTTTTGTGGAATGAGCAGATAAAAGTCCCTTGGCAGAACAGAAGAGATTGTGGTCCTCGAGTGGGGACACAGCTTCTTGATGATTAAGCTCAGCGCACGGACTGAAGCAGAGGTCATTATTCAGCTTGTCCATCTGTCCCTCTGCAGACTGATGATCTTCACTGATTTAAACGTGTGTCATCGTCGTCTGTACAGCTACAATCAGTCTGATTTGGAAAACAAACAAAGAGGGCTTCATTCATGGATTTAAAGCTTTATCATTTTGATGCATTATCAGATGCGACCTGTTTTGTCACAGCACAATTGGAATGGGAGTGATACATTGCTTAATTTACCAGCTATTGCCTTGTGTGACTAGATGCTAGGATGAAAAGTTGTTGATATGAATGTCAGATGGCTTTTACAGAGCCTGATAGTGGAGACCATTAGACTAGGATGTCGTGTTGATTCTGGCTCGATCACACAAAATACAAAACACATTTTAATTGTATAGTATTATGATAGGAGTAAGTTTGATCAAAGCTTTCATCCAGCTGTTTCCAAAATGGACCGTGCCAAAGCAATGATTTGTTATTTCCCCAGAAGCTGAAGGGGCCGCCGTTCATACACTTTAATATCCAGACGTGTTCTGCAATCATGAACAATCAGTGGCACAAATGAGCTGAAATAATTGCGTCGTCAATGCACAGATTTGCATGGATTGTTTCAGAACGCTAATCATCAACACACTGCGCATTTTAAGAGAGAGGCTTCCCATTTACAAACAACGCTGAGGAGGAGGCCTGCACAAAGAATGATACACTTCATATGCAGCAGCCTGAACTGTGAGCACTGAGCGGGTCGTGTGGTGCATAAAAACAGCTTTTATTTGCAGATTATACTGACCGAATGACAGACACGACGTGTGTGTGAGGAGAGGAAGGAGGTGGCTTAAGCTTAGCCACAAGTTTCCCCCAAAGAGTGAAGCAAACTTTACAGTGTTTGTGACTCGAGCCGAGATGTCAGATTCAGATTCAGATTCAGTTTATTTGCCATTTGCAGTAAAAAAAACCCACATTGGAATACATTAGCAAAAAGTCTCCAGTGTGCACAGACAAATACAGACATAAAACAACATTAAAAGACAGAAATAAAACAAATAAAACAGTAAACAAATGTCACTGTGAAATCGATCAGCTTTTCAAAACAAGTGCAAATCATTCAAGTGCTCTGTTCACACTGATTGTTGTATATTGTACTTGATGTGTAAATTCAGCACAAGAATGGAAAGGTAGATGCCATGCATTGAAACGTACACATTAGGCGAGTTTGTTTTTGTTTTTTAATTTCTCTATTATTCATTGTTTTACAGTGCCCAGTTTACAATGTCAAAACATTCCCAGGTGGCTGTCCAAAGTAATCTCAGCCGGGCATTAGTTAAAGTCACTGTCCCAAAAAGGTCCCATTTGCTTCTTGCACAAATACCATAATGCTTTTCAGCCTGGGCGGGTGTTTCTCTCAAGCTGTATGCAGTAAAAATAACAAAATATGTATAACCCAGAGTGGGAGTGACAGAACGGACGGCTGAGAAGGAAACCTACAGCGAGAAAGAAATCTCAAGGATCATTAAATGGTGCACTTATACGATTGCAATGATTGCCATCTACTGGTTGTTTTGAATAACTGCACCATTTAAATGAATTGGACCCAAGGAATTTGAGAGTGCTTTGCCCTGACTTTCTTTCAAAATCAACATATAAGGTACCGATCTTTTTAAGCTTTGGTTTTGTTTGATTTAAACATTATTAGTATTATGCTTTTATATAAGAACATTTAATCTTTGTGCAATAAATCAATCATAAAGAACACTCCACCTCCCCCATGCTTGATGAAGGCCTAGTTGCCAAAATGGTCCAACAGAGTAAGGTTTTTTTGTGTTTTATTACTGTCCCAAAAGGTAAGAGACCTGGGTGAAAGGCTTACAGAATGTCAACAGAGAAAACAAGCCTATAATGCTGAGGAAGCAAGAAGTTAAAAGGTTTTTATAGAGACAAATAAGGAGTGGGAGAAAGAAGAGATGATGAAAGCAAGTGGCCATGGAAACCACTCCACCATGAGGTTATAGTTTCAAAAAAGGGCTATGGATGTATCAAAGGCTGGAGAGTCTGCTTCATCACAGGGGAATACACAAGTTAGCAATCCGCGCTACTAGTAGCCTCTTTGAAGTTAAACCGCTTGAAAACATTACCACGATGTTCACCTGATGCACCGACAGGGGAGGAAAAAAGCATACGGCAATTAACTTTGACTATTGGTGGAGAAATGTTGCTTTCATGTCTGCCTTCATTCATGTATTATTAGTATGTGTAACACGCATGTACACAACAAGGTACATCTGAGCCCAGCAGACCCCCTCCCGACAGACAGAATGGGTCATTATGAGCATGATGGAAAGAGACAGGGAGAGAAGGAACGCATAGCCTCCGGGACGCTATAACGTGTGTGTGTGTGTGTGTGTGTGTGTGTGTGTGTGTGTGTGTGTGTGTGTGTGTGTGTGTGTGTGTGTGTGTGTGTGTGTGTGTGTGTGTGTGTGTGTGTAGACCAAAGGCACGATGGGACTGGTGTGAGAGGTGACTGCAAAGGTCAGTGATGAGAAAAGAGGGAATGAAGAGAGACGCTATGACAGAGGGCTGAGCAAATCTGCAGAAACGTAAGTTCACAAAACAGTTCAATATCAATGTTGATTGTTGTTCTCAACCCTTACGTCATTGTGAATGATTAGGGGGTTGTGAGATACAGATCTTTCAGTCAACACTATAGTGCCTTTGCATAATATGTTCATTTACATTGGGCCAGTGCACAATGGTTAATGCCAAAGGTAAGTATTGTGTCTATGGGAGTAACTAACAATTATTTTGATAATATTATTTGAAATTGTTGTGGAAATTCTGCACATAACAAGAGTAAAATAATGTAAACAACTCAGAGCTGTAATTCCAAACAAAGTGTGAGTTTATTCATTAGTAAATGTGCACAATTACAATGAATAACAGAACCGATACCAATACCACCTGCAGCCGTCTGAAACCAACTGCCACGATTGAGGAAATGACTGTACATTAAATAGACCAGAGTAAACAAACACATATCTACTCTAGATATTACATAAATGAAGTCAACATTGATATGTGTTGCTCAAGGCTTCTCTTTACGCGTCCTAACGCTGATACAACTCTGATATATGTAACAATCTGCTTTTGAACTGAACATATTGTTCTATGACCAAGGTCAAAGACATGATGCAGCACGTCTCCATCTATCACTGACCTGCTGCCAACAGAGCATTATGGCCTGTATCTGAATCCAGAGTTGACTATTAGTTAATAACTTACACTCAGAACTATTTGGTGTTAATTCAGGTTGCTTTACTAAAATATTTCTATAACAAAATCATTGTCATATTCTCTCACAGTTAGACCCGTATAAATACAATAAATGTATAAATTAAAGCCAAGCCAAAAAAGACCAATTTGAAAATAAATAAATCACTGTTTAAAAAATCTCAATGTTTTTGGCAGAGAACTTTTTGTGAAGAACCAGCGAAGCCTCACTCATATACAGTATGTAAGATATTTAAAAATTTGAACATTTTATACATTTTAAGTATGTTCATTTCGAAAGCGCTGCAAGGACCTCAGTGTCTGCCTTTTTCAAACCAAAGACTTAAAGTGGTCTGAGAACCTCTGGAAGTCCTCCTGAGAGTGTGAGGTCCCCCTGAAAAGAACAATCTTTGTATCGAGTACTCTCTCTGTGGGGGCCACTAACATCTGGAACAGTCTTCCTTTAAGACTCATCTCAAACCATGGCTGACTATAGCTATCTTTGTAGCTATAGTCTGGCATATTTACATCTTAATAACAAACTGGTATATTGGTAAATACAATACATTTACGCAATAACTGTTTTTTTCTTCATAATAATAATAATAATAATGGTGATAATGCAGAGGTTTTATATAATGCTTTTCAGGTCATTATTCTTTCGCTCCGTACACGTTGATGACAAACTACTATTGTAGCCACAGCTGTCCTGGGGCAGAGAGGTCTAACAGGATCTGGCTTTTGCAGGCAAGTATGGCCTTAAAATCACAGATCTCTGCAAATATATGTTTGGAGCCATTAACTATGAACCAATTATTAAAATAGTCGATACAATTGTTACAGCTCGAGATGGGAAAAATTGAAGAGCCGCTTTGGAGCTTGTTTTTGCTCTTCTTGTCTGTATTTATGGAGACTTATGGATTATGTTCAATCTCGAAACAGAAACTTGTTCTTTAGACAAAAACAAGGTATTTGTAAAGTCACAAAAATGCATCCACCAGTGTTGATGCTTCGAAGCACTGCAAGCACAGCCTCCATGTTTCATAAACTCTGTAACCCCATCCCCAGTTACAGCTCTAAGCCTGTCTCATATCAAAATTGATTGATCTCCTTATTATCCTGCCCTATATATATGTACAGTACATAACTCTGCACTACTTCATGTATATATATTTTTTGACTGGTATTGAAGCATTTCCAGCATCTACAGCCAGTTATGCTAGTTAATAATCATATACTTATGTTGTATATTGTGTGTGCTCCCTGTGTGCTCTTACTACTATCCTGTCTGTGCGCTGCAACATTGAAATTTCCCCACCGTGGGACGAATTAAGGAACTCTTTTCTTATCTTGTGAACCGCTCACTGATTACGTTTTCCTCCAGAGCAGGATTCAAACAATGACCAGTTTGGAAGACAATATGCCACAATTTGAGCTGCTTTGGAGAATCACCACAGCCTCGCTCATGCAAGGAAAGAAGAGTTCGTTCATGGAAATAGAGAGACCACAAACCAATTCAATTCAATTTCAATAAAATGTGTATAGCCCTAAATCACGACAGTAGTTATCTCGTCAAGGACCCATCACTTGTTTCATGAAGCGGAACAATTGGAGCAATAGTTCATTTCTGTAACTAAACTCAAAATGTGAAATCAATCCTTGACAAAGTGACATATGCCTGGCCTTTATTGTTATAATGTTGATGATTATTGTTTACAGTCCATTTTGTGTGTTTTTTTTTTTTTTACAACTGTGAGCCAATTATCAACATTATAACAAATAGATGCTTGACATGTCTCACTCTGCGTATAAGGAGTCTGTCAGTGTCCGTCAATAGTTTCACATTGTCCAATTACCAAAGTAAATTCTCTTCCACAATAGTTTAGTATATATACATTAGTGCAACCTCTCATACATTACACGTTCAGCATAAACAAAACGTCTCAGCCCAAGGACATCATATCATATAAAAATAACAATAATTGATCTTTTAAATACCAAACATTTTCAGCAGTTAAATAAACAACATCTACACAACACGTTCAGAGTCAAGGGATTAAACCCACATCAGACGACTCTCTCCTTTGATGATAGATTTAAAAATGCAAATATCGGCAGTTATTTGTGTGTTTTGCATGCACCTTTTTAACCGGAATGCTCTCTAGCAGGTAATTAGCAGATCACAGCTTTTGATACTAACATAGGACCCAATCTTGGAGAAGTGGCGTGAGGATACAAATGGGAAAAAGCCACTGCTCCGTGATGCGTTGCAGAGCTCCTAATGCACACACATTTATCTCTCTCTGTGCTATAGGGCCAGGCACATGTAGCTAACGGCAGAACACGTCCCCAGTGTGAGGTCTGACTATGGGACTGACCTTTCCAGATGGACATCACTCAACGTTGCATAACATTTGGATAAACTATCAATACAAAAAGCCCTTTCTGGTTTCGGAGGAGATACATTATAGACATTTTCAGCTCATGCTCCTCATCAAAGACAGGCATGGAATTGTTTTTTTAGATCCTCCACGCTGTAGTCTGTTCATTGCTATTCACCCGCTGTCCCATTGTCTTGTTTCATGGGGTGATGATGAGACCCCCTAAACCCGGACTTCTCCATCGGCGCCTGCAGACTGTCCTCCTCGAACCGGACTTGTGGGCTGCTTCTCTCCCTCCACACAGAGATGGGAGCGGGGTTGCCAGGACAGGAGGCGCAGGCCAGACCTATTGTACATGTTGTTAGTGGTGAATATCCAGGACACTTCAACAACATTTATGGACCTTATCAACATTTATCCGCTCCTTATGTGTCTGTTATCATCATTTTTTTGTATTTGATCTGTTTTGGCAAATTTGTCGGTTTTGGAAAGTCCTCCGACATAACTACTGTTGTAATTTACGGCTATAAAAAATAAAAAAAGAATAGAATTGAAACGTGTAACGCAGAAATATCATCTTCCGTCTTCGCAAAAACAGTGTGTAGATGAGGCAGCCCGCGATGGTGGTCACACAAAAACACAATATGTGGCTGCATGCTGGGGGTGTGACAGTCAATCAAAACTTTGTAAAAGTCTGCTCAATAAACTGGATCAGTCTTGAGAAAACTAAGAAATATCCAGGCACTCCCAAACAAAATGTAAGCCTTCTTGTTTTTATGTGGTTGTTATTGTAAATCTTTGTGTTTTCCCCTTTGCCCCTCCCACTTTCTCGTCCTCTTATTCTCCAAATGCCATTTACACCTGTTTCCTACACCACTTTTTTAAGGTCCCTTTGACGTAAACAAAGCTGCCAAGGTCGTACAGCAGTTAGTGCATGTACTGCACTTCACACATGGGTTCAATTCAACCTCCTGACTGGACCTCTTTCTGTGTGACGTTTGCATGTTCTCCCCATGTCTGTGTCTGTTTCCTTCAGGTAGTCCGGTTTCCCCTACCACTAAAAACATGTGCAATACTTCAGAGGTGATGAATGTATGTTTATGAGTGTGACTGTGGGACAAACAGATGCAAATCAGCCCAAGGCTACAGTCCATAGAGGTTTATTCAGTACAGCACACACTGTCCCAACCAATGAAACAATACATAAATAAGTTCTTGAATAGTTCCTAGTTTTCTGAAGTTGTTTTTGTGTTGCTGCAGTGTATAAACCCTGCTGTATTTCCATTTCAGTAACTTTCACACTGTATTAGGTCGCAGGTGAAGACGCAGAGAGCCTTCAGGGTAAGAAGAAAAGAATGCGAGCGTATGGATGGGAGATTGAACAGTCCACTTTCTAATGCCTGCAGGCGATGGATCTCATAATGTAGTGCGGGCAGGACGACTTATTTTGCAGTGCTCACATTTACTACAACAACTCCAGGGACCAAATGTTGACACGAGCCTCTCATCTGTTCGCCACAGATTCATTTCCTCAAGAAAAACATGAGCTACTACCGAAAAATTTGCTTCCAATTCTGCCCACATTTGAGGATAAAGCTAACACAGGTTATCTACCAGTGATTAATGCTGGGGCAGTCAGATCAGGACATCAGATCAAGAAGGAGACACAAAGCTGGACTGAGAAATTGGCCCCTGCAATGCAAAACATGTGCGCCACCAGTTCCATGATTCTTTTCTAAAGTGTTCTTAAATTAATAAAACGTAGTTAAATATTTAAAGGGGACATAACTCTCTTTTATACCTATTCACCTTTTTATGAAATATATGGTTTAGATAGAGCTAAAACATTTTTATCACAGAAACTATAGAAGAGCCCTCTCTTTTTCCCCTTAACCCCGTCCCTTTTGCACTTTAGGGGGGGCTTATGTTCGCCTGCCGCCTTGACAAAGTTGCAATGTGATTATTTTTTGAGACTCCCACCTGCCAATATGATTTTCTTTATATTTAGCTAAAAAACATGTATTTTAAATAAATCAATAAAGACTTTATGATTGATGATTGATATTGAAATATAAATGAAAGTCCCAAGTGTCAAAGTGTTAATATAGTTTTGTGTCATATGTGTCGTATTGCAGGCTCTGAACCCAGGACCCAGGACCCAGGACCCAGGACCCAGGACCCAGGACCCAGGACCCAGGACCCAGGACCCAGGACCCAGTCCTTATTATTTCTTCATGAACCATCCCGGTGCTCTGGGAGCACTAGAGTAAATTGTAGCACACACATTCACTTGAGTAGATTGGTAGAGAGATGTTTTATACCTTACACCAATGCAGAGACAATAATATTGAATATAATTGAACCGTTGCTTTGCGGTGGTGGCCTATGTAGCACAAATCACAAAAGTCATTCTCCCACTCTCTGGAGGGTATTGTGGAGACGCTGAATGAGCTATTTTAAAGTAAATGTTCAAATAGGTTTCCTTATTTAATCAGCTGCCACCCCCCAGAACCAATACATCCATTTCCACAGCTGTCTAACGTCTACTTGTATTGTGGCTCTTGCAGTTCGGTTGAGCCTTCCGGGCCACTGTAATTACCAATAACATGGACACATTTTATGCAGAAAATAATTATTGCTCGCAACAGCAATAACACATTTTGCTTTCAAGTGTGTGTAAGTTGGGGAGAGAATCTGGGAAAGTAGTTGCAAAGTAAAGACACAATAAACAAATACTCTATAGGCGCTGTTCTGGGTGTAATGTTTGTGTCCAAATGCATGCTGGGTATTCCATGCATATATTTTTTTTACATTGTGAATGCACTTTCTAGTGTTACTTTAAGTGCCAATATTCTAAGGAGACAATGTTCAGCGGCTGAGTGTAGTACTCCTAAACGCGACATCTTCAGCTTGTCTGGCTTTATCTCTGCGCGAGCCCAATCGATGGAGCTGATCGAAGGGAAAAGGCACCGGAGCACAGGAACTCGGAGCTGCTGCACAGACCTTTGACACAAAGCACTGGACAAACCTATGAGTCTATAATAATGTCAGGTCTTAGTGGTTTTCTTACTGTGCTGCGTTTACAACTGGTGCTAGTGGTGGAGACGGAGAGAGTTGGAGTCATGTTTGTTATAAGGTTATGGGTAAAGGAAGTGGTCCCCAACCTCTGGTCCGCAGACAACAACTTAAAGCCACCCTGTGTAATTTTTACAGCTGCTCCATGTGAAAAAACATGTTAACTAATAACAAATGTGACCTTTATAAGAAAATTTACCTCCACCATTTAAAAAAAATTGTATACAGGGATCAAGAGTTCCGAGCTTCCGGCTTGACCGCACGGCATTGTGGGTAGTTTTCTCAAAAAAGTGGGCATAAACTCACGCTCTCCTATTAGATTACCTGTTGCGATCGTGATCTGTCTCTCTTTTTTCCAGCCCATCAATGGTTTTGATTGCTACAATAATCACCAATTTCAGACATTTTGAAGGTAACATTTTTTTCATGTAACAAAAAAGCAATGTACTGTATTTTTTTTCTTGTGGTTTTAGATGTAAACACAACCGACTGACTATAGAGCTACATGTAGCTTATGCTACTTACGAGAATGCTTACACGAGCTTTATAAACTTACCCAAAGCTGTACTGTGGACATAGAGCCCTCAGAGCGTTTCATGAACTTATAAATAACATTTCTGATCAGAGCATTCAGAGTGGGGACATTATTAAGAACAAACAGTGAGCTGGCAGTATAGAGAGGTGTGCAGTATAGAGAGGTGTGCAGTATAGAGAGGTGTGCAGTATAGAGAGGTATAGAGAGGTGTGCAGTATAGAGAGGTGTGCGGTATAGAGAGGTGTGCAGTATAGAGAGGTGTGCGGTATAGAGAGGTGTGCAGTATAGAGAGGTGTGCAGTATAGAGAGGTGTGCAGTACAGAGAGGTGTGCAGTATAGAGAGGTGTGCGGTATAGAGAGGTGTGCAGTATAGAGAGGTATAGAGAGGTGTGCAGTATAGAGAGGTGTGCGGTATAGAGAGGTGTGCAGTATAGAGAGGTGTGCAGTATAGAGGGTGTCCAGTATAGAGAGGTGTGCGGTATAGAGAGGTGTGCAGTATAGAGAGGTGTGCAGTATAGAGAGGTATAGAGAGGTGTGCAGTATAGAGAGGTATAGAGAGGTGTGCAGTATAGAGAGGTATAGAGAGGTATAGAGAGGTGTGCAGTATAGAGAGGTGTGCAGTATAGAGAGGTGTGCAGTATAGAGAGGTGTGCAGTATAGAGAGGTGTCCAGTACAGAGAGGTGTGCAGTATAGAGAGGTGTGCGGTATAGAGAGGTGTGCAGTATAGAGAGGTGTGCGGTATAGAGAGGTGTGCGGTATAGAGAGGTGTGCAGTATAGAGAGGTGTCCAGTATAGAGAGGTGTGCAGTATAGAGAGGTGTGCAGTATAAAGAGGTGTGCAGTATAGAGAGGTGTGCAGTATAGAGAGGTGTGCAGTATAGAGAGGTATAGAGAGGTGTGCAGTATACAGAGGTATAGAGAGGTGTGCAGTATAGAGAGGTGTGCAGTATAGAGAGGTGTGCAGTATAGAGAGGTATAGAGAGGTGTGCAGTATAGAGAGGTGTGCGGTATAGAGAGGTGTGCAGTATAGAGAGGTGTGCAGTGTAGAGAGGTATAGAGAGGTGTGCAGTATAGAGAGGTGTGCAGTATAGAGAGGTGTGCAGTATAGAGAGGTGTGCAGTATAGAGAGGTGTGCAGTATAGAGAGGTGTGCAGTATAGAGAGGTGTGCAGTAGCAGTATAGAGAGGTGTGCAGTAGCAGTATAGAGAGGTGTGCAGTATAGAGAGGTGTGCAGTATAGAGAGGTGTGCAGTATAGAGAGGTGTGCAGTATAGAGAGGTGTGCAGTATAGAGAGGTGTGCAGTAGCAGTATAGAGAGGTGTGCAGTATAGAGAGGTGTGCAGTATAGAGAGGTGTGCGGTATAGAGAGGTGTGCAGTATAGAGAGGTGTGCAGTATAGAGAGGTGTGCAGTATAGAGAGGTGTGCAGTATAGAGAGGTGTGCAGTATAGAGAGGTGTGCAGTATAGAGAGGTGTGCAGTATAGAGAGGTGTGCGGTATAGAGAGCTGTGCAGTATAGAGAGGTGTGCGGTATAGAGAGCTGTGCAGTATAGAGAGGTGTGCAGTATAGAGAGGTGTGCAGTAGCAGCATAGAGAGGTGTGCAGTATAGAGAGGTGTGCGGTATAGAGAGGTGTGCAGTAGGCTTTAAACAAAAATTATTTTCACTTTCTCTGTACACATGTGAAATCTCCGTGCTTAAGTGTTAGCCTGTCCATACAGTACTGCCTCTGAATGTCACTGTTATGCTAAGGTGGCGCTCAGTTGTAGCCATAGTGTACTGTACACTTTATGGTTTTAGTGCGATTTATTCCTAATTTCCTATATGCTCATTCCTCGCTTAAAATAGCAGAGTTACTGCCCTTCAACTTGTTAGCAACAGTTCACAACTTGTGTTTTTCTCCGCACGGTGCTGACTCGGAGTGCGTCTGAAGATCCAAGTGTGCCCACTGTAGTTAGAAGATATGCCATGTCACTGTCTGAATCAGCTTCACATTAACTGTGACTGGTGACCGACCAAGAGCAGCCCGTTTTTAACAGAGACTCGTCTCTGATTGGCCGAGAGCGGACCAGGGCCCGCCTTCCCAGGGGTCAAGAACTGCATAGAATATTGAATTAAGTTGCACTCAAACCATGTGGCAATACAATATGCAATATGCAATGCAATCCAGAGGGAGGTGCTGTTTTACAACACATTAAATGAAACTTAACATACTCAAATGTGGAATACAAGTCAAAATAGGATATAACATGCAATTTTGCCAAAATACAACTCTAAACTAAATGCCATGTTAAGAATGAATAGAACAATGAATAAAGAGGCCAAATGTCCATGTCAATTTGCTATTCATTTCAAAATCTTGTAATTTGCAATATATAAAGACATTGTATCGACACTTTACATATTGAATTGCCATTAGAACTTTTGGAATAGAACATTACAAGTCAAAATTGGATATAACATTACACTTTGACGAATACAAAATAAATACTAAAATGACATAATGCATAGCCATTTGACAAATGAATAGACAATTGAATTAAGGTGCCAATAGTCTTCCATACAGTACAACTTTGGGTAAGTTTATAAAGCTCGTGTAAGCATTCGATCCTCGTACGTAGCTTAAGTTACATGTAGCTCTATAGTCAGTCGGTTGTGTTTACATTTAAAACCACAAGAAAAAAATGCATTGTTTTTTTGTTAAATGAAAAAATCTTTACCTTACCCTCAAAATGTCTGAAATTGGTGATTATTGTAGCAATTAAAACCATCGATGGGCTGGAAAAGAGAGACAGATCGCGCTCACAACAGGTATTCTAATAGGAGAGCGTGAGTTTATGCCCACTTTTTATAGAAAACTACCCACAATGCCGTGCGGTCGAGCCAGAAGCTCGGAACTCTTGATCCCTGTATTCATAGGCTTAGAATTTAATAATAATAATAATAATAATAAATTTTATTTATAATGCACTTTACATTTCAGGGAAACCTCAGAGTGCTACAAAAACAGGGAACATCCCCAAGATACACAACATAAAAACAATACATCAAATATAACATCAGGAAAAAATAAAAACATAATTACTGTACAAATCTAGAAGGCCTGTTTGAATAGAAATGTTTTTAGGCCTTTCTTAAAAGCCTCCACACTTTGTGGGGCCCTGAGGGTTTCTGGGAGGGCATTCCAGAGCCGGGGGGCTACTACCTGAAAGGCCCTATCTCCCATGGTGGAGAGTTTGGTCCTGGGTTGGTGCAGGCAGTGGGAGGAGGTGGTTGAACGGAGACTTCGAGAGGCGGTGTGTGGTGTTAGGAGTTCACTGAGGTAGGCAGGGGCAGTTCCGTGTGTGCATTGATATGTGAGGAGGCAGAGTTTGTACTGTATTCTGTGTTTGATGGGCAGCCAGTGGAGTGATTTGAGGACGGGTGAGATGTGGTCATATTTGCGCCTCCTCGTCAGGACCCGGGCAGCACAGTTCTGGATGTATTGGAGTTTTTGCAGACCCTTTGCAGAGGTCCCGACGAGGAGGGCATTGCAGTAATCCAACCTGGAGGAGACAAAGGCATGGATCAGCTTCTCAGCGTCCGGTTGTGAGAGGGAGGGGCGGAGTCTGGCAATGTTTTTGAGGTGAAGGAAGGAGACTTTACAGAGGTGGCGGATGTGGGTATCAAATGTAAAATTAGAGTCGAGCCTGACTCCAAGGTTATTAACAGATGTGGACAGGGGGATGTTATGGCCAAAAATTGAAACACTGCTGAGAGAGGAGGACTGGGTTTGGTGGGGGGTGCCAAAGAGGATTGCATCAGTTTTACCACTGTTGAGTTGAAGAGAATTGTTGTCCATCCATGCCTTTATCTCCTCCAGACAAAGCTGAAGGGCTGACGTAAAACCTGTGGGAGAAGTGGAGTCCATTTTCAGGTATAACTGTGTATCATCGGCGTAGCAGTGGAAAGAAATGTTGTGTCTGTTGATGATTTGACCAAGGGGGAGCATGTATATTGTAAAAAGGGTTGGCCCGAGGACTGAGCCTTGCGGTACCCCACAGGTAACTGAATGGGGTGACGATTTGTACTGGCCTAGGGACACATATTCTGTTCTGTCAGTGAGATATGAATGAAACCATTTGAGTGTTGTCTGTGAAAGTCCAATTACTGATTATAGTCTATGGAGGAGAATGGTGTGGTCCACGGTATCAAAAGCTGCTGACAGATCGAGGAGGAGGAGGAGAGAGGGTGAGCCCCGGTCCGCAATCATGAGTAGGTCATTCATGACGCGGACCAAGGCTGTCTCTGTACTGTGGGCTGAGCGGAAACCAGATTGAAATTTCTCAAATAGGTTATGGGAGCGTAAGTGATTGTGGAGTTGGGCTGCTACTGCTTTTTCGAGGACTTTGGAGAGGAATGGGAGGTTTGAGACTGGTCTGTAGTGGGCTAGGAGGATTTAACTTATAAAAGTCCATGAGAGAGGAGTGCTCTCCGTGTAAATGCGCAATCCTTAAATACAGTGTTGGATAAGGACAAAAAGGATGCCAGAATCACGTTTTCGTTTCACATGAGCTACTGCTATCGTTGCTTTCACCGTGACCTTCCAAGTTGGAAGAAAGAACCATGGAGGATCACAGTTATATAAAAGAACCATTAAAATAACATTAAAGTAACAATTTCAAAATAAGAATAGTAATAAGTTAGTAATGGTTTAAATCCATCCATCAACAACTACAACATCCGTGCATGGAGTTGCAACTTCTCAAGGCTCTTTCTATGCAATAGTGCAAATGTTTCAGATCAGTGGAGCGTGGGTAAAGTCCAATTGGACCTGTAGAGGGGTGGTGACATTTGGATGTATGTGACATTTTTATGTCACATACATTATGTGCTGAAAATATGGTGCTTTAAGAGAATGATTTAAAAAGGTATGTATCCAGAATCCCTTCAGAATTACAGAAAATGCAAAAAGTATCTTTTCTGAAGATTAAACACATTTCAAATACAAGTTTTATTTACATAGGCTGTAAATATTATGGTAGTAAGTATCCTGCACTGTGAGCAGATTTGTCCGTGTCTGGTACTGCCGCCTTCTTGTCTCTATATGTTAGATATGCCCTCACACCCTTGCCCTAACCTTAGTTCTAACCCTATACCAAGGCCCTAGCCCTTACCAAACAAGGCCATGTAGAACAATAACTAACAAGTGCTTAATAAATACCTATTGAGAGCTAATTAACTATTATCTGTAAATGTGTGACTGTTTTAAAGCTGCATTACTTCACTTTATTTTTATATTCATTGCAAAAATTCAATCCATATCCATGCAGTGCATTGGGATATACGTCCTTTTGAAGAATAAGTAGTACAGATTTGTGCTGCGTGTCATTTTATTTTAGATTGAGTTTTCGTGCAACAAGGAAGAGAATTTGTTTCGGGTCCAGATTGTGACCAATCACAGCGGACCACCGGCCCCCACTTTCTTGACAAAAGCTACAGGTCTGTGGTTAGCTTAGACAGCTGAGGTAAACAAGCGACGGAGGCTAACCTGAAACTTCCCGTGTCTTCGTTACCGGCTCCATGAGTGCGGGGAGGGCGAGCAGAAAGAGCGAGGCAAGCGCTCCCAAAATTTCACAAGGTGAGTTAATGCAAATCCGACCACAACATGCAGTCTCTTTGGGAATTAGAAACCATTTAAAGAGCGACTAAACACCTGTGCCCAGCCTGACTCCGCCCACATGAACATTTGAAAATGTTGTCTTAAAAGGGCGTTGCCTGAAGGACCAACGGACAAGAAGGGGGGCTTGGAGTTGGGCGTGGTCTGGGCTGTGATTGACAGCTCACCAGTCAAAAAAGAAAAAAAAAAGCAGACAGTTGTCATTGCTGCTTAAAGCAATAGTTTACAGACCAGAAAGTCTCATTCCACCTTGTTTACACACTAAGATAATTGTAAAGCTACACACCTGAACCTAATCCACAGAATTATCTCAGCAGCAGTGGCTTCAACTCATGTAATTTCATTTTAATCCACTAGATGTCGCCAGAATACTCCAACCTGCTGCTGGGGCGTGTGTGAGAGTTGGATGGGTTTATATCACTGACGCAGACAGACGCACGTCACACACACCAACTGACACACACACCAACTGACACACACACACCAACTGACGTCACACACACCAACTGACACACACACCAACTGACACACACACCAACTGACACACACACACCAACTGACGTCACACACACCAACTGACACACACACACCAACTGACACACACACACCAACTGACGTCACACACACCAACTGACGTCGCACACAACAACTGACGTCACACACACACCAACTGACGTCACACACACCAACTGATGTCACACACACCAACTGACGTCACACACACCACAACTGACGACACACACACCAACTGACACACACACCAACTGACGTCACACACACCAACTGACGTCACACACACCAACAGACGTCACACACAGCATCTGACGTCACACACACCAACTGACGTCACACACACCAACTGACACACACAGCAACTGACTTCACACACACCAACTGACGTCACACACACTAACTGACGTCACACACACCAACTGACACACACATCAACTGACATCACACACACCAACTGACGTCACACACATCAACTGACGTCACACACACCACAACTGACGTCACACACACCAACTGACGTCACACGCACCAACTGACGTCACACACACCAACTGACGTCACACACACCAACTGACGTCACACACACCAACTGACGTCACACACACCAACTGACGTCACACACACCAACTGACGTCACACACACCAACTGATGTCACACACACCAACTGACGTCAAACACACCAACTGACGTCACACACACCAACTGACGTCACACACACCAACTGACGTCACACACACCAACTGACGTCACACACACCAACTGACGTCACACACACCAACTGACGTCACACACACCACAACTGACGTCACACACACCAACTGACGTCACACACACCAACTGACGTCGCACACAACAACTGACGTCACACACAAACCAACTGACGTCACACACACCAACTGAAGTCACACACACCAACTGACGTCACACACACCAACTGACGTCACACACACCAACTGTCGTCACACACACCACAACTGACGTCACACACACCAACTGACACACACACCAACTGACGTCACACACACCAACTGACGTCACACACACCAACTGACGTCACACACACCAACTGACGTCATACACAGCAACTGACGTCACACACACCAACTGACGTCACACACACCAACTGACACACACAGAAACTGACGTCACACACACCAACTGACGTCACACACACCAACTGACACACACATCAACTGACATCACACACACCAACTGACGTCACACACATCAACTGACGTCACACACACCAACTGACGTCACACACATCAACTGACGTCACACACACCACAACTGACGTCACACACACCAACTGACGTCACACACACCAACTGACGTCAAACACACCAACTGACGTCACACACACCAACTGACGTCACACACACCAACTGACACAGACACACCAACTGATGTCACACACACCAACTGACGTCACACACACCAACTGACGTCACACACACCAACTGACGTCACACACACCAACTGACGTCAAACACACCAACTGACGTCACACACACCAACTGACGTCACACACACCAACTGACACACACATCAACTGACATCACACACACCAACTGACACACACATCAACTGACATCACACACACCAACTAACGTCACACACATCAACTGACGTCACACACACCACAACTGACGTCACACACACCAACTGACGTCACACACACCAACTGACGTCACACACACCAACTGACGTCAAACACACCAACTGACGTCACACACACCAACTGACGTCACACACACCAACTGACGTCACACACACCAACTGACACAGACACACCAACTGACGTCACACACACCAACTGACGTCACACACACCAACTGACGTCACACACACCAACTGACGTCACACACACCAACTGACGTCAAACACACCAACTGACGTCACACACACCAACTGACGTCACACACACCAACTGACGTCACACACACCAACTGACGTCACACACACCAACTGACGTCACACACACCAACTGACGTCACACACACCAACTGACGTCACACACACCAACTGACGTCAAACACACCAACTGACGTCACACACACCAACTGACGTCACACACACCACAACTGACGTCACACACACCAACTGACGTCACACACACCAACTGACGTCACACACACCAACTGACGTCACACACACCAACTGACGTCACACACACCAACTGACGTCACACACACCAACTGACGTCACACACACCAACTGACGTCACACACACCAACTGACGTCAAACACACCAACTGACGTCACACACACCAACTGACGTCACACACACCACAACTGACGTCACACACACCAACTGACGTCACACACACCAACTGACGTCACACACACCAACTGACGTCACACACACCACAACTGACGTCACACACACCAACTGACGTCACACACACCAACTGACGTCACACACACCAACTGACGTCACACACACCAACTGACGTCACACACACCAACTGACACAGACACACCAACTGATGTCACACACACCAACTGACGTCACACACACCAACTGACGTCACACACACCAACTGACGTCACACACACCAACTGACGTCACACACACCAACTGACGTCAAACACACCAACTGACGTCACACACACCAACTGACGTCACACACACCAACTGACACACACATCAACTGACATCACACACACCAACTGACACACACATCAACTGACATCACACACACCAACTGACGTCACACACATCAACTGACGTCACACACACCACAACTGACGTCACACACACCAACTGACGTCACACACACCAACTGACGTCACACACACCAACTGACGTCACACACACCACAACTGACGTCACACACACCAACTGACACAGACACACCAACTGACATCACACACACCAACTGACGTCACACACACCAACTGACGTCACACACACCAACTGACGTCACACACACCAACTGACGTCAAACACACCAACTGACGTCACACACACCAACTGACGTCACACACACCAACTGACGTCACACACACCAACTGACGTCACACACACCAACTGACGTCACACACACCAACTGACGTCACACACACCAACTGACGTCACACACACCAACTGACGTCAAACACACCAACTGACGTCACACACACCAACTGACGTCACACACACCACAACTGACGTCACACACACCAACTGACGTCACACACACCAACTGACGTCACACACACCAACTGACGTCACACACACCAACTGACGTCACACACACCACAACTGACGTCACACACACCAACTGACGTCACACACACCAACTGACGTCACACACACCAACTGACGTCACACACAACAACTGACGTCACACACACCAACTGACGTCACACACACCAACTGACGTCACACACAACAACTGACGTCACACACACCAACTGACGTCAAACACACCAACTGACCTCACACACACCAACTGACCTCACACAGAATTACAGAGTCAATGAGAGGCCAGGACCAAATTCAAATGTAGTACCACTGAAAAGGTATAGAGGGCGCCACACAGACGTTTTTCGGCTCAAACGTGAGATTTTTTCTAATTTGCACTAAAATGTCAAAAAAATGAGCAGGATATGTAGAGCACTACAATAAACATATTTATGCAGTTTATGAGTTAAAAAAAGTTGATTTGGTGTTTAGTCGCTCTTTAAAATATGTTACGTTCTGACTCCGTCCACCAGGAGGAGGCCAGTCCCTGCAGAATCACTGTGCTCCTCCTTCACTACACATTGTGGTGATAAACTACTACTGTAGCCACATCTGTCTGGGGCACACTGATAGAAGAAAGGGAACAAGAATGTGCCATAGGCCCCTCCAACCACAACCAGCCATTCACACACACACACACATACACGTTTTTGTTAGAAAATAGACATAATCTTTTTTTACCAAGACTTTAAGTAATACAAAACAG